>JAHRHZ010000024.1:12220971-12277362 GCA_024137785.1 Ginglymostoma cirratum
GCAGGAAAGCTGACGTTTCGGGCCAAAGCGTCAGCCTTCCTGCTCCCCTGATGCTGCTTGGCCTGCTGTGTTCATCCAGTTCTACACCTTGTATATCTCAGATTCTCCAGCATCTGCAGTTCCTACTATCAAGGAAAGAAGTATGTTACTCACTCCATCCTGGGCTGAAGAATACCCTTTGATATTAAGGTCTCTCCAGGTCAGAGTTCCGTCTGCTCAGCAGAGTCATTAATATTGTTGGCTGCATTAGGGCTGCATTGTGAGAGAGAGGACATGTCCATGTTGAAATGCACTCAAAGGGCCAGAGAGATTTTGTTTTATGTGCTGAGGTCAGGCAGGAAAGCCTAGGAGGCATCAGGACCTCCAGGATGACCATTAACTCTGCCGGTTGATCTTTGGGAAAGTAAGACCCCTTGGAAAATCACCAGAAGACTTCCATGCCGTACCTGATGGAGTTTTACACGTCAAAAGGCTGTTTTGATACTAATAAAATGCCTGCAGGAACACAAAATGGCTGATAATAGGTATTTAATTATCTTAATTGGATTGTTTCTCCTCTGTGGGTGCCAAGCTGTTGCTCTTCTCGTCTTTCGCAATATCATTTGGCAGTGGTATGGCATCAGGATTCCTTCCAGAATCTTCTGCTTTCATTTAACCAGCCTCTCAACCTCCCAGCCCAGCTCCAGGAATCAGATAGAATTTTGGCCATGTTATTAGTTAAGTGTAAATGTTGTCACCAAGCATTCAGGTAATTTAAACCTTTTCTCATAATCCCTACCTTTAAGGGGTGAAATATGTCTAAAACCTCAAAACATTAATTTATCTTTCCAATAACAGTGTGGTTTTCAATGTTTATTGACACCTAGTAATGAGCCTCAAATGAAAGAAAGAATGCCAACAGAATGATAAAACTATTCTTGGTTGCTATCCTGTTTAACCAACCGGACAAGCCACATGTGGTTTTGAGTCCAGCAGTAATGAAACAGTTAACTGTACTCTCGAAATTTCAAGTCCCACTCAAGACAACATAACCAGAGCTGGATATGCAGATGGAGAGCAATACTGTACCACAACATCTTTAAAAGAATACCATTATTATAATCTGTCCTGTCCCATCACTGATTCAACATTTTGCATTCACCTCAGATGCCTGTGCACATAGGAACAATGGAATTGGTTAACATCAGGAGGAGAAAATCTGTGAATTTTGATGTGACTGATTCGGCGAGAGACATAGTTATGTCTTATTGGAAAAGGGATTTTGAGGAAGGTACGCAGGTTACATGTTAAGGTTAGGCAGAATAGTCAGAGAATCAAGGCAGATAGTAAAAACAATAAGGAACATTCTTGGTGGGATGACATCTGGAATTGGAGAAATAATGTACATGTGGCTGCATGGATTCACAGTACTTGACATCTTGATGTAGTTCTGTTAAGATATGATAATCTTGAAGCACAATGTATGTTTATTACTCTTTTTGTTTTGAGCAGGTTTATTTCTTTCTACGTGTTTATTACTGTAATAATTTATCTACTGATGGTTATTCTGTACTTCATTTATTGATTATTGGTTTGCATATTACCTGTACCACATTATGAAATGATACATTTTACTTTGGACATGGTGTAGTGACTCAACTTCGGCGTGAACCGAGGAGGTGAGAAATATTCAAGTGTTTGTTCATCATACTAAAAATAACGCACAAAGAGGAAGGACTATGATATAATAGACTTCAGAACTTTAATGATTATTCATGGGCTGAATGAATCAACAAAAGTTAAACTATTACACACAGCAATAACTCTGTCTGGAATAAACTGTTAAGAAACGAAGACAAACAGAGGCTCAAGCAATTAGCCATGTCTTGGAAGATTAAATAAACAAAACTGCTTTGGCATGTGATTGATAAACTGCACGCTTTATTGCAACTAGGACAACTGATTGTCCTGCAGAAGAATTTAAGGAGTTAACTATAGAAAAGCTGTGTCTTGCAACAGACAGTCAATGCCAAATGTAACAAGAAACAAATAAATTACTTTTGATAAGGAAGCCAGTTGCAGACTTGCAGTAATTTGGAAGAAAGGACTTTTAAGAAATCAGTAATATATCAGCTCAGAGGCCAAAGGATGAAAATCTGTGTAAGAATTGAACACCAGATCTCCACCTTAGCAGAATTTCGAAGAACAACACTCCAGAGTACAGAACCCTGGCAACTTCCAGAGACAGACCACAGTTGGTTCAAGGCCAGATTTCACCATTAACTGGGTAATAGCTAAAACGGATAGCAGGCTTATATTTGCTTACTTGTGGGGTCTTATATTTGGCTGCTACATGTAACAAAATTTGAATTATTGTTTCAGTACTTGATTGTGCGATTTCTTAATAACAGCTGAATTAAAGGTAACTTGTGATGATTTACCCACAACACAGGAAAATAGAGTTAAGAACACAATCAGATCAACCATGATCTTATCGACTGATGGAGTAGGCATGACGGGCTAAATGGTTTTCCTCATATTAATGAAGCTTTTATTCTATAGTGACAAAGATTTGTGGACCACCTATACTGTAACAGGTAACACAACATTTTTTGAAAAACGTGATCAGGCATCTGTGAATATCTGTGAATTGTGCCACTGAAGTGAAGGAGCATGAACTCCATGCATGCTTTTTAAAGGCTGGTAGATTGAAAATTCTAAAATTAGAAAAAAATCTAATAGGGTAGAAGTTCATTCCATGCAATTTACAACCGTAAAAACATTATGCCTTTCGGGACTTAAGGCATCTCAAAGCATTTCAAAACAGTTAAGTAAAATTGGTGAGATATTACAGGGAAAACACAGCTGCAGGATTGCATTTGGCAAGTTCCAAAAATATCGATAAGCTAAATGACCAAACAATGGGTTTCATTAGGAGAATACCCCCAATGTCTCCAAATGTAGTTATGTCCATTTGACAACACAATATAAAGAAGTTTCTCTTCATGTCAACTTCAATTATTTTGCCAATCGTTCTAAATTAGTGTCTTCTGATTCTCAACCCTTTCTCCCTGTTTACGCTATATGGACTTCTCACAGTTCTGAATGCCTCTGCCACATCTTTTCTGAACCTTCTCCTCTCTAAGATGAAACTCCATCTTCTTTAAATTATCCATGAAACTGGCTCCTCAGGTCCGGAAATTTTGTTATAAATCTTTTCCACACCTTTCATAAAACCTTAACAACACCTCCCCAAGGTGTGCTGCCCAGAATTGGACACAATGCTGAAGGTGAACCACATCTTTAGAAAAGATCACAATCACTTCCTTACAGTTGTATTCTGTAGGCGGATTCTTACAGAGGTCAGAGTGACATGGGTTATGCAAAGATTTATGACTGAATTGGATAAGAGTCTGTCAAGGCCCATCTTGGGGTAATATCTCATTGCATCCATTATGTATTTGCCAAGCGACAAGGTGAATTTCTCACTCGACAGCAAAGAACCACAGTTTCTACAACTTCTAAGGCTGTTTGAGTGGAGACCATCCCTTCATCATCTGTTATGCAGGTTCAACAATGCCAAAGTTTGGTTTACATTGTGAGGGTGAACTGAAGCTTCTATTGATTCTGTTTTGTGTTCCCTTTAGTTGACGACAGATAAAAATTCATTCTTAGAATTATCCAATTGTTTGCCTGTTTGTGATGTTCACCTACTGGAAAATTACGAGTTGCAAGCCTGGAGTGGGCATTCAAGATGGAATAGCGATGATCTAGAGAGAGTGTTTAGATGGGATGGAGCTAAGAACAAGTGAAGTGTGTGGCCTCACGGTTAAACAGTCACTATAGTGAGTGAATGGGGTTGTATGTGCAAGGGAGTGTCAACTATTTTGGCTATGTAGCATAAGCAGTGTGATTTTGCAGCTGTTGTGCCATTATGTCGCTGAATTCACAGCATCTTTTTAAAGATTCTTGCCTGCATGTCTTTCCAGTCTTTCAGCAGATATGTGGCCAATGGAGAATTGTTCTGGGGATGGGGCGTGGTAAGATGGGAATAGTATCGGACATGAGAGATGTCACAGGGACAGAATTGGTAGTTAATCAGACGTTTTTGTTAAGATGATAAGAGAAAACTTGTTGGGCCTGAAGGTGAGAATCCTTTCAAAAAATTCGACACAACTCGTACATAGCCAAAAAAGCTAAGATTCTGCCTAATGTATCTTTATTTTGTTATTCATACGTGGAATGTGGGTGTCACTGGCTAGGCCAAGATTTATTACTTAGTTGCCCAGCAGGCATTTTAGAGTCAACTATTTTGCTATGGGTCCAGAGTCACATGCATGCCTGACCAAATGAGAATGGCAGATTTCCTTCCTGGAAAGACATTAACAAACCAGATAGGATTTTCCAACAATCAATGGTAATTTCATGATCATTGTCAGACGCTTTCTTCCAGACTTTTATTGAACCAGTTGGCTCATTGACCCAAGATTGTGTAGCTGATTTTTATATTGAATGAGAGCCATTAGCACCATTGATCAAATGTGTGTCGGGGATGACTTTATGGGACCCTGATTTCCTGGGATCTGTATCCAGTGATGCTCCACTGAAAACTGTTCACATGATGGCAACAGTGCAGTAGATGGCAATGGCAATGGCAATGGCAACAGACCAGACTTGAAAAATTCCAAATGATCCACAACAGGAAGGTCAGGTTGTTGCAGCAGCAGCAGCAATGCTGAACAGTCCCAGGTTGTTATAACACATATTCCTCTACTTTCTTAATTTTAATCTGTGGCGATCTGGAAGAAGACTCAAATATGCTCCACTTTCTTCAAATATTATTGAAAAGAGCCGTCAGTCGAAGGAAGCAAGCAATGCACTCCTTTCCCAACTTTCTGTACTTCAATAATTTTGAAATTGTTTGATATTTGCAATCCAAAGCCATTCCTGGTCTTGGCACAGTTCGAAGCATGGTACAGTAATATTAGCTAATGCTGTGGTAAGACACAAAGAAAGGTCTTTTCATTCACTCATTCACTCACTCACTCACACTCACTCACTCACTCACTCCTTGTGTTTCTTTATCTGTACATGTGTTTACGTGTGTATATTGGGGATTTTTAAGAGAATTAGCATTTTACTCAGTTGAGTGATATGCTTACGGTTCATAATTGTTTACCTGTAGCTAAAGGCTAATTAATTGCAATAGATAGTAATCTCTGCTAAGTACAGAAACCTGAAGTGTGCTCTCTGTCAACCTGGTTCTAAGAGTAGTAACTTGGGGAATCTTTGTATAGTTTGTAATATTTTCAATTTAGTGATGACTTCCGGAAAAGCAGGGCTTGACTGCCTGTGTTACACCAATGAGGTACAACAATAAAGCCAACTGAATGCTATTTATGAGCAACACTTCTGTTTACTCATTATTTCACTGCAAAGGCTAAAATACCTTTTTCTTGCTTCGTGATGATTGTTAATACACAAGAGAACACTGTTGGAGGAATTTTAGTGGGCGGATGAGATGTTGAAGGATGTTTACTACAAAGGTTAGGGAAGCAGTTGCTTGGATTGGAATGCATGATTTTTTTTTATTCTGTTTCAAGCAAAGTCTCCTATCTTGCACCAATCTAAATTGGCCTGGCAATGATACCTCATCTTCATCTTTCTCCTGCTCCAGTAGGTTCTTCTAATCTGAAAATTAGTGAAGAGCTCCTTAATTGTCTTTCACCTTCATCTTTCGCTGCTGCACGATGTTGGTTCAGACACGTCTTATGCTCTTGACCTCTTCAACATTCCACTTCTTGGCTTGATGCCATCCCATGGAGTTTTATAAACTGTTTTGGAGTACTCCTGTATCTTAATGAAGGCTTTATTTTATTTTCACATGCGTCATCAGCTACTCTGAAGTGTACATCCCACATCTCCCAGAAACTAGCTTTTATGTTTGTTTCCTGCAATGTAAAGGCTTGGATTGTTCAACGCTCTCAGTATCAATGCATAATTCTGACTCTCAAGGAATCTAGTAAAGATCTAACCTTTTCTAATTCATTCACTGGATGTGGACATTGCTGAGTAGGGCAATATTTACGACTTACCCTTAACTGCCAAGAGGGCAGTTAAGATTAAACTGTGTTGCTTTGGGTCTGGAGTCATATGTAGGCCAGGTGAGGTAAAGACAGCAGATTCCTTCCCTAAAGTAACATCGGTGAGTCACTTTGTTTGTCCAACAATGGTTTCATGGTCGTCATTAGATCCTTACTTCCAGATTTTTGTTGAATTCAAATTCTGTCTGCCATGATGGGATTCAAGCTGTGTTTCCAGAACATTACTTGGGTTTCTGAATTAATAGTCTAGCAATAATACCTTTGGATCGTCACCTCCCCAATGAACATTTTTCTTGTGATTGCACATCACAGTCAGGTTAATTGACACATACCTTTCACGGTCTGTAAAAGCTCCTGGTTACTGAGATGATTGATGCATTGTTGGCAACTCATATCCATCGGAATCCAGCCACTGTAATTCCACCTGTAGTTATCGCAGGGAAAATGTTTACTATATATTTGCATTTCTGGAATTGACATCATAGGAGGGATGTGATTGGAATTGAGAGGGTGCAGAGGACACTTATCAGGATGTTGCCTTGGCTAGAATGTTTTAGTAATGCAAAGGGATTGAATAGAATGGGCTATAGAATTAGCTGAGGATACCGAAGGGAGACAGGACTGATCTGTATAAAATTAGGAGGGGCATAGATAAGGTAGATAGGAAGGAAATTTTCCTTTTGCAGGAGGGATTAATGACTAAGGGACCTAGATATAAAGTAAGGACCAGGATGTTTAGAAGGGATGTGAGGAAAGCTTCTTATCCCAGAGGTTGGTGGGAATTTGGAACTCATCTGCTTGTAAACATTAAAGTATTTAGACAGGCACTTACAATGCAAAGGCAGACAAGGCAATGGGCCAACCGCTGGAAAATCGAACAAGAATGGATAGGTGCTTACCTTTGACTGGCACAGGTTCAATGAGTTGAAGGACATTTTTCTGTGCTGTAGACCTTTAAAGGCTCTGAAAATAATAAAACAGTGACCTGTCTTATGCCCTTATATGTCATCGACACAGAGACCTTAAGTGTCCTAACAATGGTATTTTGAAGGGCTCCAGAGATGAAAACTAAATTGAGTGCAGTAATTACTCCTGCAGACATTGTTAATGTATGATTGTCAGGTCCAGCAGACGTCTGTTGCAGATGTCTGCCATTACCTGATGGGCCACCCTACCTGAGGTATCACTGTTATTCTAGAGGTTAAGGAGGCTGGTGAATTGTCTGTAAATCTTGTGTCACTAGATAGTACCTCTTGTGACCTTGGTCTGTCTCCTGTGTACCTCGTTTCTGAACTGCTCCTTCCAATGCCTGTCCCTTCAGTGCATTTGGTGATCCTGTCAGAGCATATCACTTATGATGTAAAACAGTGATGGTCTTCTGCTTCTGAGGTTGATTAGAAATGAAACTTTCTTGCTCAAATTTCTGAAAGAAATTCCTATTGTACAAGGAGAGGACCAAAACTTCTTCAAGGTGGGTATCCTGAGAAGAGACTTTGCAGTGTTGGTTTTCAGTGACTGGGAGACACAAAGATCAGTATCCTGTACTTGCAAAGTAACTTGGAGTCTTTGAATTAAAAAAAACTTTGCAAAATATTGCTTTCTAAGAGTTTGCAATTCATGAAAGCCTCGTGCATTACAAATGTCTGTGGAAATTGTACAATATCCAAGTATTGGTAACTAAAAGAAATGATAACAAGAGCTTTTACTGAAAAAGAAGTGTAAAATGTCTCTCAAATGTGCAGTAAATGAACATCCATCAGGGAATCCTAGAGAGCAGGTTTTGGGAGAAGCTGGAATTGTGCTGGAAATCCTACATTACCTGAGCATAGTGATTGAAAGGATCAATCACAGCAAAGCATAATATGAGCTGAAAAAAGAAAGTTGCAGTCCCTCTAGAAGTCTGAAATAATTGTTAGCAACATACAAGCAACACTTGGAAACATTTCAACCAGCACTAAATTTGATGGGGATTTAGCTAGTTCCTGTCAATTAGAGGCCAGGATTTTGTCAACAGCCTGTCATTCTGGATGTCCTGACTGGAACTGCATAGCATTTATGCTCTCTCTTTTTAGCCATTTCCATATGATTACAATTAACATTTACACTGCCAGCAGCAAGCATGGAAAACATATGTGATTCAGCACACAGGGGAAGCTTTTCAGTGGTGAAACCTGCTGTCAGCTGACAATGGATTGTGTTGGCTGTTAAAGTGCCTCAGGGAGATTCTGCATCACAATCATAATGATCCTGCTCAACATTATTGCCATTAAAATAAGACTTGAGAGCACAAAGGTGGCATGGGTGTTTTTCAAAACCATATTTCGCTTGTAAAAATTTCACACTGCATTAATTTCATGTTATTCATTTGTGCACCATCATTATTTGTTGACCAGCTTAGTCAGAAAGTTAAATGTACCCACATCACTCCAAAAGGACACATTTGAACTTGGAGACTCAGCTGGATTTCCTTTTTATGCATTATGAAGTCTACTGGCCACTGCCTCTCTTAGCCTGGATACTTGAAATGTTGCAGGTGAGCTCAAAAGCCTTTGAAGTCTTGATTAGCTGAAGTCTGAGATAGATGTATGTTTAGATAATACTGACACTGCACTTCATTACTTCAACCGACTGTCACACCACAATCAAGATTCTAAGTCCTTTCTCCATGCCTCAATTCCAAACACGAGCCTCGCTTGGATCCCATTTTGATCTGTTGAAGCCTTCATCCCATTTCATAGAGTCCCTACAGTGTGGAAACAGGCCCTTCAGCCCAACAAGTCCACACCGGCCCTTGGAGCATCCTACCCAGACCCATCCCCCTATAACCCAGAACACTACAGGCAATTTAGCATGGCCAATCCACCTAGCCTGCACATCTTTGGACTGTGGAAGGAAACCAGACCACCCGGAGGAAACCCGCACAGACACGGGGAGAATGTGCAAACTCCACACAAACAGTCGCCCGAGGCTGGAATCAAACCTGGGTCCCTGATGCTGTGAGGCTGCAGTGCTAACCACTAAGCCACCGTGCCACCCCAGTTTCCAACACCATTGACTTACACTTGTCAGCCCTAAGCCTCCATGCAAGTTGCCATTTTCCTGTTCCACTTGTATTGCGAGGTTAAACAAGGAAAACTACTAACCTAGCAAACAACTGCACAAACTGCTAAAGGACTGGGTAACATGATTCTTGATCTCGGTCATTCCCAAGGTAGGAGTTAATTAAAACACTTTTTCATGTTCATGGTTACTCTTCAAATGCAAATGTATTATGAGGACACATCCAATCCAGACCAGCGTAATGCTTGACCACTTGCACCTCTGAATCTCAACACACTATTTGGAAATAAAATTTTTGCTTCCTGTCTAGTTAACTCACACCAGTCATCTCATCTCCCAGTTTTGCAGGCTCCATAAGATGCTTCACTTGAGTTCCTAACACATCCAATATGCATGTTAATCTATTCATTCTTCATACCTACACATTGACTGCATCGTTGGCCCCCATCACATCACCAACCATCATATCTCAATTCTAGTCAGAGATTTGAATCTTCACTTTAACTTTTCAATCAGCTCCAGTCACTCAGAATTATGAACAACTACTTTTGTTTCAAAGATAACAAGGTGTAGAGCTGGATGAACACAGCAGGACAAGCAACATCCAAGGAGCAGGAAAGCTGACATGTCAGGTCTGGACTCTTCTTCAGAATTTTCTGAAGAAGGGTACAGCCCTGAAACATTAGCTTTCCTGCTCCTCTGATGCGGTTTAGCCTGCTGTGTTCATCCAACTCTACACCTTGTTATCTCAGATTCTCCAGCATCGGCAGTTCCTACTATCTCTACTTTTGTTTCAAAGCTGCGCTTAAATAATTTGATATTCTTTATTTCTTCCATTGTTTAATACAAAATATCAGCTCCTTTTCTCGCAGTTTGAAGTTAAACACTTGCTCCAGATGAGCCCGATATGTCCTCCAGTTCAAAATCAAAATACCACAGATTCTGGAGATTGGAAACAAAAGCAGGTAAAGCTGGAGAAGCTCAATTCAACTCAGAATGTTAATTCTTACTCTTCACAGATGCTGCCAAAATTGCTGTGCTTCTCTAGTACTTTCCACTTTCTAGTTGCATGTTTACTGTGGTACATGTTTCAAGCTTTCGAATTCCTTCAATTAATTCTATTTTTCTCCATGGGTCCACAATATTATAGGACAAAGATGTAGAAGTAGGCCATTCAGCCCATTGAGTACATTCTGTCTTTCAATGAGACCATGTTTGATCTGATAATTCCCAACTCAACTCTCCTGTCTTTTCCCCAAAGCCTTTGATTCCCTGACAAAGTAAACATCTATCTATCTATCTCAGCCTTGAACATATATAAGAACCCAACCCATCCAGTCCTCTGTGGTAAATAATTCCACAGATTTGCTATCCTCTGACAGAAGGTGTTTCTCCTTACCAATGACTGCTTTGCTTTAAAACACAGATAATGTGGCATTTTGAGGGAAAATCCAACCAGTACTCCAGGTTTCCCCAGCAGATGTTCATGTCCTACATTTTTGATTTATGTTTAACATGCCATTCCCATCTGTTGCCAATATCTTTTCATATCATAGAAAAATTACATAGTAGAATTGTAGCTTCCAAACACAAGAGAAAACTTTCACAGGCTGCAATTGTTTCAAACAAAGGGAAAAAATTGCATGAAGTTTTAATACCTAGACATAATTCTTAAGCTTTTTTTTTAGTGGTTAAATTAGAAGGAAAAAGAAAATTGAGGTTTATAAAGCATGTTACTTGGGATCTGCACATATCATTTTCAAGACTTTGAACGTGCTATTCTTTGTTACAATTCATTTGAAATGGTATTGAGTACTTCCCTGTTGTCGATCATTTAAATACCAGCTTTATAAAAGGGTGTTCTTGAAGAGACATGTGCAAGGAAATTAATTCAAGCTGTAACTTCCCATTGCTTTAATTGGGGACTATTGACAAAAGCAGCATGTGAGCTGAGAGGAAATGTAATGTTCAGTTTATCTGACCTAAAACTGCGAAAAACAACATAAGATATGATAATGTGTACAGGTAAAATCAATTGAGCAGAGGTCACCAGAGAATCATTTACAGAGATCACACTGTGGCAGTAAGGCTATTTCTTGACGTATCTACCTGCTTTTAGATCCAATAGGAGAGCATTCATCTGAGCACAAGGAACACATGGAAATCAATTTGATATTCACTGCTAAATGACAACTGGTAGGAGATTGTATTATGAAACATGTGGTGGAGCTTCACTGATACCTGTGTGGAAAATTTCTCTGGGGAAATGCAAACAGAAAGAATAACGTAATGTAAGTTTTATTTTTAACAACATCAAGAAATCATCAGGAAGGAAAAAACTCGTGAAACACCAAAGCATATTGTCAATATAATAGTGTTCCATTGTAATTTCTCTGTGTAATATAAAACTGCCAGAGCTGTGTAAATATCAAGAGAAATAAAGTGATGTGGTTTCAAAACTCATTACAAAGTGATCAATTTACAGATGCCACCAAAATAAAAAGAGCAGTGGTGAAAATTACAGATATAATAGGGAAAGAAAACAGTAAAAAAAAAACAACAGTAGTACTTGGAAATTAATGTACTTGTTGTACAGGAGCTCTGTTTTGAAGTATTCAAGATAATGCGGTCCAGTTTGTCTCATTTACAAATATCACTTGTCTTCCCTCTGAATGAGGCAAGCTGTGCAAGAGAGGAAAGAGTTGAGAATGGACTATAAAGCTACATGGCCTCTGTGAGCCAGGCTGGGAAGTGGAGATTGCTGGTAAAATCACAGGGAGCCATGTCAGATTAACTCTCTGATGCAGTCATAATTTTCAGGGGTTTTCTCAACAATGGGACCTGAAGCAGAGCAGCTCCAAGGAGGCATATAGCCAATTTCTATAACTAAAGATCCAATGAAGGGCCATTTTACAGCTTTGTAAGCATAACTACTGGTAGTGTGGTGAGACCTGCAATTTAGCATGGCCAGTCCACCTAACCTACACATATTTGGACCGGGGGAAGAAATTGGAGCAACCGGAGGAAACCTGCCCAAACACAGGGAAAATGTGTAAACTCCACAGACACAGTTGACTAAGGGTGGAATTGCGCCCACATCCCTGGCGCTGTGAAGCAGCAGTGCTAACCATTGAGCCACTGTGCCGCCCAAGAAAGGAAGGAAAGGAGTGTCATGCATTGGCTGGGATACAAACGCAGGCCTCTTGCATTGCAGGCAAGAAAGCTACTACTGAACCACTAATGCAACCACCGTCAGTTGGAAGAAGATGGAAGAGGTACAGTGGATCAGTGCAAGAGATTGTGGGTAGGGCAGATAATCCTTGCACCCCATTTGGGTAAGTTCATGAATAGGAAAGTTTTGGAGGGATATGAGCCAAGAGCAGGCAGGCAGGAATAGTTTAGTTTGGGAACATGGTCGGCATGGATTAGTTGGACCAAAGGGTCTGTTTCCATGCTGTATTACTCTGACTGTATTACTCTGTCATTTTAGGACTTTTAGGACCGGCATTTACTAGACATCCCTAATTGCCCGGAGAGCAGTTAAGAGTCGATCACTTTACTATGAGTCTGGAGTCTCATGTAGCCAGACAGAACAAGAATAGCAAGTTTGCTTCCCTGAGAGGCATCAGTAAACTAGATGGATTTCTACAAAACTCTAATTAAGTAGATATGTAGTGTATAGGATGGGCTGAAGGGTTAAACTTGTTGATGATATTCAACAGCTGCATGACCCTGAATGAGTCCTGTGAACATTCTTGTATGTGCCGAAGCCAGTACAATCAACATGTTTTTCTGTGGTTGTTTCTCTGTGCCTGGCTGTTTGGTTCACTGTATAAGAGAGAGAGTTTCATTCCAAGTCGCTGGAGTTCACTTTGGACCGGGAGCGCAAACGGTGCCAGGAATAACGTCAGCCTCCAGAACAGTTGTCGATTGAAGGGTCCCCGAAGGGCGGAAGGGTGTGAGGCTCATTGTTGTCTTCCTCTCTTCTTCATTCTTTCACTTAATAAATGTTCCTTCTTTTGTCTTTTTACTCAATAAATGTTCATATTTAAGCGAATTGCTATTGTTGAGTCTTCTCTTAACTACATGTAAGCGAATCCAAAACGAACCAGTTGGATACACCCTGTGATCCAAGACATGTAGTCACCCTTCAGCTTGCTTTTTGTTTCAGATTTTTATTTAATTCAAATTTCACCATCTGCTATGGTGAATTATCACCATACCATCTCTTCCTCTACAGGAAATTTCTGTGTCTGTAAAGGAGTAGTCAACACAATAATTGTACATGCATAAAGCACAACCAAATTTGGCTCTTCTCTGCCAAGTCTGATCACTTTTCCAGAACAATCCTGGAACAGGAAGATAACCCCAGTCATCAAAGCATCCTATTAAATCCTTTGGCATATTTTGGAGAAGGGTCATTTCTACTGAGTTTCATGTTGATTGCTTCCCTGTGAGGGCTAGCAGTTTTTTTTTGTGTGATTTACCTGAGCTTACTTCATTAACAACTTACCGAATGCATGCTCTCAACTGATGCTAGCCCGATTCTCCCACACACCATGGACAGAAGTATTTGCTTTTACCAGGATCTGTGGTAAAAATGCCATTTTAAAAAGCTGGAGCATATCTAGAGAGGTTCTGGATTCCTAAGGCTCAACAGCAACCATCTCAATGGAAGACGAGGGGAAGTGAATGCCCTGTTCTGCCAGCAGAGACTCATGATCCTGATGGAGAGGGTGGTACAGAGGAGGGCTGTCCTCTTCCTGAGGACAGCGAGAGGAGAGCATGCTACTAGATGCTGCAAGCTGGGTGAGTGCGGTGATGTTGGTCCAGAGAAATACCCAAAAAGGTCAATAACCTGTAACATTGCAAGTACTGAAGCCATCTGTCCTCATCCCTACATGATGTTCCATGGTGAAGTGAGCAGCTCCTGTGCCATATACAGGCAATGGGTAAATCACAGGTGACTGCAACTTTGGCAACAGTGGTCCATCTTCCTCGGTGCACAATCATTGTAATTATATCACAGCCATTAGTTGGGTTCATTATTATCCAGCATGAAATGTTCCGGGGTGCTTTGGGTGAGGAGTTAGACTGTAGACAGTAAGCTAGTGGTTCACAAGAAATGCAGTGCTCATAGATGTGTTTCATCATCAATGTATGGACATATGCCTGATATGGTTACCCTTTGAAGGACCTTACATTGCTCAAACATGCAGACACATCGCTCACAGAATAAAGTATTTGGGCCTGGTTGCAACCAATTTCAATTCTGTTACAACCTTTGTGATTTTTACAGGATTTTGGATGTTAACAGCAGCCACTCTTCAGTCAGTGAGTTCCACGCTCTTTCCCTCAATGAAAGTGAACCCCTACTTATTAACATCCCCTTTTTGGCAGCCCTCCCCATCAACTCCACATTCATATGGCATGGGTATCCTGGTAATCCCTGGCTGACATTGAGGGACTGTGGCCCACCACCTTAAGCAAGTTAGTTGAACAGCCTCAGATGATGACTGACCAGATCCCAGATGGATACCTAGACAATTCCTCATGAGCTGCCTTTCCGTGACTCATAGGACTGGGCTGCAGAGTTGACAGTGATCAAATTGTTGAGCTGCGAACCTTCCATTGTGACCTCCCAGCCAAATGCCTGACCATGTCCAAGCCCCTGGGCTGACATTGTATGATGCCATTAACCTACCGTACCAGGGCTTCCTTTCTGATAGATACTTTCCCGGACTTCATAGAGATCTACTAACCTTTGACTTTCAGATATGGCATTTGCTTGTACAGCCAGCAGTGTATTAACGGCATAAACTGCTGGAGTGCAGCACATGTTTGAGAATGATGTTGCAATGAGCTATATAGCAAGATGTCCACCCCCTCCTTGACTGATCACTGCTGGCAGCCATGTCAAGCTTCTTAGTTTTGTATTGCCATGAAAAAGCAAGTCCACGCAAAAGTACGGTATGCCTGTTAGCTCTAGCTGAGGGGCAAAGTGCTAAAAGGCAAGGCAGGGATGCTGTAGACATCCAGGTAGCTGCTAAGTGAATGTGCACTAAGGAGCAAGCTCTGAGATGCTGTGAGAAGCCGTGCGCTGGGAGCCTGCCCAAGTGTGCAAAATGTCCTTGTGGCATCATCCCAATAATAGTTGCTGGTCCACCCATAGTGAAGCATGACACTGCAAAAAATGTATTCACAGTGGATCAGATGCCAGCATCCATAGACATAGAATGTGTGTAACACCTGACCAAGGAACTTTCCCTCAGATGATAGTCTCAGATGCCTAGAATGACAGTCTGGAGGAGCAGGTGATGAGCTGGAGTTGACAGGCACCTGCTCTGATTTACACGTCAGGAATTCTCATTGCCTCGTTTCTATCTGGTGGGTGGTAGAAATTCCGCTTGCATTTTAATGAGATGAGATTTTACAATAATGAGTGTGATAATGAATGATAATCCCTGTTAGTTATTCTCTGACTGCTCACTGGTGAGAATCTTGTCTCAGTGCCGGAAATCTGTTAAAAATTATGTCTTGTTCCCCCAGAGTCAAGAAAAGCCTCACTGGACTTTTCATGTGACCGTCTCAGATTTCTTAAAAGAGCCCACAGTAATCATGACTTGGGACCTTTCTACCTAATGCTTCTGTCACCTCTTAGCTACACCTTAGCAACAAGTGTGAAGAGTTCATGGACTTCATTATTGTTAACATTGAGATTTTCTTCTGCTATTATATTCCTTTTTCTTACGCTACCAAGGTTAAATTTCCATGATGTCTTCCCACGTATCCTGCTGAGCCCCTGAGCTTTTGTCTTTCACTAGCTTCTCTCTGAGTCATTCATTTCCACTCTGAACTCATTTTATCCATGGAAACCTCCTTCTGTGTCTTTTTCTGTATTGCCAGGAAACTATTGAGCACCCAACTTTTCCTTTCCTTAGCCCCACATCTACTGATATTGCTGACCATTCTTTCTCTTCAGATACTGTCCCCCTCTGCAGCATGTGCGCCATCATCACTACATCCTTCTCAAAAATCCGCCTTTTGACCCTGAGATAGTAAGAACTGCCGATGCTAGAGTCTGAGATAACACCTTGCACAGCTGGAGGAACACAGCAGGCCAGGCAGCATCAGAAGAGTAGGAGAGCTGACGTTTCAGATTGGGACACTTCTTCAAAAATAGGGTTTCTAAAGAAGGGTCCCAACCCAAAACGTCAGCTTTCCTGCTCCTCTGATGCTGCATGGCCTGCTGTGTTCATCCAGCTCCACACTGTGTTATCTTTTGACCCTGTGTCCTTGCAAGCAACTATCCTACCTGATCCAAAGTACTCAAGATATCATAAATGTGTGAGCAATGGTTTACCAGTTTATATTTGATTTTAGCATTAAATACATTAGATTGAAAGTTTGCCCATAAATTGAAACATTATTCGTGAATTAGTATAATGCCTATGCAATGTGATAAGGTTCAGGTGATTGTCATGTATTCAACTGTTGGCCCAAGGCCTACACAGTACATTTTGTCCCAAACATTTCAAAGTAGTCAAGTGGTATGCAGGGTCCTGGGCACTTAAACACCAATGAATAAATGATGCTCATTGAAGCCTGGAAACCTATTCAAATGTAACTGTCTCTTTTAATGCAGCTAAAATACTTAAGCAAAGAATATAGATGGTAAGACATTGCAAAAACATTCTACAGCCATCGCTATTCATCCAATACATGTATTTAAATCAGATGGCTTGAGGTGTTCGAAGCCATTCTCATCCCTGACATGACATAGATGCAATTGTGCAACGTTATCACAATAAAGGTAGACCTTTTTTTGGAGAAAAAGAAGGCCTTAGCACAATTGCATTGCAATAGCATAACTGTGCAGAAAATGATAACGCAGATAGATATCCCTGCCAATAATGACTCATTGTTACACTTTCACAGTAAAGAGATACACAAAAAGCAGCTCGCCCAGGGATTCTAAAAAAAAGCAATATACTGAAGCCCCTCCACACCTTTCAACAAAGGAAATTAGTCTATATTGAAATAGATTTAGAAAATCATCATAGGAAAGCATTGTGCACCAGTTGGTATGTTCCAAATCTATTCTACCTTTTCATCACTATCGACGCAGTTAACATGTAAAAGCTCAATGCTTTGACACAGAGAACATTGGTTTTCTACACCATTATTCTCAAAGGTAACAGCCACTTGGAAAATGAAATGCATTTCAAAATTTGCCTTCTGCTCTTTTCACAAATTACGGTGCAGGGACCAGAATAGAAAATGTTACCATCACAGTGACCATCACCATTTATGTTAGCCATCATTATTTATGTTCCTGTATTAATAAATGGGAAGCATTAGGAGGAATTATTGTATATTATGTAGCTTGAAGATAAGGAATTAGTGCAAAAGCATCTTACATTTGCGTAGCACAATTCATGATCTCAAATATCACCAAGTACTTTTCAGCCAATTACATATTTCTTCTGTGCAGTTACTGTGTAATACAGAAAATGAGCAAGGCAATTTAGGCTCAGCAGTTTCTTGAAATCCTAATGAAAAAGAAAACACATTTAGAAATTTACTTTGGAAAAAGATAAATGCTGCTTTAACAATATAATCAAAGCATCAATCAGTTCCCAGTCATAAGCTTTGGCGGTCTCCCTAAAATCCACAATGGCAGCTGAGCAGCATAGTGGTAATATCATCGGACTAGTAATTCAGAGACTAGGCTAACTTTTTGGAAATGTGTTTGAACTCCACCATAACAGATAGTGAAATTTGAATTCATTTATCAAGATGTGGAATTAACATTTAGTCAAATAGTGACAGTGTCACACCTAAGATTGTCCTTTGTGGTTTACTATCGTCCTTCCGTGAAATAAATCTGCCACTTTTGTCTGATCTATCTGAAGGTCCAGACTCACAGCAATGTAGTTGACTATTGTCTGCTTTCCGAATAGCTTAACATACCGTTCAGTTCAAAGGTAATTAAGGATGAAAAGAAAATATTGGCCTTTCCAGTAACACCTGCATGCCATGCAAGAGTGAAAAGAAATATGGAGAAACTGATATTGGGCATCTGTTGTGTTAGATACAATTGCCATATGGCCTCATTATAAATGCTTGCTGAATTCCAAGACTCACAATTGGATTACCTCAGCAAAGATCTATTTATATAGGTGTTGTCCATGCTTTGGACACTTAGACCAGTTTATGTATTAAATAAACACTTTACCCAAGCGCTTTGGTCAGTGAGGTGGGACATAGAATTAGGTTTTCAGATAAACTCAATTTTATTAACAAAGTATTCCCCATTCAAAAACATCATGTGAAGATTTCCCAAATTCTCACAATATTTATTCTCTTTCTAGCTCTATCCACTTGAGAAAGGAAATTATCCGCAATGATCCATGTGTTTGAGCTGGGCCATTGGAATCTTCCTCCTTTCTGGCTTTCTTCCTTTCTATAGAGGTGGATCTCACAGGTCAGGGCGGATACTTTCCTGGGCCTCCTCAAGTTGTTGCATGGTCTTCTGCCACCAGTTTTGCTGCAAATCTTCCCTGCAAGCCTTTACCAAGTCTTCACTGAGAGTTCACTGAGCCTTCACTGGGGGAATGGGCATCAGGTGTGTGTTCATATCCCTCTCAGCTTCCAAAATGTTCTGTGGTCTTTGTCCAATTGGGTTGTGAGCTGAGCTCAAATCAACCAATGAGGTCATCCTTCCCTGTTGCCATGTAGGGAAGTGTAAAGTGCACATATTCAGGCAATCAAGATGCCAAAACATCTGATCAATACTTTTCTAATACACAAAACTCTCAGGCTGGTTGTAACTGGTTCCACTTGAATCTTTGTAATCTCTTGCATCTTAGTTTCCACTGTTCTCTGCATCCGATCGCAGCTAGCTGCTGTTTAATTTAGTTCGGCCAATTTTCTGTCAGGCCTGACTTCTCTGGCTGTGGGTCAATTTAGAATGTCCTGTTTTTGGTCCCTGGTCATTTGACTACATTAGCCAGAGTGGGGCATTAACTTCGATTGATTGATATTTTTACGAGACTGTGAGAACTTATTCTTTTTATTCATTAAACTCAATGTCTGTATGTTATTTGGGCAAGAATAAAAAGTATGAATTTTGTCAGAGTTTCTCTTTTTTAAAGCTATGTGTTTGGCCCACACTGTTTATATGGTTGTAAAAACAATGATAGTTTCAAAGCAGATTTTCAATGAGTGTTTTATTTTCACGAGCATTTCAAGACTCATCATTGTTATTATACATCTCATTGGTTCGATTTATAAAGTGCATCAGGTGAATAAGCACGGAGAATGCAAAGTGGCATGGAGGGTCACAGGAGTTATGCAAGGGCATTGAATAGAATAGTGGGAACATTGATGGGGCACGGAGCATTTGAGAGTATAGGGGCATGGAGTGAATCTGGGGTTAAGAGAGCTCTTGAAGATATGAGTGGCCTGGAAAATATGAGAAATCACAAGACATATGAGGAGACATATGGATATGTCATGGGGACGTGGTGGAGTGTGAATGGGGAGTTAGTTGGTGTGACGACTAAAGGTTCTAATGTTATTTAATGGAATTGGACGAAAGCTCCAGAGTATTGAGTCTTCTAATCAACGTATCTTGGCACTCACCCTCCTCTGTGGCCACCTTTAAACTCTTTCCAGTGTTTTCAGGCTAGACTCCGCTCCACCACTGCTTCCCTGGGGTGAAAATCATGGTTGCAGGGCTATATATGTGGAGACATGTCTGTCAAGTCAGGCATTTTTTCAACTCAAACTTCCCAGCCTAAGGATACCAATATTTGCACTAAAGTGATCAATTTTGTAGAAAACAATGTAAGCCTGTTGTAAGGGCTATTGTGGTGCGGTAATGTTCCTATGTGTGTGGCAGGAGGCCTAGGTTCAAATCCCACCTGCTCCAGGGGTGTATAATAACATCATCAAACTGTTTGATTAGAAAGTGTCTACAACCCTGTTGTATTGGAGGATTGACTTCTGTAGGCTGCACAGCACTCAGCCGCAGGCAGGCAACACTTGATCACTGTGAAATGCAGCCAAGTACTTCCTGTTGGAAATCAATTAACTTTATTCGCAAACGGCACTTGCGTGTTAAAGTGTAGCAATGAATAAAATAGTTAACAAGGGCTACTTTCCAGCATGCAAACACTATCCCTGAATTCCTTTCTCTCCAACTGTACTGTTTCCCTGGCCTTTCTCTTTCCAGTTCCTAAGGTACTGTGGGTAACATCGCTACCTCTGAGCCAAAAGTTCAGGATGGGAATCCTCCCTCCAGGCTTTGGACATTGCTTGCCCCCAATAAATGTGTTTTCAGTAGATGAGCATTCGATACAATCGAACCAATGAGATGTATAATAACAATGATGAGTCTTGAAATGCTTGTGAAAATAAAACACTCATTGAAAATCTGCTTTGAAAATATCACTGTTCTTACAACCGTATAAACAGTGTGGGCCAAACACATAGCTTTAAAAAAGAGAAACTCTGACAAAATTCATACTTTTTATTCTTGCCCAAATAACATACAGACATTGAGTTTAATGAATAAAAAGAATAAGTTCTGACAGTCTCGTAAAAATATCAATCAATCGAAGTTAATGCCCCACTCTGGCTAATGTAGTCAAATGACCAGGGACCAAAAACAGGACATTCTAAATTGACCCACAGCCAGAGAAATCAGGCCTGACAGAAAATCGGCCAAACTAAATTAAACAGCAGCTAGCTGCGATCGGATGCAGAGAACAGTGGAAACTAAGATGCAAGAGATTACAAAGATTCAAGTGGAACCAGTTTCATCCAGCCTGTGTGTCACATTCGCGCCCACTCCCCAGCTCAATCTCACAATACAGGGATGGGCGAGTGTCAAAATTGGTAGCCCATCAATCATATGGCAATAAATAATTAAGGTTCAATTCAGCTTGTTAAAATCTCTATGAACTGTGACATCGCGTCACCCTCCCCAAAGATTACAAAATACCTTCCCTTTGTTCTCATCGAACTGGTCTGCAATATTTTCTTACCCTTTTCTCCAACTTTTCCAAATCCTCCCTAACTCACTTCCCCAGATTTACCTTTGACCAAGTTCCAGTGGGGCTTCTCGTGGCCATGCAGTGGACAGCAATTAATTCACAGTGCTGCTTGTACTGCTGGAGCTGCTGGCCAATCAAAATGGCTGGCAGTTTCCAAGGGCAGGACTTTCAACACAGTGGAAGGCAGGAGACCCAATATTAAGTAATTTAGCTGGTCCACAGTATGCTATGTCTGTGAGGCCAACTTCCAAGGGTTGAGTCTAATTCCAGATTATTTTCTTTCTGGGCGTTATGATGTTACGCAGTCAGCTTCCCCATCTCCCACCCTGTAATTTACAGCCCTTAACTTTATGGCATACATAATGTCATCAAACAGGTTGATTATCTTTAAAAATTTTCAATATGTCAATGGCAAGCAATAAGAACAGGAGAGTTTCCTAGTAAGTTGTGCTTGATGCAGACTGATGTTTCTCAAACTACTGACTCTCACTTCAGACTGTTCCAAAAAAAAATAAGCTATGTAACCGTGTTTGTCTGGCTCATGCATCTCTGGACAGAGGAAGTGTTTGAAGTGATATTTTCTAAGCTTGGAGTCATTCCTGAATGAATTTAATTGCATTTAAGGAGTTCTTGGGGCCTTGCCTTACCTTGGTTATTCTGAAATTTTAAGTAATATTTTAAAAACTGTTCTCCTAAAGTAGAAAAAGAGCCCTCGAAAGCCTATGGGTTATATATTTTCCTTCCTCACTCTGTTATAAGTGTCGAACTAGATAATAAAAGTTTCTTAGCAATGTGGATTAGATTATCAACGATGATGATGAATAATCAATCCTGCTGTTCAACTGCCTTCATAATTCTGCTGAACAGTTTGCAGATGTCTGGCCTCAATACTGACTGCAGGTTTTAATGAAAGTTCTGGTTTACTCTCTGCCAATGAATGTATGATGGGAAAGATGGGGAGAGGAGTAACTGAGTGGTATGAGATTTCACTCCTGATCTGGCTTTTCTTTCCACCGTAATCCTAAGCCATTTTCTGATTTGTAGTTTTTCATTGTTCCTCTTCTGCTTACCTGCCTCCATTTAGTCATTTTCAAACCCCGTATTGAATTGTAAGCCTTTATTTGTATCTGACCCAAATTTTATCATTTAATGATCTCCTGTACCTTACACCCTTCATAGGTTAGAAATCCAGGAACATCATCACAGGGGCATTTCTGATGCTTAAGTTGCAAAGCCTGAGATGTTCAAAATTGGGCTTTAATCCTCAATATTGCTGGTATTACATAATCAAGAATCAAGTAAATGAATACAGGGCCATTGTTAGTCCTCAGCGAAAGCTTGGGGGAGGAAATAGTGGCCAGAGAGCAAGAGAGACCAGAGGCCAGGTGAAGTTGATTGGAGTCTGATGAAGCAGAAGAAAGAGGCAATGATAAGAAATGAAGCAAATGGGGCTGGGAAAGTGGTGGTATTTACAATGTCCCATTTATTTTGGCACCCTTTCTTTAAATACAGGTTCAAGAAGCTCTCCCAGCTAATGTTATTGCATCTCAACATTAACTTTACATGCAGCTACCAACATTGTTGCAAAAGCTATAAATGAAATTCAGAAAAAACGTATTTCAGAAACTTGCCCTGCTGATAACAGGAAGTGTAAAGATTTACATATACAGAAATTGACTGTACATTGGATGTTAGTTTAAAGCAATTTTGCAGTGGGACCTCAATCAGACATTGGATGCCTCGTTTCCATTGAAAAGTATCTAACATCTATTCCAAGCACTGGCACTGGGCAACAATTCTTTCTTTCTTCCCCATCATACTTGGTGTTGTAATTTGTTGGAAATATATGTACATTTCCTGCTGACCACATTGCGCAGTTAGTGCCCCCGCAAAAATCCAAGTGCTACTAGGATAAAGGTATGGGCCAATAAATCTATTCTTTCTATAAGTTCTTTTTGTGCATATTTGTTTTTTGTTTATTTCTCTTCTGCCTCTACTTTGTTCACTTTAAAATGTTGTTCATCTGTAGTATATTCAGCTCTGCAGAAAAATTAACTGTGTTGTGTTTTCTTTAAAATGTTGTTCATCTGTAGTATATTCAGCTCTGCAGAAAAATTAACTGTGTTGTGTTTTCTTGACAGATGTTTATTGACGTGCTGAATGCCTCCTGCAGTTTCTGTTTTTGTTTTCTCATTTAGCACACTGGCTGGAGTGTTCCGGGGTGAACAAAAACATGTCCTACCTATATTTCCTTTTCTTCATCTCACCTTTCTCATTTATAAACTCCTCTAACTTCATTCAGCTGCCTTTCGCCATCATTCCTCATAAATCATTTTCCTACTATATAAACATCTTTTGAGGAACACTGGCTCAAGCTTCCATGCCTTAAGGTAATTTGGGCTGGTGTTTTACCATTACAATTTGTGGTCTTTTCTACTTCTCTTCCAGACATTTTAGGATCCTGGATTTTTGATAACTCTTTGGCTAAACTATCAAATAAACCTTTTCAGCAAAAGATGACTAAATAAGTCACCCTAACATATCTCTTTCATATTGGTATTAAAATTTACAATATCTATTTCCTCAAAAGCAAAATAGTGAAAAGCTGCAGTCTATACCAGTTTATCATTTTTTTTGATTAATATTTTGCCTACACAACTATTCTTTTCATCACTGGAGAAGCTGAACTAGTCTGTCATAACTTATGATCATTATAAGCAGGATCTTTCAGCTCTATTTCATTCAGCACATTTCAGCCTATTTAACAGCTCAGGTGTATAAATATAGTTCAGCAAGATCTGTGGATTTCAGTTGGATAAAAGAAAACTAATGATTATTCACGTAACAAAACACTTTTTTTAATGAGTTGCTTCCTTTCTTCAGGCCAACAATTCAAACTGCAGTTGGAAGAGTTATCGTTGAATTTGATAAATTGGTTTCAGTGATGATGATTGACTTTGAATCTGAAAATGTTTATTATTTCAGATTTACCCAGCACGTTGACTCAACATTACACTTCCAAAGATTTATAAAATTGGTTCTCTTAATGTCTTTTCTTCTTAGACTGTGGCAGCAATCAGTTAAGAGATAGTTAACATAGAACAGTACAGCACAGTACAGGCCCTTCGATCCACGATGTTGTGCCAACCTATTATCCTACTCTAAGATCAAACTACCCTGCCTACCATACATTTTACTATCATCCATAAAGCTGAGATTAAAAGTAAACCATGTATCCTGGAACCTCATGAACATGCAGACAAGATCAGATTGGAATGATAGATGGCAACCATGAAAGACGTGAGCAAACTCATTGGGTTATACAACACTCCGGCATCTGACATCGTTATCACGATATCAGGCTACAAATTACTAGACTTATTACACTCAGCTTCTCAATTTACTATGCTGGGATTTCAATTTGCAATCTCTAGCCTGTTACTTCTGATAACAAACAGAAGTGTTTGGGTACACCATTTGAAATGAAAAGTCCATTAATATGATGGTTATGATCCTAAACTGGCAATTAAGAAGCTAAGAGTCAAAATCTATTGAACACAAGCTAGGGAACTGAATTCAATAATGCCACGAACCTGTGAATGGCAACAAAGATAAACTCTTTCTAGAAATCAGGCTTTCAAAGGAGACCACACCATATTTTTATTTAGTTGCCAGATGCAATGGTCTTGAATGATCTTTCATGATTCAATGTCAATATAAAAATTCCTAAGGGAAACATTCATTGTGTCTTTGTAGCACTTCCATTGACAGTTATGAAAGTGCACATCAGATTCACAAGAATGAAATGGGGAGGGTTTCTTTTCATCCAGAGTGTGTGAATGTTTGGATTTCTTCACTCCTGATGGCTGTGGTAGCTGAGTTATTGAGCAGGTTAAAAACAGAACTTGCTGAATTTCTGTAGACCACTGACATTAAGAGATATAGAGATAGAGTAAACAACTGGCATTAAAGAGATGACCAGCCATGATCAGCCAGTGAGGCAGGCTCGATGAGCAGAATGGCCACATCCTGTTCTGATGTTCCTACTCTGTTCTCGAAAATTGATAAGGTTGGTGAAACAAGAATTTCCTTTTGAATCCATGCTGACTATTCATTATTCTCCTTCTTATTTCCAGGTGTTTTGCCTCCTTCAATAAATATTCCATACTTTTCCTGTCATTGTTCTTAGGCTGACTGGTCTATGATTTCTTGGACATTTTCTGTTCCCTTCCTGAATATAGGGTTTATATTCACAATCTGTCAATCTGTTGGTTTGGTGCTACACCCTTTCCTGATGAATTATTGACCTAATAATACTGAGAGCGTTGATGCTGCTCACAACATTTATGTTTAAGCCAGCTCTCAGAATGAGCAGGATCTCCGAGTCCTATTTATATCTGTCAGCCAGAGCTCTCTGATTGGACCAGATTAACAGCCCAAATCAGGGAACTCATATTCTATGAGGTCCACCTGACTGACCTCATTACAATCACTACATCAAGTGGTTGGGTGGGGACTTTTTTATTATGTTGTGGGATAGTTTGGTCAGATCAATGTGGTAGTCGGGAAGTTGGGAAGAAGTAGGATTGATTTGCAAGGCTTCTTGGATGGTTCTTTCAGGTTAATGTTCTGCTCAGAAACAAACCTTTGTTGAGTTTCAGAAGTTTGAAGAATATGATCATGTAACTTGTGGGAAAGTTAATAAGTAAACTACATTTTTCAAGAAACCATCCTGGGGTCATGGTTACTAGCCAGAATAATGATTTCATGATCAAATACAGGAAATGGTGGTGAAACATAACAGATCTAGCAGCAGCTGTGTAGAGAGAAATCAAATTAACATTTTGAGGCCAATATGACTCTTCCTCAGAAATGAGAGGTGTTGGAGAATGGTAATTTAATACTTTTGTAGGAGGCAGTGGAGGGGCCAGGGTAACAGATGATGTGGATGTCCAGTGCAAAAGTCAAAGTAATTTTTAAATTGGAAACAGAGGTGTAAAATGGATGTAAATTAAGCCGTGAAACGGTGAAAATCGTTCCTGCAGATGAAAGCAAAGCAAACTAAACAACATAACCAGGAGGAGCATCAAAGGGGTGTGGAGGTTGGTTTAGGGGTGGAGGTTGGAGAACGATGTAAGAGAAAAAGCTAGAAAACAGATATCATGAGGTCAGGCTGTAAAATTGTGGAATTCAATATCGAGCATATCAGGTTGTAAAGTACTTACATGGAACAGGAGATATTCCTCATTCGTTCCTGTGATCTGTAATGCTGGAACTTTTGTTCCTTTATTCTTCAATTTTTTTTCCCTAAAAACTTGCTCTGAAGAATCTGTACATAAGTACCTTGTACCTAAAATGGCACTGTAAGTGGTGACTTCTAAACTTTTCATTAAACTCATTTGAGTACATGCGATTATAAAACTAATTCAATTCAATTCAAGTCAATTCACTTCAATTCCTTAAGCTTGCATTGTGCTTTGTTGGTGGTTGGTTGAATTATATGTTATGATTCTAAGATATTCTGACAAATATGTGGGGATTTTTAATCCAGGTACAAAGTTCACACATATTGACCATCTTTTTAAATCTTTGATCATGTAACTTGGGATTTTTGGAGTATTATGATTAATTCTAAATTGGATTGATCTGGCATTAGAAACTGTAAAATTTACAGATTTGTTGCTGATATAATTCCAAGTGAAGTTGTTGACTTGCTCACCGAGCTGGCTTGTTTTCGTTCAGATGTTTCGTTACCATGCTAAGTAACATCATCAGTGAGACCTCTGATGAAGCAATGTTATTCTACTCCGCTTTGAATGTGTACTGTCAGGTCCATTACGGTGAGTAGTGTCATTTCCCATTTTGATCTGTATGGGCTTGTATATGAACACCATATACAAAACCGGAAATGACAGAAGTAGTTTAAGAAAGAAGCTAAAAATGGAATTTTTGGACAGAAACAACGTTAATCTAAATTGCTGCGGACTCCTTGTGCTGAAGGAGAAAAACAGCTTTATTTCTTGCCCAAAATGTAAATATAAGCAGGTGATGAAAATGTTTGGCAGAAATCCAGTTTATATTCAGAACTTGAAAAGCATGTTAAAAAGAGAAAGTGTAAAAAGCATGAATCTTAGGATCTTTTGGCTAATTGCAAGTTACATCGTTTGGTAGACTGATTCTTGCCATGAGGATGAGCGAGATTTTCTTGCCAATTCTGACCAACTCATCATTCTAAATATTGTTCCCACCTATGGCATGTTTTATGCCCAAATTTCAGCTCATCTTACCAAACATCGGTCGCAGACAAGCTCATCCCTCACTCTTAGACCATTGCTTTGTACCATCCTTGAAGGTCTGCTGCCCACTTGGATAAGCACTAATATCTGACAGCTGTCCAGCTTGTTCATACAAACAGTGAGGAGAGATGGCAGAGAAAAGGAGGTTGGCACCATTTATCTCAGAGAGGGATCTAAAGAACTTGGTAGATGACGCGGTGCAGCAAAGAGATAGTACAGATGTAGAAAGCCAAAGCAATTGGCTACAATTTTTCTTATTCATTACTTATTTATTTTTATTCACTCATGGGAGTCGGACATGCCGACTAGTACAACATTTATTGCTCATCCCTAGTTGCTGTTGATAAGGTGGCAGTGAACTGCATTCTTGAACCGGTGCAGTCCATCTGCTTTAGGTTGATCCAGAATGACCTCAGGGATGAAATTCCAGAAATTCTGACCCAGCGACAGTGAAGGAATGGCAATATATTTTCAAGTCAGAATGAGAGTCACTTGAGGGGAACTTGCAGGTGGTGATGTCTGCTCCCCTTGTTCTTCTAGATAGAAGTGGTTGCGGGTTTGTATGGCGCTGTCTAAGGATCTTTGGTGAATTTTTGCAGTGCATCTTGTAGATAGTACACATGACTGCTACTGAGTGTCGGTGGTGGAAGGAGTGAATGCTTGTGGATGTGGTGCTAATCAAGCGGGCTGCTTTGCCTGGATGGTGTCAAGCTTTGAGAGCGCTATTGGAGCTGCACCCATCCAGGCAAGTATTCCATCACAGTCCAAACTTGAATCTTGTATAATGGATAGTGTTTGTGGAGTTAGGGAGTGAGTTATTTGCCCATAGTTTTCCTAGCTTAGAATAAAATCATAGAATCTCTACAGTGTGGAAGCTGGTCATTCAGCCCATCAAACCCATACTGACCCTCCAAGGAGCATCCCACCCAGACCCATCCCCCTACCCTATCCATGTATAACTGCATTTCCCATGGCTAATCCACCTTGCCTGCACATCTCTGGATGCTATGGGCAATTTAGCATAGCTAATCCACCTAACCTGCACATCTTTGGAGTGTGGGGTCAATCGGAACACCCAAAGGAAAGCCACGCAGACACTGGGAGAATGTGCAAACTCCACATAGACAGTGGCCTGAGGGTGAAATAGAGCCCAGGTCCTTTGAGCTGTGAGGCAGCAGTGCTAACCACTGAGCCACCGTGCCACTTCTGACCTGCTCTCGTAGATATTGTATTTATATAGGAAATCCAGTTGAGTTTCTGGTCAATGGTAACCCGCAGGATGTTGATAGTGGGGGATTTAGTGATGGTAACACCATTGACTGTCAAAGAGCAGTTGTCTGATTATCTCTTACTGGAGATGGTCACTACCTGGCATTGTGTGACATGAATATTACTTGCCTCCATCAGCCCGAGCCTGATATTGTCCAGATCTTTCATTGCATTTGAGCATGGACTGCTTGAATATCAGAGTTGGTGCTGAACATTGTGCAATCATCAGTGAACATCCCCAATTCTGACATTATGATGGAGAGAACGTCATTGTTGTAGGAGCTGAAAACTTTTGGGCCTAAGACACTATCCTAAGAAATTCTTGCAGAGATGCTCTGGAGCTGAGATGAATGACCTCCAACAACCACAACCACATTCCCACGTACCAGGCATGACTCAAACCAGATCAGATTTTGCTGCCCTGATTCCCATTGATGATAGTTTTGCTCGCGCTCCTTGATGCCACAATCAGTCAAATGCAGCCTTTATGACAAGGGCTGTCACTC
Organism: Ginglymostoma cirratum; assembly: GCA_024137785.1. Taxonomy (NCBI): domain Eukaryota; kingdom Metazoa; phylum Chordata; class Chondrichthyes; order Orectolobiformes; family Ginglymostomatidae; genus Ginglymostoma; species Ginglymostoma cirratum. Next base: position 12,250,248 of record JAHRHZ010000024.1, read on the forward strand.
TCACCTCACCACAACTATGGGAAGTGTAAGAAAAGCTCATGTAATTGTAATAATCTTCCCAGAAATCAAAATTATAAACTTAAAGAGAATTCTGGAAGCAATGATCACTCATACAGACAAAAGCACATACATACATATACAAAGTTCCTATCAGCCGACACATTATTTGCTACTATTTTATTTTAATCAATTTTAATAGGCTTTTGGCTACAATGGGTTTGTTCTTCAACACTGCCTTCATCACTATGCCTACGTTCTATCTTCGCTTCCACTATTTCAAGTCAACTTTCCTCTTTCATTGAAAACTTCTAAAGTTCAAAGTTTCTCTCTTTCTCCCTTTCTTTTGCTAGGGACATCCTTAATTTTCTTTTTTGTTCTGCCAGGGTTATTCTTTCTTTTTTTTCCCCTTTTCCCATTGCCTCAAATTCAAGCCTCTTCATTTGCAATTGAATTTTAACCATTTCCGATTATTCTGATTATGTTCCTGGCAATTGTAAATTTTGAGCTGCTGCAGCTGCAATTATCTCCCCTTTCCTCACAGACACAGGCAACTCCAACATCAACTTGTTTGCCAGTTCTGAATGTTTTGCCTTGCTCACTTTCTGTAAAACACCTGAAGTGAGTTCTTCCATGCCCAGGAAACTCTTGGTACCCTGTTTAGACCAACTGAATACAACATCTAAAACAAAAACCCAACACTCACCACTCACTGCCTTTGAGTCCAATAATCCAGGACCCAACCTGGAATTAGAGATTTACATCCTGACAAGAGCCCCCACTTTGTTACAGACCTGACCAAACCTGTTTCAAATATATCAAGGAGACAGCCTTGACCCTATGTTTTATCTTATTTAAAGGAAAGTGTAAGGTGCTGTGTCCCAGATGTAATTCAATGGATTACATTACTTGGCTTCAAGCAAAACTCACCTGATCTTACCCAACATTTAAAATACAAGCAATAGAAACAAGAATTGGTATAACTTTAACTCTGTTGGAAAGCTTAACAATGAAACAGCAACTTTTTCAGTATGGTAACATCCCATAAACACACCCTTGACAAAGGTAAATTCTGTAAAATAGGTTGTCTCACATGCAGAGTTTCTTCAGCCCAGGAAGAAAGAACATCAAGAGAAAATTCTGGAAGAGAGACAGAGAGCTCCAGATTTTAATGTGGCCAAGAGAGATGTAATAGCTTCCACAGCCAACATCAAAACTCTAACCACTACTGAAAGCTAAACTAAAACCCTGGTTCTGTGGGAGCCTGACTGCACTCATTCACGCTGCTTCTATTTCTACAACTTTAAGGCCTCACAAACTGTTTACTTTATTGGTTTTTAGTAAACAGCTTGGCACCTCTGTCTTTAAACTTCTGTTCAAAAGTAAAGGACAAAATATACCTTTTAAAGCCATTGTATGGTCACAATTTAAATCACATCATTGTTCTAGTCCTCCATATTAATAATTGTAAACTGATTGAGGAGGAGTCCTGTCTACTGAGTTTGTTTCACAAAGGTGGAATGTAACATTGAAGGAGAAATTGGTCTGAGCACAGGAAGGCATGATGATAATATATTGGTCAAGACACAGATTTGCTAAAGTCTGCAAAGTGATTCTTAAACTGTGCAAGAGCTGTGAAGGGAATTGTGGTCCCATTTTTTCTGTGCCTATGAAAATATATCCTTCAGTCCAGCTTTGAAGATTGATAGGAAGTTAGAGATAAGATCCCATACCCTCGCCTGTGTTTATTCAAGAATAGACTTGGAAGTAAGGCCCAGAGAATACAGCTTCAAACAGGGCAGTGATTTAACTTACAAAAAGTAATTAAATAGGTCAAGAACAGGTGTTACTGTAGAACAATAGAACCAGAGATACATTACAGCACAAAAAGAGGCCATTCAGTGCAATGTGCCTGCACCAGTTGAATAAATTATCTGCCCATTCTATCCTCACTTTCCATCACCTGCAGCTTACAGTGCTTCAGATCCAGGTTCTTTTTTTAATGAGTTGAGTATTTCTGCTTCAAACTTGGCAGCAAATTTCGAATAACACTTTGCTGTAAGTGAAAATATTTTTCCTTATGTCTGTCTTAATACTTCAACCAATCATTTTAAATCTGTACCCCCTACTATCTGACCTCTGCGCCAAGATAAATATGTCTTTCCTGTCCACTATATCAAAGCATCCCATTATTTTGTAGACTTCAATTAAGTCACCCCTTAGCCTCCTTTGATCTAAGCAAATTATTAACCTAACCAATCATTCCTTGAAATTGCAATTTTTAAGCACCCACAACATTCTTGCAAATTTTTGTACTGTCTCAATAGCAATTATATTTTTCCTGTAATGTGATGACCCAAACTGTAGACAAAACTCCAGCCGTGATCTAACCAGTGTCTTACGCAGCTTGAGCATTACATTCAATACCTGAGGTTGTAGACTTATTCACCAAGCCGGTGTGTTTGGTTGCAGATGTTTTGTCACACTGCTAGGTAACATCATCAGTGCGCCTCCAGTGAAGCGTTGGTGTTCTATCCAGCTTGTTATTTATATGCCTCAATTTGTTGGTGTGTTTGGCGCCACTTCCGGTTTTGTTTCTCAGTGGTTTGTACACAGGGTCTAATTCAATGTGTTTGTTGATGGAGTTCCAGTTAGAATACCAGGCCTCCAGGAATTCCCTGGCATGTCTCTGTTTGACTTGTGCGATTGTGGATGTGTTGTCCCAGTTGAATTTGTGTCCCTCATTGTCTGTGTGTAGTGATACAAGTGAGAATTGGTCATGTCCCTTAGTGGCTGATTGGTATTAATGTGTTCTTCATTGTTAGTTTTCTTCCAGTTTGGCGTATGTAGTGTTTCTCACAGTCCTTGCTTGGTATTTTGTATATTATGTTAGTTTTATTGGTTGTGGGTATGGGATCCTTAACATTTGTCAGTAGCTGTCGCAGGGTGGTTCAAAGGTTTGTGGGCTACCCTGATACCGAGGGGTCTGAGTGGTCTTGTGGTCATTTCTGATATGTCCTTGATGTATGGTAGGATGATTAGTGAGTGTGTTCATGTTATGTCTTCCTGTTGTGGTCTGTCTCGGAGGTAACGGTGGATTGTGCTTTTCGGGTGTATTCAATACCTCACCCTATGAAGAAAAACATCTCATATGCCTTCATTACCACCTCATCTACGTGTCCTTCAGCCACAGGGGGCCTGTGTACAGCAGTACAGTTAACACGCTGAAATAACTGAAATATACTGGGAGTACAAAATTGGTATACAAAATTGGATCACAGTCAATGGGCACTGGTACATTGAGATTACAACATTCAGTTTTGGAATTATCAGTGTTAATACCTGGATTCTCAAACAGACATCTCGCAATGTTCACACTCATTCAAACAATTATTAAAATAATCATTACTTTGTTTACATTGTATTTCTCCCTCGATCATCGTGGGTTACTTTTTTAGAAAGTGACAGCATGAATTATAACATTGCTGTTTGTGACAACATGCTGTGGGCAAATTGGCTGCTGTGTTTCCTTTATTTGGCAACACTTCAAAAGTGATTCATTCACTTTGAACCACTTTGGAACATCCTGAGGCCATGAAAGGCAATGAATACACGCGTGCTCATTTTGTTTCTGCTATTTGGCTGCAGAACAAAATAAAATTTGCATTGTAGGACTGATGTAAGTTTCAGATTGCTAACTGTTTTCTGGTGCAACGCTCTCTGAGTCTGAACATTGATATCGAAGCACCACAATTAACTACTTGCTTCACTAAACACACAAAGTCCTTCCAGGTTCAGAGGGGAGCAGCAAAACAAACTCTAAATTGAGCACATACAGTCTATCAGATTGTGATCTCAATAACAACATGATGTAATGTGATGCATAGTGGAAGAAGGGAGTTTGCAGTACTGAATGGAACCTCGGAAGCAAGAAGAATGCTGACTATTTAATCCTACAAAATAAAGCTTAAATCTAGTGAAAAATAAGAAAATTCTATCACATAAAAGCAATATGGATACATTAGTATTATTTATAATCGTTGTTGCTGATGTGTGGTATTCTCAGAAGGGTTCCTTGCTGCTATTCACACGATGAGCAATGGAAAAGGAACATCATTGGAATATCAATGCTGGACTCCAAATGACCAGAGGAGTATTTTCTCCTATGCACCAGGTTCAATATTTAAATTAAAATTCTTTAAACAAAAATGATGAGACTTAGTACAGCACTGAAGTAGTAAACTTATTTGAGCTGTACATTCGTAATGTCTCATGATTTTAGCTTCTATTATGATGGTTGAATAAATTTAATCAAAATTCAGTATTTTTCCCTATTTTTTTCTAAGATGATTAGTTCTTGAGAAATGCTGTCTCACAAATTCCATCAATTTGCCATGTAAAATAATAAAGATCCTTTGAATTAGCTAATTAGAAGTGAAGAGTAAATTTACTTGCAGCAAAGATAAGCCATGTTGATATTTTTTTAAATGTCTAACCAAACAGCTTCTGAAAAGGGAAGCTAGCCAAATTGATTCGACTCTATGTAACGCATCTTGGGAACTGGAAAATAGCTGGGAGAAAGCACTTTTCAGTTGCAGTTGTTGTCATTAGCCATCTTGGTATTGGGAATCATTTGTTAAAGCATTTTCATCCACATTTTGACCACGAGCCTAAAAGCATCAACCTTAATTCGACTCAAAGAGGGAAAAAAGCAAAGCAAGAAAAAGGGAGTTGGATTGGCAAGATGGTGGTTAAGGTTTTTTTTAACAAAAAACTTAATGAATATGGAGCAGCTACATTTTGGACAATTTCAGTTTGGGCTTTTCTTGAGCAGGTAGTCGATTGATTGATTGATTGATTTATTGTCATGTGTACCAAAATACAGTGAAAAGCTTTGTTTACGAGTGGCACAGGCAGATCATAGTAAGCAAAGGATGTACAAATCAAAAAGACTTAGAGGCATACAGGTTACATTGCATTAGCGTGCGCTAGGTGAGATCAACATTAGCAAGATCAGTGTTATTTGACACTAGACAGTCCATTCATCAGACTGATAACAGTTGGGAAGAAACAGTTCCTGAACCTGCTTGTGTGTGTGTTCAGGCTTCTGTATCTTCTGCCTAATGGAAGAGGTTGTAGGAGGTCATTACCAGGGTGCAAAGGGTCTTCTTTGTTGGCAGCCTTTCCGTGGCAGCAGGCCATGTAAATGGAATCCATGGATGTAAGGTTGTCTTCTGTGATGGCCTGGGCCGTGCTCTCAACCTTCTGTAGTTTCTTTCACTCCTGGACAAAGCAATTTCCATTCCAGGCCGTTATGCACCCGAACAGTATGCTTTCAACAGTGCATCTTTAAAGGTGGATATGCCAAATTTCCTGAGCTGCCTGAGGATGAAGAGGCATTGTTGTGCCTTCTTGACTGTTGCATCTACGTGGGCTATCTAGGACAGATTGTCGGTTATCGTCATTCCGAGGAACTTGATGCTCTTCACCCTCTCAAACTCGTTTCCATTGATGTAGGTAGGCGCGTGTTCTCCTTCTTTCTTTCTAAAGTCAATGATCAGGTCTTTAGTTTTGCTAACATTGAGAGACAGATTGTTCTCATTGCATTACATCACCAAGCCTTCTATCTCCCTTCTACAGTTTGGCTTGTCGTTGTTAGATAACAGTCTCACTACAGTGGTGTCATCAGAGAACTTGTAGATAACGTTCATTCAGAATTTGGCTACAGAGTCATAGGTGTAAAGGGAGTACAGTCGGGGGCAGAGGATGCATCCTTGGGGGAGTCCAGTGTTGAGTGTTATTGTGGTGGAGGTGCAGTTACCTATCTTCACAGATTGTGGTCTGTGGGTCTGATAGTTGAGGATGCAATTGCAGAGGGTGGAGCCAAGACCAAAGTCACGCAGTTTTGAGATCAGTCTGGAGGGGAATAACAGTGTTGAAGATGGAGCTGTAGTCAACAAGCAGAAGTCTAACTTAGGTGTCTTTGATGTCTAGATGTTCCAGGGATGAGTGCGGGGCCAGGGATATGGCATCCTCTGTGCATCTGTTATGTCAGTAGGCAAATTGTAGGGGATCGAAGCAGTCTGGGAGACTGGAGTTGATATGGGCCATGACCAGCCTCTCGAAGAACTTCATGATTATTGAGGTCAGAGCCACTGGACAGTAGTCATAAAGGCATGTTGCATGTGCTTTCTTAGGTATTGGGATGGTGGTTACATGATTTCATAAGCACTATTTAATGACTAGTTTCATTTTTCAATAGCTACAAGTGAGTTTAGTTTCTGTAAGCATTAAGAATATGGGGCAGAATCTTGCAGTTTGTTTTTGTCCAAATGTGAGTCCAAATGTTGGTGCAGTGAACCATGTTGCGAGGCCACCATATGTGTATCAAACTCACCACTTTAATTTCCATTTGATTCCCTGTGGCAAGAATTACGCTCTATTTCCAACCCATTTTACCACAAACCATTTCCAGCAGCACTCACCACTCACCTGAGACTGGCTGAGGGGCAAAGCACAAAAAAGGCAAGACAAGGGAGCTACAAACATCCAGGTAGGCTCAGAGTGAGTGAGCTCCATGACAGCAAGTAAGGAATGCACAGGTGCAGCCTGCTCCAGTCCATCAGTTGGGTGTGTCCTTGTACACAAAGCATTCTTGTTGCAGCATTATCATGATGGTTTCCAATGCAGCCTGAAGTGAAGCACTGAGTGAAGAAGCATCCTGTAAGTGGATTGGAGATGTACTATTGTGACACTGGCACATTGCAAATTCTTATGATTATGGATGTGGATGCATGTGGCTGGTCTTCATGGAGTGTGACCAAGATGCTAGCACCTGGTGTTCAATGTGAAGGTTTTTTGGAGCAAGAGGTGAGTTGAACCCCCAAAGAACCACTCTGGTTAACAAGTTGAATTTTCCCAATGACTGGATTGTATGATGAGTTTGGTATGATTGCAACATGTGATGTGTTGGGCAGTTAACCAGCAATAAACAGCATCAAATGATAACCTGCTGCTCCCTAGCAAGAAACTTGTCATACACCTTGATCAAGCAGGAAGACTGCAGCGAGATGATCTTAACATTGAGATGACCATCTCACTCCATTCTAGCACATACCACACCATAACCCATATCTTTCAGAGCCTGGGGAAATTCCACTACAGAAACATTTGGAGCCAGAGTGCTGCTCTGCGATTCAATTGCATTGTGGCTTATCTATACCTCAAATCCATTTTCCCACTTTTTACACCAAATTGCCCAATGCATTTACCTACTTAAAATAGATGCTTATTCAATGAAACCTAGCTCTTCTTAGACAAGGAAAGACCTATAAAGAATTCAATGCAGGCTCAGTTAGAGTGGTGGTTGCCTTGTCGCCTAATAGCATTATAATTCCCCCTCCCCCAATTAAATACTTTCCCATACTGTCTGCTCCTATCTCTCTCCATGACTATAGTAAAAGTCAGGGAGTTGTGATCACTATTACCGAAATGCTCTCCCACCGAGAGAACTGGCACCTGACCTGGTTCGTTGCCAAGCACCTAATCCAATATGGCCTCCCCTCTAGTCAGCCTATCTACATATTGAGTGAGAAATCCTTCCTGGACACACCTGACAATCGTATGTGATGTTCTGTATCTTCTGTCTGATGGAAGAGGTTGTCCATCAGCAGAGGACTTTTTAAAATTCATTTGTGGAATGTGCACCTTCCTGGCAAAGAATCTATTGACCATTCACGTGGAATTGTAGCCTAGCATAAGCCAAGATTTCCAAGAGCCATGATAGTGGAAAACAAAAATGTGTGAACGCTAGAAAGCTACTTTGCAACAACATCACAATTTGGCTCATTGTTGCCCTGGTCCAATCTCACACAAATATGATGGACAATAAAGGTCAGATACTAACAGACAGGAGCAGAACATCATTAACCCAAAGATATTGAAGTTGAATGTGGAATTCCAAACTGACTCTATATTGGATCTTGAAGGTAATATGTACCAGTATTCCCCAGGCCATCAAGGATACATTAAAGCATGGAGAATTACCATCAGCAATATCTTTGCAGGATCTTCTAGATCTGGGGATTAGAAAAGGTTCCAACAGCAGCATCCTTTTACAAGCTTAGAGAACCAGCATTGTGGTGAATTTCCAACAAGCTATGCCAAGCAGGCCATCTTGTACCTTAGTCTGACATCTTTCTCCCAAGGCAACTGTTCAACTCAGAACACAGTCACAGCAGGAATCCACCATGAAGGCAGCAGAAATGATTCAAGGATATCATCAAAGCATCTGAGGAGATTACATATCTCAACTGACTCATGGAAGTCCTGGCTTGTGATGGACCAAAATGAAACTGAAGAAGGTTTATCCAGCAAGGAGTTAGACACATCAAGTGACTTCATCAGGAATGGTCAAAGGCAAAGATGAAGCATTGGAGAAAAAGCACAAATCCTCATGCCTCTCAACAATGGATCCTTCGAGCCTTGTCTGCTCTGCATGTGGCAGAGTTTGCCATTTGGAATAGGCAGTCAACTCAGAACTCATCAGACTAACGTAGAAACATTTCAACCTCAATCCCAAGGAAAGGGGCACTACCTTGGACAAAGGAAAGCCACCTAAAAGTTTAACCTTTGGAAAGGAAGTACTCCTCATCAACTTTATAAATTGACCTTATAAAGTGACCTTTCTCCTTGTAAGACTCAATCAATGCAATTTCACTTGGTTTCCATGGTTGCATAGTTCTACTTTTTATTGTTAAATGATTATGAGGAGTAAAATCATTTCAGCTTGATGCAGCCAACAAAAAGAAAAACTGATGTGGAATTGAGATCTCCAAATTCAGTGATAGTGAATAAAGCAGCACTTAAACAGAACTATCTCAAGCAATGCAGTTTTGTTTTGATCTTATTCTACTGTCGTAAATCAGACATAAGCTGATTTTGCTTCTTGTAAGTAGTTCCAGTTTAATTAATTGGTATGTAATTAATTCTGCAAGCAGAACACTATGCCCAGCAATTACGTCTGAATTAAGACATAGACATGATGTCTTGCTTGCACCTCCTACCTTCTTCACTACTGCGTCATCTCCCAGCATTTCATAGTCTACCCAACTTCCCACACTAACTTCCCACTCCAGCTACATCCCATGACCCCAGATCACGTTGTGTGTTGGTAAAAGTGAAAGTCAATGCATCTTCTAGGGATAAACGTACATAAAATTAAAGAATAACACCCAGACTTACAGAAGTTGATAAAATAATAATTTTACTGGAGACAAGATTTGCTGATGAAGGATTTGAGATTGTTATATATTGTGGTTTGTATAGTAGATGTCATTTTCCAAGTACATGGTGTCCTACCTGCAGACACACTATATGATGTTGTTTCCTTTGAGTAAACCATCACTACCAGTCTGATATGGCCCGAGTGCTCCCACAGTTCTTGAACAATGTAGGCCATAGCAAGAAATTGTGGAAAATCAGATGAGATATGCAGCGAACAGCCCCCACATGGTGAGGTCAAAAAGCCCCAGTTTCCCATATCATCCTAGTCAGTCATGGCAGTGGGCCCTAGTGAATCTTGAGGATCAGCAAAATGAGAGTCAAGGAAGGTTAGCAAGGGACACTGCTGTGGCAGGCAATTCAATGTTGGGAATTGGAGGTAGCAACTGATGATGCCAAGAAAACAAGGATGGTGAAGGGGTGAAACTCAACCTCCAAGGGGAGGAGACTATAGTGCATGGGAAGTCATGGGCTGCTTCAGGAGGGCAGGGGTTATGAGCACTCTTCTTGACAGGCAGTGTGACATGCATTATGATGGTTCGGAAGGACTAACTGGTAGGTAGGGGCTTAGGGAGTATGCGTGAGAGTTGCATTCATAATTCCAGATCATGATTCAGAATGTGTGTATTATATGGATATTAGCATTGATGGGATATTTGGACAGTGCTACGTAGAAAGGAACATGGAGCTTCAGGTTTCCTCTTGAGCCTGAAATCATGTACGCAGAGTACATTCTGTGCCCCTGCCACCTTCAGTGCTTCTTTCAAGTGATATTCAACATGGAGGAGTACTGACTCATCAGCTGAGGTAGTGCTAGTGCTTGGTAATTAGTAGGAGATTTTGTTGCTCACGTTTGGTCTGATGCCATGAGACTTTGTGAGGTCTAGAGTCAATGTTGACTGTATACCACTGTGCTGCCACCTTTGTCTGTTCTGTCAATGGGACAGGATATATTAGAGATGGTGACAGTGTTATCTGGGACATTTTGTGTAACATACGATTTTGTGAGCTATCGCTTCACCAACTAAGAACAGCAAAGTATGACCACTCATAGAATTGAGAAAGTGCTATCAGTCTGTCAATCTGTTCCCTGCCTGGGCCGAGTGAGGTTTGTCATGTTGAGTCAAATTACGTTGCAAGTTCCATTCCTTGCTGTGCCCTTCTGTTAATTCCTTTAAGTTTCAGCTTCGCAACCTCACTCCCTTTGGAGCCTGAAGACTTTGGTTTCCCAGCAGATATTCAGCGGGTCATAGAAATAATACCTATGACTATGTCATGCTGTTACTCGACTAATCTGTGAGACAACTCACCCAATTCTTAGTATGGAGGATTTTCTAGGGTCTTCAAGGCAATTTTGCCATGTTTGTTTCTCGTGCCTTGTTAATTTTAAGTGGTCTGACTGGATTCATTCCTTTTTTGGGGGCTTTTTTTCAGTGGTTGGTACAGCTGAGTTGATTGCTAGACCACTTCAGAGGGCAGTTAAAAGTCAACCCCATTTTTGTGGATCTGATGTCATATTTTGACCAGACCAGGTAAGGACAGCAGTTTTCATTCCCTAAAGGATATTAGTGAACCAGGTATGTTTTTATAACAGTAGTTTCATAGTCATAAGACTTTTAACTCCAGATCTCCAGAACATTACTTAGGTTTCTGGATAGTGAGTCCAGCAACATTACTGCTCTCCCTTCATTTCCCCTCATTCATGTTTTTCATTTGCACTGCATTACGATCTTTCAGCTGTCGACTGATATCAACTTGACTGAAGAGAAATCACATGGCTTTCATTTGACATTTTAGATCATTATCAACTGGCACCGTTGTCATTAATTGGCATACATATAATATTACAGCTCTCAAGCATTTGTAATTAACAACATTTGATTTCTTGTCGGTGGTCCGAAGCTGACTGAATGAGAAACTCGGACAAAACTTGACTAAGTTTCACACATCAGTTTACATCAGCATGACATCAGCCATTTTTTTCATACCAATTGTTGCTGTCTACTGTGTAGACTATTTAACAGACAGTGTACAGGCCATGTAATGGAATATATATACCTCCCCTTTATTTCTTCTGGTTCCTCTGGATAGGCACGAGCACTGGACATTATAAAACCTAGCTCTGTTAAGAATTCTATTATATTTACCTTCCCTTCAGCCTACCCTCCAAAGGCAACTTTACCTGGCAAAATGCACTGATAGCCTCCTAGAAGGAAACAAAATAGTTCAGACCTGTCATTGCACATGGTTCTTAATTTTTTTGAGGGTGTTAGCACATTGGGCATTAGTCCCCGCTATTCCCAGAATCAAAGATTTTTAAAAGAGATGTTAAAGATTTTTTATAATTACATAAAATTGCCAGATTGACCTCTTTTAGACCCACATTGACAGGAAGAACAAGCCAGACCTCTTGTGCTGAAAACATATTATTTATTACAAGCGGTTAGACTCTAGCTACAGATTAACAATTATGAACCATTGGCACGTAACTCTACTAATTACAACTCTAATCCACTTATTAAACTGCCTCTTACACACAGACACAGACACAGACAAGAGAAAAATAAGTGTTATGGATGGAGGGAAAACTGGGAAAGCATTTCATTGGTCTCTGTTCAAAGGATCTGCTGAGATGGTTCTTGCACTGATTAGTCTACCCTTTTTGGATGCTTTCACTGATTTCAAGAGATAGAGAGCAGCTGGTTCATTTTGAAATAAAATCTTTGGGTGATTAATTAGGAGTCATTTCTTGCATCAGTTGTTGGAGGATAAATAAATCGGTTTTCTTCAGGTTAAAAGTATTTTTCATTGCAGAGAACAAAGAGTTCCTAAGCTGTTGGAGGTCTGAATTCTTCTCACTGTCTTATTCACAGCTCCAAACTATCCAACATCCTGAAAACCAGATAGTTGTTGGTGGGCAGAAACCCTTTGTCATTAATGTCACCATACACCAATCAGTTTCATGTTGTCAACTAAAGTTGCAATTGTGGAGAAACCTTTGGCTCCAGCTCAACTACAAATTACACTGGAACAGGCAGCTTTATAAATGATGCTCACCATCAGGTCAGGTTACTTGCTTTGAAACATGCAGCAATCCTCCAGCAGTCCATGGTTTTAAAATAGCTGTTTTACATTTCAGCCCACAATTAAAAATACAGAAAATTGAAAGCCATGATCTATAAAAGTAGAATATTTATAATCCCAATAGTAGTCACACCTAATAATTCTCAATTACCCTCTCACAGTTTAGCATTCTCTCTCCTAATTACACTCACTCAGGTAGATGCTCCAGCTTCTTCTTTAGGATGCATCTGAGGCAGCAGCCAAAACCAAAAATGCATCGAGCGCTTAAAGTTCAGACATGAAGTTTAGCCTGAAGACAATAATGGCTCTTATCTGGACTGGCAGTGAATACTAATGAAGTGAAAATCAAACACTTAGGTTGAGGTAGGCTGCTGTGGAAGGTATTCATCCAAATGCCTTTTAAATATTGTTAATTGAATTCAGGAAGAGTTGGCAAACTAGGTACACGATTGGCTTGACGATGGGAAGCAAAGAGTAATACTGAAAGGATGTTTGTCGGACTGGAGGCCTGTGACTAGTGATGTGCCTCAGGTGTTGGTGCTGGGCCCATTGTTGTTTGTCATCTACATCAATGATTTGGATGATAATGTACAAGGCATGATTAGTAAGTTTGCAGATAACACTAAAATAGGCCATATCGTGGACAGTGAGGAAGGTTATAGAAATTGCAGCAGGATCTTGATCAGCTGGGGAAGTGGGCAGAGAAATGACAAATGGAGCTTAATATAGATAAATGTGAGGTGTTGCATTTTGGAAAGTCAAATTAAGGTAGGAGTTTCATGGTGAAAGGTAGGGCCTTAAGAGTGTAGTGGAATACCGGGACCTTGGAGTTCGGGTTCATTCTTCTCCGATAGTGAAGTCACAGGTAGACAGGGCAGTAAAGAAGGCTTTTGGCGCACTGGCCTTCATCAGTCAGGGCATTGAGTATAGAAGTTGGGAAGTTATGTTGCAGTTGTACAGGACATTGGTGAGGCCACACTTGGAGTATCATGTTCAGTTTTGGCCACTTTGCTATAGGAAGGATGTTATTAAACTAGAAGAATGCAGAAGAAATTTACAAGGATGTTGCCAGGACTCAAGGGGCTGAGTTATAGGGAAAGGTTGGACAAACTAGGTCTTTTTTCTTTGGCGTGTAGGACACTGAGGAGGGATCTTATAGAAGTGTATGAGTTCATGAGAGGCATGGATGAGGTGAATGCACTCTGTCTTTTCCGCAACATTGGGGAATCAAGGCTGAGAGGACATCTGTTCAAGATAAGAGGGGAAAGAATACATGGGAACCTGAGGAGCAACTTTTTTGCACAGAGGGTGGTAAGCATATAGAATGAACTGCAGTAGAAATAGTTGAGGCTGGTACATTAACAACATTTAAAAGGCATTTGGACGAATACATGGACAGGAAAGGTTAAGAAGGATATGGGCCAAGTGCAGGGAAATAGGGTTAGCGTGGATAGACATTTTGGTCAGCATGGACCAGCTTGGGCAGAAGGCTCTATCTATGTGCTGTGGGAGTCTATGATCAGGTGGACTGACTAGAAAGGCTGGAATACTGAAGTCACCTCCCAGAAGGTTCACAGAAGAAGAGCAAGAGGTCAACAGTGAAGTAAACAGATTGACAACATGAAAGGCTGACTTAACTGGAACTCCAATGAGGTCTTCCACTGCTATGATGATCAGAAAGTTTAGAAGACCCTGGTGATCTTCAGCATGTAGCATGGTATTTAGACAACTACCACAATCATGAAACTGATCAAGTGACAGCTATCCTTTGCATCAATTTTTAAAAGAATTTTTATAATGTTTACATTGCATTATGTAGTTCTGTGAATGCAAAGCCGGGAAATTAGACTATAGTTCCTTTGAATTAGAAATAGAAACAACAACAGAATAAGAATTCAGGAAGAGGAGACATTATGCAAAACTGGGGAAAAAAGAACATACAGATGTAAAATACATTACCTGGAGCAAATATTTGATCAGAATGCCCACCACGAGCCAGCTGATCGATCTCTGACCCATCGACACTCAAAATGACCCAGCATTGTCAACATAGCAGATACCAACACAAGGGCTGATACCCCTAAATTCTACCTCCGCCCACCTCAGATCCAGAAACTGACTTTTAATTAAACCTTACCTTTGAACATATCAAGTACTTCAGTTCCAATTATTTAATTTTGAAGCGCTGTCATAACTTTTTGATGGAGGCCAGAACGTTCTATAAAGAAATTTGAACTCCCAGTTATTAATTCAATTATTCCAAGATATCTGAAACTTGGTTAAAAAAAATCTTTACTGCATGAGAAGTAATTGAAACAGGAATTATTAATTTAAGCTCGTCAATACAGTGTGGAGCTAGAGAAACACCAGGCCAGGCAGCATCAGAGGAGCAGGAGAGTCAACATTTCAGGCCGGGGCCCTTCATCAGGACTGGGGAGGGTGAAGGGAGCTGGGAAATAAATAGATGGAGGGTGGGTGGGGCTGGAGAAGGTAGCTGGGATGGAAATAGGTGGATGCAGGTAAGGGTAGTGGGGATTGGTCAGTGGGAAGGGTGGGGTGGATAGGTGGGAAAGAAGATGGACAGGTTGTGTCAGGTCAAGGTGGTGGGGATGAGGGGCCAGTTGGACATGGGATGAGGTCGAGGCTGGGGAGAATTTGAAACTACTGAATTCCATGTTTAAGCCATCAGGCTGTAAGCTCCGGAAGTAGAATATGAGGTGTTGTTCCTCCAGTTTGCATGTGGCATCATTGTGGCATTGGAGGAGGCCCAGGATGGACATGTCACCAAGAGAGTGGGAGGGAGATCTAAAATGTTTGGCAATAGGAAGGCCTTGTTGACCTTAGCGTACAGAGAGCAGGTGTTCCGTGAATTGGTCACTGAGTCTGCGTTTGGTCTCACCGATGTAGAGGAGACTATGTTGAGAGCAATGGATACAGTAGACCAGGTAGGAGGATTTACAGGTGTACCCCTGATGGATTTGGAAAGTTTGTCTAGAGCCTTGGATGGAGATGAAGCGGGGAGCTGAAGGGGCAGGTGCAGCACCTCCTGTCATTGCAGGGAAAGGTGCCGGGTGTGGTGGGGCTAATGGGGAGTGTGGCATGGACTGAGTGGTCCCTATGAAAGGCAGATAAGGGTGGGGAGGGAAATATCTCTTTGGTAGTGGTGTTGGATTGTAGGTGGCAGAAGTGGCAAAGGATGATCCGCTGCATGCGAAGGTTGGTGGGGTGGTATGTGAGGACAAGGGAGATTCCGTCCTAATTTTTGTTGGGGGGAAGGATTTGGAGGGCAGAAGTGCAGGAAATGGAAGAGATGCAGTTGAGGGCATTTTGGATCAATGGAGGGGGTGTGTTGCGGTCCTTGGAGTAGGAGGGCATCTGGGATGTCAGGGAGTGGAACACTCCATCTTGGGAGTAAATGTGGTGAAGGCCGAGCAATTGGGTATCAGGGATTGCAGTCTTGCAGGAGGGCATCCCAGGTGTCCTCCTACTTCAAGGACTGCAACTTTCCCCTTCCGTTGACCCAAAATGCCCTCAACCACATCTCTTGCATTTCCTGCACTTATGCCCTCAAACCCCCTCCCCCCAACAAAAATAAGGGCAGAGACCCCCTGGACCTCACATACTACCCCACCAACCTTCGCATCCAGCGCATCATCCTCCACCACTTCCATCACATGCAATCCGACCCCATAACCAAAGCTATGTTTCCCTCCTCACCACTAACTGCCTTTCACAGGGACCGCTTCTCACCCGCTCCACACTCCCCAACCCCCACCAACACCACCACACCCGGTACCTTGCCCTGCAACTGCAGGAAGTACTACTCCTGCCTCTACACCTCTCCTCTCACCTTCATCGAAGCCCTTGACAAACTTTCCATATCCAACAGGGATTCACCTGTACATCCTCCAACCTGGTCCACTGCATCCCTTGTTCCCGATGTGGCCTCCTCTACATCAGCGAGACCAAGTGCAGACTCGGTAACCAATTTGCAGACCATCTGCGCTCTTTACACTATAAGCGACAACACCTTTTGGTTGCCAACCATTTTAACTCCCCCTCCCATTTCCTTGATGACGTGTCCATCCTTGGCCTCTTCCAGTGCCACAATGTTGCCACACACAAACTGGAGGAATAACGCTGCATATTCTGCCTCAGGAGCCTGCGGCCCAATGGCCTAAATGTGGATTTTACAAGTTTCAAAATCTACCCACCCCCAACCTCATCCCATGTCCAGCCCTCCCTCTCATTCCTACCACCCTGACCTGACACAGCCTGTCCATCTCCTTCCCCACCTATCTGCCCCATCCTTCCTACTGACTAATCCTCACTACCCCTACCTGCATCCACCTATCCCCATCCCACCTACCTTCCCCAGCCCCACCTGCCCTCTCTCTATTTATTTTCCAGCCCCCTTCGCCCTCCCCAGTCCTGGTGAAGGGTCCTGACCTGAAACATCGATTGTCCTGCTCCTCTGATGCTGCCTGATCTGCTGAATTTCTCCAGCTCCACCATGTATTAACTCTGACTCCTGAATCAGCAGTTCTTGCTATCTCCTCTTACTAATTTAAATTATACTGTTCAATCCTAAAAGTTTCAACAGAACTCTTTGTTCTCCTTTTATTTCCAACCAACAGTTTGCCAATCCTCCAGAAGATTCAGAGGTTTCATTCACCTCTCCTGGGTTGAAACTGAGATGTGCCACAGCTTTCAGTAATTCATCTGAATTCACAGGGTTTCTACTATTCTATGAGGTGCGGTATTTCTTGAAATGATTCTGCAATTGTCCAGCCAAATCTCATTAAGTATCTCACCGTTGTAGATTCCTCATTTGATTTATGGGCCTCTTACACTTTTGCTTCCTGATTTCACATCAGAAAAAGTCTTTGGTTCTGATAACCCTCTTCTCCTGACTTACACTTTGTGGCAGATTCCCTCTCTTTCTCGATCTGTTTCCAAGCTGGTCTACCTCCATTCATAAATTGTCTGTTTCAAAGCTGCTGCCAGTCTGAGAAATCACATAAATAAATCCAACCAAAGGAAACTGTTCTGCAAACTATGTCAATTGCAACTTGGCAAAACTGTAATGTCCCAAATTGAGATTTAATCAAACTACGTGTGTCACTAAACCTGTCGTAGAGTCAGAGTTGTACAGCACAGAAACAGCCCCTTTGGACCAACTCACCCATGCCAATCAGATATCCTAAATTTATTTAGGCCCATTTGCGAGCATTTGGCCCAGATTTCTCTAAACTCTTCCTATTCATATACCCATCCAGATGCGTTTTAATTGTTGTAATTGTACCATCCTCCACCACTTCCTCTGGCAGTTCATTCCATACACACACCATCCTCTGCGTGAAAAAGTTGCCCATTAAGTCCTTTTGAAATCTTTCTCCTCTCACCTTAAACCTATGCCCTCTAGTTTTGGACTCCACTACCGTGTGGAAAAGACCTTGACTTTTCACACTATCCATGCCCCTCATCATTTCATGAAGTTCTATAAGGTCACCCCTCAGCCTCCAACACTCCAGGGAACATAGCCCCAGCCTATTCAGCCTCTCCCTGTAACTCAAACCCTCCATCTCTGGCAATATCTTTGTAAATCCTTTCTCATCCCTTTCAAATTTCACAACGTCTTTCCTATAGCACGGAGACCAGAACTGAATGTAGTGTTCCAAAAGCGGCCTAACCCATGTCCTATACAGCCATTTGATCTGAAAAGTATTTCAATCATTTTTGACCCTTCACTGTCTACCAGTTACTTTCGATCATTTTATTCTGAGCAAATAATCAGAATAATATACACCTCAAATAAAGCCAACTACAGTCTTACCAGAATTCCTGGCTTCTTCTAAGCTGAGAGCTTTGCTAAGAGAGGACAATGAAGGGACTAGGCCCGAAACGTCAAGCTTTCCTGCTCCTATGATGCTGCTTGGCCTGCTGTGTTCATCCAGCTCCACACCTTGTTATCTCGGATTCTCCAGCATCTGCAGTACCTATTATCAATGGTATTTGTTTATTGTTTTAATACCTTTCAGTATGGCACTTTAAGCAAACATGGACTATCGATTGAATGTAATTTTCTGAGGCCCGTTTACCAGATTTTGAAACCAAATGCTTTCAACTATCTCACATTCAAAAATTTTCAAACCCTGAAATAAATGCTATGTTCCTATAACACATTAAACATGAATTGATGTATTCCCAACACTAAGTAAATGTAGCAGACAATTTGCACAAAACAAGGTCCTCAAGGAGTAATATGATGACCGCTATCCTGTTTGCAGGTTTTTGATAATGGATAATTTATTGCCAGGGTAGAGGAGATTCCAGCAGCTCTGCTGTTCCCATTTCTACAGTCAGATTGGACCCACTTCTCATTTCTCAACCAATGTCAACATTACTGAAAGCACAGCACTCCTTTAGCACTGCAGGCGAATCTGAGCTTAGATCATAAAATCAAATACTGTGGTAAGGCAACCTTCTGATCATCTGGCTTAGAGCTGAAAGTGCTCCAATGATTCGTTTTTAAAGAACATCAATTATATTACATAGTCCTACCATCTCAAAACATCTGTTCAATACAATAATACTCCACAACTCTCTCAGGCCTTTTCAAGCATCCTTTACTTCTTTCAAGCTTCTCCATTTTAGAATCTGGCTGGGGAATGTCTTGTCTGCTTCCAGTTGAAATGACCTTTTTAAAGCTGAGGTCCTAAAGACTGCACTTTGTTCTTCTGAATTATGTGGTTTCTTAAAGGGACATATGATTACCAGAGGATCAGATTCCACGTGTGCATGTGGTTGACACTCACACTGATATGATATATTAAATTGAAATTAAGGCTTTTAGAGTTCTGCTTTGTGTGAGGGCTGGCAAAAGGTTGTGATGAATTTCCTGTTGTTAATAGTTAAAGTGAAAATATCAAGATAAGAATAAACTTAGAGTTTGTAATCATCCCTTTTTAAAATGCAGAGGACTATTCCTAAACTTATTTTCATTCAATTCAAATGTTGAAATTATTAACTAATTTATATATTCAATAACTAATAGAGATTCATGGCAAGATCAAATATTGAAAGATTCAATAGAAAATGTTCTTAGGGAAACAGTAGTAAGTTATATACACTTGCATTTTACTGATAAAATTATCTTATTTTGTCGTTTTTTTTAAGTACAGCTATTACTTAACATGTGACCTCTGAAAGCATAAAAATTTGGATTTTTATTTTTGTAGTTAATCTAGGAATTTCAAAGTAAAATTGCATTCTTGCAAGAATTTTGGAGAGACATACATTTGCTCCTCCCAAAAAGCAGGTCATCTATTAATTAGTGAACTGTACCACTTTTATTTCGCATCATCAAGGTATTTACTCTTCCATTGTCTCAACTAGAAAATAATATTTAAATAGGGCATTCTTGTCTAGTCTTTGCCTCTGTTGTAATTTTTGATACAGTGCCAGAACTGAGAAAAACATAGCAATTATTTCTATTGTAAAGGACTCTGATTACATTTAAGAAGCCATTATTAAAACCAGATATTTCTGTAGTCTTAAATGCAAAATGATGTTCAGTATGATTAAAAGATCATTAGAAATCTAAAAATAACTTGAATCCATTAGCATTAAATGACTTTGATTGAGCATATCAAGAACAACCACATCTATTTCTGACATAATCACATTGCTCTTGCCAGACCTCTTGATGGGAAGTATTTTATTCTATTTTCACATTAAGCCAGAATTTTAAAATCAGCCTGTAATTGCCCACCAATCATTTATAAAATTTAAATCTTCATCAGGCTTTCATAATTACTTCACAAAAGCTTATTTGAATGTAACTGGTAATAACACTTGTATATTGTATTTACAGGTAAATTGGTTTTAAAAAGACAGAACCTTTTTGTTGATACAGATCAACTAGGTGGTCAGCTGATTGATGGTTTTCTGGCTGCCCTTAATATTGAAATGAAAAACGTAAGGGTATAGAATATAGAAAAGTGCAATCTGTCCACATAGAGTGAAATAACTCCACAGAGGTTGGTATTCCAACATCAAGTTGACCTTTATTTTCACACGAAGAGTCTGTGACACTGATCCAACTCCCTCAGAACCAGCTACCTCAGAGTGAGCAGAATTGCTGACGCTCCTGCTTAAATCTGTCAGCCAGGTCTTTGTGATTGGACAGATTACCTGCCCCAATCAGGGAACCCATATTCTACAACATCTACCTGGCTGATCTCATTATAATCACAACATCCCTCTCCCTCTGAGTCTGAAGACTTGGGCTGGTTCTTTTTTTGTAGCTGCTCCTGGAGTATTTTAGCAGGGGGTCAGGCTCCCCCAACTCTGCCCCTGATATGGACGGCGTGTAACGCACAGTAGGTCGCCTCTTGTGCCTAGAACATCTTGTAAGAAATTCATCCACGTGTCGATTTCAAATTCCGAGGTATCTTTGACGCATGACGGAGAGAGAGAAAACCCACGGATTCCGGAACAGTCAGAAAGACTGTCGAGGAGCTGGGCATGTTTTACTCCCTCACCTTTTGCATGTTTGTAGCTTTTATACGGTCCACATATTTGTTCAGGACCATTGCACCTACCCAAACTTTTTATGTCACTAGACCTGACCTCACATGGACCATGCTTCTTACCCATGCAGGGCCATTCCCATGGTCCTACAACAAACTTCGTCCCCTGAAGTAAATTGTCCCTCTTGCTCATTGGAGTCTTATGTTCAGCATTGGTGTTCCTGATGCTGTTTCACCCTCACCTACCCCTCAGGTCCAGGAAGATCAGATTTAACCTAGTGCGGAGTCTTCCCCCTCCATTAGCAACTCTGCTGGAGCTGTCGCTGTGGTTGTATGAGGGGTGGTCCTTTAATCAGATAGGAGCCAGGACAGTTTGATATCTGGAGAAGCTGTAGGCTGTTTCATTAAGCCTGCCTTCAAAGATTGCCTGCATAGTCCACGTATAACCGAATTCAAGGTTTACCTGGCCATTCCCACAAATGTAGGGAGCTGCTGGCAGTAATTTTTGTCATTGTTGGCCCTCTGGGAACTGCCCCACAAATGTAGCTATGGCTGCATCCAGTTCTATCCACAAGACATAACCGTTCCCCAACACCTTCATTTTGGAAACCCCTGGAAGACCCTAGTGGAGTTCATCCAGTATCTATTAAAAATCAAGGCTCTGTAATTGCTTTCGCTCACCAGGTGTTCCCCAAGCTCAGTCAGACAGGTGAGGGTGCCCACTTCCATCAGAATTTCATGCAAATTATATATGCCAACTGCCACATTTTCCAATGATAAAGCCAATGGTAGTGCCTGTTTGAAGTCCAGTTGGACTCCAGCTATAAGGTGCTTATGTATGGTTACATCGTTAAACAAACGTTCTCTCAGCATCTCATTAAAGATCTTCTGGTCAATCAGTATTTTGAGAATCAATGAGATAAGAGCACCCTTGTTGTCTTTGGAGTCTGGGACAAAAAAAAGGTTGAAACTCTGCTGTATAATGTTAGCATAGACGAATATTAGTAGATTAGTGAGAAATGTTTAATTTTATTGGCGATTTCAACATTGATTTCAGTCATCTTTCATTATCATAGGCATGATCAGTGACAGGGCATTTCAATTCAAATGAATTAGGATTTTCCAAGACTGAAAGGCAACAAGGTAACATGTATTTACATAACAGTCTGTGTAAAAATGTGCCAATTAGAAGATGGTAGTTTTGTTTGAAAATAATAAATGCTGTCCAACTTCTTTTATCAGACAAAACGTTTTACTTTCTTTTGACAGACTTTTGCAAGACAGGCAAACCAACAAGCTTTCTTTCTGAATATCACATTATGTCAAGAAATTTACAGTATCTCATTGATGTATGAGGGGCTGAGGAAGCATGCAAAAATGCAACATGTCATCTGCACACCATCATAGTGCCTGTTTCTGACCCATCCCACAATTCTTAAATACACTGAAGGTGTTAGGTTAGCTACCCATATACCTTGGGTCCACTGAGGTCCTTGAATGCCACATTTTGCCCCGCGCTCCTACTTTGCTGGAAATAGTGGGGTCCTATGCAAAGGAGTTAGCTTGATGGCTTTAGGTGCGCAGCTTGAGATTAGTGTGGAAAGGTATCTTCTTTTCTTTGGTGTCTATTGGAAGCTCTTCTCCAAGATCAAATCCCATTTTAATTTTCTCATCCTGAGCTGCCAACCCACCTCATCAACTCCCTTACTCCCCTCACAAGTGGCTGTCATCTGGGCCATGCGAAACCTCCAGGGTTACCTAAAAGCAGTCTCCATTAGCTCGTATTCTTTGGGGACTATCTTTTCACCCAGCAATGGTCACCATTTGAACTTGTTGCCACTGGGACCAAATAGTTAAGGTCCATCCAATTGGTTGGCAGCTGTCCAGGGTCAACTTCCTCCCTAGATGGGGCCAAAGAATTAGCCAGTTAACATGCCAATAAATGACTGAGTATCAGTGAGCATGTTATTGCTGAGCAGGTGCAGTTTGAAAGCACTGTTGATGACATCTTCCATCACTTTACTGATGATCAAGAGTAGACTGATATGGCGGTAACTGACTGGGTTGGATTTGTTCTGCTTTTTGTGTACCCAGTAAACCTAGGCAATTTTCCACTGGATGGGTAGATGCCATTGTGATAGCTGTACTACAAAAGCTTAGCAAGATATGCAGCAAATTTTCGAGCACTAGTTTTAAACACTATTGTCAGGGCCTACAGCCTTTGCACTATCCAGTGTCTCCAATTGTTTCCTGATATCTACGTGGAGTGAATCTAATTGTCTGAGGACAGACATCTGTGATGCTGGGAACTTCTGGAAAAGGCCAAGATGGATCATTCACTTGGCACTTCTGGCTGAAGAATATTCTGAGGGCTTCAGTCTTAGTTTTTGCACTGATGTGCTAGGCACTGCCATCATTAAATATGTTGGTTTATGTGAAGTCCCCTCCTTCAGTGAGTTATTTGATTGCTCACCACCATTCACAATTGAATATGGCAGAAATGCAGAGCTTAGATCTGCTCTGTTGGTTGTGGGATTGCTTAGATCTGTATATCACTTGGTGCATATGCTGCTGTTCAGCATGCCAAGAGATTCCAGATTGTGTTGGAGTACAATTCTGCTGCTGCTGCTCCTCATGGATGTCCAGTCTTCATTTGCTAGATCTATTCAAAATCAGTCCCATTCAGCACGGTGATAATACCACACAACATCATGTAAGGCATTTGAGTGTGAGGGCGGAACTTAGCCAAGGAAGTTAAGGATCAGATAAAATTGAAAGAAAAAAAGCATGCAGTGTAGCAAAGATTAGTGCTAAGTCAGAGGACTGGGAAAAGTTTAAAACACACAAAAGATGGCCTAGATATAACGAAGAGGAAGAAAATGAACTTTGAGAGTAAACTAAATGTAATATAAAAAGACAAGTAAGAGCTTCTTTAAATATGTATAAAAAAAGGAGATGCCAAGACAAATGTAGACCCCCTTAGTGAATGAGGCTGGGGAAATAACAATAGAGAACCAGGAAATGGTAGAGTAGTTGAAAACATGAATCGCATTCCAAAAATACGAAATAATCAAGGCCGAAATGAGGTGCAAATAAATACACTAACTATCACAATGGAAAAAGTACAAGCGAAACTTAATGGACTAAAGGCTGATACATCTCCTGGATATAATGCGTTGCATTCTAGGAGATAAAAGAATGTAGCCACAGAGATAGTGGATACATTGGAGGTAATCTTCCAGGAATCCTTTGATTCTGGAAAAGTCCCATAGGATTGATATCTACTAATGTAAATCTTTATTCAAAGAAGGGTGTGAACAAAAACAAATCGGCCAGTTGGCTTCTTTACCAGAGTAGTAATTAAAGAGCGAGGAAGCCAAACACTGCGGGAGGATGTCAGCAGGGCAAAGCAAAGGCAAATGGAATTCATTGCAGAAAAGTGTGAGGTAATGCATTTGCTGAGACCCAACATAGCCAAGGATTACACGACAAATTATAGGATCCTGGAAAGTATTGAAGATCAAAAGACCTTGGTGAGCCTATCCACAAATGCCAAAAGGTATCAGAGTAGGAAGATAAGGTACTTGAGAAGGCATATCGGAGACTTGGAACAAAACAGAAGTTGCTGAAAAAGCTCAGCAGGTCTGACAGCATCTGTGCAGAAAAAACCTCAGAAAGCTCAATATGAATAACAGTTCAATTCTTTTCACTGTTTTCTCATTTCCAAAGAACAAAGAACAAAGGACAAAGAAAATTACAGCACAGGAACAGGCCCTTCAGCCCTCCAAGCCTGTGCTGTTCCAGATCCTCTATCTAAACCTGTCACCTATTTTCCAAGGATCTGTATCCCTCTGCTCCCTGCCCATTCATGTATCAGTCTAGACACATCTTAAATGACACCATCGTGCCGGCCTCTAAAACCTCCGCTGGCAACGCATTCCAGGCACCCAACACCTGTTGTGTAAAGAGCTTTTCATGCATATCTCTATTAAACTTTTCCTCTCTCACCTTGAAATTGTGACCCGTAGTAATTGAGTCTCCCACTCTTGGAAAAAGCTTCTTGCTATCCACCCTGTCTATACCTCTCATGATTTTGTAGACCTCAATCAGGTCCCCCCTCAACCTCCGTCTTTCTAATGTAAATAATCCTAATCTACTCAACCTCTCTTCTTAGCTAGCACCCTCCATACCAGGCTACATCCTGGTGAACCTCCTCTGCACCCTCTCCAAAGCATCCACATCCTTTTGGTAATGTGGCGACCAGAACTGTACGCAGTATTCCAAATGTGGTCGAACCAAAGTCCTATACAACAGTAACATGACCTGTCAACTCTTGTTCTCAACATCCCGTCCGATGAATGAAAGCATACCGTATGCCTACTTGACCGCTCTATCAACCTGTGTTGCCATCTTCAGGGTACAATGGACCTGAACACCCAGATCTCTCTGTGCATCAATTTTCCCCAGGGCTTTTCTATTTATCGTATAGTTCGCTCTTGAATTGGCTCTTTCAAAATGCATTACCTTGCATTTGCCTGGATTGAACTCCATCTGCCATTTCTCCGCCCAACTCTCCAATCTATCTATATTCTGCAGTAAGCCCCGACAGACCCCTTCACTATCTGCTACTCCACCAATCTTAGCGTCATCTGCAAATCTGCTACTCCACCAATCTTAGTGTCATCCCTTGAGGTAAAAGATTGGTGAGAACACTTGTTGCAAGAGACTTATGTTTAGAGTTTTAAGATGTTCACCATGACAGAGAACATCATAAAAAATGGCCTAAACTCTCCCATATCCCAACTCCCTACACCACACACCAAGCCTTGTTATTACATAGCCTGCCTTTACACACTCCCTTTGTTAGTCACTAACAGTCCCAGTAACAGCTAGTCACCTTCCTAGCCAGATCGTTATCAACTCTTTGTCTATCCAACTGCTCTTCTCTCTCTTTGGGCTCTATCCCTTATTCTATCATTTGCTCCTTGTCCCATCCCCCTCCCTATTTTCTACACATAAACTGATGTTTTTCCAGCTACAATCAGTTCCGAGGAAGGGTCACCAGACCCAAAACGTTAACTCTGATTTTTCTTTACAGATGCTGCCAGACTTGTTGAGCTTTTCCAGCAACTTCTGTTTTTGTTCTTGATTTACAACGTCCGCAGTTCTTTCAGTTTTATATAGGATGCCTTTATTAGCACAGGCATAAATTCCAAGAACAAGGAGTTTGTAATGGAACTGTTTAAAATTCTATTCCAGCTGCACCTAGAGTATTTTATGCAGTTCTGGTCACCACATTGTAGGAAGAATGTAATCAGACTAGAGAGGATAAAGAGAAAGCTTACCAAGATGCTGCCTGGACTGGAGGGTCTGACAAATGAGGAAAGATGAGATAGGAGGAGTTTGTTTTCTTTGGAACAACGATGAACCTGATAAAGGTATACTAGATTAGGAGAACCATAGATGGTGTAGATATGAAGGCATATCTTCCATAAATAGAGGGGTCAATATTAAGGTTGCATCGTTTTAAAGTAAGAAGTAAAAGGCTAAGAGGGGATTTGAGATTTTTTTTTCATTCAGACGTAGTGGGAGTAAGGAACTCACAGCCTGAAAGAGTGGCTGAGTCAGAAAATTTCATAAAATTCAAGCAGTGTTTAATACTCACTTGGTTTCATTTGCATTGCCTTAGCATCAGAGGATATAGTCCAAAGCTGGAAATTATTGCCTAGTGATAGGCAGGAAAGGGTCAGGCCTAGGGCTTTGGTGAATAAGTCATCAAATACACGAAATAAGGCCTTGTCCTACCAGGCTACATCAAGTTGCTTTTTTACAAGGCAACATTGAAGTACATTATGATGAAGAGGCAAATTTCTTTTAACCATGTTTAAATCTGGCTTCCAGGATGTTTTTGGAAAACATTTCTAGAGCTTGCTAGCTGCTGCACAGATTTCCTAGATGTGAAATAAGTAAAATTGAGAGATTATTATTCAGAGATAAAAGGTACTGCAGATGCTGGAGAATCCGAGATAACAAGCATGGGGCTGGATGAACACAGCAGGTCAAGCAGCATCATAGGAGCAGGAAAACTTGACGTTTCGGGCCTAAACCCTTCGTCAGAAATGGGGGAGGGGAAGAGGGTTCTGAAATAAATAGGGAGAGAGGGGCTCTTCCCCTCCCCCATTTCTGATGAAGGGTTTAGGCCCGAAACGTCAAGATTT
>JAHRHZ010000024.1:12277762-12360548 GCA_024137785.1 Ginglymostoma cirratum
AAATGGGGGAGGGGAAGAGGGTTCTGAAATAAATAGGGAGAGAGGGGCTCTTCCCCTCCCCCATTTCTGATGAAGGGTTTAGGCCCGAAACGTCAAGATTATTATTCAGTTGGTTAAAACTCAGAAAGCTCTGTATGAATAACCGTTCAATTTATTTCGCTGTTTTCTCGGTTCCCTTGAGGTTGCAGTTTGGTGAGAACACTTGTTGCAAGAGATTTATGTTTACAGTTTTAAGCTGTTCACAATGACAGAGAACATCTCAAAAATGGCATATGGCAGCTTCTACTTTAACTTGAGATGAAGAAACATCAATAGGAAAGGTTTACTTTGGAGGTAGCCATTGGTAGCTGACAGACAAGGGAGCAACAGACAGGCAACATTGCAGAAATCTCCAGCTAATTTGGCTTACACGTAAATGTTCAGCTTCTGAGACCTGTCAGAGGAGCTGTGTTTCCATAGGCTAACATTGTCAGGTGGTTGTAGACGTCTGTAGCCTCCCAGCAAAAGACCTGCCAATGGACAGATGAACATCACTCCACTTTCAATATTTTTTCTTTTATTTCCTTCCAAAGCTGTTATGAGAAGCATAGCTACAATATTTCGATCACTTGCATATAAATGCCGAAGGTGAAATATCGAATGTCCATCAAGGCTTCTGGTATGTAAACTTTTCCTACAAATTAAAACCAGAATAAGTAAAGACATAGATTTACATGCTGGTGCAAAGTGCTGTGGACGAACATGCACATAATGATCGAAGCATCCCCAGATCTGTATTAGCTTCAAAGCTCATGTCTATTCTGCCTGTCATTCCAGTAAGGAGGAAACACATTGCTGCTTACAGGGATAGTATCAGAATTTGCAAGAACTCGTTATATTTGATTGTCAGGCTTCCAGTTGCACAAAGTAAATCAATAGCTCAGCGGAAATCATGCTTGCAATGGTCTGAATCATCAATCCAGAAGTATATGAGATGGGCTCATCTCGATCTCTGGGACAGAGGGGTTGATGTCCCAAAGCTGGTTACTAATCCCTTGTACAGTTCTGTTCGCGCTTATGTTGATTGGGTCCTGGTTTCAGCATTCCTCAGAGACGGCAGTGCTTGGAGAAGTCTGTGCTCTCTGATGCAGATTCTTTGCAGCTGCCTACCCCGCTACTCTCTCCTTGGGTTTGATTATAAACTACGTATAACCTAAGTGATCCTTCCTAACTCTCTAAGAACATGTAACTCTGGAGTGCTTGTTTCAGCACTAATGCTTGTTTCACAAGCGTTCTGTGCTGCTGTGTCCTTGGCAAGGTCACAAGCTAAAGTATTAATCTATCTTTTTTGTTTCTGTGAAGCTGAGGAATCAACTAAATGTCTTCAACATTTTTTTTTCATTGAACTTTCAGTAGTTTTTATGAGCTCCTGCCTTGACATTTGTTCAAGTTAATGGGTTGGATTATTTCTAGTCACCTCATTCTGCTTGGTCTGTAATATCTCAGGCTGATAAATTTGAATGGAAACTTTAATGTGTAGATTATCAGAATACCTTTCACTTGTTTTATAATCTCTTGACTCACAACATGCTTTTTTAATAAGTCACTTGAATCTGAAGTTTCTTGGCAAGGCTTCATTCGTCTTTAAAAGAACAGGTGAGGCTGATACAACATCATCTATTGATGTCTCCAAAAAATAAAAATTATTTTGACTTGTGGTAAAACAGGCCAAATTGCCAGCTACCATAAGGCCTAACATTATAAAGGTCCATGTTACAGTAAGATTTTTCACATCAGTTCATTTTAAAATGTAATATACTTCACAAACACTATCACCTGTATATTCCCCTCCAAGCCACTGACCATCCTGACTTGTAAATATATCGACGTTCCTTCACTGTCATGGGACAAAATCAAGGCATTCCCTCCCTCACAGCATTGGGGCCTAACTACAACAGAGGGACTACAGTGGTTCAAGCTGGCAGCTCACCACCAGCTTCACAAGAACAAATAGATATGTGCAAAAAGTAATGGCCAGCAGTAAATGCCTACTTCCAACAACTAAATTTCAAAAAAATACAAAATCTCAAAACAAAAAGGTTTGAAATAGTGGCTGAAAAATTTGTCTTCATTAGAGCTGTTATTTTGGAAGCTATAGGAACCTGATAGTGAAAACAATGTCAGCAAGGTCTACTTCCCAATGATACAGGAAGACGTTTACTGCATGTGTGTCATTCTGTGATCTCCACATCTCAATGAAAGTAAGACCAGAATCACAATCACCGTTGTCTTAAAATGCAGTTGGTGCGTGATCATACACAGTGTATTGTCTTGGTGAATGTCACTATTCTGGTATTTACTGAGCATCAATCAACTGTTCCCACACAACTTCAAACCATCACATTGAACAAGAGATCAGCTACTTTGTAATAGGTTCATCCTTTCTACATGTGATTCATGTTGTCTCTTCACAACCTGATATGAACAGTGCACCCAAAGCAAATTTGAGGAGGAAAACTGGAGAGTGGATCTTTGGAGTTCTCGAACACAGGTTCTACTGCACTTATTGTTCAGGTCAAGTCCTTCTTTACATGCTGAAGACTTGGCATTCGGCTGCTTTCTTCAAAGCCTAGCAATCATGAAGGCACAGACTGTAACACCAAGTCTTCAGAAAGCACATCATGAGTAGAAGGAGCAGGGGGAAGAAGAGGAGAGGAGATGAATGAGAATTAAGGGAAGAGGCACCAATCATTGCTTCTGGTTCTCCATGCATAAACATCGCACCAGATGCTGATTCCCCTGAAACATCTCAGATTAGCAGTGCTCTGAAATTTTTCACCTTTCCAACCCTCAGCTGCAGACCATCGGAGAGCTTGTAACTGATACCAAACTGGATGCACACAGCAACAAAAGGAACTGACAAGACTGTCAAGGCATATAAAATTCCAAGTCTTTCAATCTTTGAAAAAATACTGGAGATTTTAGAAAAAAACATGTTTTTTTTTTAAATTTCAACACTAAGTTAAAATTTTTAACATTAGTTTTAACATTAAGTTATGGATATCCATTACTGAATTAGTGTAGCATGACTAATGATTCATAAGAATCTATTATCTCAGTGGGGTGCCTTCCACTTTACAATTTGACTAACAGCTTTAAATGGTTTTGAACTCTTTGATGTGGGACATTCAATTTCAACTCTTGTTGAACTTAAATGAAATGTTTGTTTTGTTTTTAAGACTTGAATGACGTGAAGTAAGTTAAACACTTTTTAAAAATGAATAGTGTATATTTCTCAATGTCATGGTGATTCTATTGCCCTTACCTTATTAAACAAAATATATTTTTCTAATCTTTGCATAGGTCCTGTCCATATTGGGTATGAGATGAGTTGTTGTGGTCAGTGAAATGATAAATGGTTGTAACTGGGATATGTTGATTTGTGTGAGTTAGCATTAAGTTGGCATAAGAGCTACAAAGGACCAGGGGTCAGATAGAGGTACATTATTGACATGGAGTGTGGAGCAAGGCATGAAGGCCGTGTACAGAACGTTAGGCGTGATGGATATGTGAATAGTAGCATAAGTTGGCAAGGAATGTATGGGAGCCATGGAGATGTGCACAGTGCCATTTGGTAACATGAGTTAGCATGGATGGGGCAAGGGAAGTAAGGGGAGAGGGGTAAGGTCAGGAGAGAATGTTTTATGTTTTAATCTGTATATTTAAATATTGGGCTCTAATGTAGGCTTTTCATCTATCCTAGAAAATAAAGTGTGGAGCTGAGGAACGCAGCAGGCCAGGCAGCAACAGAGAACAGGAAAGCTGACGTTTCAGGTCCGGACCCTTCTTCAGAAAAACAGGTTCCCGATCCAAAAAGTCAGCTTTCCTGTTCCTGTGTTGCTGCCTGGCCTGCTGCGTTCCTCCAGCTCCATACTTTGTTATCTCTGACTCTAGCATCTGCAGTTCTTGCTATCTCTTTTCATCTATCCTCCCTTTCTACCAGTCATTCTCTTCGGGTCCTCCTGAGTTGCATACTGACTTTCAATCAAGCCTGCCCCATACACCTAAAACTGGAAGTTCAGGCAGACAAATTCAAACATCATGCCCATAGAGCTGGAAATCCTCTCATCTCTGTGCATTGACCCGGAAAAGAAAACCCAGTGCTTTAAATGTAGCAATTAAAATTGTGTCAGGAATATACACTGAGGACTAAGAAATTCATTTTGCTTTGTAAGTGGGTGAAAATTGGTGGCAATGAACATGTGAAAGTGGTTTTCCTGATGCACTCATCCAGAAGTGTTTCATCATTTGACACCACGTTGAAGCAAATCCACTTAGTCAATTGCTTATACTTCCTGTTATACGAGCCATCTAATATTTTGTTTCACTGAATTCAATGCCATTGAGTAAGGGATGCCCAGCGCTTTATTTTTCATTTTTCACTACTGCCAAAGATGAATTTTCACCCCAAGGTATTTGTTTAGTATCATAAATATAGATGTTTCTCGCGTAATGAAAGAATTCAGTATGTTTTTTGAATCTTTTCTATCAGCACATATTTCAACAGATAAGAGTCTTTCAGACAACCCTACACAAAAATGAAATATTAATTTCACCCAAGCACCAAATGTTTTATGTTTTACTGGGTGTCAGGCAGTGAGAATGGATTTTTTTGCTCAGCGACTCAATATTAAGCTAAAAATTCATAAACTTCTGGTGACTCACTCAGGTAACAATTATAATTGAGGGCAGAAATATTCCAATTTGGTTTAAAGGACTATAGAATTATTCTGAGAAGTTAGAGGGGAGAAGTGGCTGGTAAGAATGAAATAATTTGATAATGCATCCATTTGCCATCACATTAAGGAAACAAAATATACATTTTATTATACATGAAGAACATTGACTTTACCCTGCTACTTTGAATATCATACTACTTGGAACTCAAACTTCATTTTTTAAAATCATTTTGTGGACATACACAGTGATATCTTCCATCCCACCTACCTTTACCAAATGAACCATTGTGCAAATGTAAGTCATGAGGTATCATGCAGTGTACCAGGGTGAATTTTTCCTTCACCAAATATCTCACGGCACAAGTGCAATGTTGAAAGTGTGACCCTTTAGATTTCACACAATGTAAACATCACACTAAGGCATGAGTTACCACACAGTTCACAAAGGTGAGGGATTCCTTCAGTAGGCATCTTTCTAAAAAAATTTGCTAGTGAAAGAGGAGAAAGCGGGAACAGGATACCTGAGTGGTAAGATCAGCCATTATCATATTGACTGGTGAAGTAACTTAAAGGGCCAGGTGGCCTCCCCTGTTTATAATTTTCTATGTTTCCCAGTAAGCACTTTGAAATATATAGTAAGGAGAAGTCTAAAATCTCCATTCATTTGATTTAACACATTGTTAGTTGTAGTAGGAGAATATCACCCATTTGAAATTGCTGATGGCAGGAAGATGAGACCTCCATTTATTACTTATCTCACATTATAAGTAGCTGGATGGAACTCCATTTGTTACACATCACATATTGTAGTTGGCTGAGTGATATGTGCGTTATTAGATGTCATGTCTTATAAACCGCAAGATGAGACCTTCCCTATTATACATAGTAAACAGTAGGGTAAGACCATCATTCATTCAACACCAACATTATAGGAAATTGTGTAAGAGCTCCCTTTATTAGAAGATATATAATTAACAG
Organism: Ginglymostoma cirratum; assembly: GCA_024137785.1. Lineage (NCBI taxonomy): Eukaryota > Metazoa > Chordata > Chondrichthyes > Orectolobiformes > Ginglymostomatidae > Ginglymostoma > Ginglymostoma cirratum. The sequence continues at coordinate 12,283,459 of JAHRHZ010000024.1, forward strand.
GGTGAACTTCCCTTCATTTAACATCATACGTTATAAGTATCCAGTAGCAAGGTGAGATCCCCCTTTATTATAAATCACACTTTGTAAATGTCAGCATGTTAAATCCCTTCCTTTATTAGAACAATAAGCAAAAAGACAACTGCAAAGTTTCCATCTGCACTATACAAGGTTCATTGAACAAAATTACAGAAATCTGATTAAAAGTATAATTTTAACAAACTTATCTTATTCTCTAAACTAATAAATATTTTATAATTTAATAATGCCTCTTAATTTTGAATTATAAATATTTTAAACCATTTACAAGTCTTATTGATTAACACAACGTTTGTTTTCCTTCCAAAATTTAATGCATTGACTTTCCAGCTACAGTGAAAACAATGTAAGATAATGGCAAACACTGAGCCTAGCAGATTCCTAAGTAACCAGGGAAATTATCCTAGTCAAATACTGAAATCATTACACCATCAGGTTTTGCTAATCCTCCAGGGACAGAAGCAATTTGTCTTTCTCAGAACCACTAATTGCATCTTCAAATGCAATCTTTTAAGGAGTCTACAGTTCCAATGAAGCCGTAATGCAGCCCAATTTCACAGGAATGTATTGCACTGCCAGTCTGTTTCTGATTTCCAGAACCCATTATCTTTTCTTGTTAGGTGTAGGCAGGGGTCCACCGTGGGCTCACAATAACAAAATTGCAAATGTCTTTGTAAGTAACAAATTCCCAATTCATTAGTCATATCTTTTTGGAAAATCTATGCCTCTGATTCATAACAAATAGCCCTCAAACATGATACTCAAAAAAATTGTTATGAATTAATTATACTGGAAAAAGAGGAAGTCTTCTGTCCAATAAAATCTACTCACTAATAGTAATATTTTGAAACATGCTTTCAGGTGTTAGACCAGTGGCCCAGTTATACAGGATCAAATACAAATTATTCAGCTGTTGTTATGAATGTAATTAAAAATATTCACTGAATTCCCATGGGTCTTCGCATATGCGAAAACATTTGCACATATTTTCAATGTACTACCTGCCACTTCCAGGAAGCCCGGTATAATAAGAATTGGCAAGTGCCTTGCACTTATTTAGCTCATTCCATGGTTACCTCAACACAGAGATGGCAAGGAAATAATACATTAACTACTGGACCACAATTAATTGGCTGAGGTGGACAGATAACTTAACCTTAGCAATCGTTTCCATCAGATAACATTGTGATGTCATCAGGATATGTGACAAAGAATTCTCTTGTGCAGTGCTAATATTTTGCAGTTGTGAAAACGATCAGTCTGATTTTTTTCATGTGAGTAACAGGGAATTAAGCCTCTTGATTAATTAAAAATAGATGAGAACTTCATACCCATAGCCCAACTTGAGGACCCACCATGGAAGCCTAGAATAGCTTTGCTGGGGCATTGATACATCTTCAGCTATTTCTTGCATGTCTCATGCAACATTTCATTGGGAAAAGGCCACAAATGGAGACATTCTCAGCATGAATGGCTGTTATGGTGACATTATACAGTCCAAATCCAGATCATAGGAAGTAAGACATTAAATTTGGGCCATGCAGCTCCAAATAATGAATTCTTCAGTCACTCAGCAGCCAGTAAGTGCTAGCTGAAAGATGAATCCTATCCTTTGGTTCTAATGAATCTCTGTTGTTTGGAAGGAATGAGTGTGTTTGGAAGTAGGTTGTTTTTGGAGGTGTTGTGGAAAGTTCTTGGAATTGCCAGAGAAAATTGCTGTATCCTTTTAGGGATGGGAGAGGAAAAGGTAGACTGTCCACACTTGCCCATATATGGAGGCAGCACTGGCAGTACCTCTGAGCCTGCTACATGACAGAAAGATGGACAAAAGTCTATAAAGAGAAAACTCTACACATTGACAATCTTAGTTTGGACTTTTCCATGCTTCTTGACCGGGGCAGGGGACTGTCTGGTAGGCCAGCTGGTACAAAAACAGGAACGTACCTGCACCCTTCCCTCCAGTGTAGCAATTAAGTTCCAGACGGGAAGATCAAGGGCTGAACTTTCTTATCCACTGCCAATTAATTTATGATGATTTAAGGGCCTCAATCTACCACCAGACTGAATAACAGCCCCAGGCAAGTAAGAAAGCTGGCAGCTTTCCTGAGTGGTCAAACCGGGTTGGAAGGACATTATATTTTTCCCATTAAATGGAATCAGGGGCACAGTTGGAGGGCCCATAAGTAACTGTTGAAAGGTAGTGCCCTTGCCCTCAAACTTCCTGAGACCCCATTCTATGAAACTTCTATCCAACAATCACCCCCATTTCAAAATCATTGACCTCTCTTCAGCTCTGCTGTGCACCTAGCAGCCCAAACCTTCAATGGGCTGCTGCTGCCCACAGTGGCTTCCAGCCTTTGATTGATCCAACTCTACTGGATGGACAGGACATCTCTAGTCTGGACGAAAGAAGACCACCTAATCACCATTTAAGTGATTGGCATTTGATCTGATGGGCTTTTGCACTGCTGAGGGTGAGGGTCACCTTTCTCAAAGTGGTCCGCATCCACACAGACAGTAAAAAGGAAAATGCCAGCTTATGTCTTTTATTTTTGCAATGACCTGGGCAGTGTTTTCACCCTAAAAGATAGATGTAAAGTACTTATTTAGTATCTCAGATGTGGCTTATCTGTTTAATTCTATAAATTTGCTTTTGGGTCAATAATCATCCTAATTTTCCTCATTCAACACTTTAGTTATTTTGTATGTCTGGAGAAAACATTTAGCCTCTTAGTTTTCACCAATAATTTTTCTATGCTGATGTTACTTTCCTTAAGTTCCTCACTCTTATTAATCCATTGGTTCTTCTACATTTCTGGCATGTAGTTTGTGCCTTCTGCTGTGAAAACTGACGTTAAATATTTGTTCAAAGCCTCTACCATTTCCTCATTCAATATGATATTCTTGAATGGGAAAGTCCAGCTGGCCACTTATTACGCGCTTAATTTAGACGTACAGAGTGCTGTTGTTGCCCCATTTTTGTCAACAATTTTCATAACTTTAAAGGCATGGCTATCATTGAATTAATCTTGACAGATTTCATTTGATATAGCTTAACTTAAACCATGAAAGCCAACCAATTGTTTCTATAGCTTTGAGCTTCTATTTCAGAGCTTCACGCTGCAGCAAATGAACAATTAGCCAAACTTAGCGCTTAATCATCAGATATTTTGATATTTTGAAAACACGATGGAACTGCCCTTGGAGTCCAACTAATAAGTGAGGACACTTTTAACTTTGTGTCATAATACAGATGATATCAAATTGTTCATCTATTTTACATCTGTTCCAAATTTATTTTGATTTGCTTCAATGTAAATAGATATTCGGAGAAATGTAAAACTGATTCAATTCTCTAATCACTTGCTTTATACAATGTGGTTGATGGCTCAATCTTTGATTCTTTTCCATTGCTTCAATGGCTCCTTAGAATTTTATCCTTTCTCACTTTCTTTCTTCTTCCTATTAATGAAGTCCTTCATTCATCATAACCCTATCCATTGTAATGCTGATGATTTCAATGTATGCGCAGGATCTTCCTTCAGGCCATGTACCTGCAGCGCTTGCAACCTTTAGTCCTTTTGCAGTATAACATTGAAATATTAAACCTTGATCTTCCCCATGCACTGCAATGAGGCAATGAAAAGCTCATTACTTTCAATTTTTCAAAGACACAGTTTCTTCAGGACTCTCACAAGATGAACTTACAACTCCATTATCTTGCAAAGAGAAAGGAAGAAGCTCGAGCTCCATTTATTATTAATACTAAACAAGCTTTAAAGTGTGTGTGTGATTTGAAAACTGAAAACCAGGACTGACGGCAAAACAAAAGAAGTCAGTGAGCTTTGCTTTTTGGCTGCATAAGGCTTTTATTAAACAATCCTCCGGACACAATGAAAGCAAACATTTGATGTAGAACCTCAGTTCTGCCTGAAACTGTATGAACAAGAACTGAGTGCTGGTAGCTCTCACCTGTTATGTAGTGATGGGGACAATGTTTAATTGATGTTGCTACCACAGTATCACAACTCTGGCATGCATATAGCTTTATTCATAGTATCCATTGGCTACTCACCTGTTGGTGGCAGTGAGAAATGGAATCGTGCTGATGCTACTTGAATGGCTCTGAAAGGTGAGGCACGCATTCTCCCCGTACAGAAAATACATCAAAAGGAAGGTGTACACCTTAGGCTCTCATGTTTCTGATGCTGTGTCGAATGGTGGACAAGGGAAGTGGCAGGCTGAAACAGGCTGGAGCAAGGGCAGCTGATATAAAGTTTAACCATGTGTTCTAACTTGAACAAGTATTGGATAGGAATAGAGTGTGTCTGACATTTATGTATTAGATTTAGATGATCAAAAGATGACACTGTTAAGGAATAGGTCTAGAATTAATCACGTAACAGCAACATTATAAAGAAGATTATGATGGAATGATATCAACTTAATAGCATAACTTATACAGAGCTGGACACCCTTGAAGACTGATAGAGATAAGAACTGGACTTTTACGAACACAAGTTCACTACAGAACATGTCACATGATATCAGTTGACTTTGCACATGTCGCTTATACATAAACTGAACAAGTATTCCAAGAAAATTCCATAAATGGAATTAAAGCCTCTGCCTGTTGAACTGAGCATTAGGTAAACTTGTATGTAAGATGATGCTCTTGTCCTTGATATATGTCCTGCGGGCAAATATAGAGAGATATAGCTCTTTCTGAATTATTCATATATGATGTCATTGTGAAACCAGAGATGTGCTTAGGATATTTTTTTATCAGACATTAGTGAGTTAAATTATCTCAGGAGGTAGATGAAAGCAGTCAAGAATCGGCAAAAGCAGGAATCTGGCATCACTTGAAGAATACTGAAATTACTAAACTGAATTGCTGAAGCCAAAGTAAAAGGACAGACCATCTTAGTACTGTCTATCACATGATTGAGATGACTGCATTGAACCAGACCAGTTTCTGAATGACATGTATGAGGATCATTGAAACTCAATAGTACATGAGACAACTGTTAAATTGACTGCATAAAACGGGTTGCCAATCTCTTGCACAGGGCTATCAATATTGTGACCATCCATGAGATCACCAATGTACCTATGATGGCAGAATATTTCAAGAATTCTTATGTTGAGATAGCTGCAATATCATTGGAAGTCTCAAAGCTGTGGCAATATTTTACATCGGAGAAGATGCAGTTGCATCAATTCACCTTCCCAAAATTTGCTGTATTCACATACACTGAAACACAAACTGAATGATATGGAATTCAATGGCATTATCTGCCGTAAAGATCAACACACAGGCCAGTGTGATTCAATCACACATATTCTAAAAAAGGACAGCACATGAAGGTATATCTAGTTTGGAAACTGAAATAACTCCCTGGAAAACAATATCCTGTCACCAAGTCACCCTTTATTTACATGTACATAGTACATCGGGTCTGACCAGTGAGCTCAGAGCCCATCTCTAGAGTGAGGAGAATCTCTTGAGACTCCTCCTTATATCTGTCAGCCAGGACTCTCTGATTGGCCCAGGTTCACGGCCCCAGTTATGGAATTTGACTCAATGAGATCCACCTGGCCAACCTAGTTCCAATTACTACAGAAGCAGCTGAACCTTCCCCGACAGGGGATGCTCACACAAGATTCCAACATGAGAAGAGTTGAATCCTAAGTGCAAAAATTTTCTTCCAAGCGGGGCTCCAAACATGGCTATTGTTTGGTACACTGAGTCACAGAATCTCAGGAAAACAATGCTTCAGAAAACCATTTGGAAGATATTGTTTCCAGAGACAACGTTTTGGTTTACCTACCAATCAAGATCTGGCCCGATAACGTATAGATAGAATTACAGAAAATGTGATTTGATGCACATGCCTTGTCGATGATATTGTGGTAAAGGGCAAAACCAAAGAAGAACATTGTCAGAATATTCACACTGATGGTGGTAGCTCATCATAAAAGGTTGGATTTCAACAGCATGAGTGCCAGAATAATGTAAGCCAGAATAATTGTTTTGACTCTATATATTCAGGTTGCTGAATTTATCCTGACCCCAGGCAAAGTTGAAGATCCAAGATAAATGCCAACATAACAAGACAAAGAAGGCTAATGGAGATACCTTGGATTCTTCAACTTTTGGCATCATTTATTCCAAACATTCCCAATCATAATCATTAAGAGAGCTTCTTAAGAAAGAAGTATCTTGGACATGGCAGTTTGAATGAGGGAACAAAATGTAACATCTCCAAGTTTGCAGATGATACCAAGTTAGGTGGGAGGATGAACTATGACAAGGATGCAGAAATCCTTCAGCCTTGATCTCGACAATTTAGGTGAGTGGGCAAATCAATGGCAGATGCAGTATAATTTGGATAAATGTGAGGTTATTCACTTTGGAAGCAAAAACAAGAAGGCAGATTACTACCTGAATGGCTGTAAATCGGGAGAGGGGAGTGTGCAGCGGGATCTGAGTGTCCTTGTGCACCAGTCGCTGATGGTAAGCATGCAGGTGCAGCAGGCAGTAAAGAAGGCAAATGGCCTTCATTGCGAGAGGTTTCGAGTACAGGAGCAGGGATGTGTTGTTGCAGTTGTTCAGGGCCTTGGTAAGACCTCACCTGGAATATTGTGTGCAATTTTGGTCTCCTTTTCTGAGGTAGGATGCCCTTGCTCTCGAGGGAGTGCAGTGAAAGTTTACCAGGCTGATTCCAGGGATGGTGGGTCTGACGTATGAGGTGAGATTGATTAGGTTGGAGTTCAGATGAATGAGTGGGTACCTCATTGCGAGTTGTAAAATTCTAACAGGCATGGAAGGGGTGGACTCAGGAAGGATGTTCCTGGTGGTGGGTGTGTCCAGAATCAGGGGTCACAGTACAAGGATTCGGGATAGATGATTTAGGATGGAGATGAGGAGATATTTCTTCACCCAAAGAGTGGTGAGCCTGTGGAAGCTATTACCACAGGGAGTATTTGATGCCAAAACATTGAATGTATTCAAGAGGCGACTAGATATAGCACTTGTTGTGAATGGAATCAAAGGTTATGGGGAGAAATCAGGATTAGGCTATTGAATTAGATAATCAGCCATGATCATGAAGAATGGCAGAGCCATTCAAGGGACTGAATGGCCTCATCCTGCTCCTACCTTCTAAGTTTCTAAGTTTCTATCAGGAGCATACATTTGAGTCTCAAAAACAAAGTTGCTGGAAAAGCTCATCAGGTCTGGCAGCATCTGTGAAGAAAGAAACAGAGTTAATGTTTCGGGTCCAGTGATGCTTCCTCAGAACCCGAAACATTAACTCTGTCTGTTCCTTCACAGATGCTGCCAGACCTGCTGAGCTTCTCCAGCAACTTTGTTTTTGGTCCTGATTTCCTGCATCCACAGTTCTTTCAGTTTTTAGATATTTGAGCCTCTCAAACAAGTGTCAGCAGGAAACTGCACACCACAGTATTGCATCCCAAGGATAAAGAAAGTATTGGAGTCAATGCTTCACAGAAACGGCTCAGTGTGCATCAGTCAGGATGGTTAGCAAGTTGCATTTGGATTCAAAATCTATCGCAAGGGCAATTCAATTATTCCACAGTACGGCGTGAAATTCTTGGTCCAGTTCATGGTTTCATAAGATTCCGCATGTACCTGTTCAGTAAATAATTCACTGTGGTAACTGATCACACAATGTTGGAAATTATTTACCATATAGGCTACAACAGCGTTTGGCAAAAAATACAGGAATACAACCTCAACATTTGCTACAAGCCTATGACTAAATGGTCACTTCAGATCCACAGAACAGACTTGCAAGATTGATATGTTCCGGATTGTATTTAAACATTAAACATGTGGGCATTGAGGTGAAAGATGGGTATTTTGGTCAGCAATAAATGCAACCATCTTCAATCAGAAAAATCTAACTAAAGATCGACAACTGAAGGCATTGGGAAAATTTATCATTGAAGGGCGGCCTGACATGATAAAGTAGGTGCCAAATACACTCAGTTTTATCTATGTGGAAGTGAGCTTGGCATCTTGAAAGGTATTGTCTTCAAAGGAAAATAAGTACTTCTGCCAAAAGCTTTCCACCAGGCTATATTGTTACAAATACATGAAGGACATATAGTCATAGTGTAGATAAGATGATAAGCACACTATACAGTCTATTGCCCAGACATTAGCAATGATTTTGAAATGCATGAATGGCATACAGGTGCAGAACTAAGTCAAGTGCAAGTAAGACAAAAAGTCAGATCCAAATATGGGAACATGCTTACCCACAGAAGTATTGAATATGTGCAGTTAGCCCAGATCTTTCAAAGTCATAATGCTTAATGGAGCAACCCAGTGTTGGAAAAGAAAGCTAACTAAGGGAAGTGTTAAATATATTACTTGTTGACAGTGAACACAACATCAGTATGACCCTTCTGAAGAAGGGTCACTGGACCCAAAGCATTGGCTTTGATTTCTTTTCATAGATGCTGCCACACCTGCTGAGTTTTTCCAGCACCTTCTATTTTTGTTTCTGATTTGCAGTTACTTAAGTTTTTATCAGTAAGATGCAATAGCAGGGTGACAATCAACACAATGAAGGCCAATCTACACACCAAGAACAACTAAGAGCAAAATCACTTCCAAAAAGATACACATAACTTTTGGAAGAACAAAACAATATATGGACTCTTCCATTTCTGCACTTAATATATTTTACAATCTCTATCTTCGTACAACAAGTTTATCTTTTTCTCATTTTTTTAATTGCTTTTGTTGGTAATATAAGAAAGCTATCTTTGGATAACAAAAGGGAGGTCATGTTATCACATTTGGAGTGTGATCTCTTTAAGAGATCAGCACACAAATGAGACAAACACCTGTATACTGTGACATGACCAAAAGACACAGAATTTCGAAAAACCAAAAGACTTGCGGATGCTGGAAATCAGAAACAAAAGTCCACAGACTTTCTGCTCTGCAGCATTAAGGGCTCAGGCTGGATCACACATTCATGACCATTGCATTGTGTACAATAATTACCTCCTTATCAAGTCAACTGAACAAATCTAATCAGAAAAATAGATCTAAAACTGTCATGATCTTCTCACATCAGAAACTCAAGTATAGACGCTAACTAAGGATGTTCCTGGCTACCTGCATTGAAAATGGCATCTGCTGGAGCAGGACTTGCACTTAGAAGGACTGGATAGCAAACCTGCACCTATTGGCTGTCACAACCACATCGGCCCTGTATGCTATGCCGACAACACGCTTCAAGTAGCAACTGGAGATTTGGGTGGAATCACCCAAACATCAAACTATAAATGCATCTGGAATCTTATCAATGCCATTCCCTCAATGATAATGGCAAAGCACTACATTCTGAGGAGCTGGCTTTAGTGTGCAGCTGAACACTAATTATGATGTGAACTCCAGAAAGTCCCAGCTGTAGCAAGTACTTCAATGTTTCTTGTCACATGGTTCCCCAAGAAGGGTGCCAAAGATCATAATTAATTTGGTGAAGAGTAGAAGACTGTGTGAGGGAAGACATCCTGAGCCACAGAGAATCTCACCCAATAAACACTGTCATTGAGAAGAGGAAAGTTCTGCTCTATGATTTGTTTCCTTAAACATTGCTCCTTTTCCAAAGCTGCTGAGCAGAAATTAAACAAATGAAAGATCAAGAAAGCTAATTTTAAGCAGTTGGTACTCATCATCAATTTTGCTCTTTTGCCACTGAATTCGTCTCTCACCTTTGGCAACTACCTGCTGCTGCACAAAACAGTTTGCAACATTGATGTTATATTTGATCTTGAATTGAGTTCTTGGCCATATAACTACACAACTGCCAAAACACATTTTTCTACCTCGTTCACAACACTTGACTTCACAGCTGCATCAGCTTATCTCCTGTTGGTGTGTTCATTACTTATAGTGCATTCATTTATTTTCATGTTAGTGCAATATTGACTGGTTTTCTACACCTACAAATGTTAGATCCTTTAAATATTTGTTGCCTATATTCTAATTCACATCATGTCCCATTCTGTCAATTCCTTGTTGCTCCTTGTTTGAAGACATCTCAATTTTATTTTTTCCATCTTTATTTTCAAATATTTCCATGGCCTTACTTCTATTTCTGTCTTATCTTCGAGGCTCACAACCTCACGACCCTGGGGTTGTATTTCTGGTCTCTTACAGATTTCCTATTTTAATCACATTATTTATTGATGGTTGCACAAGGAATTTCCTTGATATACATCCTTTCCTTTCTATTATTTTTTCCTCTTTAAGATGGCACTCAAAATCGCCTCTTCTTTCCAAAATTCTTGGTCAACTGTCTGAATATGTAATTTAGTGTCAAATTTTATCAGCTAGCCTTCCTGCAAAGTGTAGTATGTTATTGTGCTCTATTGAAGGCACTCTAAAAATACTTCCTGTTATTGCTGCTATCATGTCATCCACAATTATTCCAAACTCCATGTTGTCTCTCTGCATATAGCATTTGGAAAATAAAGTGCTTTTAGAGATAGGGACTGTGTGGCCCCTGTATTTTTGGTAGCATAGACTTTGTTTTTGATCCAAAGAGACATCCATAAAAGTATCTATCCTTCTATTATTATCCACTTTAAATACCATTTCATGCATATATGAGTGTGGATATTGAACATGTACACTAGAAGTATGCTGGGTAGGAAAATCACGTTATCACTCAATATATGATACTAACTTGACCGAATGATTGATTGATTGATTGGTTTGATTTATCATCATGTGCACCTACGCACAGTGAAAAGATTTGTTTGTGAGCAGTACAGGCAGATCATAACAAGCAAGGCTACAGTTCATAGAGTGAAAAAAGGCTTGGACAGGGTAAGGCATACAGGTTAAACCGCACAGGCAAGGTCAACATTATTTGAACTTAGTCCATTCGTCAATCTAATAATGGCATGGAAGAAGCTGTTCTTGAATCTGCTGGTGCATGTGTTCAAGCTTCTATAACTTCTGCCTGATGGAAGAGGATGTAGAAGTGCATTACCGAGGTGACATGGGTCTTTGAGAATGTTGGCGGCCTTTCCGCGGCAACAAGAAGTGTAAATGGAGTCTATGGATGGGTGATTGGCTTCTGTAATGATCTGGACTGTGCACACAACCTTCTGTAGTTTCTTATAGTCTTGGGCAGAGCAGTTGCTGTACCAGACCATTATGCACCCAGATAGAATGCTTTCTGTAGTGCGTCTGTAAACATTGGTGAGGGTTCTTATGGGCATGCCAAACTTCCTGAGTTCCCTAAGGAAAAAGGGGCTTTATTGTGCCTTTTTGACCATCACATCTATGTGGGAAGTCCAGGACAGATTGTCTTCGCTCCGAGGAACTTGTCGCTCTCAAACCTCTCAACCTCCTCTCCATTGATGTAGCTGGGGGGGTATTGCCTCCTTTCTTTCTGAAGTCAATGATCAATTCTTTAGTTTTGCCAACATTGAGAGAGAGATTGTTGTCAATGCACCACGTCACCAAGCCCTCCATCTCCTTTCTTTATTCTGACTCGTCGTTGTTATATATCCATCATACCATGGTGGTGTCATCGGCAAAATTGTAGATGGCTTTCATTTCAGAATTTGGCTACACAGTCGTGGGCATACAGTGAGTACAGTACGGGGCTGAGGACGTATCCTTAGGCAGTTCCAGTGTTGAGTGTTATTGTGCGGGAGGTGCTGTTATCTATCCTCACAGATTGTGGTCTGTGGGTCAGAAAGCTGAGGATCCAATTGCAGAGGGCGGAGCCAAGACAAAGATCACGGACTTTTGAGATTAGTGTTGGGTGGGGTAATGGTATTGAACGCGGAGCTGTAGTCAACAAGCAGGAGTCTGACACAGGTGTCTTTATTGTCTAGTTGCTCCAGAGATGAGAGCAGGGCTAGGGAAATGGAGTCCACTGTGGACCTGTTACATTGGTAGGCAAATTGTAGGGGATCGAGGCAGTCTGGGAGGCTGCAGCTGATGTGGATTATGACCAGCCTTTCGACATACTTCATGATTATGGAGGTCAGAGCCATTGAATAATGGTCATTACGGCATGTTGCACATGCTTTCTTAGGCACAGGGATGATATTGCCCTTTTTAAAGCAGGTGGGGACTTTGGCTTGTAGGATGGAGAGTTTAAACATATCAGTGAATTCAACCACCAGCCGGTCTGCAGAGGATCTGAGTGCTTGGCCTGGGACATTGTCTGGGCCCATCGCTTTCCTTGGGTTGACTTTCAGGAAGACCGTTCTAACATCTGCAGTGGTGATGAAGGGATCAGGTGCATCTGGGGCTGTCAGGGCAGGTGAAACCGCACTGCTGGCATTCTGCTTGAATTGAGATAGAAAGCATTAAGCGCATCAGGGAGCAATGTGTCTTTGTCCGCTATCTTGCTCCGCTTCATTTCATATCCCATCTTGTTGGTTAGGCCTTGCCACAGGTGGCGGGAGTCCGTGTGGTTGGTTTGAGCCTCTTACTTGGACTAGTACTGCCATTTGCCATCTCTGATGACTTGCAGAGATTATATCTGGAGTTTCTGTGTAGATCTGGGTCATCCAACTTGAATGCTGCACTTCTGGTCTTCAGTTGGGAGTGGATTTCCTGGTTCATCCAAGTTTTCCGGTTGGGGAACACCCGGATTGACTTATTTGGCAAGCGGTCCTCCATCCATTTACTAATGAATTCCATGACAATGTTTGGCCTCAAATGACTCAAGCTAATGCTTTCTCTTTGACATGGCTATGACATTTTGCAGTTCAACTGTTTAGTGATTTATACAGCTTCTTAAAGTTGGTGAAGCTTACAGGAAGTGGTGTGAATCATGGTGAAGAGTTTAGTTCCGACTCCAAGACTTTTACTCGGACCATTTGCACCCAGTCAAGGATGCAATGACTTTCATCCCCTCGTTACACAGTAGAGAATGAGGAGCGGTGAAACAGAGGCGTGCAATCAGCTCAAAGGAAGGAGAACGAAGAGGAAAACATCTTTCGGCAGCAAATCATATGCAGCCAGAATCTTAAGGGAGAAATTCTCCTATCGTAATCTCAGTGAAGAATAGTCTATGCAACCTTCCCATTTCACGATGGAAGTGCTCACTAAAATCTACATCTGTTGTGGCAGATCCTCTGTTTTAGAGCAGGCCAGGGACAACATTTGAAGTTTTCACTACATGCTCCCTTCAGGGAAATCTCCTACACCTTTCAGCTCACAGGTCATTGTTATATGATAAAGGTCAGTAAAAACTGTATGCAAAATAAGGAAATATATTTCATCCCTTTTTTGCTCCCGAAGAAAAAGCGTACAAAGAAAGCCTACAGCTTCCCCTTAATGCAGGATGCCAATCATTGTGAAAACATCAGTTTTTGAGCACCACACCTAAATTGAAAGATATACTACAACTGCTTTAGGTTTTAAATGTCCCAATGGCCTGGTGGTATTATCACTGGACTGTTAATCCAGAGACCCAAATACCATTCTGGGGACCCAAGTTCAAATCCCACCATGGCAGATGGTGGAATTTGAATTCAATAAAAAATATCTGGAATTAACAGTCTAATGATGACCATGAATCCATTGTCAATTGTCAGGAAAAACCCATCTGGTTCACTAATGTCCTTCAGGGAAGGAAACTACCACCCTTACCTGGTCTGGCTTACATGTGACTCCAGACCAACAGCAATGTGGTTGATTCTGAACTGCCATCTGGATAATTAGGGATGGGCAATGAATGCTGCCCAGTCAGCGATGCCCTCATCCCATAAAAGAATAAAGAAAAGAAAACCTCAATACCAATCAACTCACCTCCAGTAATTCCAGAGGTAGGATGACAGAGGGAAACAACAAAGACATTCTCAAGAGGCATGTTACTTATTTACAAATTTTAATAAAGTTATAATATCCATATTTAGCCCATCTTCCAAGTTTAACACTGACCTGCCAACTTTCCAGACCTTTCAAAATCGGAAAAGTGATGAGAGACAAAGACTGTTTCAAGAAACTGCTATGGATCAGGAGGAACAGGATTGTTTCTTCCATAGCCCCAAATTTGCAACTTTCATACCTACCTTCAAAACCAACCAAGACTCTTTCTGTGATTAACCTACTGCATTCAGACTTTTGCACATGCTATTTTCATGAATATATTAGCACACACCTTCTGATCTGTGTTGTTACACCTCATTGGGGGAGTGCACTGGAAATCAAGCCTTGTTATTCCCAGAGCTGTCAGAAAAAAAATGTAAAGAAGTACACATAATTAGTCTCTTTGCCTGTTCTTCAGGCCCATACTGACAGAAAGCACAGACCAGGGTTATGCACCTAACAAGAATTGTCATTTATTACAAATAAATAACCCTTAGATACTGGTAACCATTATGAACCATCAGAATATAAGACTACTAGTTAAAACTCCTTTATAAACTCTGCCTACACACAAACAAACAAACACAGACATAGAAAAAGTAGATGTTATGGGCAGAGGGAAAGGGAGTTCAGTGCTTCCTGTGCCCAGGATTCACTGGGTCAATCCTTCCGTCTCGGCAGAATGCTTGCTGTTTTATCTTCCTTCGTCAGATACGACCACTTGCTTGCAAGAGGCATAGAGTGGCTGGTTCACCCTTAAAAAGTCTCTAACATATTAGTTAAAAAAATCACAGCTTTCAGCAACTACTGAGAGGAAATAGCCTGACCATTTTCTGGCATGAGATGTTTTATTTATGCAGAGCAAAACAGCTCCTTCCTGACCAATGTCCAATTTCTTCTCCCTCAAACATTCACATTCATAAACTGTTCACAAGCTGTCAGCTACCAGGGAGTCACATAGTAATTGGCCCTTGTCATTGACAATTGGTCATAGTTCACAGATCAATCAACTATTTGTTGCTGACCAAATCTCCATCTGTACAAAAAACCCCTGGCTCCAGCCCATCAGTAACTAGGTTTTCCCCATCGGTTGAACCAACAGCAGTGAACAGCATTGACAATGAGTGAGTGTTAAGTAATTTGCAGTTAAAAAATACAGCAATTCTTCAACAATGCCTAGCATTTAAAGGAGTCCTTTTCCCATTTCAGTCTACAAGAAAAAGATTCAGTCTTCTCAGTGAAGCATTGTGTTATCAAAAAAAAAAACACTGCAGAGTGTTCAAACCAATAATTAGAATCTGAGAATATCAAATTTAGGGTTAAAGTGCTATTAAAATAAATCAGTGCAATCTTATAAGAGCATGGTATCAAAATTCGTTACAGTCTTATGAGGCCTTCTCTTGCTGTTTATTTACACTTCTGAAAATTATTATTATCAGTGCAACTTATATTTAATTTCAATGGGAATTCATATTTATTCAAATAATCTATAATCCATTGATCAAATCCACAACCTAAAAGCAATAATCAACTTAGAGTGCCAATGCATATTTCAAAGATATTGGTCCTCATATAAATAAGCTTTTATATTCTTTACTGGCTGCAGACTTGCTGTAGATTTCATTGTCGGTTAATTAAATTCCAATTGTTATTTTTATGAATTATCTTCAAAATTCAAAATTCTCATGCAGAAAGAAGTGGTTGGGCAAAGTTCTTAATTAATCTTCAGAATATATTATTGTAAAGCATTTTTGAAATTAAATTGATTTGACATGTTTGTTATTGAAATCTGAGGGACTGTTTTCCTCCAATGAACAATACTAACAATAAATAGGAACGACAAGAAAAATAAGAAAACCCCCTCTACATAGACACTAACTGTTTCAGTCAACCTTAGTTTATTGTCTATTCACCATTTGGAAGCTGATTTATTTATGTCTCAGTTCTGCTTAATTTAAAATGCATATTTTTATTGAATTGAAAAATAGTCATCAACCAAATATTTAACCTAGAGTGAGTTTCAAGCATATGATATGAACATCAGCCATCACAACAGAAAAGTGTGAACGCCTCTTTCAATAATAGCTTCAAATATCAGACTAATTGTTGTACATCAGGGATGAAAAGGGCGCATCTGATAGGCAATGTCACTTGCAAGATTAATGTTAACATCTTACATGTTTTCCTTTAAGTGTCATGGCAGGCCGCATAATTTCCACAAGAACCACAAAGTGCTTCATGAATGGTTTTAGTTTGCAACCACTGGAGCTTATCTCATTTTGTGACGTTTCATCTTTCTTCATGATTATGGAAAGAAGGATGTAAGAGAACATGTGTACTACATGTAGAATATAAGTGTACATCTTTTTTAATGCGTCCTGGGAGAGTCCATGCGGAAGCTGTGATTATCTGATCTCCTTAACCTCTCTGCATTTTTCTTCACCCTCAGTAATATATCAGACTTTTAGAGTTCACCAGTGTATTGTTGGCATCATGAATCATTTCCTCTTGCAAATGTCTGCCGCGAGAATCTCCACCTGATATTTATCTTTATCGCTGTCCATTTATGCAATTCGATGTTTTAAAAATAAAAGCATATGTTATGAAAATATACCTTCAGCCATAAGTTTCAGAATACCAAAAATAAAATATTCAGTTCTATAATCACACCCAAGAAATCATCCAGCCTTAGAATAAACCAGAGGCTCTTGCAGGAGGATGTTTACATTTCCCGATATAGCTTGGGCCTCAAACCCATCTTCGACAATTGAAGTAGGGTTTAATAGTCATCTCTGTTGCTTGTATCCTTACAAAGCCAGATCCCAGTCACACTTCAGTCCGGGGCTCAATGCTCTATTTGTTCCCAGCCCAACAACATTTTATTTTTTCACTTTTTCGACATTTCTTTCAAATTCTTCCATGGCCTTACCTATTCTTATCACTGCAATCTCCTTCCTTCAGTCTTAAAAACTTCCAAGAACTCTCTGTTCCTCAAATTTTGCACTCTTGTTTATTCCGCGCAGATTGTGTTCAAGCATTTGCAAAAGCACAACAGAATTTAAAGGCTTTGATCAGATAAAATAAAGATATTTGATGAATGAATCCAAACTAGGCAGAGTAAGTACTAAAACTTCAACTCACCAAAATGCTTGTTCCATATAAGAACATGAAAACTTTGGCAAATAGAAATAGATAAACAAAAACAAATAGAAATAGACAAACAAAGAATATTACAGCACAGGAACAAGGCCTTTGGCCCATGAAGATTGCACTGGCACATGATGCCTTTCTAAACTAAAATCTTTTTGCTCTTATAGTCCATATCCCTCTCTGAAGTGCCGACTCATGTATCTGTCAAGATGCGTCTTAAACATTACTATTGTCTCTACCTTCACTTCACCTTCTGGCAGTGCATTCCAGGGCACGTATCACCATTTGTGTAAAATACTTGCCTCTCACATCTCCTTTAAACTTATTCAGTTTGCATTATACATGTGTCCAATAGTAATTGATACTTCCATCTTTGGAAAAAGACTCTGATTATTCATTCAATCCATGTTTCTCATAATTTTGTAAACTCCAACAGGTTGTCCCTAATCTTTTGAAGTTCAAGTGAAAACATATCAAGATTGCCCAATCTCTACCCAAAGCTAATACCCTCCAAACCAGACAACACCCTGGTAAACTATCTCTGTCTCCAAAGTATCTAAATCCTTCTGGTCGTGTGGTAACCAGAACTGCACACAATATTCCAAATGTGGCTAACCAAATTTCTATACAGCTGCAACATGACTTGTCAATTTTTATACTCTATGCCATATGCCTTCTTCATCACCTTGTCCACTTTTATTGCAACTTGCCGGGAACTGTTAACCTGTGTGCCTAAATCCCTCTGTAAGGGTTCTGCCATTTACAGTATACTTCCCTCCTGCATTAGACCTTCCAAATTGCATCACCTCACATTTGTCTGTATTAAACTCCAGCTGCCATTTTTCCATCCAAGTCTCCAGTCTACATCTTGCTATATCCTTTGGCAATCCTCCTCACTATCCACAGCTTTCTGCAATATTTCTGCTGTGTGCACACTTACTAAGCTGCTTTTTCAGCAATCTTCAGCCAAAAGTGCCAAGTGGATGATTCATCTCAACATCCTTCAATGATCCACAACATTGCAGATATCACTCTTCAGCCAACTCGATTCAATCCACATGATATCAAGAAACAGTTGGATGCTTTGGATATTGCAAAGGCTATGGGAGCTGATAATAGTACTGAAAATTTGTGCTCCAGAACTTGTTGTTCCCTTAGCCAAGCTGTTCCAGTACAGTAACAGTACTAGTATCTACCCAACAATGTGAAAAATCGCCCAAGTATGTCCTGTACATAAAACGTAGGATAAATCCAACCCAACCAATTACCACCACATCTGTCTACTGTCGATCATCAGTACCTGCTCAGCGATTACCTGCTCAGTGACACCCAGTTTGGGTTCCACCTGGGCCAATGAGCTGCTGATCTCATTACAGCCTTGGTTCAAACATGGACAAAACAGCTGAATTCCAGAGGTGAGGTGAGAGTGACTGCATTTGACTGAGTGTGGCATCAAGGAGCCTGAGCAAATCAATGTAATCAATGGGCATCAGAGGCAAACTCTCCAGTAACTACAGTGATACCTGACACATAGGAAGATGATCATGTTGCTGGAGGTCAGCGATCAAAGCTCCTTGACATCTCTGCAGGAGTTCCTCAGGATAGTGTCATAGGCCCAACTATCTTTAGCTGCTCCATCAATGACCTTCCCTCCATCATAAGGTCAGAAGTGGGGATGTTCGCCAATGATTGCACAATGTACAGCACCATTCACAAATCCTCAGACAGTGAAGCAGTCCATGTCAAAATGCAATAAGATCTGAACATCATCCAGGCTTAGGCTGACAAATGGCAAGTCCCGTTTGCATCTCACAAATGCCAGGCTATGACCATCATGAATAAGACAAAATCTAATAACGGCCCCTTGACATTCAGTGGCACTACCACCACTGAATCCCCCACTATCAACATCCTGGGAGTTATCATTGATCAGAAACTCAACTGGACTCTCCAAATAAACACAGTGACTACAAGACAAGGTCAGGGACTAGGAATACTGCAGCAAGCAATTCACCTCCTGACTCCCCAAAGCCTGTCCACCATCTACAAGGCACAAGTCAGGAGTGTGATGGACTACTCCCCATTTGCCTGGGGGAGTGCAGCCCCAACAACACTCAAGAAGTTTGACATCATCCAGGACAAAGCAACCCGCTTGATTGGCACCACCTCCACAAGCATCCACTCCCTCCACCACTGAGGCTCAGTAGCAGCAGTGTGCACTATTTACAAGATGCACTGCAGAAATTCACCAAAGGTCCTCAGACAGCACCATCCAAACTCATGACCACTTGCATCTAGAAGGACAAGGGCAGCAAATATATGGGAACATCATCACCTTCAAGTTCCCCTCCAAGCCACTCATCATCCAAAAATGGTTTACAAGGCTGATACCAGGTATGGAGGGAGTTTTATGAGGAGAGGTTGAGCCTACTGGACCTACACTTGTTGGAATATGGAAGAATGAGAGGTGACCTTATTGAAACTTGCAAGATTCTTAGGAGATTTGGCATCGTAGATGCAGAAAGATTGTTTTCCCTGATGGAAGAGCCTAGGACCAGAGGGCACAATCTCAGAATAAGAGCTCACACCTTTAAGATAGGGCTGAGGAAGACTTTTTTTTTCTCTCAGAGGGTAGTGAATCTGTGGAATTCTTTATCACAGAAGTTTGCCAAGGCTGTGTCATTATGTACCATGATGGAATTGGTGCACTTTCCCAAGTTAGTTGCGACAGCTTGTAAGAGCAACATGCAAAATCACATATGATTGAGACTTCTCATGAGCTGCCTGACCAAGTCAAGGCTTCATCACTTAAACTGTAAGTGATTGTGCAAAAAAAATCAGTTTAGTTATGACGGAGCCAAGGTATTGAACTCACTGGAGTTAAAAGAAGAAGTCTACCCTCTAGTTACATATAATTGAGTTTTTGAGCTCATTTCCGATTTTAGCCCAATGATGTTGCACATGTGAACATAATTCCAGCATGATCAATTGTTAATGAATATTCATAGAATGTTCATGAATGCAAAAGAGGTTCCCTACCATAAAGCTCAGCAACTCTAAACGACCTAAAATATCTTGAGAATTAATCCCAAGACTTTTAACCCACTGTCAGTTAACTGAACTTTTACTCCCTCCCCAATTAAGTTCCCCCTAACCGGCCCTTCTAAAAGCAATGGGCAAGCCCAGAAGATTCCACCTGAAATCTAGAGTGCTGTGTACAGTTCTAGTCTCCTCGTTTACAAAAGGATATAGATATGTTAGAAGTAGTGCAAGGAGGCTGGGCTGTTAGGTTTATTCAAGACTGAAATGGACAGATTTTTTAATCAATGCACGAATCAGGGTTATGGGAAAAAGCCAGTTAAGTAGAATTGCAGATAAACTATGATTTCATGCATTGGCAGAGCAGACTCAATGGGCTGAATGGCCTACTTCTGTTCCTATGCCATATGGTCCTCTTATGTTCATTTGGAGAAATCTCCTAAAATGAAGCTGCAACATCACTCCAGCGTTTACAAAAGTAACACTTATAAAGACCTTTACACCTTCACGGGATGCCCTGAGGCTACAGCTAGCTGAAACCAGACAAATGGAGAGGGTCTCTAAGCTTACCAGATGGGCAGCTTAGCCCCACCCTGCCTCTCTTGCAACCCTGCAGTCTGCCACCATGTGACTACATCAAGGGGGCAATCTCCAAAGATAGCTCTACAAAAGGCATTGAACAATCAGTTGGTTATCTATTGTTTGAAGGCAGGCAATCATACCAACCCTCTCTCCTTCCTCCTCCTTCCCGACTTGAGAAAAATGGAAGAATGGAACAATGGAACCAGCATGCTCATCATGTTCTGCCCGCTCACCTCCTTTCCAGTCGTCAACCATGGCTGACTGTTTAAACCTAGGAGGTGTATACTAGAGCTTAACTTTCCTAAACAATATCTAAGTCCAAACATGAAAATAATTCCTTGCATCAAGCATTTGATGACTGCTGTATTTAGTGACTATTACTCCAATATAAAACAGTATCTTAAGGGAGACGATAAAGGAAAGAAAACATATTTTGATTATTTGTGCATGTACACTAGTACTTAAATACCTTTTTATTCTAAGCAGAATTTCAGTCTAAAACAGTTAAACATACAAACCAAAAAACGGTAGGGGTTAGAACCAGAAATGTCATAAAGACTTAAGGATGCAGGGGGATCTCTGATACACTCCTAATAGAAATGTTCAATTACAAACTGATTTGTCAGAGGCAAATAGAAGGCACAAGAAGACAAATGAAGATAAATGACTGGTGATGCTTTGGGGAATATGAAGACATCTTGCAAATATTCTCAAAAGGTAGAGCATTAAAGAACACAAGGGATGCAATAAGCTTTGAGGTGGGATTATGAGAATATAAGATAAATATGGCATTTCTATTCATTTACACCATCAAAAAGGTATCCCCGTCCAATTACGTATGGAGTGGATCAGTTGAGGTATTGGGAAAAACGAAGATTTGTTTTCATATTCTTCTACATGATGTGTGCATTGCTGGCCAGACCAGTAGCTATGAGGTTCCTGCAAAGTGCCTGAAGATGTGTTTAAAATTGTTGATGTATCTAAGAATGAGTTAAGAAGATAAGAGTAGAAAAGGACTGAGGGGTCGAACAGAGCAAAATTTATGTTCAGTTTGGAGTTCAACAGAAGTAGCAAGAAGGACGACAAGTCAAAACAAATTAGGAGCATGTACTAACTTAATGTAAGAAAAATAATGGAATTTCTGACAAAGGAAGAATTTTAAATCTATTGAAAGTGAGCAATTGAATCAATTCCAAACAAAAAACACATTGTGCCTATCCTTTGACTTGTTGAAATTCTTTGTTTGCAGTGGTAGTGTCCCTATCCCTTGGACCAGGAGGACAAGGTTTAAGTCCCACCTGCTCCAGACGTATGTGATAGTAAGCCTCAACTGGTTGATAAAAATACCTTACAACAAAATTAATAGATCTTATACTTAGACATTCCGCATCCATTCATAAATGGGCCTCTTTTAAGATTTACAGTTGAAGTGAAGACTTTTGTAATTAAGCAGAATGTTAAAAATTGGAATGTGGATAATAGGAATTAAAATAAACAGGAGTGACCAGTAGCAATATTTCTTAATTGTACAAATCTGAGGAGCAAAATGCCCCAGAGGTTTTCAGGCAGCTGCTTTTAATATTAATAAGTTATTTTGATTAATAATTGAAATTGCTAAAAATAGCAAATGTAGGTAGATATAACTTCTCCTTCATGGCGAGATATACGTTCTCCTTCAAGGCTTTGACAAAATCTTTACCATGTAAGAACAAAATTAAAAGGAGCAGAAGTGGGTCATTTGGCTCATCCATTTGTTCTGCCCTTCAATAAAACCATGTATTAACTTCACTTGCATCCCTGCCTTCAAAATTTTTGGTTCTTTGTGCATCCAAAATCTGTCTGAATCAGCCTTGAATATGTTCAATTACACAGCTTTGTCTGATATTCTGGTAGAGATTTTGAAAGATTAATTAACCTCGTGTGAGTTAAAATTTCTCTTCACTGCAGTAGTAAATGAACCTTTATTATGCAACTCTGTCCCAGTTCTAGATTTCCCTAATGAAAAGAAACAAGCTCAGTGTTTACCTTGTCAAATCCCTGAAAGTCTTTAAGATTTTAAGATACTAAACTGCAGGCCAACCCGTCCAGGGAACATGATTGTCTTTAGTCCCATTGGTCATCCAATTGCATTTTCTTAAACTATAGTGATTGTTTTAAGGTCTCCACAATGTTTCAGTCCTTGTTTTTCTTATATTGCATTGTAACATCTCAAATCCTGAACTCCAAAGTGCAGAATCATCAGTCGTCAAATTTTGAACATGTTCAGTTTCAGCACTGGACACCAATTATACTGCAACAGGATTGATGTTATGTTCTTAACAATTGTTAAAAGTCTCCCCAGGCCCTTAGCAAGCTCTCCTTTCATTTTCAAGTACTGGTGTCTCTAATATCTCAAAGAAGGAAGAGCAGTGGAGATAGGAGATAGAAGATAGAGTCAAAGTGGTATCCTTCTAAATAGAGATTTTTGAGGAAGGCTAGAAAATGTTTCACACATAATAATCATCCCTGCCAACTTTCATAAACACACCAACACGCGCACGCACACACACACACGCGCACGCATCCATCTACCCACACTCACAGGTGTGGTTGTTTTAGATCACACAGGTGTCTACCAACGCTGATGCACTACATGTGCTACACATGCCCTGCCATCTGTTTTGAATATAATTATTTTTCCCCTTATTTTGACAAGGCCATAATTTATTGCCATACCTAATTGCCCTGGAGAAGGTGATGGTGAACTACGTTCTTGCAGTGCTGCAGTGCTTGGGTGTCGTGAAGTTCCAAGACTATGAGCTGTTGACATTGAAGGTACAGCCAATATTGGTCCAAGTCAGGATGCTATGTAACTTGAAGTTGCTGATATTGCCATGGATCTTCTGCCTTTGACTTACCAGGTTATAGACTCACATAGTCATAGTCATACAGCATGGAAACAGATCCTTCGGTCCAACCAGTCCACACTGACCATTTTCCCAAACTAAACTAGTCCCACCTGTCTGCACTTGACCCAAATTCCTCCAAACTTTTTCTATTCATGAATTTATCCAAGTGTCTTTTATATGTTGTAACTGTATCTACATCCATCACTTTCTCTGTCAGTTCATTCCCCAAATGAACCACTCTCTATGTAAGAAATTTGCCCTCCTATTCTTTCTAAATCTTTCTCCTCTCACCTTAAAAATATGCCCCCTAGTTTTGAACTCCCCCAACCTAGGGAAAAGACCCTTGTCATTCACCTTATCTATGCTCCTCATAATTTTATAAATGTCAATCAGGTCACCCCTCAACCTCCTACGCTCCAGTGAAAAAGATCTCAGCCTTTGCTATTTTTATAACTTTTATCCTCCATTCCCGGCAACAACCTGGTGAATCTTTTCTGAACCCTCTCCAGTTTAATAATATCCCTCTTATAACAGGGTGACCAGAACTGCACACACTACTCTGGAAGAGGCCTCACCAACATTCTATACAACCTCAACATGATGTCCCAACATCAATACTCAAAGGTCTGAGCAATGACGGCAAGTGTGCTAAACACCTTCCTAACCCTGTCTACCTGTGACACAAATTTTAAAGAATTATGTACCTGACCCTTGGCTCTCTCTGTTCCACAACACCCCTCAGGGCCCTGCCATTAGCTATATAGGTCTTGTCCTTGTTTGTATTACCAAAATGCAATACCTCGCATTTATCCTCATTAGACTATAGAAATTGTGGGTTTGCAACAAGCTATTAAAGGAGTCTTTGTACATTTAGAACATTTTTTAGAATCCACACAGTGTGGAAACAGGCCCTTCGGCCAAACCAGACCACACCAACACTCAGAGCATCCCACCCAGGCCCATCCCCCTATAACCCACCTAATCTACACATCCCTGAACACTACAGGCAATTTAGCATGGCCAATCCTCCTAGCCTGCACATCTTTGGACTGTGGAAGGAAACCAGAGCCCCCTAAGGAAACCCACACAGACAGAGGGAGAATGCGCAAACTCCACACACACTCACCCAAAGGTGGAATTGAACATGAGTCCCTTGTGCTGTGAGGCAGCAGTGTTAACCACTGGCCAGTGCCACCATGCTGGCCTTGTGTGTTATTGCAGTGCAGCCTGTAGATGGTAGATGTTCTGAAAAACTCATACCAGGCTTCAAATGTTAACTCTATTTTTCTCTCCACAGGTGCTGCCAGGCTTGCTGAGTTTTCTCCAACAATTTCTGTTTTAGTTTGTAAATGTTGAAGGTATTAGTTGGTTATCAGTCAGGGGGGCTGCTTAGACCTGGATAGTGGTGAGATTCTTGAATGTCGTTGAAGCCTTACCTGAAAAGGCAAGTGCAGAGTATTCCATCATACTCCTGACCTATCCTTTGAGATTAGTGGACAGGCATTTGGGAGACAGGAGATGAGTTATTTCCTACAGAATTCCTAGACTCTGACATGCTTTTGTCATCTATTCATTTATATGACTTGTCCAGTCAGCTCCTGGTCAATGTCAACGCTCAGGATGTTGATAGTAGGAAATTCAGCGATGACAATATCATTGTAAGTGAAGGGTAGAGTTTTACATTCCATCCAGTCATGGATAGTCATTGCCTGGCACGAATATTACTTGCCACACATGAGTGCAAGTCTGAGTATTTTCCATATTTTGTTGCATATGGACACAGACTGCTTCAGTATTTGAGGAGTCCTGAACAATGCTAAATTTTGTGTATTCATCAAAGAACATCCCCACACTCTGACCTTGTGATGGAGGGAAGGTTCTTGGTGAAGCGTCTGAAGATGAGTGAGCCTCAGACAATACCTTGAGGAACCTCTGCAGTGTTATTCTGGAGCTGAGATGACTGACCTCCATTACAACTATTGACTTTTGTGTTTAGAATGATTTCATTCAGTGCAGAGGTTTCCTAATTCCCATTGACTCCAGATTTACTTGGGTTCCTTGACACCATATTAGGCCAACTTGTTGTCAAGGGCAGTCACTCTCACTTCACCTTCGTAGTTCTGCTCATTTGCCCCATTTTGCACCAAGACTGTAATCAGGTCAGAAGATGAGTAATGCTGGCTTAACCCAAACTCAATGTTGGTGAGCAAGTTATTCTTTACCAAGTACCTGTTGACATCCTCTGCCATCATTGTACTGATGATCAACAGCACACCATTGGGGTGGTAATTAGCCAGGTTGGATTTATCCTGATTTTTATGGACATGATGTAGCTGGCCAATTTTACACATTATGGGGTAGGTGTCAGTATTACAACTATACTGGAGCAACTTGGCTAGAAAAGCAGTTAGTTCTGGAATACAAGCCTTCAGTATTGTTCCTGGTATGTTATCAAGACACATGCAGCCAGCATTCAGTGCGTTCAGCTATTTTCTGACATTATGCAAAGTGAAT
This sequence comes from Ginglymostoma cirratum, assembly GCA_024137785.1. Lineage (NCBI taxonomy): Eukaryota > Metazoa > Chordata > Chondrichthyes > Orectolobiformes > Ginglymostomatidae > Ginglymostoma > Ginglymostoma cirratum. The sequence continues at coordinate 12,309,559 of JAHRHZ010000024.1, forward strand.
CGAATTGTTGGGAGCTTGGTATCTGTGATGCTGGGAACTTCAGAAGAAGGCTGAGGTGGATTATCCACTTGGCACTTCGAGCTGAGGATGGATGCAAATGCATTAGCATTCTCTTTTGCACTGATGTGTAGTACTCCCCCATAATTGAGGATAATGGAATTTGTGGACTCTCCTCCTCTTGTTAGTTATTTAATTGCTCACTATGATTCACAGCAGTAGATCTTAGCTGTGATCCATTGGTTGTGAAATTGCTTTGTCCTGTTAATAACAGGCTGCTTCTACTTTTTGGCGTGCAAGTGATCATGTTTTGTAACTTCACCAAACTGACACTTCGGTTTTAGATCTGTCTGGTGCTGCACCTGCCATGTGTTCCTGCACTATTCATTGCACGTGAATTTGATTAGTTTTGTTTTGGATATTTTATTATGACAATAATTAAGTTTTATGCTTTAGTACCTTAGTGATTTTTTTTTCCTCAATTGTACATCTATTTCCAGATTGGCAATTTACATACGGTACTTTAGCTTATAAGACAACTGATGCTCCTGCCTTGGGTCATCATAAAGAGGTACTGTACACTTATTAGTGCTTCGAAATGTTACTGTGTCAGATGGAATCTCGTTTGAATTGCTTTAGCATTAACATTTTGTCGGAAATGTTTTAGGATTAGCATTACAATAGAACCACAATGCAGGGATTTGAGTATGAATCTCCGCATTACATGCATTCAGTTTTACGGCTCTACTCAATGCTAATGTCTGCAGAAACAGCAATGCTCTTTAAAGTTAAATTAAAATGATATTATATCTTGGCACCATTATTTCCTTCAGGACCCTATAAAATGTAATTAAAATAACATTTTAAAATGGTGCAATAGATTGTTAAATATCAGTAAATCTAATTTTTGAAAGAACAGCCTATTTTGCCCAACATGGGAAGACAATAGATTTTTAAATATTAAGAGCTGGATGTTTAATTATTGACCACTGATTTAAACTACTCACTCATCTGTCTCAAGGCGCTTTTAAAGACTGAATTAATTAACCCCTAAATATGAGGCAAGGATCAGGATGCGTGATGAGCTGTACTCTTTCAAACTGGTGTAACCAGTTAAAACCAAAAGAACTGCGAGTGCTGTAAATCAGGACCAAAAACAAAGTTGCTGGAAAAGCTCAGCAGGTCTGGCAGATCTGTGAAGGAAAAACAGAGTCAACGTTGTGGGTCTGGTGACCCTTCTTCAGAGCAGTTGCGGAGTTGCTGTAACCCTCAACAGGAGGCTTTGTTTTGTGTAAGGTCATAACCAATTGAAGCTAACCTGCACTTTAATGACAAATTGCATGCTGGCTCACTGAGGCTTCAAATAATACGCTCACCAATGTTACCACTAGCCTCAAGTATTGCTCTGTTCAGCAGATCTCCCTCACTTCCCAGCTAATAATCTCTGTCAACCATAACATAAACTTCACATTCATATTCCCCACCTCACCTTGACAAATTTCTTGTTGATGGCATGCATATTTCACTGTAGCAGATGCATCATCCAAATTTACATGTTGACCCCAATGGAAGAGAGAATAATTAGAGTGGCACTTATTAAGGTTTTGGCTAACAGCAATATTGAAGCCACCAAGGATAATGTTCCTGCCCATTGCACCTTCTCAAATTCTATTTCATCCTCGTCCTACAATCTGTTACATTGGACAACCTACACAGGTATAACCCATGCACTTCTTTACATCTCCATTCGCCCTCTAACAACTCCAAACCCCATGCCCACCAACAGACCCTGCCCCCATGATCTCAAACCTTCTCTCGTGAAGTTATGCTGTTAGTAAACCAAACAATGATGCTGGACAGTCAGGGAAGGCCTACAGGGAAAACACACTGAGCTGAAAGGATCAACATTACTTGACCTGACTATTGAAGCCACCAGCTCACAGAGTGTCATTTTAGAGGATAGTGTAAAGGCAGAATCTGCAAATAGCGAATCAATGAACATAATTGTGTTGCAGTCTGGCCAGTGGGAAAGAGTCATACAGAGGCCAGGTCCCCAGAGGTTAAGGTTACAACTGAATTCTCCTGGAGAGAATTTATACAAGGGCTTTAATGGAGAAGATAGATGTGCACAGAGACATGCTTGATGCACTGACAGACCTGCCAGAAAGCTTGTTATCAGTGTAAAGGCACATGCTGAGCCCAATTCTGACTCAGCACAGGATTTCAAGCTGTTTCCTTCCAATATAAAAATGTTGGATAACTCCAGCAGAACATTTGCAGACCCTGTTGCCATTAATAGGCCCAGGCAGCGGGATGTGGATAGGGGCTCATCGTTCCTAACTATCTGTCCCACTTTTGTGGTTGTATCCATGCTCAGGTGTCCCTAAAGAGGGAGTAAGCGATGCTAACTGGCATGGTAAAAGCCTTTAGAGACCAACGGGCACCATATGGGCTGAGGTGCATCATCACTCCATACAAGGTTATTTAACTTGGTAAGTTTCTGCTTATTTCTACAAGTTTCCATTGGACTGTTAATTTGCATTTGACTTTGACATGGTGTGCCAGCAGAGCTGTTTTGCTATTATTATTTTTGACTTCCTGTTTCAGTAAAGGAGTCGAAGAAGCTTTACTCTGTATTTAACCGAAATGCTGTTCCTGTCCTGGGAGTGTTAGATGGGGCTGGTGTGGAGGGAATTTTATTTTCCATTTCCTTTCAATTTTAACAGAGTAGAGAAAGATTTACCCTGTATCTAACCTTGTGCTGCCCCTGTCCTGGAACTGTTTGATAGGGACAGTGTCAAGGGAGCTTTACTTTTAGATTACTTTTAGTTTAAAAAAGTAGAGACATGTAGAATGAGATAAATTTGTTCCTGAGTATTGAAGGGTATAGGACACTTAGGAAGGATAGGAATTGAGGACAATATGGAGGGTGACGCTATTAATTAATGATGGTATTACCACAATAGAAAAGGACGACCTCAGTTCAGACAACTAGGACATAGAAGAAGTTTGTATAAAGATGTGACATGATAAAAGCAGGAAATTACTTGAGGGAGTGGTATAAAGGCCGCAACAATGACCACATGGTAGGATACTGTATACGGGAAGAAATAATAAGAGCTTGTCTGAAGGAAGCAACAATAATTCTCAGGGTTTTAAACTTCATCGAGGGAAAAAAAAATCAGAAAGGCAAAAAGATACCAACTAGTTGAAAAGGTCATTGGATGTTTCAGGATCAGTTCTTAGGTCAACATGTTCTAGAACCAGCCAGAAAGCATGTTATGCAAAACCTAGTTATTATACAATGAGATATGATTAATTAATTGCCATATTGTGAAGGCATACCGCGGGAGTAGTGATCATAATATGATTGAATTTTACATTCAGTTTAAGGTAAAGAAGACTCATTCCAAGACTTTTTGAACTGAATTTAAGACAATAAGTGCTTAAAAGTAGAATGAGTTGAAGTGAACTGACAAATTAGACCAAAGGCAGAACAACAGAGATTGAATGTCAAACATTCACTGTATATTTCAGAATACACAAAATAGATACATTCCAACATGAAAGAAAATTCGAATGGGAGAACGCACTATCCATGGTTAACTATGGTATCAAACTGAAAGAGAAAGGCTAGATGTTTCTAAATTAAAACAAATAAGTTAGTAAAGTGAGTACTGGTTCTATAGAAAGTGAGTCTGAGGAATTAATAATAAAACATGCATTTTGAATTCACATTCACAAATTGTTGGATCCATGATCTGAATGTTTTTGGATCCTGATGGATTTCATCTTTGGGTCTTAAAGAAGTCGCTTGTGAAATAGTTAATGCATTGGATTTAATGTTTAAAATTCCCTGTTGCCCTGGCTATGAATATCAGTGTTCAAAAGAGTTTGGAATTAGAATCCCTACAGTGTGGAAACAGGCCCTTTGGCCCAACAAGTCCACACTGACCCTTGGAGCATCCCACCCAGACCTATCCCCCATGAACACTATGGGCAATTCAGCATGGCCAATCCACCTAGCCTGCACATCTTTGGACTGTGGGAGGAAACCAGAGTACCTGGAGGAAACCCACACAGACAAGAGGAGAATGTGCAAACTCCATACAGACAGTCACCTGGGACTGGAATCAAACCCGGGTCCCTGGTGTTGTGAGGCTGCAGTGCTAACTACTGAGCCACTGTGCCGTTTACCGAATCTTACAGAAGAACAGAAATCTGTTCTCCAATAGATTTTTGAGACAATGTCCCAATCTATGACTCTGTGGAATATGAACCTGTTGTCCTCTCTCGGATTATCATTATTCATTCTCCCTCCACTGATACTCGACTCTGGTAGTGCTCTAGCTGTTCATTGCCAGCTAGCCCAGGCTGTTACCAAGGCAGTGCCAAATGAAGCTGACCCTTCAAGATCCAGGACATGCTCCAAAGCCATCTGCAGTCTCTGTAAGTGTACTATAGCAGCTTTCCATCATTCCTACTGGAGATCCACATTAGCATTCTGTAGATTCACAGGGCCAGGCAAAAGACAAATACCAAAGTGTTGAGAAGAGTGATAGGTATTATATGCAGTACTGAATGTGTTGTTTGGAAAAAAATAAACAGTTGGGAATGATTGATTTGCAGTGCTTCTTATTTCAGGGTTGTGGCTAAGAAGAGCAAGAAGAGATTGTGATTGTTGTTAACAGAGAGGTGGTAATATGGGTATGAGCAACAAGAATTAGGGTTTCATCCTGGGAAACCAAATCTTAGAATGCAAACAGGTTCAGCCCATCCAGAGTGTAGATATACCAGCTGCATCCTCCCTTTCTGGTTCTCACCCCTTCTTTCCTCTGCCCTCTCCTCTTCCTTTACCTCATGAATCCTTGGTAGCAACATCTGTAGTCTCATGATAGCCAGAATCTCACTGATGCCCCAGACCACCTGAGATTGGGACACCCAGCACAGTCAAAACCGTGGGGCTCTCCATCAGCAGTCTCGGAGGGCCCATGGTGTTCGAGGTGAGTTACTGGCATGGATTGAGGATTGGCTGTCTGACAGAAGGCAGAGAGTTGGGATAAAAGGCTCTTTTTCGGAATGGCAACCGGTGACTAGTGGTGTCCCGCAGGGTTCAGTGTTGGGGCCGCAGCTGTTCACTTTATATATTAATGATCTGGATGAAGGGACTGGGGGCATTCTGGCGAAGTTTGCCGATGATACGAAGTTGGGTGGACAGGCAGGTAGTACGGAGGAGGTGGGGAGGCTGCAGAATGATTCAGACAGTTTAGGAGAGTGGTCCAGGAAATGGCTGATGAAATTCAACGTGAGCAAATGCGAGGTCTTGCACCTTGGAAAAAAGAATACAGGCATGGACTATTTTCAGAACAGTGAGAAAATTCATAAAGCCGAAGTACAAAGGGATCTGGGAGTGCTAGTACAGGATTCTCTAAAGGTTAACTTGCAGGTTGAGTCCATGATTAAGAAAGCGAATGGAATGTTGTCATTTATCTCAAGAGGGTTGGAATATAAAAGCAGCGATGTGCTTCTGAGACTTTATAAAGCTCTAGTTAGGCCCCATTTAGAATACTGTGTCCAAATTTGGGCCCCACACCTCAGGAAGGACATACTGGCACTGGAGCGTGTCCAGCGGAGATTCACACGGATGATCCCTGGAATGGTAGGCCTAACATACGATGAACGGCTGAGAATCCTGGGATTGTATTCATTAGAGTTTAGAAGGTTGAGGGGAGATCTAATAGAAACTTACAAGATAATGCATGGCTTAGAAAGGGTGGACGCTGGGAAGTTGTTTCTGTTAGGTGGGGATACTAGGACCCGTGGGCACTGCCTTAGAATTAGAGGGGGTCAATTTAGAACGGAAATGAGGAGACATTTCTTCAGCCAGAGAGTGGTGGACCTGTGGAATTCATTGCCATGGAGCGCAGTGGAGGCCGGGACGTTGAATGTCTTCAAGGCAGAGATTGATAAATTCTTGATCTCGCAAGGAATCAAGGGCTACGGGGAGAGTGCGGGTAAGTGGAGTTGAAATGCCCATCAGCCATGATTAAATGGCGGAGTGGACTTGATGGGCCGAATGGCCTTACTTCCGCTCCTATGTCTTATGGTCTTATGGTCTTAGGAAGCAGGGCTGGTACTTCTGTATGCTGATGATCTGTTCAATAGTATTTTTTATTGTGGTCTAGTCTCTTATATGGGTCTGAAAGAGTTATTATTTAATTGTTGTAATAAGCTCCGCTCAATGCGACTCCTTTTTATGACCTGTAAATAGCTGTGGGGAAGAAATAAATTGCATCTTGTTTATTCTAACTAGACTCTTACCATTCGATTAGAAGGTGGCTACTTTTGCATACATATTAGACCACATAAGCCTCCAAGGAAACCACAAACTTAAAAAATAAGGATATCAAGACACACACCACTTGGCTTTCATTTTATAAGTGCTGCCCACACGTGATGGGTCTGTGAAGTGAAGTCAGAAGCCAAGTGTACAACAGCAAGTCCTTGTAACCAAGCACACACTCTCTGGTTCAACATGGTGACTGGTGGATTGCTGGAATATTGGATTGATCTAGAATGAATGAATCATCAATGCTACTATGATCGTAGCCATTTATGAACAAGATGCACTGGGCACCACCTTACAATAACTGCATGTTCGGTGAGTGGTATCCTCTGCAGTTTCTGTACATCTTACCACTGAGATGGACACTGGGAAAGCCATGCAGTCCAAGGAGTTGATGGCTTTTTGCACTCTTTCCTTGCTCTATTGACTATAGCACATGCCTGTTTTTCTGCTTTTCTGGTTTGAGAGAATAAAACAAAGACCCCTTCTGGCATACTGTAACCTCCCAACAAAAGTAATCAATGATGAACTGCAAGATGCTTGCATTGACTCCTGCTCCAGTCTGAAAGAATGCACATGAGAATTATTTAAGTACCAATAATAGCTCAACTGTCACTGGTGGTGTGTTCCTTGTTCTGTTCTAGAGCTGCAAGTCTAGTTCCAAGACATAGTATGGGTGTAAGCAGCCTCTGAGTTTATAGATTTAGGCTTAGCAGCAGATTGCAGAAGTGCTCCCTCATAAGGATCTTATGGTCTTCCTGTGAGCATCTTGTCACCACTGCTGTCTCATTTTAACCCCTATGATGGTGAAGCTGAAGAAATACCACAACTAAAGACCCAAAAGGCCTTTCAGAAGCACATAATGTTTTCCCAATGTCCAGCACCATTCACTGAAGAGAAAACCAACTTCTTGAAACTTTTTCATTGACCTGGAACTTTTAGTAACTCATCAAGGACAAAAAGATCTTATAACACGGCAAGTGGGAATGGTTACACTTCTAAACAGCTATGGTTGAAAGTGTGAAGAAGGGATCTCCCATGCTGATGAATGCATGTTCATCTGTACACGTTTAAGGGAAGGCATTAACTGGAATAGTGAGTGCAATATAGAAATTCAAGCATCAAATCAATTTCAGGCACTGTCTGACCATAATCTATCTAACGTATTGTCTCTGCATTTTTGCAATGTACATGCCATTGCACTCAACAACATCATGTTCAGTAGAGGCTATATCAGAAGTATTTTAGATATGTCCAAATGGATGCACCATACAGAAGCTACTGGTGCTGCTGAGCCAGATTTTGCACCCACAATATCTAATCAGATAATTTAAAGAAACAAGTGTTGTTTTATTTAAGGAAAACAAAAATTGCTTGAGCAACGCAGCAAGTCTGGCAGCATCTGTGGGGAGAATGCAGAGTTAATATTTCGAGTCCAGTCACTCTTCATTAGTTCTGCCAAACCTGTTGAGCTTCTCCAGCAATTTCTGCTTTTGTTTCATATCTCCAGCATCTGCATTTTGTTTTGTCTTATTTCATTTTCATTGTTTCATTTTTACATAAATTTTGTTAGTACAGAATTGAGTATTGTGGAAAGTAAAGACACATCTTGTCAAAGACTTTGGTCTTGTATTCATCGGATCATTTCACAAAAAAGTACAAGTTTAAGAAGAAAACCAACATTTGTACCACATTAGATGAGACACTTATTGGTCGTTAAGTAGAATTTGGTTGGTAAAGGCATTGCCGCGCAGAATTTACCCATTAATGACAGCTAATAGCAGAGATTGTTAAACTTTAAACAAGTCAGGTTGACAATGTCTGGTCAGGGCATTACCCTGAGAAATGAACCAACAAAAGACTGTCACCCATTTATTGTAGGAGCAAGTTACTGTAGATGCTGCAATCTGTACTGAAAACAAGAAGTGCTGGGGATCACGGCAGGTCAGATGGAGAGAGAGTCACTTAGAGCCACTTTATTGAGTTGTAACAGGTGTTGTGGATGTAAATGTTTTTTTCTGAACAAAAGAGCAGGGCTATGTGTATTAATATATATGCAGCTTCCAGTACATATGTGTTTGCCACACTGCAAGCCTGATTGGCAAACTTAAATTGGTTGTTAGCATAGTCAGGATTTTACACCAAATGTTATCCAATTGCTGGATTTTTTTTTATTTTTTATGAACAGATGTAGGACACTTGGCAGAATGGGCCTATAACCAAAGTTTATGTATCACACAAACAATTGCTCTGTGAGATGTCCCAGCAGACCATGAAGTTCAATGGTAGCTAAGGAAGGGCAATAAATTCTGGCCAGCCAGCAATGCCCACGTCCCATGAGCAAATTAAAAATACACAAGCTTCCTCTTACCACTCCTCAGCTAATCCCATCAACATATCATTCTATTTCTTTTTCATGCACATTTGTGCCTAGTATTTCTTTAACTGCATCTATGCTCCTGGCCTCAACAACTTCCTATGATAGCAAACTGCACATTCGAGCCACTCTCTCAATAAGTACGCTTATATGAATGCTTATCGAATTTGTCGGTGACTATCTTTTATTTATCGTCCCTTGTTCTGATCTCTACCCTATTAAAGGCTTTAATAATCTGAGCAGCTCAGAAAGTTTGTGTAAAAGATAGGTATATTCTGATTTTGAATTGGTGAACTGAATGTTCTTGAACTCAATGATGGATCATGAACAAAAGAAAAAAAATAGTCACTGAGAAATAAGGTGACATAGTGAGCTCGGTCCTTAAATTCTAAATCCCGAGATCAAAATGCTTAAATAAATGAAATTAGTATTTCTGCAATTAAAATGGGTTTGGACAATTTCAAACCAATTCTAAGAAGAAATTAACTCACAATGGAATGCTATAATAACAGATGTATTGAAATAATGCTTTTTATTCCGTCGCAACTTTTCTTTCAATACAGAAATTTACTTAGTCGCACACTCTATGGTAGGAACAAAAACAAAGTTGCTGGAAAAGCCCACCTCCCTAACCTGTTTTTCCTCTCACCTATCCCCTCCTCCCACCTCAAGCCCCACCCCCATCTCCTATCTACTAACATCATCCCGCCCCCTTGACCTGTCCGTCCTCCCTGGACTGACCTATCTCCTCCCTACCCCTCCACCTACACTCACCTTTACTGGCTCCATCCCCACTTCTTCGACTTGTCTGCCTCCTCTCCACCCATCCTCTCCTCTATCCATCCTCTATCCACCTCCCCCTCTCCCTATTTATTTCTGAACCCTCTTCCCCTCCCCCATTTCTGATGAAAGGTCTAGACCCGAAACGTCAAGTTTTCCTGCTCCTATGATGCTGCTTGGCCTGCTGTGTTCATCCAGCCCCACGCCTTGTTATCTCGGATTCTCCAGCATCTGCAGTACCTTTTATCTCTGCTGGAAAAGCTCAGCAGGTCTGGCAGCATCTGTGAAAGAGAAAAAACGTTAATGTTTCGGGTCCCGTGACCCTTCCTCAGAACATGATAGGCTTTAATTTTGTATGATAATGGATCTATGCAGTAGTTAGCTAACAGCCTGTTTGCAGCTTTCACCATTGTTTCTTTCAACTTTAGGAATTCCTTTCGTTTCTTCAAAATTCATGAGTTGAAAAATGTCTTTTTTTTTCAATCTTTAGTTTACTCTTTCTTAATAAATTACAAATCTAGGCTTTGTAAAAAAATAGCTCTACAATCTAAACCTGGCTGGTTCTTCACCTGATTCATTTGACCTAATTCCTTTTCCCTTATTTATTTCTGATTTTTTTTTCCTCTGAGATTCCTATTTTTATGGTTCACGTTAATCTTTCCCTTATGGCTGGTTGCTTGCATCATGATTTTCTGTTTGTTATTTATCTTTCACCTTCCTGCACAATTTACCTTTGTTTCAACAGCCTTTTCCTTCGCACTAAACTCATATCCCCAATATTTTCTAAGGTCCTTTGTGTTTGTGCGTTCTGAAGCAAAACCAACTTTTGGCACTTAATCCTTCCTGTAACATTAATCAATTATATAAAAATAGGCTTAAAAAATGGCATAGAAAGCAGCCTGTTTTTATCAGGGCTGACTCATAAAGAGATGCTCAGTTTCATTTTCTTTTCAGATCTTAGTCTATATCCTGGTGGTATATAGAGTTTCAAGTGTATGTTCAAGCGTCTTTTAAATCCCTTGAGCATTTAAGTATGGCTTTTCAGGGCATGCATTTTATTCCTATCACCTTTTGGGTGAAAACTGTATCTCCTTAATTTGTCTTTAAACCTTCTGCCAATTGTTTTCATATAGTGCTCCAGAATTTCACTTCACTGCTTAAGGGAAATATATCCTTAAATATAACATCTGGGCCCTTCATAATTTTACATACCTCAATTAAATCTCATTTAAACCTCTGAACCAAAGAAAACAACCTCAGCCAATCTTTCCTCATTACCAGAATTCTCTCTCTGACAACATCCTTGTAAACTGAGGACTATAGTTTGCCACAGATCAAGAACAGAGCTGAAGCCCAACAGTAAAGCAAGTGGAACAGCCTCACTGGGACCTAAAGATGCTGAAATCAATGGGAGGCTGAAGGGCATCTTCGAGCAGGTGTTAATTTTGTCACTGGGTGGGGGCGTCCATGGAAAATATGCTGCCTGGCATCTTGCCGCCTGGTATGAGACCCTATTACCAGTTGGGGAATGATGTTAAATTCGGGCCTTAATATCTCATCTGAATTTGGAGGCAGAAATCAGTAGGGAAATGATCACTTAATCTGAACTATCAACATCCTTTCTCTCCCAGCACACCACCACCACCATCCCCTGCACTATTGCATAAATGCTGCCCCCTCCACACTTCACTTTCACACCGATGAAGAGTCATCTATGCTCGAAATGTTAGTTTGCTTTCTCTCCACGGATGTTGCCTGACCTGCTGTGATCTCCAGTATTTTTTTGTTTTCAGATGAATCTGGAAAATTGAGTTGGGAGAAATAAACATTCAAAGTTATCAAAATGCATGTAAACCTACGGCAACCCTTTCAACATTTCATAGTTCAAGTTCGTAGATGATTTTTATTGTAATTTACATCTTGGTGAAAACTAATAAGATCACATAGAAAAGACGCAACTATTGTTTATTTGCCATATTTACCAAACTAATGATCATGCCATTTGGTCACATTTTAACAGATTTCCTGAATTTTTAGCTAGTATCTGAAGATGTTGGTGGATCAATGTTCCAAGTGTGTCCTGGATTTAAGATCCTAAGAGCGCACTAATCTATAACCGACTGCAAAATTCGGTCGATGCTGAATATATAAAGCAAAAACAGAAAATTTTGGAAATTTCAACTGGTCGCACACCATCTGCGGCCAGAAAAACAAAATGAACTTTTCAGGAGAATGAACTCTCATCTCAACTCATTGTCATGCAAGGTCTACTAACTCTGTTTCTCCTTCCAAATCAGCTGCCAGACCTGTGAAAATTTTCCAAAAGTTTCTGTTCTCACTAACGTGTAAAAAAAATTATTTTCAAACTTACACTACCAGTAGAAAACATCACTCAATGACAGTCCAGGTTGGAAATTCAAACTATTGCAACCAAAAAAAAAATTAGTTTCTGAGTGATAAGGGTCCATCTGAAATAGAAATTTTGGTAGATAACCATATAGTAATTATAAACATCAATACCAAATAGAAATTAGGAGCAGAAGACCCCTCTTGTCCTTATGAACATACATAGGACCATGCGAATTAGGAGCAGAAGACTCAAATATTACATATAAACATAATGCGAATATACAGGGTAGGAGCAGAGACAGGCCATTGGTCCTTCAAGCCTGCATTGCTAATAAATAAGATCATGGTTAATCTAGCTGTTTCAAATTCCGTATTCCCATCCTTCACTGACAAACTTTGATTCCCAGCTAACACGAACCTATCTATCTCCAGATGATAAATAGTCAATGACTTTGCAGACTCCACTGCATTCTGCAGCAGAGAGTTTGAAAATCACACAATGCTCTGACAGAAAAAAAACTCCTCATCGCTTTCCTAAAAAGGCAACCGCTAATTTTAAAACAGTGCCACCTAGATCTGGACTCACACACAAGAGAAACGTGCTTTGTGCACCCACTTTATTGAGACCTTTCAGTTTCTTATACACTTCTATCAAATTATCCCTTGCTCTTCAAAACTCTCATGAAATCAGTCAGAAGTCACATGACACCAGGTTACAATCCAACAGGTTTATTTGAAATCACAAACTTTCGGAGCTCTGCTCCTTCGTCGGGAGAGTCCATCATAATACGTACAAGACAGATACTGAAGTAATTGGCTCCATCTCCAGCAACAAACATGCAAGTTTCACAGGTTATGCATTACTTTTAGCCTCCTTTTATTTCATTGCCACTAACTTTTGCATCATTGGGAATCCAGTGTTCAGTTTGCAAGGGCTAATGGCATGGTGCAAATTGCCTTTGACCAGCGTTTGAACCATAATAATGTTTATATTGCATGTAATACAAGTCGACGGTGAAATTATTGCAAATTAAATGTGACTGCATTTTGAAAGTGCGTGCTTCTTGTTTTCGCTCCTTCAACGTCCGATCTTGCAGCAGTCGTTCATCCCATGCTTTTGCCCACCAAGCTGACGGACTCCACTAATCCTTGGCATTGTCCTCGTCATTTTACAGTTACAGTTAACATGTAGTGAACAGCAAGAGATGACAGGGAACACAGCTCATGGTGGACACCCTGAGTACCAGAGTCTGCCTGGTCACTAGATCACCCCCATCCCCAATGTCTCTTTTCACTTGTACTATGCCGACAGCCCATTTGCAACCATTTCCACTAGGTAGAAACCCACCACGTTGAACTTTGCCTCCAACATTTCTCTCTACCCCTGAATCCTGATATTACATTGTACTGATGACCACCATAGCTACCTGGTGGTCACTACCATTCCATGTGATGCTGTTCCCCATGGTCTCTTATATTTTGACTTATCTCCTGTCACTGTCCTTATCCTCACCTCAACACATGCCTCTGTTTTCTCGCTCAGCCCTGATTTTCCCACTGTCTATTGGCAGTGAAACCCTTTTGTAGTGGCAGTCCCACTGGCCCTTCCCACTGATCATTCATGGACCATCAAGTCTGTATTCACCCCAGACATCTGACCAACTTCAATAAACAGCCCAGGACATGACTAAGCAGGCACCTGATCTCTGTATTTGCAGCTCTCTGACTGAAACTCGCTGACTGCTTGTAATGAGCCTATAGGACTGACTGTGTCCCACTCCCTGGGCTGTAGTTGGACACATCCCAATACTGTGGCTAGTCCAAGATGTTGACTGACGATTGCTTAGCTCCTGGACTGTGAGCGGAATGTGTCCATGGCGAATATTACCAGGACCTCAAGACCAATAGTGAACACTACCTTCATTTCAACAATGTCCTGCATAATTGTAACAAGAATTTCCTACTTTACACTCCATTTCCCATGCAACAAAGGCTAACATTCCATTTGCATTCCTAATTACTTGCTGTAGCTGCACATTAACGCTCATCAAGTTTATGTACAAGGATATGGCATTCAGCACTCTACACTGTGGCACTCAGTCATAGAGTCATGAAGTCAAAAAGCACGGAAACAGACTGTTTGGTCTAACTTGTCCATGCTGACTGGGTTTCCCAGACTAAACTAGTACCATTTTCCTGAGGTGGGCCCATATCCCTCTAAGCCTGTCCTTTTCATGCACCTGTTCAAATGTCTTTTAAATATTGCAATTGTACCTTCCTCTACCATTTCTCCTGCCAGGCCATTCCATGTACGCACCACCCTCTGTGTGAAAAAGTAATCCCTAAGTTCCTTCTGAATCTTTCCCCTCTCGCCTTAAACCCATTCCCTCTAGATTTGAATTCCCCCACCCTAGGGAAAAGATCTTTGCTATTCATTTTATCTATGCCCCTCATGATTTATAAACCTCTATTAGGTTGTCACTCAACATTTTATAGTCCAGGGGAAAAAGATTCCCAGGTTATCCAGCCTCTCCTTGTAATACCTTATTGTTCTATTCTTCCTACTAAGGTGGATAACCTTTGCAACCTTAACTCCATGTTTCTGCCCAGTCTAAACCTAGAACCTATTTTACTCAACCTTTATCTCTTTGCAGATGTTTTACATTCACAACTTTCTCTCCTACCTATTATTCTATCACTAGAAAACTTGGCTACAATATGCTTAGTCTCTTCATCCAAATCTGCCTGCATTGTTTGATCTGTAATCTTGAAAACTTTAACTTGATCACACAAAAACAGGTCAGCCATCCTATGACATTTATGTTGATGCTTGAAGAAATTCAACTACACTTGCCCTGTTTCTTTCCTTAATCTTAAATATTATGCATTTTTTAAAAAAAGCTTAACTAATTTCCTCATTACAATGGATGTAATAATGAGTTCTCTGCTCACTGTACATCACACAATTACTTATGGTGAAAATAATCAAGGAAATTAATAAACTGTAACAAGCAGGTACCATTGTCCTCATTAAAAACTAAACATTGCTCCTACCACCACTACCACCCCAAATAGTCTGCATTGAATTTCCCAACTTTTATTTATAATTGCATCCATGTAAAGTGTGCGTCCAAGATCTTTACCTAAGTCAGTGAATGGAAGCTTACTTAAAGCACACACAGCAGTATCATTGTTCAGCTATTTTTCAACTTATTTTTATCTTCTTTCTACTGGCATTTAGGTTTTTTCATAAGTCTTTTGTAACAAGTGCACGGTACTTTTTCATTCTGCACATGTTCATGTCTGACCCCGAAGCTACACATAATTCTGATAACAAGCTTACCATGGGAAACTGGGTACAAGCTGTGAAACTCATCTCATAGACTACACATTCGGATGAGAAAATCTATCCTTTGCATTCTGCTTCAATAATGGCCTGCTGGCACATTATTTCGCATTCCAACCGTATTGTGTGTTCAGATATTCTTTTATAAATTACCCTTTTGATGTATTTTGTGATCTGTACCAAATTTGTACCTTCTTCTTCTGTCATACCAAATAACAAAGACAAACAATAACTCAGCTTTGTTGAATGAAGAACAAAATTCTTAAATTTCTCTTCATCACAGCACCAACCCAGGGAGGTTGCCGTGGACATATACATTGTTTTGATATCCTTATGATAGCAGAAGCCCATCATTCCAACTGTACTTTAGCTGAGCTCTTGCACAAACTGAGTATTCCTGTTTTCTTTTGGAGTCTTTGTCCAAAGGTACAAAATCAAGGGTTCCACTTACAATTTCTACTGAGCTTATTGAGTGGTGCTGCTACCATAATTAAAAAAATGTGAAGAACTGCAGATGCAGGAAGTCAGAAACAAAATCAGAAATTGCTGGAAGTACTCAACAGGACAGGCAGCATATGTGGAGAGAAAGCGGAGTTATCATTTCAGGTCCAGTCACCCATCTTCAGAACTGATTAGAGTTAGGAAAGGATTAGTGTTTACACTAGAGAAGTGGTTGGGGGAGGGGCAAGGAGTAAACAATAGGTGATGGACTCCAGAGAGAGTAAGGAAAAGAGTAGGACAAACAAAAGAATGGGTAAATGTCAGCCTGGGAGAATGAATAGCGGCTGATGTGGATATCTAGTGGCTGACAGTAGATTGTTTGTAGCAGCAACCCTCGTGATGATGAGGCCTAGTGTATGGGGGTTAGAATAAAGATATGGGAGAAGGTGGGAGAAGGCCCTAAAATTATTGAGTACAGAAGGTTTCAGAAGAGTACAGAAGAATTCTTAACATGGAAGTCATGGAAGGAGCCTGGTGACTTTAGCTTGCCTCTGGCTATGAAAAGCTTACATGTTGTTCACCATGCAACAGCATCTCAAGGCAAGATCCATGGGCACCAATCACAACCACCCCTTCTCCATGGAGATTGGCATCCAATAATTGCCAATGCCTCAGGATCTTCATGATACTCTCTGAGACACTGACAGTACACTTAGGAAGTATGGACCTGTATTTTAGGGCACCTAGTCAACCATCATTGTAATGCTGCTACAAGGACAGTTTGTGTGCAGGGACGTGCACCAAGATCAGAGATTGGACCAGGCTGCATCTCAGGACTTTTTGCTTGCTCTCTTGGCACTCACTCCCTTAACACATATGCGCAAGGTCATGGCATCACTGCTTTGTCTTGCCTTTCCTTTCTTTGCCTTTGCCTAATAACACAGTCACACAACCAGGCAGCTTGATTCTCAACAGTCTTTGTTTAAAGGGACATACATGTTGCCGTACTGGACTATACCAAGTCAATCTCACACCAGCTTCATGTGCCAGCAGTTAAGGAGGCAACTACATGGCATGTGCAGCACACAGACAGCATGCCTCAATGCCTTAGAGGAATAATCTTCACAGGAGTCCGTGGATTCACCCATCAGTCAGGGATCCCAGCATAATACATTAAATGCAGCCTCCCATACCAGACCAGGGGATTGTCCATGGTCAGGCATCCAGTCGGGGTATCCTGAAGTCCAAGTAACTACAGTCCAGGGAATAGGTCTCAGTAACTCAATTAGCTTCATAGCAGCCAGTCCAAAGGTTAGGGTTAACTCAGTCTGAGACATGTATTTCCATCAGTCAAATGTCTGGGCTGTCTGGTTATGTCCCTTAAGGGGTTAGGCCATGGCTAGTCTTTCAGGTCTGTACAGAGAAATTTGGGAAAAGGGGGATGGACGTGGACATTGGGATAATGGGGAAGGAGACTCAGGGACCTAATTATCAGAATTGGAGGTTGCAGGCTGGAGCGAAGAGGGTAGTCGGAGTCATCAAACGAAATCTCTCACATAGTCTCTGGGCTAACAGGGCCAATGTCTCTTACAGACCCGCCTGCCATTCCTATTCCTCCCTGTGTGCTTGGATGAAGTCCCTGTTAGCTGACATCACAGGTCTTCCTTGCCTGGGTCTGAGCAGGTGCCTGATCACTAGTAGATCCCAGGAGCCTGGGATGTTTCTGCTCTCAATGAGTTGCAGGGTTGAGCAGTGAAGTGGACTAATGTCTACTCTCGCAGTGGGTGCAGGAGGCGGCCTTGTCAATGTTCCTCTGGGGTCTCTGATCTGTTGTCCTCAGAGGTTAAGGAGATGACTTCAGCTGTAGCAACTTATTTCTCTGCAGAGGCCGTGGGAGAGAAGATGTCACAGCCTGTGACTTGAAGTGTTTTGGAGCAATATGTTCATGTGAGAGTTGCAATAGAATGAAGAATGGTACTGACTGAGTCGGCAGTGCATGGATGTTTCAGCATCCCCACAGGAGTGGTTAGGGACAGGATTTTCTCCTTTTAGTGGGTATGAAATTTAATGTTGGGCACCCCTCCATCTGCCTTGGCTCATTCTGCCCTATTATAAGAACATAAGAGATAGGGACAGCAGTAGGCCATTCAGGCCATCAAACAAGATTTTAGTTGATTTGCTCCAGACCTCAACTCCTCTTTTTCACCCGCTGTTCATAGCCGTGAATTCCCTCATATTTCAAAAGTCCATCTACAATCTCTTTAACTACTTTTAGTGAACAAATTTCCACAACTCTCTAGAGCAGGGAATTCCAAATATTCACTGCCCTCTGCGAGAACAAATTCCTTTGCATTTCAGTTTTAAAAGAATATCTCCTTATTCCGTAACTATATCCGATAGTTTGAAATTCTCTGACCACTGGAAAATTCTCACCACCTAATCTGTCAGGCGTCCTCAGAAACTAGCATGTTTTAATAAGATCACCACTCATTCTTCTAAACTCTAATGAATAAAAGCCCAACTGTTATTTCAGTCATAGTAAATCAACTCTTCATTCCAGAAATCCCTTCATTCCTAGTAAATCTCTTGAGTCTCCAATGCCTCCATATATATATTTAAACATAGAGACTAAAACTGCCCTAAAACACAGTTTTAGTGGCACTTTATCAAATACCTTCTGAAAATCCAAACAAGTTACATCTACCAGTTCCCCTTTGTCAACTATTTTCATTGTATCTTCAAATAATCCGACCAAAATTTCAGACATGATTTCCCTTTCACAAAACCACGCTGATTCTGTTTGATTATTCTAAGCTTTTCTACTTGCTCTGCTATTTCTTCTTTAATAAAGACTCTTAACATTGACAGATGTTAGGCCAAAAGACCCATAGTTTTCTTGTTTTCTGTCTTCCTCCTATCTTGTACATGGACATCAAATTGTTCATATTCCAATCCACTGGAACCCAAGTAGAATCAAGAGAGTTCTGGATTGTTTCAACTAATACCTTCACTATCACTACAGCCACATCCTTTAACACCCTTTGATGCAGGCCACAAATTCTCTGCCTTCAGTTCCATCAGGTTGTCAAATATTTTTTCTCTTGTGATCAAGACTGTTCCAAGATCTTTCTTCCCATTAACACCTTGCTTATCTATTGTCTTTGGCATACTTATACTGTCATCCAATGCGAAAACTAATGCAAACTATTAGTTTAAATCATCTGCCTTTCCTTGCTCCCCCTTATCAATGCCCCAGGTGCATCCTCCAAGGGTCCTCCACACTTACTTTACCTGCTCTCTTTCTTTTCATATTCCCATAGAAATTCTTACATTTTTGTTTTTATATTCCTTGCTAATTTGCTTCCATAATTAATTTTCTGCCTTTCCATTTGCTTTTTAGTCACCCAGTGCTAGTTCCTTAAAACATTCCCAATCCTTTGGCCTTCCATTAGTTTTCACTGTTCTGTATGCATGAGCTTTTGATTGGATATTTTGCTAGATATGAATAATATTAAACTTTTTGCAAAGGCCCAACTTTTTTTTTTATTTTTCTGTAGTTTTGATTGTGGGCTGAAATGGAACAAGGACTGGTTTAAGAACCAATCATTATGGGAGGGATTGTTGCATTTACTGTAAGTGATGTTAACATAAATGATTGTTTAAACAGAGCAATCGGGTTGCTGCAGATGGACTGGCACCAGGGAAGGTTTACAAAGTGAGATTCAGCCAGCAACTAATGGCTGATTTTGTCTGTGGAGTGTTGACCAGTTGTCAAAGCCTTCTGCCTGCCATCAACTATGTTATTGTATCCCCAGTAGCTGAGTAGCTTCTGGCTGTGAATAACATAGCCAGAAACCTTCTTGCTATTGAATAGTAACAAAATACTGAAAGCCTGAAAATAAGATTTATTTCCCTTTGTCAGTTTCTGTAAGCTGCAATTTTTAAAAAATAAGTTTGAGATTTTATAAATTGTGAACCAGTGATTCTATGCCTCCTACAAGAAGTTGAAAGGGCTGAAAGAAGAGACTGAGGAGCAGCAACACCTGGTGACGATCATCTCAGTGAACCCTCGTGACAATGACAATTGAAATGCCTTCCCAGTTTTTCCCTCCACCTATGACACCAATGTTTTCATTTGTGTCTGTCTGTATATATGTTAGAGGAGTTTATAAGGAGGTTAACTTGTAGTATGGACTGTTCATAATCGTTTACCCTAGCTAGGATTGATTTATTTGTAAAAAAAAGTAATTCTTAAGTTCAAAAACCCGGCCTGGGTCTAAAAAGGCAGGTACATTAGGGAAGTTTACATAGCTTAATAAAATCTTCCATTCTGGTGACAACTCCAGAAGTAGTTGAGGCTTGATTTCCGGTGCAGTATCCCAGTGAAGAATGACGTAAAGAATGCTTGATTAATGTAAATGTTCCTAATATAAATGAGCCTTATCATACTCAAATGCGCACCCTGCCTCTGCAGAGAAAACAAAATAAATTTACTGGCAGTTATTTTTCATCTTAGTATTCGACTGAGTTTTGATCGAAAATGAAATAGTGTCCAGTTCGCTGTCCTGATAGTGAGTTCCCGGATCTTCTTGAAAGTGAAGATTGTCCCTACCATTCTTCATTTACCTTTCTGCTCACACTATTGATGAGGATGTACTAAACAAAGCATCTGAGGTTTGTTCAGTACATCCTCATCAATGGTGTGAACCTTTGATCTTTTACTTATAAATTCTGCGTCTGGTACTACCTCTCTCACTAACATTTGAAGAAGGACTGAGGCTCTGAAAGCTTGTGTTTTCAAATAAACCTGTTGGACCATAACCTGGTGTTGTGTGATTTCTCACCATGTTCACCCCAGTCCAACACCGGCATCTCCACATCAATCATCAATTTTCTTTGTCACTTCTTCAAAAAACTCGATCAAGTTAGTGAAACACGATTTCCCACACACAAAGCAATGTTGACTATCTCTGATCAAGATAGAGATTATATCTTGCCTTTCTAAATGCATGTTGATCCTGTCTTTCGGAATTTCCTCTAACAAGTTGCTCACCACTGACCGCTGATCACTGGTGTATAGTTCACTGACTCTTCCTTACCACATTTCTAAAATAATTACACCACATTAGCTACCCTCCAGTCTTCCGGCACCTCACCCATGGCTGTCAATGATACAAATATCTTGGCAAGGGCCCACCAATCACTTCCCTATTTTCCCACAAGTTTCTGGGATACACCCGGTTAGGCTTTGGTGGGGGAGGCGGGAGTGAATTTATCCACCTTTATGCTTTTTAAGACATTCACTACCTCCTCCTCTATAACATCGACACTTTTCAAGATATCACTATTTACTTCTACAAGTTCTATAGTTTTCATATCCCTCTCCACAGTAAATACTGTCTCAAAATACTCTTTTAGTATCTCATCCATTTCCTGTGGTTCCACACATAGACATTCTTGTTGACATTTAATAAGCCATATTTTCTCCCTAGTTATTCTTTTGTCCTTAATGCATTTGTAGAATTTCCATCTAAAAGAGTCAAGAACTACAGAAAACCAAGGTTAAGGTTAACAGATAATGAGATGCTTACACTTGATGCTTGCTAGTAAGATTTGCATCCAGACATTGAATCCTTAAGAGGAAAATCAGACTTTATTTTCTAAATATTGGGAATCCTTTTCACTCTCACTGCATTCCCCAAGACCTCTCGCCATTCTCCAAAGCAGTCAAGTGGATAGAAGATTGTGCCCAATGTTTCAAATTGGTGATCTTCCACCAGAATCAGAAGATACAGCTTCAAATTAATCAGCCAAAGGACCAAGTTGAATAGCAAAGAAAGAAATATGCAGTAAATTGTTATGATCTGGAATGCATTGCTTGAAAGAGTGATAGAAGCAGATCAAATCATAACTTTCAAAAGGAAATTGAGTATTAATTGGAAAATGAGATGTTTGTTAGGTGTAGGGGAAGAACAGGGGTGTAGTACAAATTGAGAACTCTTTCAAATTGCTGGTTCATGCATGATGAGTCAATGGCCTTCTTGTATATTGTATCAGTCTATGGTTTTATGATTCAATGAACAAGGTGTATATTGCTTCTTTACTACACTTCACTACACGTTTTACTTCTGGTAATCTTTATGTTGCAATGTGCCTCTCTAGCTAGGCCATTCCACACATCTGTCAACTCTCAAGGAGGGCATTATATATTAACCTCTCATCGAGTCAGATTGGCTGAGGTAACTAGTTTTTGCTGTCAGTGGGCATGTTTTTGCACCAGAGCACAAGAATTGTGTGAAATGAACCTCACCGAATGAGTTCCAGATGACTTATATTTTCTAGTCCTGGAGATTGGTCAAAAAAAAATTGTTTTGGATAGTTGTGCACTTGCATCAATTACATATCGGCGCAATTCAACATTAATGTTGGTGAACGGACTGGCTGAGGTCTTGAAAAGTGTTAAATGTATACAAGGTGAATCCTGAAATCACCTTCAGTGACGCCACCAGAATGTAAATTGTTTTGACACTCCAACTCCTTCTTTAATTCTTTACAGAGGCCATAAAAAATCTGCTCAGTAAATCTAAAGCCGTGAATATTCTGAGTGTCAGTTCAATCTATGAGACTAATCTGGTGCATCTATGTACATTCTTTGGGGAGGTGCCCTTCTCCGTACCTCCAGCACAAAAATTCCAGTTGAATCATTTTGTAAGTTAAAAAGCCTTTTGAGGCAGTTGGGTTTGGATTTGTGTGCCAAACTTAACACCATTGAGAAGTGTTAATCATCAGAAACAAAAACCGACCACTAGCACCTTTCAATAAAACAGTACAATAGCTGTAGCAATAAGAACGCTGCCAAACCTTGTGTGAATGTGTGCCATTTTATTTGATATGAGAGTATCACTCGGTATGTCATCTATAAAATGCACCACTTCTCGGGCTCTGGGTTTTAATATTTAATACCATATTATTCTAGTGCTGACAGAGTGTTTTAAAAGTTACTCAACATTATACAAGAAGCAGATTTATTTTGTGAAACAGAGCAAATAACTTCTATTTTGCCAAGAGCTAAGAAGAAATTAATTCAAAGTAGAAAGGAGAAGCAATAAGCCATAAAGCAAAATATCAGATGTTGGTATTGATGATGAGTTGCAGAATTGTTTCATTTATCTGCTAACTAATACTACAGGCTAATAGAGTTGATTGATTGGCTTGTTTGTGATTCAGAGTGACACCAACAATGTGGGTTCAATTCTCAGCCCAGCTGCGATCATCATGAATGTCCTGTTTCTTAACCTCACCTCTCACCTCAGGTGTAGTGACACTCAGGTTAAACTCATCACTAGTAATCTCTGTCTAATGAGAGAGTGGAATTATGGGACCCTTACTGCTGCTGTCAATGCATCATGCTCATTCTCCTCCTACAACAAACAGGCCAATTGCTAATTCCTCTCATCTTGGAAGTTTACTTTTCACTGTTCCACAGTGCTTTTGCAAGGCGCAGGAACCATTTCTGTTCTAAATACCCCGGATGGTGCACACTGAAGAATAATATTTGTGTACCAACATCAAATCCTGTGTTGGTGTGGCTACCATCTTACCATTCTTTTGCATTATTGTTTATATTCCTCCAAGGCATCATCTGCCATATCTTCAGCTGCACAGTCCCTATTTCCAAGTGATCCATTTAGTCATGTGAATATCATCTGTATGAGTGATCCCTGAGAATCTTGCATAGACATGCATGATGATCTTTTGATGTATGCAAACCAAAAGTACATTGATAGACTAGATTCCCTGTGGTTCACAGAAACTTCTTTGAGTAACTGCCAATAAATAGAAGCCTTGACAAAAGTCATATGTGACATGTCCTTTACAAGCAAGGAATTGTGAGATTCTATAAATGCCATCAGCACACACCGGGAGGAGAAAGAGGAAATAAACTAAGGCCTGTGATGACTTTGACAGCCACTAATAGTGCATGTTCACTTGGCCCATTTGGCAGAAGGTCTTTTTCTTGGAAGTAGAAGATAGGAAATCCAGAGTCTTGTGAAGCAGGCTCTCAGAAAATGTTCACAAAGGTCACTTCTTGAGACAAAGAAGCAGGTGTCAGATTTCATGCTATATATATATTTGCCTATCAACTGCGTGGTCCTCTTACATTCAGCTTTCCTTGAGCATTGTCTTCTCTGGAAGTTTCAGGGAACCTGGTACAGGCTTCTAAATACACAGAACAAAATTCAGAACTTGGAGCTAAGAAGTAGATAATTTGTACATTCAAAAGACGTGTCTGTCCTATGGGAATTTCCCCTACTTCAGATTACACTCAGGTTAAAGGTAGGAGTTGACCTTTCCTGAAAGCTCCCTTACACCCCAATAGTTTCAGTTGTTTCCCCATATCACCTGCTCACAAATCGACCCATTTCAAGGGATTACATCTTCTGTCCAAATGTTCCAAAATGCATCCAGTGGCAAAATTAAGAAAATCCAGTTTTGCTTTTAAAATGTGATTTTTCAGAACCTTAGATCCCAAAATGCTTACATGGTGTATCTTTTGAAGCACAGTCATTATTCTATCTAGAAAACACAGTTGCTAATTTGTGGACAGCAGAGTACCACAAATAGCAATGAAAAAATCACTAGATCATCTGTTTTTACAAAGTTAGTTGAGGGATAAAGATGGGCAAGGAAACTTCTCTCTACTTCTTTGACTATCACAATGATACCTTATGGACTGACTCTTAGCTTTTTTGGGCTTAGTGTGAGTTGCACTGAGTTTTTTTGGAGGGTTTCTTACCACAAGTCCTAGCAAGAGGTCTCACCGTTTCTTACCAAACTCCCTCATTATTACCTTTCCCCACTCTATGGCATCCATCACATCCTGTTTTAGCCACATCTTACCATGTGCCAGTCCCAGAACAAATTACCACTTACAGGATATCCACTGAAAGAAGAGTAGCTTAGGTGTCTGTGTCATATTTTAAAGGCTGTTGTGCCTTCATGAGCACTGGCACTCTGAAGCTGCCCTGTTGAGTCACAGACACATTCAAAATGTGTCGGACAAGAGGAAGATGGCATCACAATATGCTAGACGACTTCTTGACAGAGTGGGTGGTTTGGCAAGGGATGGGCACTCTCGTCCTAGAGTACTGTCAGAGGAAGCTATGCCTCATGATCCTGGAACCTATGTCTAATGTAACCATTCTGATCAGTGCCATCTCTGTGATGTGGAAAACAATGCAGAAAGAGGGTCAGTGTCCTTCACCACTGTGCCAGGATAAGTGTTATAGTTTCCAACTTATACTCACTCTAACTCTGCTGTTGCTGCACTCATCTCCGGCCGAGGATCACACTCTGCCATTTTTACCATTGCCTGCAATATCTTCCATCACCTTCTCTCAATTTCCTTAATCAACCACTATCAGTACATGATCTCTGCACCTCTTCTTCAGTCCTTGGGAACAGCTCACCACCTGAAACAGCACCACAACCAGACCACACCCTTTTCAGTTCTGCCCCTGCCTCCCTTCGTCTCATTGCAGGGAAGGCCAGCCCCCCAATAGGCCAAACAGGGCACGGATAAATGGAGAGGTGCATGACATCAGATTCCTCAGTCTCTAGGAGTGCAATTCTGGCCCTCGCAGGACAAGACCTGAGATGGTTTCTGCAAGGATGCCAATACATCTATGTCTGATCAAATGAGTAGGTACCATTTTTCATTTCACTGCAACGCTCACAGTAACCCCGCCATCAGTGTCATACGTTGGGCACATCTAACTACTCTCTCTCTCTATTATCTTTCAGGTACTGACAGGATGTCCACCAGCTCTGTGGAGGTATGACAAGTTCCTCCACTATCCAGCTCCTCAACCTTTGAGGATGAGAATACTGTATGTGTTGAGAACCTGTTGCAGCTGTGGAAGGAAGATGAAAAGATGTATACAGGACAATAGCTCCTTCTGACACCATTCCCAGCTCATCCTAAAACATCCTCATTCTTTTTCTGGCCTCTGTGTGCAACAGTGAAAGAGGTGCTGAGTGAAGTCTGGGTAAGGATATGTGCAGCATACAGGGAACCAATGCGTTAGCATCCAGGGGTTAGAGACCCTATAGGTCTGTGTGCTGAAACATGCATGTGTGCAATGAGAACAATGTGGAGCTGGAGGAACACAGCAGGCCAGGCAGCAACAGAGGAGCAGGAAAGTTAATGTTGTGGGTCGGGACCCTTCTTCAGAAATGGGGAGGGGGAAGGGTGCTCAGAAATAAATCAAGAGGAGGATAGGTGGGACTGGGGCAGGTAGGTGAGGTGGTGATAGGTGAGTGCAGGTAGGGGATAGTGGGGATTGGCCAGTGAGGATGGAGGGGCAGATAGGTGGGAGAGAAGATGGGCAGGTTGTGTCAGGTCAAGGAGGCAGCGATGAGAGGGAGGGTTGGCCATGGGAACTCGTAAACTGGAGGAGGAGCACCTTATATTCCATCTTGGGAGCCTACAGCCCAATGGCCTAAATGTAGATTTTACCAGTATCAAAATCTCCCCACCCTTGATCTCGTCCCATGACCAGATGGTACCTGGTATATCCTCAACCATTAAGGGAGAGAAATCTTGATATCAGGCAGGGTACTGATCCCTATAGAACTTCATTGGTCACGGGACACCAGCCTGAAAAAGAACCCCTTGCTCCCACTTGCTGTTTCTTGCACACTGGCCAATTCTCTATCCATACCAATCTACTACCTCAAATGTGACCTTTTATCTTATGACTCAGCCTTTTGTGAGATACCTTGTCAAACACTTTCTGGAAGTTTAAATACAACTCATCTACTGGTTCCCCTCTATCCACTCTGGTTGATACTTCCTTGAAAACCTCTAATAAATTGCTCAGACATGATTTCCCTTTCTTGAAGCTATCCTAATTCTGCTTGATTAGTTTATGATTTTCCAAATGTGCTGCTTTAATTCCTTAATAATTGATTCCAATACTTTTCCAACAGCATATGTTAGGCTAATTGCCCTATAGTTACCTACTTTTTGCCTCCCTCTGTTTTTGAATAGGGGTGTCATATTGGCAGTTTTCTAATTCCCTGGTACTTCTCCAGAATCCAACGATTTTTGAAAAATTACAACCATTGCATTCACTATTTCTATAGCTACCTGTTTTAGGATCCTGGAATGCAAGCTATCAGGGTCAGGGGACTTATGTGTCTTTAGCATTAGTGGTTTTTCCTAATACTATTTCTCTGGTGATGGTGAAGATATTTAATTCCTCCTCTGTTATCTTTTGCAATAAAGAATATTAAAAGTATCTTCTACTGTAAGGACTGATGCAATATATTGGTTTAACTCCTCTGCCATTTCTTTGTTCCCTAGATTAATTTTATAAGGGGTTTATATTCACCTTGACCCTTCTCTTCCTTTTTACATGTTTAAAAGAACTGTTATTGTCAGTTTTTATATATTTCATTGGTTTACTTTCATAGTTTATTCTAACTGTCTCTATTATCTTCTTAGCCCTCCTTTGCTGGGTTCTGAATTTATCCCAGTCTTCAGGGCTATAAATGACTTTAGTGCCCTAATATGCTTTTCGTTCAATTTAATACTCTCTTTAATTTCCTTGATTAGTCATGGTTGGTTTATCCATTTCTTAGAATCTTTCCTTCTTACTGGGATGTATTTTTTGCTGAAAGTCATGAATTACCTCTTTTAATGTCTGCCTCTGCTTGCTGACTTTTTTTTTGCTGATCTATCCACCAGTGCACTTTAGCTAACTCTATCCTCATTTCATAGTAGTTCCCTTTAAGTTAAAGATAGGTTTTTCTGACCTAGGCTCCTCACTCTCTAACTGGATATTAAATTATGTCATGCCATGATCACTACTCCCTAGGGCTCTTTTACTCTGAGTTAATTTATTAAACCTACCTCATTACCCATTACTAGACCCAAGATAGCCTGCTTCCTGGTTGGATCCATGACATTTGTTCTAGGAAACTATCCCTAATGCACTCTATGAATTTGCTATCGTTGCAAACATTTACAATTTGATTGATTAAAATATTAATAGTAAAATAAAATTAAAATAATTATTGCTCTATTCTTTTTGCATGCTCCTATTATTTGTTGATTTATAGCCTTTCCCCCAGAGTGGCTACTGTCGGCAGGGTTCTCTGCATAACTGTCCCTAATGTCTTCTATTCTCTCAACTTTCTAATCTCCAGTGGAAACTGTTCAATTTATTCCCTTAAAACAACCTACTTTTCCTGGGTATCCATCTAGTAAACTTCCTCTGATCCACCTCCAAGGTACTTACATCCTTCCTTGAATAAAAAAACAAAATTGCACCCAGTACTCGAGATATGATCTCACCAATGTACTGTATAACTGAAGCATAACATCCTTACATTTATATTCATTTCCTCTTGTAATTAAGGTTGGCATCATATTAGCTTTCTTGAATACAATCTGTACCTACAGACCACTGTTTTGTGACTCATACTCCAGAACATATAAATCCCTCACTACCTCAGAATTACACAGCTGTTGTCCATTTAATAATACTTTGTACTTTGTTTTCTATTCTTCCTGTCAAGGTGAACAACTTCACATTTTCTCACATCATACTCCTTCTGCCAGATTTTTATCCACTTACTCAGCCTAGTACTGTCTCCCATATTTTCTTTACAACATACTTTCACACTTAGCTCACTATAATGTGTAAATTCAGTTACTAGGCATTCTCTCCTCGCATGTAAGGTACTTATGTAAAGTGTAAAATGTTGAGACAACAGCAAATATCCACATACAACTCCATTCGTCACATCCTGCTAATTGGATAAAGACGCATAAATACTCTGTTTTCTGTCATCTAGCCTATCTTCTGTCCATGGTCTGAAGAAGCGCCCTAGCAGACTTGAAAGATTAACTGTTTCTTTTTCCACAGACCTGCTGAGTTTCTCTAGCATTTAATTTGTGTTTGCTTCAGATTTCCAGCATCTGCAGTATTTTGCCTTTATTCAGTCCATACTAATGCATTACCCTCTACACTATCAACTTTTATGTTCCGCAATGACCTTTGATATGGCATCTTAGCAAATGTCTTCTGGAAATCCCAATATGGTGCAGACTCCCTTTTGTCCATGATACATGTTATCTTTTTAAAGAACTCCAATAATTGGGCTAAACGTGATAACTCATTGAGGACACCAATTCCTTGAGATTTTCTAAGTACACAGCTATAATCTAATGGATGATTGATTCTTACTTCTTCGCCGTGTCAGACATCAAGCTAACCGGCCAATAGTTCCTGTTTTCTGTCTCCCTCCCTTTCTGACCTGAAGGGTTATGTTTCCAGTTCAATATAACTTTCTGTGTATCAAGGAAACATTGAAATATTAACACTAATGCACTTAATAACTCAGTTTCAATCTCTTTTAAGATTATAGGATAAAGTCCATGCAGACCTGAAGAATTGTCAATCTACTGCTCCTTCAGATCATGTTTATAATTTCACCAAGTTGCTCTCTCCCTTCCCCCACTGATATGTAGCTATACGCGGAGTATTTTTGTACCAACTATGGTGAAGACAGAAGCAAAATATTTGTTTATTTTATCAGTCATTCCCTTATTTTCTGCAATTAAACCCCACTTTCACCCTCTGGAGAAACAACAGTCACTTTTTTTTTCTTTTCTAATGTCTGTAGAAACTCTTGCTATCCCTTCTTACAAACCTAGCAAGTATCCTCTCATCCTCTATTTTTTTCCCTCCTGATTAAATTTCTGGTTTTTCACTGCTATTCTTTATATTCTAACCAACCATCTGACCTAGCCTCATATTTGCATAGTTGTTTACATTTTTTCTTGTGTTTGATGCTTTTCTTCACTTCTTTAATTCACCATGGATGGTTTTTCTTTACGGTAGGAATATACTTATTCTGAGTATTTTGAAATAACCCTTAAATGCCTGCCACTGCATCTCGATTGACTATTCCAATGTTAGTGGGTGAGTTCATTATTACTTCCTTAGCTGGTAGAATTACATTGGCTACTTTCCAATCAATAGAGCTTGTTCCATACCCCTTACCTCCCAGAATTAAAATCTCTAAATCAGTGTCTGAATGGTATCACAGGCCAAGATTGACACCATAAATCTGACCTTTAGTATTTACGTGTTTCTTTTGGCAGATCCTCTCTTTAGGAAATGATTAAAGCATGAACTGTAAGCTGTTCATGTTAACATCATTTGACTACGGTGACCATCTGTAGCAAGGCTTCAGTCTTTGCTCTGGGGAAATATTCTTACTTCTGAGTTATAACACTGGAGTTCAAGTCTCACCCCAAAGATTGAATGTTTAATCTTTGCTGCCTTTCCAATATTGTACTGAGGAAATGCTGCATTGCTGCAAATCCTTTGGACGATGATAAACTGAGTCCCTTTTATCACTCTCCGTCCATCAAGAAGATATCTTTAATTCATATTGAAACATAAAAACATAGAAACTAGGGGCAGGAGTAGGCCATTCAGCCCTTTGAGCCTGTTTCACCAGTCAACATGATCATGGCAGTTCCTTTATCTCGATGCCTTCTTTCTACCCATACCCAGTGAAGACTTTAAAATCAAGAGAAAATTTTCTAAAAATGTACAAAAAAAATGTTCCATCTATCCTGATTGAACAACAAATATACTTTAAACAGAGTGTTCCTGCCCCCAAGTCAGATTTTTTTGGGCATATGCCACTTCGTGTTTCAAGCAGATACTGATACTGAACCTGAAACATGAGCGTTGTGTTAAGGAGGTGTTGCATTGCCTCACATGCTAATTATTGGATAGAATATTACACCCAGGCCTTGTTTGCACATGAAAACCTTTCTGGCATAATCGAAAGCACTAATGGACTGGTACACTAAATGTTTGCCTGGCTATTCATTTTATTTGTTGTTTCTGAAAACTTGTTATGTGAAAATTGGCAGAGACGTTGGTTTACAACCAGCAGCAACACATGGAACTAGTTCTGAGGAGCAAGCACAACTTGAATCAACTTTTATTGAATTTAATCATTTTCTTGTTCAAAAATTCTTAAATGTCTTTTGTTTTCGTTTGTAAAGTATTTCTCAGAATTAGAAACCTATGGCTTTGGTTTCATTACAGTCGCAGTTATTTAGTCATTCTACTCAGTAAACTTGACAGGATATTGGAAGCATCTGCAAAAAAGTTGATGACGATTTGTGAATGGTATTGCAATAATAAGACTACACCCATGCAACAGTTGTTTGGCCTTTTCAAAGAAAACCAATAATTGCAATGGCATCAGTTTTATTATTCTCCATGCAAACGGCAGCTCAGACAGTATCTCCCAATCTGACATTATCTACAGGTTCTATCTGCAAAATGCGTACTTAATCAAAATAATAAAAATTGGTTTATTCCCTTGAGAAACTAATAGAAGATAATTTTCCCCTTGAACTGTTCTTGCCAACTTGCGATAAGATGATTTTATCTGTCTTTCGTTCCAGGATAAAGCTGTGGTTTGTATGTTTGATTACAATAACGGCATCCATCTTTCCCAAAATGTAGAGAGCTCAAGATGATAAAATGGTTTTATGAATATAAAAATGGTCTGTCAGTGCAATGTGAAATTGTTGCTAACTGCATGGAATATTTTATTTATTGCTACTTGGGGAAAAATATTGCAGCAGCAGATACAAATCGGAGGTTATCATATTAAGCAATGTATTGTTGCACACTTCCTGACAAACGTTTCAAATTTCCTTTACTATTGGATACTGTAAGTGTATGATTCATGTGTGCCATTATATTCTAGGGTTTTCATACCAGGTATACATTATGGATTCAGTGGCTGGTCCCATAAATACAATGAAGGCACCAAGTGGCCCAGCAGTTATGACACTTCATAGCAATCCAAAGATCATAAATCCAAACCTTATCAACTTTATAAATTAATTCAATAAATCTTGTAATATGTTGATTAACAGCACTATAAAATCATCCGCATTCTAGAAAACAATTAGGGGTGATCTAATCAACATCTTCAAGGCTAGTGTGAAGGAATAAGTGCTTTCAAAGCTTGCATCTATTGAGACCTTGCCTAACTAAAACAAGAAAATGAAAAATAAACTGAACCTTTTCTGAGAAGTGTAAAAACTACTTTCGTTTTTTGAACTGCAGACTTAAAAATGGGAAAAATGACTGCTTTAAACTAAGGGACAATGGAAGATGTTGCAGTTTGAAACAAAATCAGCTTCTTGAACACATTTTGTGTTATACCTGCAAAGTTGCCCTCTCCAAAAAGTAATGAAAGGTTTTGCAACTTTTTTTTCATACAGAATTTTAAATAGGATTATTTGCGCAGGGCTTTCACAACTGCCCGTACAGTTGTGATAAAATGTCATCATCACTAAAGTATCACCTCCATTTTTCTCTGACCTGCTAAGATTTTCTAGAGCTTTCTTTTTTATTTCTTAGCTTCTCCAGTCAGTCAATTTCACTTGAAAGGAAGTTCCTTGCTTTAATTGATGCCATCATTTCTGCAACCTGTCTCAAATGGAAGAACTTAACATTGTCAAATTCTGTAATATGTCTTAGCTGTCCAAGTAAAGACAAGGAGGTAGTGTTGTTGTTGAAGCATGATATCATCTAGAATAAAGCAGCCTGCTTGATTGGGATCACATTCATAAGCATTCACTCCCTCCACTATAGATGACAGCAGCAGCAGTATGCAACATCTACCAGATGCACTACAGTAATTCAGCAAGTCTCTTTTATGAGCACTTCCATACCCATGACTACTACCATATAGAAAGTGAGGGACAGAAAACACTGGGGAACATGAGCATCTCCAAGCCACACACCTGGAAGTATATCACTGTTCCTTCAGTGTCATTCAGTCAAAAGCCTGGAACTCCCTCAATAATGACATTGTGGGTCAACTGACACTAAATAGACTACAGCAGTCCCATACCACCTTCTTAAGGGCAACCAGGCATGTTCACTAAATGCTGGCCCAGCAGTGATGCCCATATCCCATGAATGAAATTTTAAAAACATCCTACTCCCTGGGTCCCTGACTGGGTGAATGCCTGATTACATGGGCCTTTCTGAAAAGTTTTTCCAGCTTGTGGTTGAGATGCCTTCCATCCGATTGCCTTCCACCCATGGAGTTATTTAAGGCACAAAAGGAGACAATTTGCCCCATAAAGTCCATGCTGCTTCTCAGCGGAGCAATCCAGTCCCTCTCACTTGCTTGATCTTGCCCACTGACCGCTTTTGGAAAATCAGAGACCAGTAGCTCCTCATGGCTCAGCAGTGCCATGTAGAAGGAAGTGGCAGCTACTGGTAATGTATTACCTAGGGCCCAGAGTCAGGGACAGACACAGTCTACAAATGGGTGAACCTAGGGATGGGGGAATCAGTGTTAGGTGTTGGTAGAAAGAATGTCTGGTGGCTTTCCAATCCCTCTATAGAGCTTTCCTCATGCCGGGTTTCTCACCAGGCTATTTGCAAGATAAGCCCCCTGCCTTTAGCTGGGTAAATACCAGTAGAAGGAGGACAAGGCCTTCAAGTGGACAATAATTAACAATTTATGGGCTATTATTTGTGGTGGAGCAGGAAGTCTGTCCATGAACCTTCCTGAGAAGGCAATGAAATCTCCATCTGCCACGCTCACAGCTGATTAAACATCCCTTTATCATCAAACACATCACGTGTGAATGTAAAATCCACTCTATCACGATACAGAAGTGAAGCACAACATAACAATGCTTAAAATGCAAATGCTTATTCCCAAATAGTTTAAAAATATGTGGCCTGGATTTTCCAATGGTCAGGGAGTCTATTTCCAGTGTAGATGGAAATTGCGCATGGGAAACGTGTGTAATCCCAGACCGTTACAGCAGAACTGAATTTCTTCTCTCAGAGGGTTGTGAGTCTGTGGAATTATATACCACAGGGGCATGTCAGGACTCAGTTATTAAGTATATTCAAGGCTGAGATAGACAGAATTTTGATCACTAAGGGAATCAAGGGTCATGGGTAAAAGAAAGGAAGATGAAGTTGAGGATTATCAGATCAGCAATGATCTCAATGAATGGCAGAGCAGACTTGATGGGCTGAATAGCCTACTTCTGCTTCTATGTCCAATCCTACAATGAATTAACTGCCCAGTAAACTGCAGATTCTGCTGGATAATTCCTCTACATCTGGAATCCTTTAAAAGTATCTGTTTTATCAGAGAATTTGGAAGATTCCCCATCTATCAATTAAATAGTTATGCATGAAAAGTTAAATGATTAAATATTCTACTGACTCCATTCTTATCAACAGCCTCCACAGCTAAATACTCCCACATCCTGATCTGACACACCCCCGTCTATCACCGGAAATATATGACAGCCCCCTCCAACCTCAGGACCCGAAATCCTACCCCTGTCACCAGACCCACACCCCTTTACCATAAATACTTAACCCTCCTTCCTCCTCTGCTGCTGAACCTAAGTCCAACATGCCTTTGGGGCCCTATCCCATTCTACTACTGCTGGACCCAAACCCGTCATTCCTGATGGACACTATGCCATGCACCCACTCCAAACTACCCTCTAAAATGTCCATCATTTATCTGGCTCCCTTGTCCTCTTGCACATACCACTCAATCTACCTGGCACTCTACTTCTTACTTACTTGGCACCTTACCCACCTGGCACCCTCTCTCCTACACACTTAGTACCCTACCCAGCTGGTATTCTATTATTTGAAACCTGATCTGACACTCTACACTCCCAGCAACTGAACCTTACCCCGTATATTTGATAGTAGCTGTCAAAGTGGCTGTATGTGATGTTGGATCTATTGCTTTGCTAGAACCCAAATGCAATTTTAATGGACTTCCCGTTGGAGCATCTAATGTAGGTTCAACTCTCAGTAAAACACACTGAGATGGAAGTGGAGATGCTGGAAACCAATGTTTAAGTTTCCTTTGTGGCAGCAGGGAAAACAGATTTTTCTTAAGCAACAGATGTAGATGTGCAGATTAGAATGTTTCAGATTGGTTACCAAGTCTGATCAATTTATTGCCCCGTAGAAATTATTATTTCAACAATTTTACCAGTATTATCAAGCTTGTCAATTAAGGATAGTGGCAACATACTCATAAATTTAAATGAGTTATATACGGTGGGAGTGGGGGTGGGGAGAGACACTTTCAAATACCAAACGTCTTGCATAATTCATGACAATTTAAAGTTGATTTTTGTCTAAAATATTGAACTGCCCAATAATTGAAATTAAACAATGTAAAATCACAGCAAAGCAGGAATTTAGTTCTCATAAAATTTGAATTATTGGATAATTTGAATTAAATGGCCCTGAATTAAGAGTAGACTGCAGTCCACTTATCAAGTTTTAGTATCACTTGTAGTGTTAATTATTACGTTTTCAATTTTTTATGTATATCAAACATGGCTTTTAAGCTGCAGTTACCAATTATGATGAAATCTGACACAATTGGTTTTGCATTCTGTATTCTAATACATTTTTGCTATGTCTTGCAACCTGTTATAAATTTTTAATAGAACTTTCTCTTTCTCAGTAGGCCTTGCTGAACAGCTAGCAATTGCAAAATACTGCTCAGCCAATGCACAACTATATTCTACTTCAGGGAATCTATCACTTTCACCACTTAGGATCTAATTTGATTGTTGGATCCAGTAAATCCCAATAATTTCCACCAGAAATAAATTGGGTGAGTTCCAGAATGACTACTGCAGCAATAAATATGAAAAGTGACCCCAGCGATCTTATAATGTGTTTTATAGACCTGTGTTAGTCCATGGAGTTGAATGAAAATTTCAGTTTTGAGAGCTTGTGCAGTTCAGTTTGCAATTTACTGGATCTTTATTAGATCCTGCCATTACTGCAGTAACTCTCTTCCCAAGTAGAGGTGTCAGAAATCAGACCAGGAGAGGACCATGTAGCTTCTTGAAGCTGCTTCACTTTCAGTACTATCATGGTTCATCTGGGCTTCAGCTTCTCTTTCCTGCCTACTCCCCGTATCCTTGATTCATGGAGAGATGAAGGATCTATTTATATCAGTCTTAAATATACGCAAAGATGGAGAATTCACAACCCTTTGGAGTAGAGAATTCTAAAGATCCACAATAGCAAGCTGCTCAGGGTGGGCTCTGGGTTATACTGCCATCACTACCTGCATCATGTCCACAGCTGTTACTTGATGTAAGATGGTGAGATGTACTGATAACCTGCAACTGTCATATTATGATACTTCTATTAGTGCCTGTAACATAATTGCAGCTACACAGTACTGAAGAATTCAATTAACATTTATTACAGCTCCTAATATTTACATATGTACATCGCGATCTAGGCTCACATGAAGCAATTTGAATGGACTATAGAACACTTCCTCAGCAAGTTGTGCTGAAACATTGATATCTACCATTTGGAAAATATTGCAAACCCAAACTCACTTTGCATATCAGTACTGTAATGTGATTATGCCACTGCATGAAACTGATAATTCATTACATACTGTGTGACAGTCTTTTATCGAGATAGTGTGGAATGCTACTTGTTGCAGTATGTATCTTTTAAGATTCAGTATGGTGGCACTAGCTTCTGCATCAATTTTGTTGATCAGGGTGTGTCAACTTGTCCTTTGGCGATGTCCAATGTTGATGGATGTAAAAGCTTCTGCTTGTCTTGCTCTGTTGCACACAGTATGCACAGTTACGATATGAAAGGCTTGGTCAGCTTCCACAAGAAGTTTTTTTCAGTTTATTAGCTGTTCATTTTGTTAAAATGCTATTTCTGTATATTTATACAGCTTTGTTCATTTGTATGGCCAATATTGCAGTGTCACCTGGATCTGTTGCTGTGATCTGGCTTGGCTTTGGAAACTAGACATTCTACACATGTGAGCCCAATGTTCTTTGGTGCCACACAATTTGCAGATGTGAAGAAACAACAGACAATGACTGGGCAAGTGTACCAATTCACATCTATGATAGATCTGATTGCTTGGTTCACTTTGATGGCTGTAGCTGTAGTGTTGTCTGCACTCAAAGCTTGTCATTGATTCTGGCTTCATGTTTACATCATCTTCCAGCGAGGCATCAATGAATAAAGTTTTCTCTTCCACAGAAGTGTTTCCAGGAGACTTTGACTCATCAAGTCATAGAATCATACAGAATGGAAACATACTCTTCGGTCCAACGAAGCCACACCGACTATGTTACCAAGCTAAACTAGTCCCTTCTGCCTGCATTTGACCCATATCCCTCCAAACCTTTCCTATTCATCTACTTATCCAAATGTCTTTTAAATGTCGTAACTGTACCTGCATTTGCCAGTTCCTCTGACAGTTCATTCCACATACGAACCAGTCTCTGTGTAAAAAAAGTTGCCCCTCATGTCCTTTTTAAATCTTTCGCCTCTCATCTTAAAAATATGTCTCCTAGTTTTGACCTCTCCCACCTTAGGGAAAAGACCCTTGCTATTCACATTATCTACGCCCATCATGATTTCATAAACCTCTGTAAGGTCATCCCTCAACCTCCTACACTCCAGTGAAAAACATCCTAGCCTATCCAGCCTATTTTTATAATGCAAACCTTACATTCTCAGAAACATCCTGACAAGATTTTCTGAACCTTCACCAGTTTAGTAATATCCTTCCAAAAGCAGGGCAACCAGAACGGCACATATTACTCTAGAAGAGATCTCACCAATAACTTCAACTTGAGATCCCAACTCCTATACTCAAATGTCTGAGCAATGAAGGCAAGCATGCTAAATGCCTTTTTAAACACCCTGTCTACTTGTGGCACAAATTATGTACCTGAACCCTAGGTCTCTCTATCCTACAACACTGCCCAGGGTCCTACCATTAATTGAATAAGTCCTACCTTTGTTTGTTTTACCAAAGTACAACACCTCACATTTATCTAAATTAAACTCCGTCTGCCATTCCTCAGCCCATTGACCAACTGAACGAGATCTCTTTGTAATCGTAGATAACCTCTTCACTGTCCACTGTACCACCAATTTTGGTGCCATCCGCAAACTTACTAACCATACCTCCTATATTGTCATTCAAACCATTTATATAAATGACAAACAAGGTGGACTGAGTATCGATCCCCGTGGAACATTGCTAGTCACAGGTCTCCAGCCCAAAAAACAACCCTCCACCACCACCCTCTGTGTCCTACTGTCAAGACAATTTTTTATCTGGAGTAAAGGTGATTAGCAACTCAATTAATCTTTTTGTGAGTTCTTCTTCAGAGAACTTAAAATAATAACTATTGCTTCACTATATCATGACAAATAGACTTAAAAGACCCTTGGAGTTTCTGTTTGTATGATATGAGTGAGTCTGTTAATTTTGAAGTTTTTCGTACGTTGGACAGGTCCTCAATTGCTCTCCAGATCTTATCTGAATCTTACTAATCATCCTTAAAAGGAGTGGATCTTTAATTATGCTAAGCCCCTTCTCACTGACGGCAAGTAAGACTTTTTTAGAGATCACCTCCTGGGCACATTTATTGCTTCATCTGTGAAGTAAATCTGCATATGTTCCTCAAATAGCTGTAGTTCAATGAAGATGTCACTTACTACCTAATCCATAATCAAATGGGTGCCTTCGATTTTTTATTGAAGGTCTGCGGCTTTTTCTCATATTGAAGTAGAGTGCAAGGCTTGTTTCTTTCTTTCCTTTAACAGGCTTGCTGTTCTGTGCTCTTGTTTTTCCTACTTTTGCTTCGATTTTACGTTAATGTTCATGGTTGCAGCTTTTTTTTAGAAGCCTTACTGGTGTAGGTTTGTGTACTAAAGAGATAAAGGCCTATAGGGCCATGTTTCAGCAACAAGAGGGAGCCTGCAGCAAATAAGGAGTTATGACATCACGGCAGTTTTTGGCACCAAATGGAGGAAAACCAAAAGATGGAAGCATCCTACCACCGCATAGAGATAAAAAAATTCGCCTTTCAGTGCTTAAGATGTCATTTAGTTTTTAAAGGAGGGCCCCATAGTGAGTCTGA
The DNA here is from genome assembly GCA_024137785.1 of Ginglymostoma cirratum. Taxonomy (NCBI): domain Eukaryota; kingdom Metazoa; phylum Chordata; class Chondrichthyes; order Orectolobiformes; family Ginglymostomatidae; genus Ginglymostoma; species Ginglymostoma cirratum. The sequence continues at coordinate 12,348,257 of JAHRHZ010000024.1, forward strand.
AGAACTGGACCCAGTGTGAAAATGAACTGGACCCAGGAGAGACTACAAGAGAAGGAACAGGCCTACGTCCATGCCCATGGACATAGAGGAAGACGCATGTAGTATTTGTAACAATGTCAGCCAGATGAACCTCGTAGAATATGAGTTGCCTGCTTGGGGCTGTTAATCTGGTCCAATCAGGGTGCTCTGGTTCACAGATATATACAGGAGTGTCAGAGGTTCTGTTCATTCTGAGTCCTGGTTCTGAGGAAGCCGAATCAGTGTCAATGATTATGCATGTGTAAATAAAGGATTACTTGGTAATAGAATACCAGCCTCTGTGGAGCTGTTTCAGCTGTACCTGAACGTTATTGTCAGAAAACTTTGTTTTGGTTTCTTGTAAAATCAGCACAGAGCTTACAGTTTGATAAACAAAAAATAACTTTAAGTAGAGAGAGAGAGAGAGTAAATCTGCCTGCTGGCTATTTGAGTTGGAGTTCAACACTTATTCAAGCCTGTTATGTTTCTGCTCCAAATTCTTAATGATCCAGGGCTGCCTAATCTTCAGTGAGGGTTCTTTTATAAGCAGTAATCAGTGTTTATTGCCACACGGCCACCATAGCATAATGAGGCGAGATATGTTGATGATTAGCAACTATCACACTGCAACACTTATGTTAACTCCTATAAAATAAACATGAATGGTGCAGATGAATTCAATGAATTCTTATTACAGCTCCTGGTATTTTTTATACACATTATAATTGCAGATACTTGCATGCCTGGGTTCAGGCTAAGCAATTTAGATGGACTGCAACATACTTCCAGGGACATCATGCTGCAAGAGGACAGAGATCATTAAGATGGAGACTGAGAGCTTTTTACCATTAAGTCACGTTATATAATTCAGTGATGATGTCATGATCATGTCCCTCAACAGTATATCGCATTACTGCTACGAGATATATCAAAACAAACTTACTCTTCTGTAAAACCCCAATGTGTTTTCAATAATGCACAGAAAAATCTGTAAAGTCAAGAGCTACAATAATGATGTTCACTAACTGATACCAATCTAGCTATGATCTGAAAATAACTTTACAGTCAGACTATCCAGACAGTGCAGGAACAGTAATAAAACAGTATTTTTCTCATAAAACTACATTGCTCAGCAGAATCTGACATGTCAAAGGAGTTATTAGCTTTCTTGCTGGTGAGTGAAAATGTGAAGGCATTTTGGAGTTGACCCTTAAATATACATAACTTGACTACATGCTTTCAGCTATATGAGATAACAAGATGTGGGGCTGGATGAACACAGCAGGCCGAGCAGCATCATAGGAGCAGGAAAGCTTGACGTTTTGGGCCTAGACCCTTCCTCACCTTTACTGGCTCCATCCCCGCCTCTTCGACTTGTCTGCCTCCTCTCCACCTATTCTCTCCTCTATCCATCTTCTATCCACCTCCCCCTCTCTCCCTATTTATTTCAGAACCCTCTTCCCCTCCCCCATTTCTGATGAAGGGTCTAGGCCCGAAACGTCAAGCTTTCCTGCTCCTATGATGCTGCTTAGCCTGCTGTGTTCATCCAGCCCCACACCTTGTTATCTCGCATTCTCCAGCATCTGCAGTACCTTTTATCTCTGATACAATTTTATCTCTACATGCTTTCAGCTGCCATCTTTCATCACAAACGTTTCAATTTTGCTTCTCACCATTCAAACTCTTATGAACAATACTTGGAATGTTTATGAGCTTGGTGTTATCATAACATGTACAGCTTGATTCCTTTCACAGACGACAGACTTGAATCTTCCAATGGCATTTTCTACAAGGGAATATTAGTAGTCTGCCCAGAAATGCATTGTTCCTTCTGGTTTTTGACCTATTTATATAATTCACTGTCTTGAGGCAAACATTTTCTAGAAATTCCTCCATTGTGATCTTGTATTGTTGGGTGTGTGCAATTACCCAGACTTAGACGTTTGTGAAAATATTGATCTCATTGCATTATTTACACATGGATGAATTGGTTGGGACTTCCAGACCAGTCAATTATTAACCTCTCTTAAAAGGCAAAGAAAAATCTTACTCCATGCACTATTGTAGTCAACAGGATGATGAATTTGGTGGACCTCTGATCATTAATATATGGCAGCTGCTAAAGCAGAAAAATAGCAACTTGGATACTTTGCAATTGATGTGACTTCCAGACCTTCATCATAACAGATAGTCTTTCTCAGCTCCCAACTCTATGTTAAGTAAAACCTAATATTTACTAATTAGACACAGGAGTATCATCCTTCAGGTTGAATATTGTTCAAAATGCCACAATAATGTCCAAAAATAATGAATTGTTTATCTAGTATCCAGTTTCGGCAGGTAAAGAAATCTAATTTCAGCTGACTTGGTTTAGCAAATGATCACAAATCTTATAAAAGAACATTTTATGTGTACAGCAACAAATGCATTTAAAAATATATAATTTCATCAACAATCAATTTTCTGTCAAATCAGGTGCCACAGACTGTGAACCCTGCATCATGAACAGTTAAAAATCAATGATAGGTAAGTTTAATTGGTAGAGACTGCCTCAGCATTCAGCTCATATAAGTTTTCAAGAAGATTTGTAGCTCAGGTTGTGGATGAGTTTGTAGACATGCTCGCTGAGCCGGTGTGTTTGATTGCAAACGTTTTGTCACCCTGCTGGGTGACATCATCATTGTGCCTCCAGTGAAGCATTGGTGTTCTGTCCCGTTTGTTATTTATATGCCTCAGATTGTTGGTGTGTTTGGTACCACTTCTGGTTCTGTTTCTCAATGATTTGTACACAGGGTCTAATTGAGGGTCTGATGGAGTTCCAGTTAGAATACCAGGCCTCCAGGAACTCCCTGTTTGGCTTGTGCAATTATGGATGTGTTGTCCCAGTCAAATTTGTGTCCCTTGTTGTGCATATGTAGTGAGACAAGTAAGAATTGGTCCTGTCTCTTGGTGGCTGGTTGGTGTTTATGTGTCTGTCATAGTAGCTGTCATAGGGTGGCTGTTGGTTTCTGGGCTATCCTGATACTCTAAGGGCCTGAGTAGTCTTGTGGTCATCTCTGAAATGCCCTTGATGTATGGTAGGGTGATTAGTGACTCTGGTCATGTTGTGTCTTCCTGTTGTCGTCTGTCTCGGAGGTAACAGGGATTGTGCTTTTCAGGTATCCATTTCTTTTGAAGACTCCGCAAAGGTGCTCCTGTTCTGCTTTGTATAGTTCTGGGTTGCTACAATGGGTTGTAGCTCATTTAAATAGTGTCCTGATGCAGCTCCGTTTGTGAGAGTTTGGGTGGTTGCTAGTGTAATTGATTATATGGTCCGTATGTGTGCTCTTTCAATATACACTAGTCTGGAGATCCCGGTTGTTTTTGCATTCTACCATTATTTCCAGAAAGGGTAGTCAGTTGTTGTTCTCTTCTTCTTCTGTAAACTTTATCCCAGTGAGGACATTGTTGATGTGTCAGTGGGTTTCTCCTGTTTTGTGTGTTTGATAATCACAAAGTGTCACTTACATATCGGACCCAGAGTGTGGGTTGTATCGTGGGAGCACTGTCCATTCTAACCGTTGCATTACCGCTTCTGCAATCAGTCCTGATATTTGGGATCCCATTGGCGTTCCATTGATTTGTTTGTCTTGGCCCAAGTTGCCTCATTAATATTTAGCTTCCCACCTTAATAAAAGAACAATACAAGCTACACTTCAAGAAAACATGATATGAAAACCAAACTAGGCATCCGGGATTGGGGAGATCACCTTGCTCTATAGTACATCAACACAACAATCTAATCTGCTGTCTGCCAGAGGGTCCTGGTACTGTCCGTCATAGGTACAGACCACAAACAGTTGAGTGGCTTAGCTATGGTCAGTCATCCACTTGAGCTGGTCAATGTCAGGGGACACATTTAACTACAGTCCAGAAAACAAGTAATGGTCAGTCAATGAAGCCAGCAGTAGTCAGGGGATTTGCATATCATTGGCTGGGAGCTGCAAAGACAGCACTCAAACATGTCTATGACCCGTTTGCCAAACTGAGAGGTCTGGGCCAGAGAAAGCCCTGAGGGTCTGTGCATTGATGATTGAGGAGAATGCAAACTATAGCAGCAAAGGGGGACGCTGCCAAAGGGAGTGGGGTGTCAAGGCTGGTGAGGGGAGTGAGGGTAGCAGAGGCATATTTTGAGGTGGGACAAGGGTGAAACCAACATGTTCACCTCCCTCAATTAAGAGTGAGGTGGCTATATGCGTATGACAGATATTAGAGTGGGAATTGGTGGCAATGACAACAAACATGGCCTCCACACGGGAGCATACAATGATGGGTATCATTGAGGTGTAATGCTGGGGCTCAGGGGCAAGGAGGGCAGTTGGAGGTAATATTCAATGTCATGGGTCTCCACATTGGCTGGGGTGGACAGCAGTGTCATGGAGGAAATGGATGGAAACAGCCTGTTGGAGTAATGCGTGGTGAAAGGGGAGATTGAGACTCTGGAGGGTACCTGTCAATCTGGCAGAGCCTGATGCTGGTGATGCCATCATTTGCTGTTCACTTGACGCTAAACACATCTGCAAAATGGCTGACAAAATGTCCAGAGTGGGCAGATTCAGAGTCAATTTAATGGGCAAAAGAACATGACCCACATCAGCTGAACACTTGGAGACTGAAGTGGCAATTACATAAAACAGATGTTTGATTTGCAGTCTTTTCATTGCTCACTTGTAATGCATGCAGAGTGAACAGTCTTAGAGTTCAACTGCTGGTCAAAGCTGATGTGCACCATGCCCTTGATCCTTGCAAATTGAACACTAGTGCGTCAATGATAAAAAATAACAGTTAGTGGCAATGACCTAAGGAAAGTGAATGCTGGCCAAAAGCAATCAATGACTTGTGAACCTTAAAAGGGTGCTGCAGGAGGTGTAGATAATCACTTCATTATCAGTCATGTTAGTATTATGATGGAGTTTACTGAATGCAATTCAATGTTTCATGGTTAGTGTTATCCTTAGAATGGGCTCGGAGCACAGCAGGCACGACATTTTTAATGCAAGGTGTTGGACCTGAAGTCAGCACAGCATCGTCATCAGCTGAAGCTGAATGATAGAGATATGACCCCCGTCGTTGTGGCACTGCATGTCTCACTGTGTGGTACAGTGTGCTCAGCACTCATCAATAGAGCACGCCATCACTGAATGCTCTCAGAGCAAAGCAGCTGTTTTCCTTCTTATGTTTGCAACATTTGGCATTTCCTGCAAGAGTCATGAGTTCAGCCGTTGCAGGGTTGGTGGTCATTGTGGCTGTCTTCTCAGGAGGCAAAAACTGGAACAGGGCCATCCACGAGTCCAGGAGCAGGAGTACCCAGCTCAGGGAGACGTCACAATCACAGAGACACTCAGGATGCATGAGAGCACAGGAGGACCAGAGCTTCTTGCCCTGGCACCATTTCCTGGGAATGAGTGAAGCGCAGCCTCAAGATACGTCCCAGGACGCTGTGAGGGAGCTATGCCGGATGCTGAAGCTAGACCTGCGAGTACCAGGAGTCGGAGGTCATCTTCTCCTGTTGGCTGTGTAGGTGGTGTCTGTGTTGTATTTCTGTGCTGCTGTCTCCTTCCAGTGAGTGATAGGTAACGTGTGTGGGATCTTTCAGCCATAACACACAAGTGCATCATGAAGTGACTGATGCCATCTGTGCAAGATCAAACCAATTATTTTGTTTCCCGATGACAAAGTCAGTGATGCAGGCCAGGATTTGGGAACATAGCTGACTCCATCGCATGCAGGGTGCCATCAACTGTATACATGTGGCACTGTGATGACTGTACCAAAATGCTGCAGGGTTCATCAATAGGGAGGTGTTCCACCCCATTAATATCCAAGTGATCGCCATTATCACTTCCTGGAGGTGTGCCCACTTTCCTGGCAGCTGCCATGACTCTACATTTTGCAGCACCTTGACGTAACTGTTAACTCCTAAGGTCCAGGTGTCTTACTGAGGCATAAGTGATACCCATTGTGACCATTGTTCATGATACCATTGCATAACCGTTTTGACGGATACAGAGCATAGATTTTAGATATTTTACTAATCAGTCTGTTCAGAGATGTTGTTACACATCTCTGGAGCACATGGGACTTGCCCCCGAGATTCTTAGTTCAGAGGTATGGGAATTACCACTGCACCACATGAGCACAGATTTTATGCTGCCTGCATGTTAACTGTGGGTCATCGTGGAGCAGTGCTACAGGGCAGCTGAAGGTGTGGTTCTACCTTTTGGATGGTTCTTGGGACCCTCTATTCTGGCTCAGACAGAATGTGCCATGTCATCCCGACATGCTGGGGTCTGTGTTATTGGCACAGAGAAAGATGTAACAGTGGAACTCCGGGAACGGTAGTAGATTTCTGAGGAGGAGAATGAAGCTATCAGGGAGAAGGAAGCTATTTGCATGGATGACTGAGCTCAGCTGCTTCAGGTGCTACAAGCCAGACAAAGCCCGATTGACACCCAGTTCCAACAGATAAGACCATAAGACACAGGAGCATAAATTAGGCCGTTCGGCCCATCGAGTCTGCTCTGCCATTCAATCATGGCTGATAAATTTCTCAATCCAATTCTCCGGCTTTCTCCCAATAACCCTTGATTCCCATGACACTCAAGACATATCTATCTCTGTCTTAACTACATACAACGACCTGGCCTCCACAGCCTTCTGTGGCAGCGAATTCCATAGATTCTCTGGTTGAAGAAGTTTCTCCTTATCTCCGATCTAAAAGGTCTTCCCTTTACTCTAAGGCTGTGCCCTCTGGTCCTAGTCTCTCCTGGTAACCGAAGCGTCTTCCCAACGTCCATTCTGTCCAGGCCCTTCAGTGTTCTGTAAGTTTCAATTAGATCCCCCCCAATCCTTCTAAACTCCATCGAGTATAGACCCAGAGTCCTCAAACATTCCTTGTATGTTAAGCTTTTCATTCCTGGGAACATACTTGTGAACCTCCTCTGGACCCGGTCCTGGGCCAGTACATCCTTCCTGAGATATGGGGCCCAAAACTGCTCACAGTACTCTGAAGAGCAGGGTGCAGCAGACAAGCATAGAGTGTGTAATAGTAATTGGTCATCATATTAGCATTGATTTGCATTTTGAAGCTAAATTACAGCATCTATTTGTTTTGCTTGTGTTTGCTTTTGTTAAGTGTAAATAAAAATCATCTTTGCCCAATTGCTCGTCTGTGTGATGTTTCCTTACTGGACAAGATGACAAGATGCAGATAGACACTGGGCCTTGCGGACAAGGTAGCTGTGACTTAGAAAGTGCGGTTCGATGCAACATTGCTGAAGACAAGTAACCTGTGTAGCCCAATGGTAAAAATGTGACTAAGGTGAGAGAACAGGGTGCTATGTCTGAGGGACTGTCAGCCATGCTATTTTCTGTGAGAAATGACACTGTAAGGCTGCTGTACCATTACATTGCCAATGAAGGCGCAAACCTGATTGCCAACGCTTCTTCGAATGCACAGCAGCCTTTAAAAGATGGCATAGATTTCAGAAATGCTGATCTATCTGTGTGGTAGATTGCCAACGCTTCTTCGAATGCACAGCAGCCTTTAAAAGATGGCACAGATTCCAGAAATGCTGATCTATCTGAGTGGTATACAGTGAGTGGCGAGTTGTTCTGAGAATGATAAGTGGTAAGATGGGGCTAGAATGAGGTGACCCGGGTGACTTAGGGCAGGGTCGGTTGTTAATGACTTTGGTAAGACATGGTAAAAGATTTTGAGAGAGGATCTTCCCACAAAACTCAATGAAACTAATACTTAGCCAAAAAATGTAAGATTCAGCTCAGTGTTACTGAAACTAATGTAATTTGTATCTGGTCATTATCACGCTACAAACTGCACCTTGTTTCATGAAAAAGCCACTTCAACTACCAAATAGTTTTCCTTGGCCGTAATAAAACAGGTAGTCCCCAAAGATCCTTAACAAGACAGAGTACAATGACAGCAAATCTACCAGATGAATCTTACACCATGATGAGCTGTGGTGAAGATTCACCTTACAACATGGTGGAAAGGACTGCGCATTCCATTTAACTGTAGTATACAAAATACTGGCAGCTGTAGAAACCTACAGCTTTTTCAAACACAGCTTTAGCAAGGTTGCTCAAGCAATCAGTAGCTAGAAGTGCCTAATAATTGAGAGCCATGCAACAGAGAACCTCATGACAAAATTCTATGAGACAGAATCGACAGTCTATGGTGAAATGCCTTCTAAACTGGTAAGGGGTACACAGCAGTGAGTAGGAAGATGTAAATCTAATTGGACTTTGCTTTGGCTGTTGATAAACTGTAGGAGTGGTCACAAGTTGAAGGTTAGCCAAAGAGTGAACATACAACAAAGGCTCAATGAGTAACATTGAAAGCACTGGTGAGCCAGCAGTAAACCTAAGCAAAAGGCACAATTTACAGGTTGAAAAACCTAAAAGAAGGCAAGCTACTTCCTGTTCAAACTGATCATTGCTACTGTAGAAAATGAGCAACACGAGGCACAGCTACTGTGAAGGAGATCAAAGGCTATAGAAGCAATTTGAAACAAGGCTGAAGACCTGGGAACATCGCGATGCCAAAATCAAAGCGATAAAGAGACAAATTACAACTCTAAACAGATAAAATCTGTTCCAAAAAGAAAGTTAGGAGATTAATAAAGCTGCAGAAAAGACAGGAGATCAATTATTTTAACTGTGATAAAGGCAGGAAACATTTATTTAAAACCGCACAGGTGGGACTCATCCGGAGAAAAAGAATAATGTGAGCTATCGGGGCTTACACAGACAGTGGGAATCACCTTGGGTAATCTGTTAAGGGAATGGAATTCTTCTTATAGGGCCATGAAAAACAGGATTCATTCAGTAAAGCCATTAAAAGAACAGGAAGCATTTATTAAAGCCACAGGCAGTGGGTTTTACACAGTAAAGCTTTTAAGGAAACAGGAAACCATTTATTAAGGTCACAGTTAAGGGGGTCATCCAAATAAGCAGCAGCAAAGGCAAGAATCATCCTTTTGCTGAAAGAAAGCAGGATTATTCTACCTTGATTACAAAAGCAGATGAAAGCTTCCAGTACAGCAGTATACAGTATCAGCATTGCCATCCTGCAAAGTTAAAATGCTTTAAAGAAAAGCAAATAAATAATCACATTAGGAAGACAGAGCAGCAGAAGTAATGTTGCCAGGATTAAATTTTGCAGATGGGTTGAAAGAACAGAGAACTTGACATTTTGGAGAAAACCATTCCTAAAGTACAGAATCACCTTCAAGCTAAATACTAAGTCAGAAACTGAACAAGTAAGTACATTTTTCCATTCAAATGGGATTATAGCTAAGAATGATATCATAGCTCACCAAGGTGTAAAAGAAGCTACAGATACTTTTGATGAAGTTCTGCAATCCTTTGGCAATTACTTTAACCTCAGAACAATGAGAGTTCTTGAAAGAACAAGTTTAATAGATGAGTTCAGTAAAGAGGAATGTACAGATAATTTCATCAATGACCACTATAGACTCATAGGAAATATGACAATGAAGCCTTAAAGTGAGAATTAATCAGAAATAGAAATTTCATAGGCATTACTAATAACTCTTTGTTACATTTTTTCAGGTCAGAAAAGGATTTAATTCTCAAGAAAGCCATTCAGATGAAAAGTGAAGCAGAAGTCTAAGCAACTCTAATTAACCTGAAGATGAAAGGATCAACCTTAACACAGGAGTTCACCAGAATCCACTCAGCTGTTCTGGTACAATAATCCTAAAGATGCACGAGAAGCCAATACAGAGAGTAAAGACAGACACTAGATCATAACAATTATTTTCAGCAGTCGCTGTAAGGAATGAAAGGAAACTTCACAGGCATATGCAGCTAGAAAAGGAGTACATTATCTGTAAAACAATCAGTCACTTGCAGAAATCGTACTGAAGTTGCATGAAGTCACAGAGCAGCAAGAAGACAAGAATCTTCTCACATGAAGAAGTTAGCAAGGTAGAACAAACTACAAAGCAGAAAGATCAAAGATATTCCCAAAGAAAATAAGTAATCCAGACCTAAAATTCTGGCAAGAAGATATTTGTGTCAATGGAAATTTCACTAAATTTAGGTTTGCTACAGGGGTATGATACATGCCAATTATTTTATCAGAAAATGTACCTTCATTGAAGTTAACACTTTGTACAGCTTTTTCAGTGAAGCTATATGGTGCGGGAGATATAACATTTAAGATTAAAAGTATTTAACAAGCAAATCTGTCAGACAGTGGACAATATGAGTTTTGTTGTGTTTATGTAAGAAATTTGTTTCATACTGTCAGCAAGATAGAAACCTGTGACGATACAGAGCTGGCAGAAATGCTTTCTACATTTAGCAACACTGAAGAGAGATCAAATGGCAAAAATCTGCAAATTTGCAAGGAAATGCACACAAGGAGTTTAAAAATGGCAGTGAGTAGCATACCGCACATGAGGTAATTAATTAATCCTCAATTGATGTAATCCAGATTGCAATACAGTTTTAGTGAGCACATAATGATGACAGCTTTGAGCATGATGTGCAGAGAAATGCAAGTTCAAGAATAACCTTTCATTCCTATTTTTTTTCAAGAAGAATAATTAATACCAGTGATAAATATTACGCAAAGCCAGAAGGAACATTCATGTAATGCAAATGAGGAAATGCCCATGTTGGTTCCATCTGTAAAGTCATCAGAGTGAATGAAGATGTCCATGTGAATGAACAAGTTAAAGAGTCAAGAAACATCAGTGGAGAGATACTATCAAACTGAGAATGAACATGTGCTCACACAGATCGAAGATGTGATATATGCAATTCCATGGAAGCCATCACTAAGATGGGTGACAACATAAACAGATTTAGAACACTGTCAAGAAGGAACTGCCTATCTCAGAAACCCAGGATATTAAAAAAAACAAAAATCATATTTCAACAGACCAGCCAACCTCAATGAAGGGAACTCATGAGATTAAAAGTCATGAGATATTACAATGGAGTGATTCCACTTTTTAGGAGGAATGATATCCTCAACAAAGGAATTCCAAGAGATTCAGAAAACTTCTGAAGAAGGGTCTAGGCCCGAAACATCAAGCTTTCCTGCTCCTATGATGCTGCTTGGCCTGCTGAGTTCATCCAGCTCTATACCTTGTTATCTCAGATTCTCCAGCATCTACAGTTCCTCCTATCTCAGATTAAGGGATCTCCAGTTTGAAGAGATTTATGGACCTGACATTAGCAGGAACAGAATCAAAATCTTCAACTCACAGATCTACCAATCTTCCATTCATGAAGAGAACTTATTTTTCAAATATACTAAAATTTCCAGATGACTTGAATTTCTAAAGTCAGAGCCATTTTTGAGGGGTATGGAGATGGAAAAGTGGTAGATGGAAGTTACAAAAATGTGTAAGGAAGAAGCTTAGTGACAGGTGTTGTATAAGGAGGTAAGGATCTCGAAGGGTTAATGCTGAGGAGTGCATTCATCACTATCAAATATGATAATGTCACATAGACTCAGATGAGCAAATAGTTTGGATCTCAATAATGTAAGACCTAACAGCGGGTTTTCCTCATAATTTCAGTAACAATATCTATCATACCAATGTAACTTGCATCTAGTTATAATCACGCAATAAATTACATCCTTTTTAAGGCAACAGCTTCTTTTCATTAGATTACCAGCATGGTCTCTCTCCAGACCAAGCAAAGTCTCTATATTCCAACAAGAAAGAAGAATGGGAACCATAAATTTATCAGATGCAGCTTAAACCAAGATTTCGCGTGGTGAGGATTCATATTATCACACTTTCCTGCTGATGAATCTGAGTGATCAGTTGCTGTGCAGCTTGATGGTCATATAAAAAATCCAGGGATGATAATGAAATAGTTAACACTGTCACTGCAAAGCCTTATCTGTCATTAATGGTTAATCAGTGGTGTGTGAGATATAATGACTTCTAAAATGATATTGAGGCATATGGTTGATTTATGAAAGGAGCCAGAAGTGAACAAGTTCAAGGCCATACAGATGATAATAGCTACTTGCAGGACATCGTAACTAATGATGCATGGTGCAAGATCTTCAGTGAAAAGAGTACTGCTTATCTGTTCAGAGATAGGTGGGAACTGCCGATGCTGGAGAATCTGAGATAACAAGGTGTAGAGCTGGATGAACACAGCAGGCCAAGCAGCATCAGAGGAGCAGGAAAGCTGACGTTTCGGGTCTGGACCCTTCTTC
>JAHRHZ010000024.1:12360948-12394614 GCA_024137785.1 Ginglymostoma cirratum
ATCTGTGACAATTTGATTGGAAAGTCTGTGATACATTGTCTCAGTCATTTCCAAGTAGCTCCATCTTTTTTGTCATAGATCTGTGTGAAGGTATGGCCTCTATTACCTTCCTGCCTCTCATTTTCTTTCCCATGCTGTCCTGCTGCTCGGGGGTTCCACATATGTAAAACTCACTCGAATATTTCATTCATCTTTTGAACTAACAGACATTCAACATTATATGTAATAACAATACATCTAGGCTTTAAAACAGGGGGAGTCAATTCCCTGCACATTGCTGCTCCTGTTAAACTGTCATTTTCAAAATAATCTGGTCACCTAAGATGCGCTGAAGCAAAGAAGTGTGTGTGGGAGTTGTTACAGATCAATGAAGATTTAAGTCAGAGGGCACCACTTTTTTTTTTTAATCCTAATGTCTAACATGAAAGGGGTTGGAGCTCTATGACTTAATGGGCAGACATGAGACAATAAGCTGAGCCAAAACCGTGCTGCCAAGTGAGGCTTTCAAAAATGATTAGTAACTTCAGTGATGTCAACTGCCCCACAATAAAGTGCAGGAGTCAGCATGTTAAAGAAAATGTAATGATTGATGTGCTCAAAAAACAATATTTTGATACAGAGGGGACGTCTCCACAGTAACATAGATATTGTGTTTAATATTTAACAGGAAGTCATCAATTACCTGTAACCTAGAAGTGGGCAAATCTTTAAGCACGGCAATCATAATGTTATTAGATTTGACATTTTGATGAGGGGTTAGAACGCAGCATGCTTGAATAAGACTGCAGGACTTCAGAGGAGAGAAAAAATATCTCAGTACTTGAGTGAGAGAGAGGCACTGGGAAGATTAAACAGGAGTCTGTATTTTAAGATAAAACAACAACAGAATAATGGCTTATTTATTTCAGAGAATCATTAAAGGGATTCAATTAAGGGACATTTTGCAGAGAAGCAGTCAGACTATGTATACACCTAGCCTACACACATTAAGAGAGGGGCGCATAAAATAATCACAAATAATTGGAAGTTGCAAACAATACAAAGAATTAAAAGGATTGGCTAAAAAGGTCAAAAGATGTTTACTCAAGCAGCAGTAATATATGAGGATTTTCTCCATGCACTGTATTAATTAAATCATAATCCTATTTCGCAAAATAGGGACATGTGGAAATCTTCCCTCCAATTGTATGGTAGGATTACAACTTAATTTTAGGTTATGTTCTCAATACACACAAGGGAGTAGAAATTGGATTGTGCCCATTTTTGATCGTATTATCAGTGCTTAAATACTTTGCACTGTTAAGTAGGAAATTTCTGCCCTGTGTCTCACCAGTAGGAGGATTGTCAGTACCAATCTTAATATTCACTGGCAGCTAAAATTTGGGGTGAACACAGGTCACAGGTGTGGTTTCAGGGTATTTCGCATTTCTTAATGGTGAGTTATATTAGGCTGTTGCAAAATAGAAGCCACAATGGGAACATCAAATAAAGCAGATGCTGTGATGAACATCACGATCACAGATGATGTAATTGTAGTTAACTCAATGAATGTGATGTAACTTGTGTTGAATAGGGTGAACAGGCAACACTGGCAAGACAAGGCAGATGGAGGTAGAGGAAGAGTTTAGGAAGTGTTTAGGAAGCAATTCCACAAGATGTTCAGTGACATCAAGAGTTCCTTAGATTGGATTCTTGCAAATATTCAGTCATCAGATTTGTACCACCTATTGTCCCAATATTCTATAGCCTCCCCTCCCATATTTTCCTTCACTATCCTGCAGTCACTGAGTTATGATAATGGATCAGAAACCCAAAGCATTTATAGACAGCTCTTACTTTTAATTCCAAACCATACTGTTCTTAAAAGGAGGGTGTTAGTGACTATCTGGCAAAGCCCTGTGTGAAGCCCGTAGAATGTAAATTGTCAGGGAAAGATTAGCAAGAGGAGACACCAAGGGGAGCTGATTACCTCTCTCAGCAGAAAGTCACCTTTTGCAGACATTTTTAATTGATCCTTCAGGAATACACAAGGACTACAGTTCAATAGTCAGTTTCAACTCCACTGATGTGGACTTGTACGACTGAATGCTCTTGTGTGTACCATCCTGGGTTTGATAGTTAAAAACTACCCCTTAGTCACTCTTTGTTGCATGTAAAGGGAAACACACACACTCTCTCTCACTCTAAATGCTGCAAATTATTTTTTAAAAAAAGAAATTATGATAAAGAAAGAACAACCAGCCTACAAAATCAAGAATTGATCACAGCAGTTCCACAGTTGATACTCTTTGGACTTTGTAATTAAGAGCTGAGTTCCTGGCGTCCACAAGCATCCTCAAAGCCTGTGGACAGAGCTTGGCACTGTGGAAGCTGGGGAGCACTACTTCTACCACCAATTCCATTTCAAGTTAGTTCCCCTCTTTTGTTTCCCTACTTTTTTTTGTTTTCTTTTTGTTAATATGATAAAAAGGCTGCATTCTAATTTTAGTTATTGTTACACTGCCCCAGCTAAACAGTACTTGTGATTTCTAATTTGATTAATTGGGTGTTTTCTTAATATGACGGTAGTCTATTTTCAAAAGAATGAACAGTTAAAATTTTTTCATCTCTTTCTTCCCTTTCCTTTTCGTTTTGTTGTTACTGTCACACTGCCCCTGGTGGGCGGTGTCTGTACATTGTAATTTGCTAATTGAGTGCTTTGCTCATACAGTAGTGAGTTTATTTTACCAAGAAATGAAGCACAGTTCACATTGGAGGGCCTTCTCATTGGCCTGCTTCTGGGCCTAGCAAGGGTAGCTACTCCACAGGTCCAGGCAGCAGGCTATTGAAGGGGTCATAATGCTCAACTGTCATCCTCTCTGTAATGGACCAGACCAAACACGTCCTTCAAAACATATCAGGGAGATATCCTAGATCCTAGCTTTTATCTATTTAGAGACAAGTACTGCAGTTCAGATGTGATTCGATTGGTCAAACTACTCGTCTTTGAGCAAAACCCACTTTATTCTTACATCTCAGTTAAAAAACAAAAGAAAAAGAATTGGTATAATCATAACTATCAAAGTACTTAAATATATACAACTCATCAACTATTCCAATAAAGCAGCATCTCATAAACATACCTTTGATCAAGGCATATTCAGTAAAACAGATTCTCTCACTTGCTATCTCCTCTAGTCCAGGAGAAAGGAAAAAATAAACAAAAGGGTGTATCTAACATCAGACAGAGAACTCAAGATTTTTGTAGCAGCAGAGAGAATGCTGTACCTAACAGCTTCAATTCCATAAACCTCAATTTCAACCAACTGAAAGCAAAAATTAAAACCAGGGAATGTGTGAGCTTGACTCCACCCATTCATGCTTCCTTTGTCTACTTTAAGAAAAACCCAAAGCTATTTACTCTGATTTCCATGGAGCTGACACTTCGACACCAAGTTTACAACGCCTGATTTTAAGAGAAAGACGACAGAACAAATCTCTGTTAAAGGCATATTTTGTGGTTATGTACTTATCCACATGTCCTTAGAGTGGGAGTTCCTTCTAACTTTGTACAACAGGTAAGCCACACATGATCTGAGATGATTTCTTCTTTCCTCAATGATAATCTTTCAACATCTGAATAACTGTGTCTGAAACGCTATTCTAGGTCATTGAGCACAGGGTTGAATTGTGTATGGAGCAAGTTAGGACACAAGTAGCAGAATTTTGGATGATCACAAGTCTACAGAGGTTTGAACATCTGAAGGTAACAAAAGCAAGGGGGAAGGCTTCAAAGATAGAACAGTTGGAAGAAGAGTGGAGAATGGTTGTCACGGCATAGATGTGTAAATATATGACCTTAATGATAGCATGAAAATGTCATTGAAAACTTGTTTCAGATTTGAAAATAACACAAATGTTGCAAACAGTTTGATTAGCCTGAGATGATTATCAAGCAAAGGGATAGAATTGATATTAAGGAGTGGAGCTTGTGACAAGGTCCAAAGAGAGTCTTACAACTATTTAATTGGCAGAAAATTATGTTAGTCAATTATTAGGTGCCAAGTAAGCTGTTGTCTCTCAGTTTAGATATCTTGTAGAGATTAGTAGGGTTATGTAGAGCTGGGTCTCATTAGTGTTCATGTGGAAACTGGCATTCCTATGTTTTCTGTGAAGTACATTTTCTGACATTGCCAAGAGGTGGTACATGAGTGATAAATGGAAAGGATACAAGGATAGATTCTTGACGAACACTAGAGATGACTGTACGGGAGCACAGAGGGAGAGGCTGCTGATTCTCTGGCTATGATTAGATAGACGAGAATGCAACCAGGCAAATAAATTAATATTCAGCTGGATGTCAGAGGATAATGTTGGGAGAGGATGGAGTGAGCAATTGTATCAAAAGCTGTAGACAATTTGAGAGGAGAGCAAAGACTCCTGGCATCTCTTCTCATTATGAATAGTTCAATGGACAGCAGCTTTGAAACCTTCAGTTCACTCCTGCAGTGTGTCTCAGATAAAATGGGTGCTATCCTAAGGTTCAGTTCCAATGACACCACAACAGAAATGGATACTGGTTTCTCTTAGGACAGAATTACACTTGCTACCTCATTAGTATCTCGGCTGCAGTTCTGTTGCTGTCAAGCCCGCAAAAGGGCCAGAAAGCCCCAGTCCCTGACAAGATACTGTGGAGGTTTAACAGTCAATGCTGCTCAAACAGCACTTGTTCAACAATAACTGTTGCCGAGCGTGGAGTATTGTGACTGTACAGGACATTGGTGAGGCCACTTTTGGAATACTGTGTTCAATTCTGGTCTCCCTCCCTGCTGTTAAACTTGAAAGGATGCAGAAAAGATTTATAAGGATGTTGCCAGGGCTGGCGCGTTTGAGCTTTAGAGAGAGGCTGAATATGCTAGAACTACTTTCCCAGAGCATTGGAGGCTGAGGGGTGACCTTATAGAGGTTTATAAAATCATGAGGGGCATGGATTGGGTGAATAGCCAAGGTCTTTTTCCAATGGTAGGGGAGTCCAAAACTACAAAGTACAGGTTTAAGATGTGACGGGAAAGATTCAACAGAAGCTGAGGGGCAAAATTTTCATGCAGAGTGTTCGTGCATGGAATGAGCTGCTAGAGGAAGTGGTGGAGGCTGATACAATTACAACATTTCAAAGGCATCTGGATGGGTTTAGAGGGATATGGGCCACATGCTAGCAAATGGGACTAGATTAATTTAGGATATTTGGTCGGCATGCATGAGTCTAATTTAAGGGTCTGTTTCCGTGCTGTAAAACTCTATGACTCTGACTTAGTTCTTGACCTCATTATAGCCTTGATTCAAACATGGGCAATAAAGCTGAATTCCATTAGTGAGATTAGAGTTGACTGCCCTTGACATTAAGGCTATATTTGATCAAGTGGCATCAAGAAACCCTGGGAAAACTAGAATCAATGGCCATTAGGAGAAAACTCTGCGCTGGTTGGAGTCACATCAAACACAGAGGAAGATGGTTGAGGTTATTGAAGATCAGTCACCTCAGCTCCAGGATATCTTTGTAGGAGTTTCCCAGGCTATAATCCCAGGCCCAACCATCTTCAACAACTTCATCAATTACTTCCCTCCCATCATAAGGTTAGAAGTGGACGTTTGCCAATGATGGCGCAATTTTCAGTACCATTCGTAACTCCTCACATACTGAAGCAATCATATCAACATGAAGCACTATCTGGACAACACCTAGGCTAATACTTAAAAATGGCAAACAACATTCATGAGACACAAGTGTCAAATAATAACCATCTCCAACAAAAGAGAATCTAATCATGCCGCTTGACATTCAATGGCATTATTATTGCTGAAATGTCCAATATCAAAAGCCTGGGAGTTACTACTGACCAGTTACTAAACTGGAATAACCATTTGAATACTGTGGCTGAACAGTAACTCAGAAGCAAGGAATACAGCAGCAGATAACTCTCATTCTGACTCCACAGTGCTTATCCATCATCAACAAGGCACGAGTTGGTAATGTGTTGGAATAATCCACACTTGCCTGGATGTGTTTGCAGCTCCAACAATAATCAAGAAATTCTACACCATCCAGGACAATAGAGGCCACTTGATCCACATCAAAGCCACAAAAGTTTATTCCCTCCACCACCAGCTCACAATATCACACATGTGTACCAGCAACAAGATATACTGCAGAAATTCACCAAGGTTCCTTCGACAGCGTTTTCTGAAGCCTCATCCACTATCATCTAGAAGGACAAGGGAAGTGGACACATGGGAATATCACCTCTTGTAAGTACCTCTCTAACCACTCACTATCCTGACTTGGAAATATATCTCTGCCCCTTCACTGTCACTGGGTGAAATCCTGGAACTCTCTCCTTGACAGATTTACAGGTGTACCGATACCAAACTGACTGCGATGTTTCAGAAAACAGCTCACTACTACCTTCTCAAGGTCAATTAACAATGACCAATAAATATGGCCTATCCACCAATCCCACATTACTCTGAATGCATTTTTTCAAATGGTATGCTGCACACAGCTGGAAAACAGAAGAAGAGGTTCAATTTTGCCCTGAATGTGTATTAATATCTTATTCCGAGAATATATAAGAATTAAAATTTTTCTTAGGTTCTTTTCTTGGCTGTGAACAATGTGGCATCGTGTGAGAGATTGGGACATCATTGACATAATCTTGGAGTACTTAATACATACCAGAAATACATTAGATAATGGCATGAATTCAGGACCATTCAAGTTTGAAAAGGATTCAAGTTCGACCAGCTGTAAATGTACAAAATATATCAGATTTAGCCATAGTTAATTTTATTCTTAGTTGGTTTCATCCATTAAAAACTGCCATAACTTTGGCTCAGTTTCATTATAAATTGATAATCTTCTTCATTTCATATAGAACGCAAGAATAGGAACATGGGAAGTGCAATCAGGAACAGACCATTCAACCACACAAGCCTGTTCCAATATTCAACCAGAACATGTCTTATACTTTACCTCAGTGCCATTTCCTTGTACTAAACATGACATTCCTAATGTCTTGAAATCTATTGATCCTTGTCTTGAACAAACTCAATAGCTGAGGCACCACAGTTACTGGGTGACGAAAATTCTGAAGATTTTCAACTCGCTCAGTGAAAAAAAAATCCTTCTCTTCACAGTCCTAAACAGTCTGCTGTTTATTTAACAACTGTGTCCCCAGATTCTGGTCGCCCAGTCGGGAAACTGAGATGCACCCTGTTGAGCCCTGTAAGAATTTTGTATGTTTCAATGTTAGAGAAAAAGATGATGTCAAAGGTTGGATCGTAGCTGATGCCTGGAGCAGAGCAAAAAACAGGAGTCTCATTCTGCATTAGATCCATGTTAAGACTGACCTGGGAGTTCTTCACATTGTTGTTAGGTTCTCAAAATGGAGAAAGTAACATTTGCTCCATTTTATCTTTCATGTTGATGACTGTCAATATTGGTGGATTGTTGACCAAATGTCAACCACAGTGACAAACAATTCAGCAACAAAAGGAAGCATTTACTCAAAAATTAGCTTTAACTACTGAAAATGTTTTCCCTCATTTTCTGTCTTTCTCCTAAAGGCTTGATGTGTTAGTACGTTAGTAGTCATCATCCAAGGCCGTCTGCAGTCTCCTGTACTGAGAGTCAGCTGATTCCAACACCAATGTTGCAAGCACTGAGATACAAGCAGTTGTGAGGAGATTTTATAAAGTAAGCACTGAGAGACTCAAGGGAGAGGTCTTTCAATATTATCACAGAAACTGTGCACTCTTGCAGAGAAGCTGGAGGATCCCAGTGCAAACATGAGAGTCAGAATGTTTATGTTGATATAGCCTTCAATGGGCAGGGTTACCGCTTGCAAGGAGGATCAGATGATGCCGGCAACCCAGTGTCCATTTGCTTCACCAATGACCTTCCTGGTCAGTTTGTCAGTTTAAACAGGAAAGCCTTTCCTTGTCCTCACTAAGGTGCAAAGAAGTTCTACCCAGCTCATAACCAATAGGGGAGATTTGTTGGACGTTGATTCTGTATGTACAGTCTAAGAGTGGTGCCTGTGGGAATACAAAACTGCAAGATCCATCTGTTTCTGACTTCTCGCATCACCAGCAAATTAATAAGAAATTCTGGCTAACACAGCAATGGTCATCAGGGAGATGCACTTGCGGGCAGCAGATTGGGAAATCTTGCAAATAAAGGGAACAGATCTCTGAAAGGAGCCAGAGTCAAAGACATTCAAGGCCATAGCGGATTTGATAACCACTGCTTGTGCACACCTATGTGTTTCATTGGGAAAGAGATCTTGACCTGGCAAGCAGTAGAAATTTAGTGATGTTCTGCTATGAAAACCTGAGATTCCAGGCTCACTGTTTCTCTGTTGCATGTAGAGAGCTGGTCCTCACACATGTGCTCTGTGACTATTCTCCTTGTTTTGTGGAGCATCCTGTGGTTGAGGAGAAGGTAGCTTGTGTTGTTGTTGATATTGTTCTGGTGTTGATGGTAATACATCTTGTCTAGTACCAGAAATCCAAATTGGATCAGATGCTCCCATGCTGCAGCGATAACTAAAAGCAGGTTGAGGTGAGTAAAATACTTGAGAGCAAAGAAACCTTCCAACATGGTGAAAATTGCCAATGAAGCAATGAAAGCATGCTCATAGAAAATATCCTGTGTGCACAAGCTGTTCACCTAGACAGGAAAGCAGTTGTGCAGTTTCAGCCTTTTCAGCCTTTTTTTTGCAGAGAAATGAATCCCAGTTATGGTCTTTCCTTATTGATCATGTGGCAGCAGGGGCGGGGTTTGGGGTTGCTGGAAGGCATGGTTGGGGGCTGGTGATGATTGGGAATTTAATGCCTAGTTCATACCTATGCCAAAAGTGTCAAAATTCTATCCTGAAAAAGACAACAGTTGTTCAACAACTCACTCAAATTGCATTCCCTAACCTGATTCTACTGCTCAGGAACTTCTAACTTAACACTCGAATGATTTCCATCAGTGTCATGGATGATTTCCTTGAATGGAGGCAAGGGCTTCACTTTATTGAACCCTTATCACCATTGCTTGACTTCTGCCAATTAAATATTCTGTATTCTTTAATTCTTAAGTATTAATTCTGTGAGTGGAAAATAGTCCAGAGCTAGCTCAACTGCTGAGCATCAAGTTCCAAACCTGTTACAAGTAGATTAAAGTAACACAAGGGGTTGGCATTCAAATGTTCTTCTGCAAACCCAGCACATGAGATGGTGTTGTACTACACTCAGTATTAATTGGTGTTAACTGGTAATGCCACTCAGTATTAGTCTTGCCACACCATCTATCATTGAGTTCTCTTCCTTCACCAAACAAAAGCAGACTTTGTATTTCATAACAGGCAACAAGTTTTGATCAGTGTTGACTTGAATAATAGCCCAACAGCAATTTTTAGCCTGCCACCTGAGTTGATAATTTGACATGGATGGACTGTGTCAGTTAAGCATCCTATATCACTTGCCAGTTGAGGTTGTAAGAATTTTGGAAAGGTCCAATTTTGTTGGCCTCAAGGTAGGTCCAAGATGACAGAATGGTTCTGACAGTTTGGAGGCGAATCAAAGGGGTTCAATTCTGGGCAATCAACACTAACAGTGTTTTTTTATGAAGCCAGAAGTGGGACAGAATTAAAGCAATTGTCAACTTCTTCTTATTCTTTGACAAACTGCCATCAGCAATATAAGCGTATTTGTGGCGCTTCCAGGGGAGCTAGGGAGCTGGAGATCACAGCTCAGAATTCATGTATAACATCTTTTCTGTAACGCGGCAACCAGAATTGAACATCTAACCAAAGTCTTATAAAGTTGCAACATAGACACCCTGACCCTTGTATTCAATTCCCAAACCAATAAAGGCAAGCATGACATAGCCATCTTTACCACCCTATACACTTGCATAGCCATTTCCAAGGAGCTATGGACTTGAACCCCAAGATCCCTCTGTACATCAATGCATTTCTAGGTCCTATCATTAACTGTATAGTTCACCTCAACATTTGATCTCCCAAAGTGCATCATCTCACAATTATCCAGATTAAATTCCATCTGCCATTTCTCTATCCATATCTGCAACTGATCTATATCCCACTGTATCATTTGACAACCGTCTATATTCCACTGATCTTTACATCACCTGCAAACTTACTAAGCCACCTATCTACCTTTTCATCCAAGTCATTTATGCATATCATAAACAGTAGAGGTTCCAGTACAAATCCCTGCAGAACACCACTAGTCACAGATCACCAGACAGAAAACCACTATTTTCTACCTTTTATGAACAAGCCAATTCTGAATCCATGTGGCCAAGTCACCATGGATCCCATGCAACTTAATCTTCTGGATGAGCCTACCATGAGGGACCTTGTTGAAAGCCTTACTAAAATCTATGTTGACAACATCCACTGCACTACCCTCATTGATCACCTTTGTCACCTCCTCGAAAAATTCAATCAAGTTGGTAAGACAAAACATGCCCCGCACAAAGCCATGCTGACTGTCCCGAATTAGGACATGCTTTTCCAAATGGGCATAAATCCTATCCTTAAGGATTCTGCCCAATAGCTTCCCAACTACTAAGAGACTGTGAGACTGTGAGTCTCACATTATTCCTATTTCCCTGTTAGAGGAACAGAGGAACAACAGTAGCTACTCACCAGTCCTCCAGGACCTCTCCAGTGCCTAGATACAAAGATCTTGGTCAATGCTCCAGCAATCTCTTCTCTTGCTTCTCTCAATAACCTGGGATAGATCTCATCAGGTCCTAGGGACTTATCTACCTTAATGCTCTCCAAAAAACCCAATACCACTTCTTTCTTGATCTCAAAATACCTTCGCATATTAGCATGCTCCATACTAATCTCATTATGCTTTATATCCTCCTTTTGGATGAATACCAAAGAAAAGTATTCATTTAGGGTCTCGCCTACATCCTCTGCCTCCAAGCACAAGTTCCCTCCTCTGTCCTTGAGTGGTCCTACCTTCTCCCTTGTTATCTTCTTATTTTCAATGTATGTATAGAATGCCTTGGGATTCTCTTTAACCCTTCTTTCCAAGGTCATTTCATAGCCCCTTCTTGCTCTCCTATTTCCCTCCTTGAATTCTTTCCTGCTTTCTTTATATTCCTCACAGGTTTCCTAAACCTTGTATATGCTTCATTTTCCTTTTGACCAAAGTCATAACCTCCTCTGTTATCCAAGGTTCCGTTTCCTTGCCATCCTTGTCCTTCCTCCTGACTGGAATAAGCCAGTCCTGAACTCTGATCAGTAGGTCTTTAAAGAACTCCCATTTGTCAAATATCCCAATTAACACTCCTAGCTCCTGCCTAATAATGATGTAATTTGTTCTCACCAACTTCCCTAATTTTGTACATTTCCACAAGATCCTGGCTTATCCTTACTCATAGCTATCTTAAAACTTAAGGAGTTGTGATCACCATTTCCAAAATGTGCTCACACTGAAAGGTCAGCTACCTGGCCAGGCACATTAGCCAATACGAGTCTACTATGGCCCCTCCTCTAGTTGGATTATCCACACTTACTATTTCAAGAAACTTTCTTGGATGCATTTAACAAATTCTGCCCTGTCTAAGTCTCTTGCTGTAAGGGAGTTCCAGTCAGTATTGGGGAAGTTAAAGTCACCCACTATGATAACCTTGTTGCTACCGCATCTTTCCATAATCTGCCGAGACATTTGTTTCTCAATGCCTCGGTGGCTGTTGGGAGGTATTTAGTATAATCCTATCAGAGTGATTACACCCATCTTATTTTTTAACTCTCCGCAAAATGCTTCAGTGGATGAGCCCTCCAGTTTCTCCTCTTTGAGTGCAGATGGGACATTCTCCCTGATTAGTAATGCAACTCCTCCACCTCTTTTACCTTCCTCTCTATCTCATCTGAAACAAGACGAGATATATTTGACATTGAGCACAGCTTGTTGAGAAGCAAACCTGAAATATACAAACACATACAAGGAGGGACAACAGTAACGTTTTATACCTGAAAAATGGAAGAACAGATTGCAAATTAACATTAAAAAAAATTACAAATTTATATCTATAAGCCTCCTAGGAAAACAAAATGGGAATCTTTGAGTATGACAACAAAAAGATGAGAGCTAGATCAATAACAGAGGCTGAAAATGTTTTTTTCTAACAATTGATTTTGGTGCAGATACCATCACAAACCTGCAGTTATGTAATTAAAGTGGAGAAGGATGTGTCTAAAGCCACTAATCAAAAATGAAGTGCTCATTAAGAAAATTGAGTAGCAGGAAAACCACGAATCACAAGGTGCAGCTGGTAGATCACAGCCAAGCATCCTGGAAGTGCTGAGGGTGAAGTCAGGTAATGAGTTGGTGGATATATTATTCATTGAACACAGCTCATTGAACACAGGAGTATCAAAAGATTGGGAGATAGCTCAAGTGATTACAAAAATTGGGAGTACTATTACAATGTATGACAGCAATTACCAAGGTAAATTGAAAGTTAAGCATACAATTAGATCTATGAAGTGTAAATCAAATATACTGACACTTTAAAATATATTGGTGAGAACATTCCTGGAGTAATGTATCCATTATAATCTTATCATGATATGCAGATCACGAAAAAGTTACCCATGGTGGTTCTGGGACTACAGCTGCTCTTAATAAATTAAAGGTAGATGTGATCCTGGAGTGAATCCATGAGATGGATATTGAGACATGAAGCAGAATTTACTCGGCCAGGGGGCAAGTTCTGCTGGATACAGGGTGGGAAAATCCCAGAAATTGATACCAAGTCGATATCCAGACATCATTTCCATCCTCCTTCAACTCCAGCTTTTTCTCTTTCCCCAGTGCAGATTCTAAATTCTGCAAGGAACTCCTGAAGATATGGCGAGAAACTAATTGAAATGATTCAAAAGGCAAGTAAGAACGTTTTTAATTATGAATTCCTTCTTTCCCAATGATATACTGCATCTATGCAGTCTCTCTGAGGTAAAGGCACAGCAGGAAGAACTTCTGAAGCTTTATACCTTTTCAAAAAAAGTTTAATTTTCTAGTATTGCCATAAAGTGAAGGGTGTCATTAATTCCCCAGATTATATCTGATGGGCCACTTTGCTACCCAGTTTTTGACCTATTCATATCCCCAGAGAGGTGTAAAGGGAATTGGGATCAAAGTGTAATGATAACCAATTGGTGTACCCTCCTGAGGACATGAATTGTCTTGTTGCATCTGGCACCATTTGTAGGTTGAAGGCATCAGACATGTACTGCTGACTTCCATGGCTACTTCCATTCAGGCCTGCTTGCTTAGAAAAAATGTACCTCGTAAATCTCACCTCACATAGATCTCACAGCTGGAGCTCCAGGTAAAGGTCAGAGGCCTGAGGAGCAGCATTCTTTTCCATTCTATTGGTTCCTGAAGCATCAATGATCCAAGTGTAGCTGATTTCTTGTAGTCCATGCTGTGGCCCATTTAATTAGAAATTTTTCCCTTGACAGTACAAACACACTATTCTGCCCGCATTTTCCTGGTGGTTAGTGAGTGCAGAGTCAGGATGCCAACTGCATTGTTCTTGGAAAGTCTTGGCAAAGCCTGCCCATTAGGAGATGTGGTTCTTAAGCCAAAAATGGACCTGCAGCTCTGCCAGGAATTAAACGAACAAAATTCTACCTGTTGTTTATACTGAAGCTGACATAATTAAAGGAGATTATTCATAAGTTATTAGTTCTTAAACTGTTATTGTCAAAGTTTAATTAAGCTTCACTCAGTCTGATGCAACGCAGTCTTTGAGTAGAGAATTGGACAGTCTAGCACAAAGTCCTGATGGAGATAAACATGCCATCTGTGGCCTCATTAGTTAATGTATCTGAACCTAGAGCCTCATGCTACAAAATACATCTTGCTAGGTAAGACCAGTCCCCATTCTTGTTAAAACAAGTGATCTTTCCTTTACCAATGATAAATCCACAGGTTCTTAGGCTCAGGTTGGAATGAAGGATTTGTTGAGGATTTTTCTGGGTTAAAGTCTAATCTACTCCAGAACTACATAATAACTTCTCTGAACAGATTGATCAGAAAATATCTAGAATGGAGGTTTTGGATGCTTCTGGTGTACTGGAAGAGTCCCTTTCTGCTGGGCCAGAAAGTTTGGGGTCAAGTCCCATCTGGTCCTGAGGCATATAAGAAATCATCTGGACTGGTTGATTAAATATATCTAGAAAGGAAGATTATTGGCAGTTACAGTACCTCTACCAGCAGCTGCCACTCATCGCTCCTGCAATAGTGGACACTATAACAAACTAAGGAAGCTGCGACTAGCCATAACTTAATGAGAAGAACTCATAAATAGCTGTTAAGTTCCCAACGGCTTACAACCAAGTGGAACTATGTGCGGAAAGGAAGCTGGCAGCAATGATAAAAAAGATAAAGTTAAATTTTCCCATGTGCACCTAACTTGCTGTAAAATTTATTGAATTCTTTGAAACTTCCCACATCAACCTTGGCCGATGGAAAAAAGCCATTAGAAGTACTCACAAACACAGACCATGTTATGGACTATCAATCAAGAAAAGATAGTTGGCAAATTCTGGACATTTTATTTGAGTAAAATCTGTATTAAGTACTGCTTAACAACATGCAAACCGTGATTGTATGCAAGTAAAAATAATTGAATATTTTGTCACATTTTCACATTAATTTTAGCTGCTCAATCGCCAATTTTATTGAGAAGCTCAATAAATTTCCATGTCCCTGACTAAACTGACATTTCATTAATAGCAGTGTCACTGCTCTTACAGACGACAAGCATTATTAAGTACTCTCACATCAAGAAGCGAACAAAGACAGCCAGGAATCATACACAACTACTTGCACCAACAGATTTATACCAATATTTACGATGCAAATAAGATTCTTCCCATTTTACTCCATCGTAGCCCATCGATACATCCTTGTATTTTATGCTTCCTCATATACTTAACCCATTTCCCATTCAATGCACTTACACTATTGAGGTCGACCAGTCCACTTAGCATTAGGTTTCACATGGTGAACATAGCATAGATAGTGATCACAATGGCCCAGATCTGGCACTGGGAGATGATCATGTAGCAACATAAACAGAGTTATGTGTCAGGATCCCAAAAGCTGACTCCGCGGGGATTGCCTGAGAAGTTGAAAGACCTGCTGGGAAACTATCTAATGTCTGGACCCCTTTGAAATATTTCATAATTCGGTGTTAGAGTTAGAAAATTTTAAGGGTTACAACTGACTTAGTCTTAATAGTTACTCAGCAAAGCTTAGAGGATTAACACCTACTACAACTCCTAAGTAAATATTAAACTGAAGCCACCACCACTCCACTCCACTAACCCATCACTGACTCATCACACACCTTCAGTTCCTTCATGGACAGCCAGTCCTCTTTCCACCCACCCAAAATACAGCTCCTGCACTCAGCCCATCATGGACTAAAACTCCACCTCAATCTGACCCCGACTCCCACTTCCACAAAACTCTTAAAATCTCTTGGCCTGGAAGTTTACGCACAGAATTCCACTTAAAGGGAGTGTGAAGCTGGAGGAACACAGAAGGTCAGGCAGCGTCATAGGCATAGGAGATTCGATGTTTCATGTTGGGACCCTTCATCAGGACTGAAACATCTACTCTCCTGCTCTTCTGATGCTACTTGACCTGTTGTGTTCCTCCAGATCCACACTGTATTGACTCTGACTGCAGCATCTGTAGTTCTTGCTATCTCCACTTAAAGGGAATTGTATTTTTTTTTAATCTGATCAGGATCAGGAACAGAATTTTGATCCTGATGGGAAGATTTGAACCAGCCTCAATACACCTCAATAACAATAGAGTGAAAGAGGAGAAATAAATGTGAATTGAGCTCTATAGGTGCAATAAGCACTTGTGTGATGTCAATAAAATTAGCAGTGAACAAAAACAAAAAACTCAATAAGTCTAATAGCATCAATGGGGAGACAAACAGTGTTAGTGTGTTAAGTGCAGCATGACTCTTTTTTGGAACTCAACATAGTCAACCAAGAACTCAACCAAGGAGACTCATGCAATGGAGAAAGAAATTTGTGGGATAGTGTTGATCAAGTATGTTCATACACCCTCCCCCAGTTCCTCAGCTTGATGCCAGGGTGCTCCCGACCAGAGATGAACTCCCCTCCTGCATTAACCCCTTCCTTCACTTGCCTTACCATACCCCCCAGAGATATTGTTGACCTGGACAGGCTAGGAGTGTGTGCAAAGAAGTGACAGATGGAACACAATGTGGGACAATGTGATTTAATGCACTTTAATAGGAAGAATAGAAGCGTAGACTATTTTCTAAGTGGGGAAAGGTTTTAGAAATCTGAAGCACAAAGTCACTTGGGAGCCCTAGTTTAGGATTATCTTAAAATTAACATGCAGGTTCAGTTGGCATTTAGGAAGGCAAATGCAATGCTAGCATTCATTTCAAGACAGAAACAATACAAAAGCAGAAATGTACTTCTGAGGCACTATAAGGCTCTGGTAAGACTGCATTTGCAATATTGTCAGTGGTTTGGGCCCTGTACCTAAAGAAGGATGTGCTGGCATTGCAGGGATCCAGAGGAGGTTTGCAAGCATGA
The DNA here is from genome assembly GCA_024137785.1 of Ginglymostoma cirratum. Lineage (NCBI taxonomy): Eukaryota > Metazoa > Chordata > Chondrichthyes > Orectolobiformes > Ginglymostomatidae > Ginglymostoma > Ginglymostoma cirratum. The sequence goes on from JAHRHZ010000024.1 coordinate 12,377,619, forward strand.
TCCCAGGGATGAAGTGCTTGATGAATGAGTAGTGGTTGAGGACTCTGTGCCTGTATTTGATAAAGTTTAGAAGGATGAGGATGTTACAGAACACTGACAGACCAGGATAGAGTGGACATGGAGAAGATGTTTCCACTAGTAGGTAAGACTAGTACCTGAGGGCACAACTTCAGAGTGCAGGGACGACCCTTTATAATTGAGATAAAGAGGAATTTCTCCAGCCAGAGGCCATTTAATATCTGGAACGCATTGCTGCAGAGAGCTATGGAGGCCATGAAATTGACTGTATTCCAGATGGAGATTGATAGGCTCTTGAATAGAAAGGGATTAAAGGTTATGGGGAGAAGGCAGGAGAATGGGGTTGAGTATCATATCAGCCATGATTGAATGGCAGAGTTGACTTGACAAGCCAAATAGCCTAATTTTGCTCCTATGTCTTATGGTCTGTGGTTTTACGCATTTTGAGACACGGCTGCTTCCTTGTTGTAATGCAGTTTGTTTACAGTTTAAGGTGTGAGCATGTGAGGCAGTTTTGAAATTGATACAAGAGGTATGCCCCCTTGACTTAATACTGCTGAGCAGCAAGGCCAGAGGCCTAATTGTGTAATTGCACCAGTTGGCACATCAGGGCAAGGCATTGATGCTGCAAAAATCCAGGTAGGTGCTAAGTGGGCGCATGCTAACCCAGCAAGCAAGCAAACCTGAGATACATCCTTGTCCAATTCTTCAGCTGGTTGCGTGTTGTTGCGCACAAATTGTCCTTGCTGCAGACTTTCAATGCTGATGCACCATGTAATGCATGTCTGCACTTCATGTGTGGCATGCAAGTGTATTTCAGAACTGCCATTACGTTTATGAGAGGTTGACACAGATCAGATGCCAATGTCCATCAATGAGGGGTGTGTGCGGCAGGTGAGTGTAGATCATGCTCTGAGATTCTGTTTGGTCCTATGCAATATTGAGGTCTTTCAGAGCAAACAGTGAGTTGAACTTGCCATGTACCCATTCTGAATTGTACATTGAGCTTTCTTGACATCTCACTTGTTTGGTGTATTTGGTAAGACAGAAAGCTGGATATTAATGAGGTGCGCTGGTCTGTTAACAAGGCATTTAACAAGTTATAATCCCCCTTTGTTGGCAATTTGCCAGTGTCTAGCAAGAAATGTGCCACACTGCTTATCATAAAAGATTGAGTGAAATGCTCCAATGTCACTACATGCCTCATTGAATTTCTCATCTGATTCTGCCACAAATCTCACCATTGCCCATGTCACATAAATAGATACGATTCTGCCCATAATTTTGAAACTATAGAAGTTTATAATAATAACAAATATTTCTTGATAATATTCAGTGATAATAGTTATTTTTGATTTTCTTATGCATGTCATCAAACATTAATGATTACTCTTTATAAGCTCAGCCTAAAACACAACCACCTCCAAAATGATTTTTCTGTTTCCAGCAGCAGGAAGAGCTGGAGCTTGGACCAGGGGCCTGTCGGGAAAGGGTGAGTCACTGGTTTAAAACTTTAAGCAGCAGCAGCATCTTGGAAAGCAGAGGTTTCTGGGAAAGGACGGACATTGTTTTTTCCCCTTTCAGCTACATAAGTGAGTGTTTTCTAAACCCGAGACAAATCAGGTGAGTTTTTCCTCTTTCTTTTTACTTTCTGATAAGGGGACTAGCAGGGATGGCAGTGCAGGGAGAGGAATGTTCCTCCTGCAGGATGTTTGAGGTGAGGGACGCCATTAGTGTCCCGTCCAAGTACATCTACAGGAAGTGCACCCAACTCTTGCTCCTCCAAGACCACGTTCGGGAACTGGAGTGGGAGCTGGATGAACTTCGGATCATTCAGGAGGCAGAGTCTGTGATAGATAAGAGTTACAGGGATGTAGTTACTCCTAGGCACGAAGAAAGCTGAGTAACTGTTAGAAGGGCGAAAAAACAATCAGTGCAGGCATCCCTGTGGTCGTTCCCCTGAAAAACAAGTATACCATTTTGGATACTGTTGTGGGGGACGACTTACTGGGGCATGCACTGGGGTGCAGGTCTCTGGCACAGAGTCTTCCCTCTTGCACAGAAGGGAAGGGGGGAAAGGAGGAAAGTGTTAGTCATTGGGGACTCAATAGTTAGAGGGTCAGATAGAAGGTTTGTTGGGAACGAAAGAGACTCACGGTCGGTGTGTTGCCTCCCAGGTGCCAGGGTCCGTGATGCCTCGGATCGTGTCTTTGGGGTCCTGAAGGGAGAGGGTGACCAGCCCCAAGTCGTGGTCCACATAGGTACCAACGACATAGGTAGAAAGAGGGATAGGGATGTAAGGCAAGATTTCAGGGAGCTAAGGTGGAAGCTGAGAGCTAGAACAAACAGAGTTGTTATCCGTGGTTTGTTACCCGTGCCACTTGATAGCGAGGCGAAGAACAGGGAGAGATATCAGCAGAACAAGTGGCTGCAGGGATGGTGCAGGAGGGAGGGTTTCAGGTATATGGATAATTGGGGCTCATTCTGGGGAAGGTGGGACCTCTACAAACAGGACGGTCTTCACTTGAACCAGAGGGGTACTAATATCCTGGGTGGGAAATTTGCTGGTGCTATTCGGGTGGATTTAAACTAGCTCAGCAGGGGGATGGGAACCATTGGTGTAGTTCCAGTACACAGGAGGATGAGAGTAGGGAGGACATGGACAGGATTTCATCATCACAGGAGTGTGCTGGCAGACAGCAAGCTGGTTTGAAGTGTGTCTACTTCAACGCCAGGAGTATCTGGAATAAGGTAGGTGAGCTTGCAGCATGGATAGGTGCCTGGGACTTCAATGTTGTGGCCATTTCGGAGACATGGATAGAGCAAGGTCAGGAATGGATGTTGCAGGTTCCAGGGTTTAGATCTTTCATAAAGATCAGGGAAGGTGGTAAAAGAGGGGGAGGTGTGGCTTTGTTAGTCAAGGACAGTATAACGGTGGCTGAAAGAACTTTTGACGAGGACTCGTCTACTGAGGTGGTATGGGCTGAGGTCAGAAACAGGAGAGGAGAGGTCACACCGCTGGGAGTTTTTTATAGGCCTCCACAAAGTTCCATGGATGTGGAGGAGAGGATTGGCAAAATGATTCTGGGCAGGAGTGAAAGGAACAGGGTGGTCATTATGGGAGACTTTTACTTCCCCAACATCGGCCGGAAATGCTATAACTCTAGTACGTCAGATGGATCAGTTTTTGTCCAATGTGTGCAGGAGGGTTTCCTGACACAGTATGTCGAAGGGCCGACAAGAGGGGAGGCCACACTGGATCTGGTACTTGGTAATGAACCAGGCCAGGTGTTTGATTTAGTGGTAGGTGAGCACTTTGGAGAGAGTGACCATAATTCGGTTACGTTTAGCTTAGCGATGGAAAGGGATAGGAACATGCCACTGGGCAAGAGTTATAGATGGGGGAAGGGCAATTATAATGCGATTAGGCAAGACTTAGGAGGGATAGAATGGGGTAGCAAAGTGCAGGGGATGGGGACTATCGAAATGTGGAGCTGGTTTAAGGAACAGATATTGCGTGTCCTTGATAGGTATGTCCCTGTCAGGCAGGGAGGAAGTGATAAGGTAAGGGAGCTGTGGTTTACAAAAGAAATTGTATCTCTTGTTAAGCGGAAGAGGGAGGCTTATGTGACATTGAGACGAGACGGTTCAGATGAGGCGATGGAGAGTTACAGATTAGCTAGGAAGGATTTAAAGAGAGAGTTAAGAAGAGCAAGGAGGGGACATGAGCAGTCATTAGTGGGTAGAATAAAAGAGAACCCTAAAGCTTTCTATAGGTATGTGAGGAATAAAAGGATGACTAGGGTAAGAATAGGGCCAGTCAAAGACAGAAGTGGAAAGTTGTATGTGGACCCTATGGAGATTGGAGAGATGCTAAACGAATATTTCTCATCTGTTTTCACTCGGGAAAAGGAGAATATTGTAGAGGAGAAGACTGAGATACGGGCTATTAGACTTGAAAGGATTGAGGTTAGTAAGGAGGAGGTGTTATCAATTCTAGAAGGTGTGAGGGTAGATAAATACCCTGGGCCAGATGGGATTTTTCTGAGGATTCTCTGGGAAGCTAGGGAGGAGACGGCAGAGCCTTTGGCCTTGATCTTTGAGTCGTCATTGTCTACAGGTTTAGTACCAGAGGACTGGAGGATTGTAAATGTTGTGCCCTTGTTCAAGAAGGGCAGTAGAGATGACCCAGGTAATTACCCAGTGAGCCTTACGTCTGTTGTAGGAAAAGTTTTAGAAAGGATTATAAGAGATAGGATTTATAATCATCTAGCAAGCAACAATTTGATTAGAGATAGTCAACATGGATTCGTCAAGGGCAGGTCGTGTCTCACAAACCTCATTGAGTTTTTTGAGAAGGTGACCAAGAATGTGGATGAGGGCAGGGCAGTTGATGTGGTGTACTTGGACTTCAGTAAAGCCTTTGATAAGGTTCCACACGGTAGGCTATTGGAGAAAATGCGGAGGCATGGGATTGAGGGAGATTTAACAGTTTGGATTAGAAACTGGCTTTCTGAAAGAAGGCAACGAGTGGTAGTTGATGGAAAATATTCAGCCTGGAGTCCGGTTACTAGTGGTGTGCCACAAGGATCTGTTCTGGGACCACTGCTGTTTGTCATTTTTATAAGTGACTTGGACGCAGGCATAGGTGGATGGGTTAGTAAGTTTGCAGATGACACTAAATTCGGTGGAGTGGTGGACAGTGTGGCAGAATGTTGCAGGTTGCAGGGATAAACTACAGAATTGGGCTGAAAGGTGGCAAATGGAGTTCAATGCAGATAAATGTGAGGTGATTCACTTTGGGAGGAATAATACGAAGGCAGAATACTGGGTCAATGGAAAGATTCTTGGTAGTGTGGATGTGCAGAGGAATCTTGGTGTCCAGGTACATAGATCCCTGAAAGTTGCCACCCAGGTTGATAGTGCTGTTAAGAAGGCATACGGTGTGTTAGGTTTCATTGGTAGAGGGATTGAGTTCCGGAGCTGTGACGTCATGCTGCAACTGTACAAAACGCTAGTGCGGCCTCACTTGGAATATTGCGCGCAGTTCTGGTCACCTCATTACAGGAAGGATGTGGAAGCATTAGAAAAGGTGCAGAGGAGATTTACCAGGATGTTGCCTGGTCTGGAACGAAGGTCTTATGAGGAAAGGCTGAGGGACTTGGGTCTGTTCTCATTGGAGAGAAGAAGGCTAAGAGGGGATTTAATAGAGACATACAAGATGATCAGAGGATTAGATAGGGTGGACAGTGAGAGTCTTTTTCCTAGGATGATGATGTCGGCTTGTACGAGGGGGCATAGCTGCAAATTGAGGGGTGATAAATTTAAGACAGATGTCAGAGGCAGGTTCTTTACTCAGAGAGTGGTAAGGGCGTGGAATGCCCTGCCTGCCAATGTAGTTAACTCAGCCACATTAGGGGCATTAAAACAGTCCTTGGATAAACATATGGATGATGATGGGATAGTGTAGGGGGATGGGCTTAGATTAGTTCACAGGTTGGCTCAACATCGCGCAGAAGGGCCTGTTCTGCGCTGTATTGTTCTATGTTCTATGTTCTATGATTTTAGATTGTAAAAAGATTTTCTAGTGTAAATTCAAATCAGTGATCCAATTCCAGGTTTCAGAAGATAGTTGTCATCTGTTTAAACCTTCATTTTATGGTTTTGGTATCTAAAACTCTCAATTATATTATTACCTGATACTCTGGCTGCACACAGACATGGACTGCTTCAATACCCAAGCCATTCAAGAAAGCATCTATTTCAGGTTAATAATCTGAAGCCTAATTCATTAATTTATTTCAGACGAAAACAAAACTAACACTTGGAAATGATTATCCTTGACCTCTGTTTTGAAGCATTCAAGATGATTCAAACCAATTTTACAGGGCTTTCTTTATTGGTCAGGAATCCTCTTACAACGTTTCTCAAATGGAAGCTGCCCATTAACCCACATGAAGCTGACTTCAGTGGGTTTTCTGATCCATGTGATTATTACCACATGGAAATTTGACTCCCCTGGCTTGTATAGCTCTTAGGATAGAAAGATTCAGAAGAGGTCTGCTGCCATTGAAAAACAAAGGACTTCCCTACAGACACTACAATCTCAGGCTATCTCAAGACTTCACATATATAAGGAGTTACTTTACAGGTGTATTTGATGTTATAAGGTTGAAAGCAAAGCACCAGCCAATTTCTGCACTTTTAAAGTCACAAAGATAACAATGAAAAAGTGACCATATTGACAGCCTCTTTGAGGAGGGAGATGCAGTTAATCTGAAAGGTTGTCAACCTAAAATGTTCTGACAAAATGTCATGAGCCTGAACTGTTAACTCTGCAGATGCTGCCAGACTTATTTGCTGATATTTAAGTGATGTTGTTTTAAAGAGTAACATATTGAACACTCACCAGGACAGTTCCCATGTTAATCAAATGGTGCCATGGGATCTTTAAAGTTCACTCTAGAATGGAGATCAGACTCACATTTTGACATCTGGCAGCACATTGAACAGTCCAATCTTCCCTCTATACTACAGTAATGTGTAACCAAATGTCTGGAATTGAGATTGAACACTCAACTTTCTGATTTAAAGGCAAGATCTCTATGACTGATCTAAGGCTGACCTCTGAAAAGGGGGCAGTGAGAAAGTGCTCTGTAAACCTGGTGTCATCTGTGGAAAAAACTAAACAGAATTAGCAGTAGTGTATCAGGCCAATGACTATTCACTGGAGCGTGGGAATATAGCAGATCTTACAGCAGTACAAAATCAGGTAAAGGAGAGAAGAGAGGAAGGCAAAAAAGGAAGCTCTGTGATAGAGAGACCGAAAGATGAATAAACAAAGAAAAAATAAGAAATAGGTTTGCAGAATTTTATAAATTGGTGCAGGAGAATAACAATTGTGCTAAAAAGGTGTCGGTGGGACTAATCTAAAATTGTTGAAAGACAATGTTCCTTTTTTCTGGTGAGGCCTGTGCAGGGCCATGCGCTATTAGGGCATTTGTCCAACTCCATGTTCATGTATTTCTTTCTGCTGGTTTAGAAATGTGAAATAAGAGCACTGAACACTCCTTGAGCAGTGTTCCTGTATTATGGTTTGTAGAAAACATTGCAGATGCTGATACTGTAACATCTGTCTTGTGTAATTTTCCCATGTACTCGCCAGCACAATTTCCCAGTGAGGAATTCCGCAACTTTTTTTTTCACTCAGCAAATGGTGAGAATATAGAACTCACAATCACTGGGGGCTGGTTGAAACTAATAGTGCAGATGCATTTGAGGAGAAAGTAGACAATTGAGTTAGAAGGTAGAATGCTAGGTTTAGATGATTAGACATGGCTAGTGAAGTATGAAAGCCAACATAGGGTGGTTGAGCCAAATGATCTGTTTCTTTGCAGAATAGCCATGTAATCTTTGTAATCTTAGATCATACTGTACTGCACAGAGCAGATGGTGCACAAGATTGAAGATGTGTATATCTTCACTTTCTGCCTTTTATTCCACATATCCCAATTCTAGCAAATTTAAAATTGCTGGGGGTCTTTGTGGGGCTGTAAAAGTATTAAAGAACTGTTCATTGGAACAGTCTGAGAAACTCAGCATCAGTGTGAAGATAACTGCTGGTAGCAGCAAGTATGCTGCACAGGTTCTATTGCTCAAAATGTTAAGGAAACTTATCAAAGTATTTGATTTATGAATTTTGTGAGATCCATATACAGCATATTCCTTAACTACTTTTCCTCCGAGTTCGGAGAGAAATGTCAAATGTGTAACTCCATACCATTAACAGATTTCTAACAGCTGTTTAGATAAGCCACTCACTGAATTGACATTTATCAAGTGGTTTGTCTTTATCACACTATGTCTAATGCTGCAGGGAATGCTGTTAATGAAAATTAATAATGTAATGTTGGAAATTTTGTTTATTATTTCTAGCCTGATATAGATGCTTGTATCTCAAAAAATCTACGTTATTTTGTTGGTACACTAGAGAATGGATCATGTCTTGTTTTTGACTTGGACCTGCAGTAATACATGGTAAATTCACCACATTTAGTGTATAATGGATAGAGATAGTAATTTTCCAGACAGAATGTTTAAAAATCATTTATTGAAAACACAGAATTAGCAGCACATCATAAGTGTCCTCACTGGGAGCACCCATTTAACAGGATAGTGAGAAGTTTGGTTTTGGGTGACAGAATAAAATCAGTAACTTTGTCAGGTGATATTGTAATGGGTGGCTGATTCTAAATTGCTCTTTTTGCGTCATAAAGCAAGATCAAAATTATTTCCAATAAAAAAAGGCACAGATCATCCCAGTGTATTTTAATCTTTCATTTAGAAGTTCATCAAGTTTTATGCTCAGATTTTATATTGACATATAAGCTCATGTCAGATTGAAATCAATAATGACACAATTTCAGTGTCTAACACAATTTCCAACTGGCATCGCACTTGGTCTCCTACTGCCCAAATAAGATGTGCAACTTGGGCAGTGAAGTATATTATTTGTGAAAGAACATTTAAAGAAGAAAAATAAAAAGAAGAACTGTACAATTAAATGACACCATTCACATTGTAAAATTCCCCAAGGTACTATATGAGAGCATTCTCAAACAAAATTTGCCATAAAGGTACATACAGCGATATTCGGGCAGACGGAAACAAATCTTGGTTAAAGAGGAAAGGGAGTAGAGAAGATCTTGAAGGAAATTCAAACTTGACAGCTGAAAGTACAGCTGTCAATGATGGAAGGATTAAAATCAAGGAAAGACAAGAGTTTAGAGTTGGAGGGTGCAAAATCCCAGAGGATTATAGGGTCAGCAGAACCTACAGAGCTGGAGCATGTGAGGCAATGGAATGATAATAAGGATGAGTACTCTAAAAGCTGGAGCCAACACAAGCAATGGGGTGATGGGTAATTGGAGCTAAGTGTGAATTAAAGCATAGGCAAGAGACCTCTGGATGTTGTTAAAATATACATTATATATGTATAATATACATATATAGTTTATTAATTTTATTTGTGTTTCAGCTGTGGGATTATTGGCATGACTGGCATCTAATCCTCATCAACTATTGCCCCTGAGAAGGTGATTGTGAGCTTTTTCCTCGAATTGCTGAAATCCACATAACGTATCTCCTTGAGCTCTCTGTCTGGAGGCGGGTCCTACTCACAAAACACCATAGGTAGGACACAGGAGCAGGTCTTGAATCCACACAGCCTTACCGAGAATTGAAATTACGTTGTTGATAATGATCTGATCCATATCGTCCATTCAGTCCACTGTGCCAATCTGTTCTCCAAAGATCCCAAGGATTGCAATAGCAACAGATACTTTTCCATACATGGTGTCACCTGGAGCTAGGGATAATGATAGTGGAGGCTCCAATTTCTTTCCATCACACGGCTATCTACGAATCCCTCTACTCTTACCACTTGCCACTGACATTTGTAGGAAGACTTTGTGCCTAAATGCACGCAGCATTCATAAGAAATGGATAATTCACCACACAAATAAAATTAAATATCTTTGAGCTGTTCTCTGTTTCAGATATGGCTACAGGGTTACAAAGACTGCGACCTGACTATCCAAGGACATGTAACATTTAGCAAGGATAAGAAGCTTAGAAAAGTAACTTTATTGATTAAGGATGACATTGTTACAATAGAAAAATATAACCACAGCTCTGGAGATGCAGACGTAGAATGCACATTCACCAAAGAAAAGTGCTGAAAAAATTATTAGAACTAAAAAAAATGATGTGCCCATGTCCTCATGTATTATCCTGGGTTCTGAAAAGAAGTTATTGCTGAAATAGTGGATGTGTGGTTTTAATTGTCCAAAACTTCCTAGATTCCGTAGGTGTCCCATCAGATTGGTAAATAGTAAAAGCACCTCATCTATTCAGGAAAGAGAGGAGACAGGAAACAAACTAGTTAGCTTAATGTCTGTCATAGGGAAATGCTGGCATCTTTTATCAAAAGGATTTAGTGCCACACTTGGAAAATCTCAATGCATTCTGAGAGAGTCAGCATAGTTTTATATAAACGTGAAATTGTGCTTGACTAACATCAGATTTTCTGAGAACACAAATATACACACACATGCATGTGCACATATGCACACATGTCTACTAGATTGGAAGAACATCAAATCATCTTATGTAGACAACAGATCAACAAGAAACAGACTTCATTGGACAACTTTGAACAGTTTTCAATCAAAATTTCACTTGAAGAATGCAAGACCACATGATTTAGAAGCAGAAGCCTTTCAGCCCATCACATTTGCCTGGTTCAACTCAACTTCCTTGCCCAAGTCCCGTAACCTTTGATTCATTTACTAATTAAAAATCTTCCTATCTCATCAACGAATATACTGAATGCCAAGCCTCTATATTCATTTGCAATAAAGAATTCTACAGATTGGCTATTTTCTGAGAGAAAAAATATTCCCCCTCACTTTGATCTTAAGTGAGTCACCCTTTACTCTGAAATTTTGCCCTCACATCGTAGAATCTCCCACAAGGGAAGCAATTACTCTGCATCAACCCTATGAAACACCGAAGAATCATATATGTTTCAATACGTCTCACTCTTCTAAATTCCAATGAGTACAAGCTCAGCTATTCAATTTCTTCTCCTAGGAAAACCTCCCCATGCGCAGCAATAACTGAGCGAATCTTCTCTGATCTTCCTCCAGATACCAGTATATCTTTTGTTCGAGATGGGATCCAAAACAGTTTACAGTATTCTAAATGTACCCTGACTGTGTCTAGTTTTAGAAATTCTGGTTTTTATACTCTATTATGTTTGAAATGCAGAACATCAGCCTTAGTGATTGGAACAAGGTCAACCAGGTGGATGTCATAGAATATTGGGGCTCTTATCATGCAGGGAGCCCTGCTGACGGATATAAACGGGACTGTTGTAGGAGCTGTCTCTGTGTTAGCTGGTTCAATGTCATGTACTATGCATGTGTAAATAAAGGGTGCCGAGATACTGGCCTTCATGGAGTTATTTCAGTGTGATGAGAGAAAAGCACACCTCTGAAGAGATTCGTTCGCAACAGTCGTCTTTGAATTTCTGGCATCATGCAGCTTTTTGGGAAAGCTGCCATCCAAGACTCAGCCCAGTATATAGAAAAAGCATATTATATTTTCTGGGTAAATGCAGATGAAAAACAATGACTAATTTTTTTCCCGACTGCTTGTGGTCCTGCAGCTTTTTCAGTTATAGGGAGCCAGGCTTTCCTGGAGGCACCAGATACTACAACCTTTCATGACTTGACTGATTGAGGTACGGAATATTACAACCCCTATTCTGAGATGCTATCGGTTTTACTCAAAAGTTTGAGAACCGGGGAATCTGTATCGGAACTTTTGATGAAGTTAAGTCGACTAGCAGAGGCATGTGATTTTGGTTTAAACATAAGTGAGATGTTGACAGACCATTTGGTCAGTGGGATTAATGATGTGACCATGGCAAAGTATCTACTAGCTGAAACCCAACTGGACTTCAAAAGGGCACTACAATTGGCTTTATCATTAGAAAATGTGGCAAGTGCAGCTTATGAGTTGCAGGGTATTCCAATAGAAGTGAACACACTCATCAGGCTGACTGAGCTTGGAGAACACCACTTGAGTAAAGGCAATTACATAGCTTCGCTCAGGATATATCTTGAACACAGTGACCCTAGGTCAGCCCACATTAAGACCCCAAAACAAAGCCAAGCCTCAAACAAACAGTTGAAATTTTCTTGAGGATCCAGGCCAGCAGACCATCGCAGTTATTGCCTGTCATATAGATTTGAGACAGCCGAAGTGTTCTAATAGGCATGCATTGCGTAAGAGAACTCATAGGCTGGTATCCAGGATAGTTACACAACATGGCCTCCATCCTGGAAACTTTGCATCAACTCCTAAAAAAGGGTCAGCCTTGGAAACAGTCGCACAGACAAGCCCTACCTTTCAGTAAAGAAAAGAAACAGCTTTCATTCTCTATGGTGTTGGCACAGTATGGGATACCAAGAAAAATCTGGTATTGACATGTGATGCCTCCCAGATGGCATTGGGTTGGTGTCGGGTAGGTGACCAATTGAAAGAAACACCCAACTGTGTTTGTATCCAGGTCTGTGGCTAATGCAGAACATCAATATTTCCAGATAGAGTATATTTGTCAAACATGGGGACAACTCGAAAAAAACTGCATGCATTTTTTCAATACATGGAGGTCCCAGAAGGTGTGGTCACAGGTAATGAGACATTGTTTCCCAGTAGGGAATCCGGGAACTTCTAAAGTCGAATGACGTTCAACATGTAAGGACCGCTTGACACCACCCATCACCCAATGGCCTGGCAGAAAGAGCAGTCCAAACTTTGAAGGCTGGCTTGAAGAAACAGCTTAGATCCTTGCTAGATACCATGCTGTCATGGTTTTTACTTGATTATAGGACCATTCCGCATGACACTATGGAGAATGCACCAGCAGAGTTGCTAATGGGTAGAAGACTCCACACCAGGTCAGGTCTGATCTTCCCAGGCCTGTGAGGGAGAGTGAAACAGTATCAGGAACGCCAGGACCTCACTCAACGAGAGAGACAGTTTGTTACAGGAGACAAAGTTTGGTGTCAGATTCTTGGAAATGGCCCTCCGTGGGTAAGAGGCATGGTCAACACGACATTAGGATCAATGATGTAGGAAGTTCGGATAGGGGCAATGGTCCTGAACAAGCACGTGGACCATATGAAAGTTCTGAATTCACAAACAGTGCAGGAGAGAAACGAGCCCTGTCCCTTAGAACACTCTGAAGGCTTGCCGGAACCCAAGGTTCACCCTCTCCATCAAGCTTTGATGAGTCCTCAGAATCAGAGATGCACCTATCAGATGTAGCTGCCTCAATGTCTTTGCAGCAAGAAGGAGAAAGTTGTTATTGTACCTGCCTCAGCCACTTTCTCTGGCAGCCCATTCTGTATACCCACCACCCTCTGTGTGAAGAAGTTGCCCCTCAGATCCTTCTTAAATCTCTCCCCCTCACCTTAAACTTATGCCCTCTAGTTTTCAATTCCCCATCCCTGGGAAAAAGACTAGGGCAGTTAGGACAGGGATAAGGATCATTCTCTTCTGTGAGAGGATCATGAATCTTTGGACCTCTATTCCTCAGAGAACAGTGGACGTGGAGCCATTAGATTATTTTAAGGCAGATGTAGATAAATTATTGATTACCAATGGAGTCAAACTCTGCCAGAGGTAAGAGAAATGTGAAATTGAAGCCACAATCAGATCAGTCATAAACTGATTGACAACGGGGCAGGATCCAGGGGAAAATAGCACTCTCTTGTTCCTAATTAGGAGAGAGGATTAGTTTCCTCTCTTTCACTTTCTAATTTACACCCATTTCACATTTTTTTTCTTCTCTGTTTCCACTCTTATCAATCTCTGCTCTCTTACTCCTCTTCTGCCTTTGTCAGAAGTATAAAAATGAACCTGTTTTGCATCTCCTTTCAATTCTGAAGGAGTCTTTGGATTCAAAATGTTAACTATTGCTCTCTTCGCCAATGCTGTCAGACCTACTGAGTTTCTGCAGCTTTTCCCATGTTAGTTCTTAATCATACATTCATCTGGATTGGTTTGAGGAGAATAAAGTGACCAATTAAGGGACTGAGTAGAGTATAAACGTTGAGGGAGATTTTCAGAGGGGATAATTATTAAATGGGGGATATTTTCTGTAGTTTAGAGTGTGAGCTGCTTACTGAAATAGCGGTTCATCAATGTTATTTTTAGTTTCTGTGTAACGGTAAAGTCTTAAAACTTGAAAGTTTGTCATCGGATCCTTTCAGCTAAGCTTCTTATTCAAAGTTATCAATCTCAAAGGGGATTTTCATAGGCTGAAGAGACAGGGCTGACGAAGGAAAACAAGGATGAGAATTCTCAAAACAAAAATGAAGTATGGTAGGAAATGGGGGTTGCTGTAAGATAAGACAAGGGTAGCAGAATTTTGGATGACTGCACATTTACAGAGGGTACAATGTTGGAGCCCAGTCTGGGCTTCATTAGAATAGGTGAGCCTAAAAGTGAAGCAGATATAGATGAAGGCTACAACAGCAGATGAGCTGAGCTGAGCCAACAACACAGTACTTCCTTGACGCTGCATTCAAGTGTCAGTCTATGTAATGTACCCAAGAACTAAGGACTGGATACATGAGTTCAAGTTTCACAATGGCAGTAAGGGAATTCAAATTCAATTAATTAATGAAAGGGTAGGAACAGTAATGGTGACCATGAAACTATTGCTTATTGTCATAAATAAACATCTTATACATTAACATCCTTGAGGAAAGGAATTCTGCCATCACAACTCAGCCTGGCCCATATTCCAAGCCACACTAATGTAGTTTACTCTGAATTGCCTAACAAGGTATTCAATTGTTTTGAGGAAGGTAACTCATCCTGACATCTCAGGAACAATTAGGTGTGGGAAAGAAACACTGACTTTGTCGGTGACATAACCATCCTATGACTGAAGAACTAAATCTCTAGAATAAAACCTGAATGATCAAGCCACTGGCTCAGGATTGGGAATGCTATCACTGAGCCATTGCAGACATTAGATCAATGCAACAAAATATCGACTACTGTATTGATGAAATCAAAATATCATTTTAACTTGCTCACCCGTTAGTAATTGCCTCACTTGTATGATTCATTTTAGGTTTCAAATGCATGCTCACATACTGAATATAACAGCATCACTTTTTAAAATAAAAAGAACATTTAAATTATTTTATGTAAATACAGCTTCAATATTTTGCAAAACAAAATAGACCAAAGGGAAAACAGAAGGCCAAAATAAAAAGAACTCTAATAATTCTGCCAGGCATCGTCTCTGTTCACCACAATAGCTATTGCAGTTCATTTTATTTCAACTGAGTCATAGATTTCGCACAATAACAAGATCATTTTCAGTAAATAAGTGAGGAGGGCACTCAGTAGAGCACATATTCCACCATGCTGTTAACTCAATGTTAATATGATTATTCATTCATATAATCATACATATAATTCTTCTAGATAACAAGCATGGGGCTGGATGAACACAGCAGGTCAAGCAGCATCATAGGAGCAGGAAAACTTAACGTTTCGGGTGTTCTGATGAAGGGTTTAGGCCCGAAACGTCAAGTTTTCCTGCTCCTATGATGCTGCTTGACCTGCTGTGTTCATCCAGCCCCATGCTTGTTATCTCGGATTCTCCAGCATCTGCAGTACCTTTTGTCTCTAATATAATTCTTCTATGCTTGTCTGATGTTCATGACTGCAAAATTTGTAAAAGATTTGTTTTAATAAGAAATTTCCACCTGACTGAGAGGCTTTCATCCTGCTCTGAAAACTCTGCTCACATTCAGACAGGTCGATAGATTCCATCAAATGTCTGAGTCAATATACAAACTTTTTAAAATAATCAACATCCTTCTAAGTGAAAACAAAAACCCACAGCATTCTAAAAAGTTAATTTATCCTGTCACTTAATGTTAATGGTTGCTTGAAAAACAATCTAGGATCCAAATTTGTGCCTTCCCTAAAACCTGATCAATTCTGTCCCTCCTCCCTCCGGAAAATATCTCCTCCCTACCCGCTACCTACACTCACCTTTACTGACTCCATCCCCGCCTCTTCGACTTGTCTGCCTCCTCTCCACCTATCCTCTCCTCTATCCATCCTCTATCCGCCTCCCCCTCTCTCCCTATTTATTTCAGAACCCTCTTCCCCTCCCCCATTTCTGATGAAGGGTTTAGGCCCGAAACGTCAAGTTTTCCTGCTCCTATGATGCTGCTTGACCTGCTGTGTTCATCCAGCCCCATGCTTGTCATCTCGGATTCTCCAGCATCTGCAGTACCTTTTATCTATGCTATGCCTTATCGTTTTGAAATCTATCAATTAGTTTGGGGCTAAACTCAGAATGCTGAAGAAACTCAACAGGTCTGGCAGCATCTGTGCAGCGGGAAAAAGAGGTTATCTTTTAAATTCTGAAGAGGAGTCATATTCAACTCAAAATGTTAACTCTGTTTCTCCACAGATACTGCTAGACCTGCTGAGCTTCTCCAGCAATTCCTGCATTTCAGGTTTTAAGCATCCTCAGTGGCTCTTTTTTATTCGAGTTTGAGATATTGTGTTTTGTGACTAACACACAGGGCTGAAACAGCCACCCACCTTCAGTGGCAAAGGTAATAAATGAAATTAACATCTGTTTAATTATATCAAATTTTCTACTATTCGGGCAATTTAATTTCAGTCACTCTATCTGCAATAGGCATGCTTCAGCCGAAGAGATTACACTGCAATTCTCTGAAGGGTTCAATCTCTATTCATTATACTTGAATAATAACTGGCAATTGGCAATTCTTTAACTTGGAATTGCTTTGAAAACACTGACAGAAAATAGTGTAGATTTAAAAAGTAAAGAATTATACACTGTAATGTTCAATGAATTTAATTCCTTTTCTGAAAAGACCTACCATCTTCAAAAGCTAACCTGTTAATTACTAGGTTGCATGTGCAATTATTTGTTGCAAACAAAATTTCAGTCTTATAAGTGGATTATTTACTAGTAACTTGATTTGTTAATTTAGAATGAAGCTGTTTCACATGGTCATATTTTGTAATATGATTTTTTTTTTCTGTCGTGCCCTCCAGTGTTAGAGGAATCAGTGGGAGCTCCACCTTGTTTTGGTTGGGTGGAGGGTGGATAGTAAAATGCAATTTAAGTGCACTCAGGCTACGTAACAGGTCCCCCCACAGGAGCAAGAATCACAGAGGCTGGAAATCCTGCGCCAAAGAGATGCCAGCCAGTCTTCTAGATAACAAGGTGTAGAGCTGGATGAACACAGCAGGCCAAGCAGCATCATAGGAGCAGGAAATCTTGACTTTTCGGGCCTAGACCCTTTTCTGATGAAGGGTCTAGGCCCGAAACGTCAAG
>JAHRHZ010000024.1:12395014-12409402 GCA_024137785.1 Ginglymostoma cirratum
CTTGACGTTTCGGGCCTAGACCCTTCATCAGAAAAGGGTCTAGGCCCGAAAAGTCAAGATTTCCTGCTCCTATGATGCTGCTTGGCCTGCTGTGTTGATCCAGATCCACACCTTGTTATCTCGGATTCTCCAGCATCTTCAGTTCCTATTATCTCCAGCCAGTCTTCAGCTCTCCGTTGCCGATAATGCCATTGGGAGCACTAGCTGCTGCCATAAATACTCTGTATCCTATTCAAGACGGTCAATGCTGGGTCCCTGAAGACAGGTGACCGGACCGAATGGACGCCTCAGAAAGAGGATTGTCAGAAAGGTAGGACAGTGACATCAGAGACAAAAGCAGGGGTTGATTTTCAGTGGCCTACCCATTTCCTGAAGTTGAGTTCCACACTCAGTCACTGAATGTCAGTGCGAATGAGGGATAACAGCCTCTCTCTCTCTTCAAGGACTCAGGCAAATCACATTGCGTTTCCTGGGTGGCTGCCAGGAGCTACGCAAGACCTGTGCAAGTTCAGTAAAGACACTGAGTCACTGAACTAGAGTTAACACAGTGCGGAGCTGAAGGAGCACAGCAGGCCAAACAGCATCAGCAGAGCAGGAGATCTGACGTTTCGGGTCAGGACCCTTCTTCAGAAATGGGGAGGGGGAACGGAGCTCTGAAGTAAATAGAGTGGAGGGGTGGGGCTGGGGAATGTAAGTGGGATGGTGATAGGTGAGTGCAGTTAGGGAACAGTAGGGATTGGTCAATGAAGTGAGAGAGGCGGATAGGTGGGAGAGAAAATGGATGGGTTGTGTCAGATCAAGGAGGCGGGGATAAGAGGGAGGGTTGATCAGGGGATGAGGCTGGGGGTGGGGAGATTTTGAAACTGGTAAAATCCACGTTGAGGCCATCGGGCTGTAGGATCCCAAGGCAGAATCAAAGGGGAGTATATTTAGTGAGGGATGCCACCATATTCAGTCAAAGGTCTTTTCCAATTCCAATTCAGGGGTTTGGCTACAGTCAGTCCTGCAGAGGCAGGTGCAACTAGCGCAGGGATTACAGGTATCTCAGTTAGTATCCTGTGGAGACATCAGTCGTTATATAGGCCAATTACTTCTGCAATGTGACAAAAGGAGGCACTGATTCTGAAGATATTGGAAGAGCAGTTAATGGTCATGAAAGAGCAGGAGAGATGATTAGGCATCTCCAGAGAAAAGGAAGTGCTAGCAGTTTGGAAGGATGAGGAGAGTGTGAGCCTTTGAGTGTAGATGATGCATACATGAAAGTGAATTACAGTGTCTGACCCTTAGTGATATGAATGTGTAATTGTAGAGCTAGGGTGAATGGTGGCCCCATGACTGTGAGGCAGCAGAGAGAGAGGATGCTGACAATTACCCATGTGAAGCACAGAATGTCATTAAACGTTACACTGCACTGCTGTGCATTTCAATTCACTCAGGACAATGCACTAACTCCACCCACTATCTCAACACAAGCTGGCTGAATCTAGTGCCATGGCCTCCTTCACCAGTCAACAGGACAAATCATTGCCATCCTTGCCACCACCCCATCTACCAACACCCCTTTGTTTTTATTTATTCATTCACAGGATGAGGGCATCACTGGCTAGTCAGCATCCCTAATTGCCTAGAGGACAATTAAGAGTCAACCACATTGCTGTGGGTCTGGAGTCACATGTCGGCCTGACCAGGTAAGGGTTCTGAGGAAGGGTCACCGGACGCGAAACGTTAACTCTGTTTTTTCCTTCACAGATGCTGCCAGACCTGCTAAGCTTCTCCAGCAATTCTGCTTTTGTTCCTGATTTATAGTATCCGCAGTTCTTTCGGTTTTTATCGGGCAAGGATGGCAGTTTCCTTCCCTAAGGGACATTCGTGAACCAGATGGGTTTTTCCAACAATCGACAATGGATTCATGGTCATCAGTAGACTCTTAATTCAAATTCAACCAACTGCTATGGTCGGATTCAAACCTAGGTTCTGTGAACATTATCCGGGTCTCTAGATTAACTGTCCAGCAATAATACCACGAGGTCATCGCCTCCCCTTCATCCCTGTCAATGAATTAAGGAGTTAACAGGCCTTAAAAGGCCATTTTTTGGGGTAACAGTGCAGGACTACAGTGTGAAGGGCAGTGCCTGTCATGCGCATTTGAAATGGTGCCAGAGACATGAGCATCACAAGGTCCTAGCGAGTGTCAGAGCAATTCTGCCTCTCCAGTTACATGATTCCATATGGGTGTGGGATTAGCATTGGGTTCAGGAGGATGTCAAGTCCCAGGGTAGAGGCAATGTAACCTCAATGTTTGGAGAGTGTAAAAGCTCTGGCAAAGATATAGTTCAGAGTTCCATTTGATTGTTATTGAGGAGTTAGATTAGATTTGTAATGGTCTCATTTTTCTTAGGTAACTGCTTACTTAACTGAAGCAGAGCCCTCTAACTTCTCTAATGTAGATGGGTACACTTGGAGGATTCCAACCATAAGGGAATTGTCTACTGATATTTCCAAATTCCTGATCCATACTCTCAATGTTTGCTATGTTCGAGATTTCATACAGTCCACATGCATAACCCATATCAACACTGCAGAAATGATTACCTAGCCATTGGGAAACCTGTGCCTTATCTATATAAGGTCTTAAACATAAACTCTATAAACCAGATTTCTAAACGATTGGCATTGTTTATTATTAAAACATAACTAATTCAATAAAGATGTATTCAAGATGCAATAACATATGTCAGGATGTATAAGTAGACTGCTCAACTCACACACAACTGTGATTTAACCGGGTCAACAAAAATGATATAGAGCAGATGTTTTAAGAGATGTAACAGAGGGAGTATTTACAAAATTGTAAAGTCATTTTCATTCATTTATCACCATACCACCTAATTGCCCTCTGCATGTTTTTTTTTCCTTCCTCTTCATCCCACTATGTCTAAATTCAGTCCTGACTTTCACAGCTGGTATGGAGGGCACCTGGAAACTGTGACATTTGCCCTGAGGACATTTGTGCCGAGATCTCCCAGATCCTACTGAGAGAGTCCCAAGTCAGTCTTACCTTCCTCAGCTTGGACTTCTGCAGGTTTACTATCACAGACAGAAAGGGTGAAGGGACAAGACTCTTCCGGAGTGTCCTGAGAAGAAGTTTCTGGGCCTCCTGTATGTGGCTTTTCCTTCCTGTCAGTAGCACATTATCTCCCTGAGAGGAATGATAACTGGAGTGAGGTCAAGGACCCTTGACACTTGCTGCTGATGCCAAGCACCAAGCTATAGCATTGGAGTGCAAACCCATGAGCATTTTTCATTTATTCATTTTGGATGTCACTGGCTGGTCCAGAATTTATTGCCCACCCAATTTCTCCTGAACTTAATTTCTAACCAGATCATTTCAAAATGCAGGCAGGAATTAACCACATTGTTATGTGTGTGAATTCATGTGTAGGTCACATTGATAACCAGACAAATATTTACAACAATCAACAATATTTACATGATTTTCATTCAACTAACGTTTTAATTCCAGATTCTAATTGAATTTAATTTCACCAAAAGCATATTCTTGAGTGAGCGGGAAGTGCAGAGGGCAGCAAATGTTAGTAACTTGGGACATTGAGGTGGATGAGAATCATTGAATGGATATGATACATGCATTTGTGAGAGTTGTAGTCCATAAGCCATGGTGAGATACGTGTGTAATGGCAGAGTTAGATTGAATGATGGTAGCAAATGGAAGAAAGTTACAATTACTTGTACAGAGTGCAGAAGTTCATTGCCTTTCCTTCTCCCATTGTTGTGCATTTCATTTGATTCTGAACACAGCACTGACTGAATGATTTTCTGTGTCCAAGCTAGATTGAGTCTCATGGTATGGCCTCCTTTGGCAATCTGAAGGACCAAGGACAGCCCTCATTTTCACCACCCTGTTCACCAAGCTCTCCAGATCCCTGCCCACATAGCAAGGTGCTAAAGTACCTTTCTGACCATTTCTCATGGATAATGTTGCAGGTTCAAGTGTGAGGGGCAGTTCCTGGCTTGCAACATCTGAGATGTCTGCAGGTAGGCTTTAAAATATGGTTCCAGACGAGCAAACTTCAGAAGGTCCTGGATGTGGCAAACACTTCCAGCTCTCTGGCCATGTAATCGCAGGAGAACAGTGCCAAAGAACCTGGATGCATAATTAGTGAGATGAAAATTGGAAAAATTGAATGGAAAAAAATCTTGCTCTGGGCCATGACAGATTAAATACCTTAAAACGTTCCCAAACAAACCTTTAAGTGAGAACAGGAAAATTTCATCCATGATGTTTGAAGAGAAGTCAACAAGCAGTTATTGCTTCTCCTGTACTGACTTGGGAAGGAATGGTGATACAATTTCAAATCAGGGTATTACATAAGGAATCATTCCTTCAGAAAGTGGAGAAAGCATAAAGCGATAGTGAGTTTTGTAATGGAATTATGCAAAAGATTATGATATCGTGTGCTAGGATGTTTAATTCCCAACATTAATGTTTCTTATTGAAAAGAGTACAAATGTATACTTTAATTACTAGGAGACAATTAAAACTCAAAGCAAGGTATACACACACTCTAAGCTTAAAATTGTGGTGTCTCTTGAATACAAGTCCTAGAGAGCAGGTACTTAGGTTTTGTAGTGCAGTAAATGACGTAAGTACACATGAGGGATAAGGAAAATGGCATGGGATTTCCAATTCTGCATTTCCTATGGTATGACCAGGCTTCACTGGATGGTCCACCAAATTATGAGGTACCCATCTGCCACTGGTAAAATTCTAGTGGTCTCAGAAAGAGGCGCTTGATTGGCCATTAATTGGTTTAAGGAGAGCAGACCTGCCACCTACCCTGCCATTGGTAACTGAAAGTTGTTATAATCATGGCTGGAGGGTGTAGTGATTGGAACCAGGAGGACCTTCTTGACCATGAGATCCTTGATTGGGGTTGTCAACCTGGGCCAATTAGAGAGCCCTGGCTAACAGATATAAACAGGGGATTCAGAGAGTCTCCTGAGTTCAGAAACTCTCTGCACTGGCTGGTCACAGCTGGTATACTGTTTACATATAAATAAAGTGTAATTTGGTGATGTTATTTCAGAGGGCATTGTTTCTCTTCTGTCCAGCAGCTGACTAGGCACACACAAATTTAAATTCTTTGCAAAATTAACAATATGGCCATTTATATATTTCCAAAGAAGAGTCACATTCACCACAAAAGGTTAACTCAATGTGTCTTTCCACGGATGCTGCCAAATCTATTGATTTTCTCCAGAAATTACTGATTTTTGTTTCAGGTCTCCAACATCCGTAGCACCTTGCTTTTTTATGCATTTTATCTGTATTCAGTTTTGACTTAAACATGTATCAACTAGGTTTATTTAATGAACATCAAAGGTATTGCCTTATTGTGGAAGGACAGCTTGTTTGACAAAGGTGTAAAGCTAATTAACACTGTTTAAAATAGGATTGGATGAATAATTACACTTCTAAACAAAGGAACACCACAGTTAAAGGAAAAGAAAATTCAGTATTCTCTGCTGAGATTATTTTTGAAAAAAGAACTTTGGCCAATAATTGTTAATTTTTGAAGGAAAAATGGATAAGGAATGCAATGTTCAAGACAGCTATCAGCTGATATCCTGCTATATACGAAAGGGTGTCACTAAACAGTTTTCATTGGGACCTTTAAATGCAGTTGGAGGTGTCAAGAATTTAAAAGCTTTTCAAGAGAATGGTTCCAACAGTTTGAGGTCTCACATTGGACTCTTCAAAAGACCTTTTTTTTCAGAAACACAGAGGTTGAACTGGCTAGCTTCTCCATCTCTCTCTTTCTCTCTCCGTCTCTTAGCAAACTGTACCCCCACTGAGCTTTGAACGTATACATAGCAAAGCCATAAATTTAGACCTGCGATGTTAATTAGATAAGTCTAAGGAATTATTTAAAACGTGTGATTTCCAAGAAGTCTCTCATCTAAAAATTGTCCCAATAGCCTTTTAGTGGCCCCTTTAAAAAGTGTCCACAAATCTGTTCAGCACTCGAAATAGACCACAGTGCACAACCCTTCACATAATAATCCTCAAAAAATCCTCACAACAAAACCCACAAGTAAAGGCAAACAATTCTAGCCAAACAAATTTATTCCTCCCACCCAACTCCCTGCCCAGTTGGTGGGGTATAAAATTCTTGCCTTTCTTTCTTGCAATAGGTTGACTGCACATAATTCTTTTCAATGTATGATTGAAACAATAATTGAGACGATACCATGTCAATAACTGATCACCCACATTAATAGGAGTTATTAAAATATATTGACGGCTATTTGACAACTTATAACCTTTGTATTTGGATATTGGTGTAATTTTAGGAACCATTGTAGTATTTGTATTAATCCTTATGAGAATCAGAGCAAACTGCTCCTGTCAACACATGGATAAATTATAACTTTTATTTTCTGACTCATCTTCATGGCAATGGTGTCATTGTAACGGTTTAGATGTTTCTCATTTCAAGATAACATTTACAGAAACTACTCTGTAAAGTGGTTGCTTTTATGAAGTCATTGATCAATACAGCTTACAGGATGTTGTGACAATGATGTGGAAAACACATGGGAACTTGTGTATCATTTTATTGACTGAACAGAGGAAGAAGAGGTAGGTGACCTGAGGTTCTCAGAGGGTAGTCTCAGATAGTGCCCTTCATGTGTGACATTTCACTTTGATGCCACAGGGGTGTTCCAAGTAATATTAACTTTGGTTGCTCACGTCTCAAGAGGGAGGTTGACAAAACAAAGCCACCACAGCATTTACTTCACATTTTTCATTTCAGAATTATTGTATTTTGTTTGGCTGATGGCCTACTTTAAAATGAAACTTGGTACAATAAACCAAAAATATAGCTCTTATGAAGTTCACTGACCTGAAAAGGAAAAATAGATCACCAAACAATGAGGTAGACAAGTGATATATTTGTCTTTACCGAAAGAGGATCTGAGTCCATGAACAAAGAAGTCATGCTGGAGTTCTCTGAATCCTCTGAGTATGAACCTGGAGAATTGTCTAAAGTTTTGATCTCTTCACCCGAGGAAGGATGCACTAGTCATAGAGAAAGTGTAATGAAAAATCACCAGACTAATTCCTGAGATTGTAGGACTGCCCTTTGAGGAAAGATTAAGAAAAATGGGTCTATATACTCTGGTGTTTTGAAGAATGTGAGGTGAAATGTACAAAACCCTTTCAGACCTTGACACGATAGATACGGGAAGGATTCTTCCCCGGGCCAAGGAATTAGAACAAGGGGAGAAATAACAAGTATCAGAATGTGAAATAAGTGATTTATGACAGAGATAAGACTGAATTCCTTCATTGAGGGTTGTGAATTTTTGAAATTATCTACCAGAGAGTATCATGGATGTTCAGTCTTTGAGGAGATTAAAAAGAAGAGATTGATAGATTTCTAGATACTAAAGACAACAAGGGATAAGGGAGACTGGGGAATAGTTGCAATGATGTTGAGGGTTAGCTATGATCCAGCTGAAATGTGTTGCAGCTGATGGGGTTAAATATCCTACTCCTATTCCTGCATAGCTGTGTTCCACTCTTCAATGCCTTCATTTTGTCTTTGTACATTCCTGATGAAATCTCTTGATGAGTTCAGCAACTTCTGAAATGAACCTATTGTTTCATGTCTCACAGTCTGTGTGTCAGTTTACCTTTAACAGATATGGTCCTGATATTATCATTGTATCATTGCATGTAACCTGAGGTATAAAGGTCTTATTCCCCATTTCACCTCAGGATCATTTTGAATGGCGTGCTTTTGAAAGCATGCAGCTCTGTTGTAATCTAATGTAAACCCAGATACTTACCTGCCTATGGATGTAATTTTTGTGTCGCCAATTGTAATAAACATCTGATGGATTCTTCAGTGCCGTGATATCTACATCTAGTTTCTTATTTTACAAGGGATAACATAAACATAGCTGCAAGAGGTAATATATACGCTGCTGGAAGCGAACTTGCATCAGGATCTATTCCATTTTGGTTGGTCTAAAGCTAGAATTGGCAAGGATGTTTGACCTCTTCAGAGTTTAAACTATAGTCATGATTGCAATGTTGGAAATGTGGTAATTATTATACTCAAAATGTTCCCACAAATCAAAGAATCTCTACCGTGTGGAAACAGACCACTTGACCTATCAAGTCCACGCCAACCCTCCAAAGAGCATCCCAACCAGACCCATCCCCCCGGAACAAACCCCGTAATCTATCCCTGTAAATCTGCATTTCCCATGGCTAATCCACCTACCCTGCACAACCCTGGACATTACAGGGCAATATAGCATGGTCAATCCACTTGAACTGCACATCTTTGGACTGTGTGAGGAAACTAGAACACCTGGGGCAAACCCATGCAGATACGGGGAAAGCGTGCAAACTCCACACAGGCAGTCACCCGGGATTGGGGTGAAATCAAATCCCAGTCCCTGGCTGTGTGAGGCATCAGTGCTAGTCACTGAGCCACTGTGTTGCCATGAAATAGCAATGAAATAAATGACAAGGAATAAGGAATAACAGCCAGCATGAACGCAAGGAGAAATTTCCTGTAATTCTTTTGATCTAATGCTCAGGATTCTTTTGATCTAAATGGAGAAGTATTTAGAGCCTTTGTTTAAGTGCATCATCTGCAAAGTGGTACCTTTGAGAATGTAGCGTTTCCACAGTATTATACACATCTTTGAAGCCATGACTTGCTGGTGAGAGTGCTACTACTTCGACAAGCAGGTAAAAAGACTCAAAATTTGAATCTACCTCTTCACAAGCAAAGTCAATATACCTGTGAGATAATACAATTTGGGAGGAAGAACATGGACAGACAATGTAAAGCAGCACAAAATAAGGGGTACAATTCTGAAGGAAGTGCAGAAATAGAAGTACCTTGTTGTAAATGTGCACAAATCATTAAAGGTGGCAGAATCGGTGGAGACGGCAGTTAACAGTGCACACAGAATCCTGCGCTTTACTAATGAGGACATACAGTTCATCAACCAGGAGATTAGACTGAAATTTTACAAGATCCACGTTAGCCCTCAGCTAGAGAATTGCATACAGTTCTGTGCGCCACAATACGGGAAGGATGTAAACACACTGGAGAGAAGGCAAACAGATTTATAATGATTTGATTTGATGATGATCTGATTTATTACTGTCACGTGTACCAAGGTATAGTGAAAAGTGTTGTCCTTTGAGTTTTACAGGCAGATCGTATAAAAACACAATTGCATCAAGGTAAGAGAACATAGTGCACAATACAATGTTACAGCTAAAGAAAAGGTGAAGAGGGGGATCAACATTAATAATAAAGAGTTCCATTCAAAAGTCTTAAAACTGCGGGGAAGAAGCTGTTCTTGAATCTTTCTTTGGCTTTACACTCATCCCCAGAACATCTGGCTCACAAGGATACCTACGTCAGTCTCCTACTTATTGACTACAGTTCTGCTTTCAACACCATAATTCCAAATAAACTAATTTCCAAACTCTGAGACCTAGGTTTCTACTCACCCCTCTGTAGCTGGCTTCTCAACTTCCTGACCTATAGACCACAGACAATAAGGAGAGGTGACAACACCAATATCCTACAAGGCTGCATACTTAACCCCCACTATACTCTTTATAAACACACGACTGTGTGGCCAAATTCCACAGCAACTCCATTTACAAAGTTGCTGATGACATCACTGTTGTAGGTCGAACCTCAAACAATGATGAGATGGAGTACAGGAAGGAGATACAGTGCTTAAAGTCATAGTGTAAAGACAACAATCTGTGAGGAAATAAAGAAAAGGCAGGAGGACAGAACCACATCATGATGATCATTTGGAGAGCTAGATGTAGACATGATGGACGAAATGGCCTCCTTGCGCACCATAACTTTTCTATGATTGTACGAAGTGGAGAATGCGTAGTAAAGCTTATATCTCTGCAATGTGGTGCTAACTCAACATTATTACA
Source organism: Ginglymostoma cirratum (assembly GCA_024137785.1). Classification (NCBI taxonomy): domain Eukaryota; kingdom Metazoa; phylum Chordata; class Chondrichthyes; order Orectolobiformes; family Ginglymostomatidae; genus Ginglymostoma; species Ginglymostoma cirratum. Next base: position 12,405,036 of record JAHRHZ010000024.1, read on the forward strand.
AGTATAAAACTCTTCCTTGATAAAATGCTCCTTTCTTCTTTCAAAGCTGAAAACAAAATCTCCATACCGAGAGCTTTCATCTCATTATGGAGCCGTCAGGTCATTCTACATCTAATAACCTGCTCTTAAAGCTCTGCTCACATTTGACGACTTTGACAAATTCCATCACAGTAGTTCAGACAATCCACAATAATCTAAAACAATCAACAATATAAGGGCCGTGGGGGAGGGAGGAGGGGGGAGGGAGTGTCCATTGTGATAATGTCACTCGACTAGTAATCCACAGACCAAGGTAATGTTTTTGAAGCATGAGTTTAAGTCTTACTACAATACATGGCGAAATTTGAATTCAATTAAGATTTGGAATGAAAAGCCAGTCTAATGGTGACCATGTAATTAACGTCAGTTATCATAAAAACTCATCTAGTTCACTAATGTCCTTTAGGGGAGCAAATCTGCTATCTTTACTTGGCCTGACCTACATATGATTCCAGACCCACAGCTATATGGCTGATTCTTAGCTGTCTTCTGGATAATTATGGTTGGGCAACAAATTCTGACTTAGCCGATGATGCCCACATACCATGAATGAATAAGACAAAATTCTAAATAAAATAATCTGTGACATACTTTTTACAAAATCAATTTGATCCATTTCCCAATGTTAATGGATGCATTAAAATATTCCAGAATGTGGAGGTGCAAGTTTGCCAGAAACAAAATTGAGCCATTCCCCAGTGTGCCACATTTTGTTCAAATCTACTGATTAAACAATATATCTTTTGAGATATATTGTTTACAATAAACAGTCTAACACATAGGCACAAAAACATTATTTCATTCCACCTTCAGTGGTTGAGGTAATGCAAACAATAACTCTCTGATAATGAGTGACAAGGCAATAATTTCATTGTTTTGTTCTGCTAACTTTTATAAACTTTTGAAGCTTCACACTCCTAGTTTATAAGGTTATCAGAACCACTCAATTGAATTACTACTTTGGAGCTCACTGCAGCCATTTATTATTGTAGAAATATATCTAATTCTCTTTCAGCATGCTGCAATTGTGCACTATAGGTATCTTTATACCCAGTAACAAGAGTTGTTACATCCAATTGATTCTTGGTTAGTAGACACTGGACTAAACACAGGGAAGTGAGTGAGTAATGTTAAGTGCCAGTGGGAACTAGTAATTAATTCTGTATTCATCATTCTTTATTACTTACTTGGAATTCACAACAAAAGTTTAATTAACTTTATAAAACTAGAAAACTTCAATTTCCTAAATTTCAATCCAATAGGGATCATTGTTAACAAGTAACAACTAAATACTCTTTCATGTCGCATGAGCAGTTTCCCATGGTCGAAAAACCTTATGGCTCATTAAAAGACGGGCCATAAGGCCTAGAGTCTTCATGTGTGAAGCATTTACGATAAAGTAGAAGGAATAGTCATGCAAATGGATATGATATAGTTGGGATTACAGAGACATGTCTACAGGGTGACCAGGGTTAGGAACAGAATTTCGAGGGGCATTCAATTTTTAGGAAGGACAGGGAAAAAGGAAAATGAAGTGGGGTAGCATTTATGGTCAAAGAGGACTTTAATGCAACAGTGAAGAAGGATATTAGCTCTGGTGAATTGGAATCTGTACGGGCAGAGCTTAGAAACTCCAAGGTGCAGAAAATGGTAGCGTATATAGACTGCTAAACTGAAGTGGTAAGTGGTTGGGAAAGGCATTAAACAGGAAATTAGACACATAAGCAAGAAAGCTACTACTGTAATTTTGGGTGACTTTTATCTCCATGTAGATTGGAAAAATCAAATCAATGACAATACAGTAGAAGAGGGATCCCTGGATTGTGTATGGGTTAGTCTTCCGGATCAAGATGTGATGGAATCAACTGGACAGGAGGTCATCCTAAACTGGGTACTGAGTCATACAAAATGAATAATTGGCAATCAAGCTGTGCAAGACCCCCTGAGGAAGACTTGTCATAGTATGTTGGAATTCTGCATTTGAGATTGAGAGTGATACAGTCGATTCTGAGACTGGGGTCCTGAATCTGAACAAACTATAATGTACTGGATATGATAAACTTGGAAACATTAATTAAAGGGATGATATTGGATAGGCAAGCAGACATTTAAAGAACGCTTGGAGGAATTGTCCCTGTCTGGTTCAAAACTGCAACTGGAATATAGCTGGACCATGGCTAACAAAGACAATTATGATTGAATTAGATCCAAGCATGGTGCATACAAATTGGCCTTAAAAAACATCAGCAGAGCTGAAGATTGGGAGTTTAGATTTCAGCAAAGGAGTACAAAGAGATTGATGAAGAAGGGAACAATAGAATATAAGTGAATTGGAAACATACAAAGTGATTGTAAAAGCTTGTTTAGGTATGTGAAGAGGGCAAAAAAATGCTGGCAAAGACAAATGTAGGTCTCTTACAGCCAGAGGCAGGGTAAGTTACAATGGGGAACAAAGAGATGGCAGATAATTAAATATATATTTTAGTTCTGTTTTCACAATGAAAGACACAAGTAAAGCCCCAAAAAGGTTGGGAACACAGGGTCCAGTGAGATGAAGGAACTGAAGGAAACTGAAGGAGCATTAAATAAAGTGGTGCCGGAAATAGTGAGTGCATTGATGGTCATCTTTCAAGATTCTATAGATTCTGCAACAGTTCCTATGGATTGGAGAGTAGCTAATGTCAACCTACTATTTAAAGAGAAAGAGGTAGAGAAAAAACAGGGAATTATAGACCAGTTAACCTGCCATTGGTAGTGTGGAAAATGTTCGAGTCCATTATAAGAGATTTAATGACGGAGCATTTGGAAACCAGTGACAGGATTGGACAAGGTCAGCATGGGTTTCCTAAAAAGAAATCATGCTTGATAAGTCTACTTGAAGTTTTTGAGGAAATCCCTAGTAGAGCTGATAAGAGGGAACCAGTGGATGTTGTGCACTTTGACTTTCAGAAGACTTTCACTAAGAGCTGAGCATGTAAAATTAAAACAAGTTGGACAGAGGCAGTGTGCTGATGTGTATAGTGAACCAGTTGGCAGACAGGAAACAAACATTAGGAATAAATGGTGTCATTTTCCCAATTGGCAGGCATTGACTCATGGGGGCCACGGATCAGTGCTCGGACACTGGCTATTCACAATTATATTAATGATTTTGATTAGGGAACTAAGTGTAATATCTCCAAGTCCATAGGCAACACAAAGCTGGGTGGGAGGGTGAACTATGAGGAGCATGCAGAGATACCTCAGCATGATTTGAACAAGTTGAGTGAGTGGGCAAATACATGGCAGATGAAGTTAAATATGAATAATTATGGAGTGATTCACTTTGGGAGCAAAATCAGAATGAGTGGATTCTGATCATTATTATCGATGAATAGCATTATATTGGAAAAGTGGGAGATGTAAAAAGATCCGGGTGGCCTTTACACCAGTCACTGAAAGTAAGCAATGAAGAAGGCAAATGGTATGTTGACTTTCATAGTGCAAGGATTCAAGCACAGGAGCACGAATGTCTTGCTGTAATTGTAGAGGGCATTGGTGAGATAACACCTGGAGATTTATGTGCAGTTTCAGTCTTCTTATCTGGGGAAGAATGTTCTGGCTATGGAGGTAGTGCAGCAAAAGTTTACCACACTGATTCCTGAGATAGCAGGATTGACGTATGTGGAAGACTTGATTGTTTCAGATCATATTTGTTTCCCAATTGGAAGAAGATTTAGAAGAATGAGAGGCAATGTCACACAACGTTATAAAATTCTGCCAGAACTAGAGAGAATAAACACTGGAGGGATGTTCCCAATGAGCACGGAGTCCAGAAGCACAAGTTACAATCAAAGGATATGGGGTAGGTCATTTAGGTCTGAGATGAGGAGAAATGTTTTCACACAGAGTGGTGAGCATGTGAAATTATTTCCCACAGAAAGCTGTTGAAGTGAAAACATTGTATATTCTGAAGATGGCGTTAGAAATAATTATTAGGGCTACAGTGATCAAAGACTAAGAGAAAGAAAGCAGAAACAAGGGGTTAGATCTCAAATTTTCAATGAGAGTCCAGGTTGCAGGGCAGATTCAGATGGCCTTTATTTGCAATTTACAGCATAGTTACAGCATTTAGCAAAAAAGGCACAAAGACAATAAGGTACAAAGCATTAAAATCTCTTAACCTATAGATTTTTAACTTAGAGCACACCATGCCCACCCCAACCCCCATTGATAACTATTGGTTAGATGAGCCAAGTTGTCTCTTTGTAACTGGCTTTCTCATACAGCATAGAGATAACAAGGTGTAGAGCTGGATGAACACAGCAGGCCAAACAGCATCAGAGGAG
>JAHRHZ010000024.1:12419402-12433902 GCA_024137785.1 Ginglymostoma cirratum
TTCATTTCTGATGAAGAGTTTAGGCCCGAAACGTCAAGTTTTCCTGCTCCTATGATGCTGCTTGACCTGCTGTGTTCATCCAGCCCCATGCTTGTTATCTCGGATTCTCCAGCATCTGCAGTACCTTTTATCTCTGAATTATTGAAGTCTAACGACTGAAAACTATTCAATACCAAGAAATGTGTTTTTGTTTTGGTAAATTACAAATAAGAGATCTGAGCTGCACTAACTTATTTTCTTCTAAAAGCAGATAAGATAACAATAATGTGTCAGATGATATAGTTGCAAATGCAAATGTCTGTAAAAATGAGAGTACACCAATGCTGCAAAGGTGTAAATTGAACCCAAAGACTAGAGAGAAACCTTGGAGCCTCTAAAGATCCAGCTAAGGGGCTGACCTCACATGAAAGTGTTACGCATATATTTATAACAAAATAAGGCAGAAGCCAAAATTCAATGCATCCTCTGCTCCACAAGTGGAATCATGCAGCCAGTTTATAATGCATTCAGCTGCTTGCAGGTGTACAGTCTTCTCTGATCATTAGCTGCCCACCATGAATCTTTTATTCTGGCAAAATTGCTGGTTTCAGCTGAGTAAAGATCAGAAGCTGTTCTCAAACATTTGCATTTTTATCATAATAGCTCCTGCAAGACCTGCTTAAAACTGGAACTATGTGGCCTGCAGTATCCTGAATTAAAATTTGTTAAGCTCTTCTACAGTTTCTCTCTGATGTGCCCTGGAACTACTTATTCATGCATCAGAGTGGAAAAAAAACTTCCCTAGAATTCATAAGGATGTAGCGTATCCAAATCAGACTTAATTGTCCGAAACCATGTTCTCAAAGACTCTCCTGTGAAGCTTTAGAATAAATTTCAAGAAGGAACATGAAAGTCTACAGGACTGGAAAAGATCAGCCCAGTCATTTGAATGCCTCCATATTCATAAACAAAAAAGTTTATTGCATATATTTCTTGAATTATTGCCTCGAAAAATAACCACTTCTCGGTTGTTGCTGTACCTTCAATATGACATAATTGTATCTCATCTGTCTATTTATCTTCCCACTTCATCAACTCAACTACACAGCATTTTTTTTAGCAGCTTTAATACAAAAATCAAAAATTTCAAGCCCCTTCACTGGTATTCATGAAGCACAGCAAAGCGAACATGCATTGGTCAAAAAGACTTAGCTTCTTTGAACTTTCCAGTATTATATAGAATTAAGTGCACAGACAAAGTCTGTCTCATGTTTCTATTCCTCATTAGACCTCCTTTGCCTACTTTATCTAACCCTATGTGCTTTTGACAAGGTCCCACGTAGCAGACTAATCCAAATAGTATTAGTGTGCAACATCCAAGTGGAGCTGCAAGTTGAATCCAAAATTGTCTCAGTTGCCAGAAATAAAGACTACCATCAATGGATTTTTTTGTGACTGGAAGACTGTTTCCAGTGGGGTCCTGCAGCACTCAGTATTAGCTCCCTTTCCATTTGTGAAGTATATAAATTATTAAGACTTTAATGGAAAAACATATGGAAGAAGCCGACAGGTGAGACAAAATTTGGCCTTGTGGTTTATGGTGAGGAAGAAGGCTACACTCAGCAGGTAAATATGAATGCACTGGTTACGTGGTCAGAAATGCACAAATGGAATTAAATGAAGGATCCATGAGATAATGTGTTTTGGGAAACTAAACGAGACAAATAAATGCACAACAAATAGTAATATATTGAGAAGGGTAGAGAGCTGGAGGGACTTTGGAGAACATGTCCAAAGATACTTGAAGGTCGAAGGACTGATGGATAATGTGGTTGAGAATACATACAGAATTCTTTCCTTTATCATGTTTTGGAGCAGATCAAACTTCATTCAAGTATATCAAGGAGGTAACCTAGGCCTTAAGTTTTATCTCACTTAAAGGCAAGTGTAAGGTGTTGTGTTCTAAATAAAGTTAGATTTGTTACACTGCTCAGCTTTAAGCAAAACACAATTTATTTTTAGTGCCTGTTAAAATATAACCAAAAGAAAGAAGAATTGATGGAAATTTAACTCTACTGGAAAACTTAACAGAGTAATAGATCATTGAACTAATAAACAGCAATTGTTCCAATATAGCAACATTCCATAAATACACCCTTGGCAAAGGCAAATTCAGTAAAATAGATTGTCTTACATGCAGCGTTTCTCTAGTCGAGGAGAAAAGAACACCAATAACATATTCTGGCGGAGAAAGAGGACTCCAGCTTTTTGCTGTGGCCAAGAGAGATGCATAACTGCTTTCACAACCAACTTCAAAACCCCAACAACACAAACTAAACTGAAACCCGGGTTCTGTGAGAGCCTGGCTCCACCCATTCATGCTGCTCCTATTGTTCTAACCTTAAAAAGAAACAGACCTCACAACCTGTTTACTTTATTGGCTTGGAAGAGACAATTCAGCACCATCTGTTTCAAAACCTCCTTACAAAATAAACCAGGACAAATTGCACCTCTTACGGCCATAATATCATCACAATTGGTAGAGTCATAGAATCCAAACACAGGGAAGCTGTGAAAAAACTTTATAAAACACACATTAGGTCACAGCTGTAAAATTGCATGCAATTCTGATCGTCCCTTTACTTGAAGGATCTAATTGCGCTAGAAAGGGTACAAAAATGATTTATAGGGATGTCGCCAGGAGTGGAGAATTTTAGCAATTAAGAAAGATTGGATCAGGTCAGAAAATTGTAATCATATTGGAAAACGTTTTCTCAGCAGGCAAAATCAAAATGACTTCAATGGTTTCCTCGGTGCATAACTTGTCAATGTTTCTATATCCTTCTATCTCTTTATTTCTTTGGGTACAACACCAGTTTCCCTTGAAAGACATCAATGCTATTCACATCAACCAATCCATATAGAAGTGAGAACAAAAACAGAAGTTGCTGGAAAAGCTCAGCAGATCTGGCAGCCTCTGTCAAGAAAAAATCAGAGTTAACATTTCGGGTCCGGTTGCTCTTCTGAGAAATGTTAACTCTGATTTTTTCTTCACAGATGCTGCCAGACCTGCTGAGCTTTTCCAGCAACTTCTGGTTTTGTGCCTGATTTACAACATCTGCAGTTCTTTCGGGTTTCATCCATGTAGTGGTGAGTCCTATATTCTAACTACCCTTTAGTACCTAATGGCAGGTTCTGATAGTTCCACAGGACTTTTCAGAGTGGTTACCCAGAAAATGTTGAACAGAAAGACCATAGGATCCCCAATACTCAGTAACAGCAGTGCTTACTATCTACAAGATGCACTGCAGAAATTCACCATAGATCCTCACACAGCACCTTTCAAACCAATGACCACTTTCATCTGAAAGGACAAGGGCAGCAGATACATGGGAATACCACCATCTGAAAGTTCCCCTCCAAGCCACTCACCATTCTCATTTTCAAATATATCGCTGTACCTTCACTGTCATTGGATCAAAATCCTGGAATTCCCTCTTTAAGGGCTTTGTAGGTCAATCTACAGCAATGGTTCAAGAATGCAGCTCACCACCACTTTCTCAAGAGCAATTAGGAATGGGAAATAAATACTGGCCAGCCAACAATGCCTACTTCCCATTGAGTGAATAAAAAAGAAATCAGCTAACCCCATCAGTATATGACATACATATTATTTTAGTATCACATCATGTGGTGGACTTTTCATTGCTTGGAATATTACCTCGCCAATGTTACTCAAGTTCAAAAGTAAGCTGATGAACAAATTACATTCATAAAAGATCTCTCTCTCTCTCTTCAGATGAGAAGTAATTCATAAAGCCATTAAGTTTTGAAGATGCACTGTGTTATTACACAATGGAACTTTCACAGAACAGCAAATTTTGCACTGCTTGGAATCAATATCCAAATTTGCGATACATTTATGTAGCAGCATGCAATCAAATTGAACAATCTGGTTTTACAAGGCTAGTTAGGAAAGTGAAAAAGATGCAATAGGCTGATTCACATATTGCATATATACCTAATGAGATTGGTAGTAGGGTGATTGCAGATTGGCCTCATTTTAAAAGTACCAAATTGTTTATTCAACAAGTGGTTTGTCATGGGGTATAGCAAGATTAACGAGGATTCTTGTGAAAGTATAACATTTGCCGCAGTCATTTACAGCCACAGTTTGCAAAAGAGTTATGAAACAAACATTAGGTCCATTGTGTTATATTGTGTTATAAAGCTGAACATAATTAACACAGTTTGCCACATATTATAATATTTTTCCCTTGGTTAGTTGTTGCCACTATTCATTCTTTATTATCTAAAGGACTGTTGGTTGGTTGTAAATAAGGATGAACCACTTGCAAATCTCAGCAGAAGAGGCTTGGTTGTAAACAACAAGAAGTAGGTTATTACCTAGTCATAATGAGAAAAGCCATGGTAACTGTTGTGCTAGTTAACTTACACTAACAATAGAAAGAAAGGGTAGATACATTTCCCTCAAGGCTAGATCTTTGGTTAATTCATTCCAGAGTAACAGACAAACTAACCAGATGGCTGTTGAGTCTCAGACAGACTCTGCCTGACTCCACCCAGATGCTGTGTAAGGGGATAGAGTCTCATCACAGTCAAGTATTATCCCTCTCAGGCCCATTGTCTTCTACAACACATTAATGGTAATATCACTGGGCTAATAATCTAGAAAAGGACATGGGTTCAAACCCCATCATGACAGATGGTGAAGTTTGAATTCATTGAAAATATGGATCAAAAAATATTAGTCTATTAGCAGCCATGTGACTCCTGTTGATCATCACAATAACCCACCTGGTTCTCTGATGTCCTTTGAAGAAAGAATTCTGCCATTTTTACCTGGTCTAAGCCTACACTTGACACTGGACCTGCTGCAGTGTGGTTGACTCTTAATGGTCCTCCAGGCAATTAGGGATGTGTAATAAATGCTGACCTAGCCACGACATCCATGTTCCATGAAAAAAATAAAAGGAGAAAAATTCCGTCCAAGTTATTTTCCCCTTAGTCAACCATGATACAATGTTATAAATAATTAGATTACATTTAGCTCCATGCTTTCTTGATCCAATACTCTGGTTTTACAAATTCAATTAATCTTAACAATTCTTTCGGACCATGATTATGCTGGACTTCGAGAATTGATATTGTCAATGGCTTAAAAAAAGGTGGCTTAGATATTGGCCTAAATCTAGAGTAATCTGTGAAAAGCTACCATTATAATGTTCCCCATCAGGTTCATCCCAGTGAAGCAAAGGTTGCCAACAAGACAAGTTTCCTGCCGGGCCTTCACACAACTCCCTCCAGTTTTATGGACAATATTGCTGATCAATCATTTGTTGCACCACTGTACCATTTCTATTGAGAACTCTTATCCATACTCTTTGCACTTGATCCAAGCTGGACAATTGCTTTTTGTGATGCCATCTATTGAAGTAAGTAGTATCCTGCTGCTGTTTATAATCCTGTTTCTTCTTTTGTTCTTTAGACTCCTGTGAAGTCAACAATTTGTGAAGGATAGGTTTTGAGTCTTCAGCGTTCTCCTCATCAGTAATTTTGCTGACTGTAAGGCACTTTGGAGTGGGATGGACCAATACTCCAGCAAGGTTGTGTAACATTCTATATTTTTTTGTTTTAAAAGAGATTTAGTCATCTGTACACTATCTTCTGCTTTGCCCTTCAACTGTGAATTTCTTGGAAAGCTGGCTACATGTTGGAATCCAGAATTGGATGCAATCTTGTTAAAAGGCTCACCAGCAAACTGTGGTCCATTGTCAGATATGACCATATCAGTGACCCAGTGTGTAATAACCTTTTTTCACGCAGAGCTTTGACAATTGCATCAATGATGGCTTTTTCAAAAATTTAATTCAATGCACCATGAAGATTAGTCATCAGCATTAAGACCATCTACTGAATAGCTTATTTTACACTCATCTCCATGGTTTTGGGGGAGAAGTTAGCAAGGATTAATGGCACCCGATGTTCAGATCTGTGGATAGCGTATGTTGCATTATGATCCACAAAATTATCTTTGAGATCCTTGTTCAACATATCAAAGACTGATATAGCTCTGCACTTGGTAATGCCCAGATATCGCTGGTGCAATAAAGTGGGATGAGTAACCTGTCATCAACTAGAATTAAGTCATCAATGATGTTGAAATGCTGTCAATGTTTAAAATTGGCCTTCATGGCCAACCCACTGTGATTCTGGCCTGGTCAAAACTCATGCAATAATAACAGACGATGACAATTATGCATCTTTTTTTCTGTTGGATTTGAATAAGCTGATAATGGGTTGCTGACCATTGCATCAGCATAGCCTGTTTAGGAGTGGAGTTCACCAGCCAATTCTTTATCAGGCACCATAAGGCTGTCAACAGTCACACTGGAGTGGGTATCAGCTGACACTTTCAGCTTTCTTTCTTCATATTTGATTTTACAGGCAAAACTCCTCAGACAAGGGCAAATTCTCAGTATGTGTGAAGACATACAAGCCAACTATATCTGATTTAACGGCAAGAGCAACAGTTAGTAGCAAATCTTTATGATACCTTTCAGGCCAAGGATGTAATATGAAAACCTTTTACTTATCCAAGGAACTGAGAGAACCTTTTTCGCTACAACTGTTCAATGTGGTTCCGTGTTTAAAAATGCTCTTCAGGCATAGAATGACAGTTGCTGATCTCAGTTGTATTGCTCCTGAAGGAACATTGCTCGAATGCCTGTACTTGAATTGTCCACAGTCCTAATACTTGAGAATGAAGAATTATGGTGGGCTATCTGCGAAGGTCAGCATATCCTTGGATCTTCACAAAGTGTCCTCTTGAAGTGCATCCCCATTCCACTCCTGTAACTTTTTTTAGAAACTGTCTCAAGGGTCATCATTGAAAAATGAGGTAATGTTTTCATTAATGGATTAACTAAACCGAGAAATCTTTATGGATTATGCATTGATTTTGAATTGTTAAACTCCTTCGAAACTCCTTTTATGCTCTGTAGATCTGGTGTTACACCACTTTTGTCAAGAAAATGACCCAGCAAGCAAATGGATTCTTTCTAAAACTCAGTTTTCTCATTCAGAGTAAGTCCAGCAGCCTGTACGCATTTTAATGCTGTGGAACCATCTGGTCAAGTGTTTCAAGTATATGACATATCACTCCATCCAAATCCTGCAATATATTGGCTATAGTACGTTGAAAGAATTCTCGGGCAGAGGTGATCCCAAATAACACTCTGCTGCAGCAATTTCTCCCAAACAAAATGATAAATGTGGTAAACACTCTCAATTGCTTGGTTAACGTCACCCGTCAGAACTCACTGTTGACATCAAGTTTGTTAAAAAGAAATCTACTTGAAAGAAGTCGACAAAACCTTTATCGTCAGTAGACATCTATTTCCATAGGTACCACTTTGTTGATCTATGTTAGGTTGACACAGATTCTAATGAATCTATTGGCTACATTAAACAAATTCTGCACTCTTGACTTTGTTATTTCTTAAATAAGACCCATTTTGCTTATTTCCCCTCATTCTTTTTGAATTTGATTCGGTAAAGGGTGAGGAATATTTCTGGACGCGTAGAAAATCTTGGCTTCCTTCTTTAATGTGATGCTGTATGCTTTGGGTTTTGTCGAACCCTGTGAACAATTTTGGGCACACTATTTCAAAGACAACTTTTAACTCTGTGCTTAAGTAGTTCTTCAATTCTGCGTAGAAGACTGAGAATAAATACAACACAGTGTGGAGCTGGAGGAACACAGCAGGTCAGCCAGCATCAGAGGAGCAGGAAAGTCAATGTTTCAGGTCGAGACCCTTCTACTATCTCTGAGAATAAATATGCTTCTTTCTCAGAAGTGACCTTTGGTGATTTTGGAGTACATTCATATTTTTTACAACCTAGTGTTCTGTATGTTGGAATGACACCCTTATTGTTAGGGCTGCTCCACCTGCACCATGTAACATTAGATCTGTAAGGTTGTAACCTTACCTTCTTCAACTGTGGAAATTTGTCACGACAGTAACACTCACAGTGGTCAAACTGAGTAGGATGCCCTTTGACATAAATGAACTTGTTCTGATGGATCTCTGATATCCCACAGGAATGTTTTCTCCAAAAGTGGTCCATCATCTAAGGTTATATGTTATAATGGAGAGATATCCCAGGATTCAACTTTTTGTTCCAATGGTTTTTATGTATTACACGACCTTAAGATCAAGCATCACAAAATCCCAATAGTGTAGAAGGACGCATTTTGGCCCATCGAGTCCACTCTGACCCCCCAAAGATCATCCTACTCAGACTCACCCCATCCCTGTAATCCCACGTTTCCCGTGACTAATCCACCTATCCTGCACATCTTTGGACTGTGGGAGGAAACTGGACCACCCAGAGGAAACCCACACAGACACAGATAAGATGTGCAACCCCCACACAGTCAGTCTCCCGAGGCTGGAATGAACCCAATATCCTCTGCTGTGAGGCAGCAGTGCTAACCAATGAGCCACCAAACTGGTCTTATCATTTTTTTTAAACAAAATCCATTTTATTCTGCAGTTGTTTCATCTCAGGATCGAGCTTTAGCACAAACAGTCTTGTTTCTAAAACAAGTGAAAGATTCAACATTAATAAAAGCAATTTAAATAAGTCTTTACCACTTCCAAAAGGCTGTTTCACACTCAGCAAGATCCTCTGATACAGAGAAAAACTAATTAGCTTTGTTCCCTGTTGCCAGGTGAATCCAAGTTACATACGGTGTCAGAAGGCAAGTTTGTCAAAAGCAAGAAGCAAGAAGCAAGATCATGTGTTGAAGTTGGACGGAGAGAAAGGTCATTGTGTTTGAAGAGGAGTTCAGTTGTCAGGATAAAGAGCAAGGAGAAAGGTCAGGGGCGGGTGTGGTGGTTGGCTAGGTAAAGACTTCTTTGAAGAGCTTGGGGAACATATGTCTCAAAAAAGCATTTGAAAAAGGCAGCCACGTTGTAGAGCCAGCAGCTCCCATATCCCTTTCACTGACAAGTTTTCTGAATCACTGGAAATCCCATGAAGTAGCTCCAACTGTCCCTCAATTTGAGAATGACATCAACTCAAGGATATAAGCTTCTGCAATTGGTCTTTGTGTGTGTGAAAAGGCCAGTTTTAGACCACAGATTATTAGCACACAGGCAGGGTGACCAATGAGGTAGTGGGACCGAGATAGCAGGGCTCACTGTCTTTTCTGTCTTTCTCTGACACTGCTCTGCTTCAACATGAAGACTTTTGAAACCAAAATGTGATACAGCTTGATTAGAAAGTTGTTGTAATTTGAATGACCTTTAACAAGTTCTTCCCTGATACACTGTCCCGGTCTCACCGCCGTATAAGAGTGTGATGATGACAACAGACCTGTACACTAGGAGTCTCTTTTTTATTTGCAGTGGTTTTTGTTGTCAAACACGAATATTGTGATTTGCTGAATGCTGAGCTGGCACAGCTGATTCACTGTTGATTCTCCTCATGAATGTTGTCTTTCGGAGAGACATTATTGCCAATGTAGTGTTGAATATATTGTGGATTATCTCCTTTAGTAGGTATGGGAGGTGGCATACTTAACTGACCAGGCCTGTGGTAATATATAAACTTTGCTTTTCACATATTTAAGAACTGGATGAGCTGCTTTTTTACAAACTCAAAGAGATCATGTGTGACTTGCAAATCTGGTGCCACATGGTCAAAGATACTGGAATTATAAGACCATAGATCAAAGGGTATGGGAGCAGAATTAGGTCATTAGGCCCATTTAGCCTGCTCCACCATTCCACCATGGCTGATATGCTTCTCAACCCAATTCTCCTGCCTTCTCTCCAAAACCCTTGATCCCTTTACTAATCTAGAATCTCTCGATCTGGGTCTTAAAGACACTCAATGACTTGGCCTCCACACCTGCACCAATGACTTCCAGAGATTCACAACCTTCTGGCTGAAGAAATTCCTCCTCATCTCAGTTCTAAAGCGTTGTCCCTTCATTTTGAGGTTGTGCCTCAGGCCTTAGACTCTCCTACCGGTGAAAACATCTTCTTCACGTCCATTCTACCCAGGCCTCTCAGCGTTCTTTAAGTTTCAATGAGATCCCACACCATCCTTCTAAACTCCATCAAGTTCAGACCCAGAATACTGAACTGCTGTCATATGACAAGACCTTCATCTCCTGGATCATTATCTGCATTCTACAGATCGCGTGTCTCTATGGCATTCAATTTAGTTTTGAACAGAGTTCACAGAGGGAGATTTCCAACTTGGCGCTACTTAGTACATACATCCAAGGTAAATTAATCTCTGAAGAGGTGAATAGCCACTGACAAGCGTTAGTAGGAACTGCACATGCTGGAGAATCTGAGATAACAAGGTATGGAGATGAATGAACTCAGCAGGCCAAGCAGCATCAGAGGAGCAGGAAGGCTGACGTTTCAGGCCAAGACCGTTCTTCAGAAATTGGGGAGGGGAAGGAGGTTCTGAAAAAAAATAGGGAGAGAGAGGGAGGCAGATAGAAGATGGATATAGGTCACCTCCACCTTCACCCCCATCCCAAACCCAAGAAGACTTTCCACATCAAGCAGATGTTCACCTGCACATCTGCTAATGTGGTATACTGCATCCACTGTTCCTGTTGTGGCCTCCTCCACATCGGGGAAACCAAGCGGAGGCTTGGGGACTGCTTTGCAGAATACCTCCGCTCGGTTCGCACTAAACAACTGCACCTCCCAGTCTCGAACCATTTCAACTCCCCCTCCCATTCCTCAGATGACATATCCATCCTGGGCCTCCTGTAGTGCTACAACGATGCCATCCGAAGGTTGCAGGAACAGCGACTCATATTCCGCTTGGGAACCCTGCAGCCCAATGGTATCAATGTGGACTTCACAAGCTTCAAAATCTCCCCTCCCCCAACCGCATCCCAAAACCAGCCCAGCTCGTCCCCGCCTCCCTAACCTGTCCTTCCTCCCACCTATCCCCTCCTCCCACCTCAAGCCCCACCCCCATCTCCTACCCACCAACCTCATCCCGCCTCCTTGACTTGTCCGTCCTCCCTGGACTGACCTATCTCCTCCCTACCTCCCCACCTACACTCACCTTTACTGGCTCCATCCCCGCCTCTTTGACCTGTCTGTCTCCTCTCTACCTATATTCTCCTCTATCCATCTTCTGTCTGCCTCCCCCTCTCTCCCTATTTATTTCAGAACCTCCTTCCCCTCCTGCATTTCTGAAGAAGGGTCTAGGCCTAAAATGTCAGCCTTCCTGCTCCTCTGATGCTGCTTAGCCTGCTGTGTTCATCTAGCTCTACACCTTGTTATCTCAATAGCCACTGACAAGATTGTCAATAATATGGGACCTATCATACAGCCTTGGCTGACACATGTTCAGACTTTGAAAGTTTCTACACGAGATAGTTAGAGTCATATCATCATGAAGCAGTTCCAGAACTGTAGTTATATTTCTTGGACAACCAAATCTTGTGAATATAATCGAGAGAGCTTCATAATTTACTGAATCAAATGCTTAAATCAGATGGACGAATAAAATGAAGACTTCCTGATCTTGCTCCCTACATTTTTGTTGGATTTGTCTGGCAATAAAGAGAATGTCAGAAGAAGATCTAAAGGAATACAATGGCTCTGGGAGGATTCCATTATCTGCAGGAAGTAAGTAATCAAGAGAATATGTGGATTTTCTCTGCTGTGGACAACAGGGAAGTACTTAGATAGATTCCACAACATGATTTATTTTCCTTTTTGAAGATACTGAAAATAGTCACGTTCCTGAAGTTGGAGAAGAGGAAGATTTTGCGTCTACCTAAATCCATTAGGTAAGTTCATGGAGTCCTGAAGTGAGCAAAACACAACAACTTTAAGGATGTCAGCTAGAATACCACAGGGTTCACAGTCTGTGATTTCTCACTCATTTGTTTGCTTGTTGCAGATTTCCCATCAATGGCGGTTTACTCAAGGATTCCACCATATGGTAATGGGGACTAGACTGGAAATTATCAATTACCACTATGGTCGCACAATTAAATGTGTTGAAAGTGCTATTTCTAGAGCTGACAAATGCTATTGTCATTCTTAAGAAGAGACATACTATTCTGTGAACACGTGGGATTTTGTCCATTTGACCTTCGTCTATCAATTGCTCTGTGGCTCCATAAGGTCTTCAAACTGATAGTCAGAATAATGTGAGATCCCTCAGGCTTTCTCTTTTCACCGATTGTCTTTTATTTTCAAGATCTGTCTGGGGGCATCGGCCCTGAGCAATTAGATTATTGCCTTCCTGATCTGCATCCTTGGATTGTTCTGTCAAGCATTGAAGGTTGCTCATTTTCAATCCGGGAGGTCACATATTTTTGCAGTAATTTCATCAAATCAACCCTGGTGTCAACAATGCTTAAATCCAATGGTCTGAGCACAGTTGTCTTGTCCAGCTGATTTTACTTGATCTCAATGTTCTGGAATTGAACCAGGGATTGAAGATTTTCCAGATGGTTTTTGAGAACTGCATTAGAAACTCCTTCACTTAATTAGGCCACTGTGGGCTGAGGCTTTGGTCTTCTGCCTCTCAGACACTTGGTTCTTGCAATATCTTGGTGCTAGGTGCACCATTATTAAAAAGCACGCTTCCATCAGAAGGACAAATATATAGTCACATGGAGTCATCCTTCAGAAAAGGTTTAATGGCCATAACCATGGCCTGCAGCCTGCACATTAAAGATCACCTTGACCAAGCCCAGCAACAGACTTCTATCATAAGATTATAAGGTAAAGGAGCAGAATTAGGCAATTCGGCCCATCAAGTATGCTCCACCATTTGACTGTAGCTGATGTGTTTCTCAAAGCCATTTTCTTGCATTCTCCCAGTAACATTTGACCCCCTTACTAATCAAGAATCTCGTGATCTCAGTCTTAAAGACACTCAATGATTTGGCTTCCACACTTGTGGCAATGCCTTCCACAGATTCACCATCCTCTGAATCCCCTCCTCATCTCACTTCTAACTGGTTCTCCCTTCATTTTGAAGCTGTGCGATCAGCTCCCAATCTCTCCCACTAGTGGAAACATCTTTTCTACATCCACTCAGTATTCTGTAAATTTCAATGAGATCCCACTCATCCTTCTAATCTCCATCGAGTACAGACCCAAGGTCTGCAACAGCGCCTCATATGACGAGCTCTTCATTCCCGGGAGTATTCCTATGAACTTCCTACGAGCCGCCTCCAAGGCCTGCACATCCATCTTTAGATACAGAGCCAAAAGTGTTCACTATGTTCCAAAGGTGGTTTGGCCAGAGCCTTGTGCAGCCTCAGCAGTATATCCCCACTCTTGCATTCTAGCCTTCTCAAAATGAATGCCAACATTGCATATGCTTCCCTGATTGCCAACTGAAACTGCATGTTAACCTTAAGAGAATCCGTCTGGGTGACAAAAGATCAGGAGCACGTGCCTAAAGTGGAAGAAGAACCTAAATAACAGCTCGTGAAAATATAATATAGTGGCTGCAACCCTACGCAATTAGAGTCCTTTATATGCAGGCAAGTAAATAGCCAACGAATGTCCCCCATCTCCATATATTTAACCTTAATTTTCACAACTAATACTCCTTCACATCTCTACAACTAATGTTTCCAGTGCTGCATACATCAGAATGGAACCCTCACTCATGCATTATGTTCAATTATCCATCAATTAAATTCTACCAATATAACTCAATGGAAATTCTCCTTAGGAGGTATAGCCTATCATTATGAAGAACAGGCTGCCTGCATCATGCAGTATCTACAATTAGTCAGTGCTGCTCAGCTCCCTGTTGAGCACAGAGACAGCAGGCAGAGCAAAAAGAAAGTAACAGTGCAGGGCCCACTTGACCATACAGTTGAAGTGGTTATGCCAAATGTACATCAGGAACATTTGATCAGGACTGACTGAAACAAGCCATGAAAGCCTCATACCCATAAAATAGCTCACACAAACTTCTGGCCTAAAACATAAAGAAAAGGAAATATGTCACCACTCTTACCTCTATTTCTGCTTTGATGATGAACTCTGCAGTCAGATCTCAAACAAAATTGAGGATAGCTAGGGTGTGAAGTCTCAAAATAAATCAACTGCACAGATTAAGGTGTAATAAGTTTGAAGGCAATTAGAATAGCAAACATATTTACTAAACTGTATGCATCATATCTATCCTGGAAAATTAAACTGTTATAGACACAAATTAAACTACAAATATTTTTCAGGATATGGGATAGCTTGAAATATGCTTTGGAAACACAACTGAATTCCTGTCTCTGTGATAAAAGGTGCTGCAGATGCTGGAGAATCCGAGATAACAAGCATGGGGCTGGATGAACACAGCAGGTCAAGCAGCATCATAGGAGCAGGAAAACTTGACGTTTCGGGCCTAAACCCTTCATCAGAAAAGGGTTGAGGCCCTAAACGTTAAGTTTTCCTGCTCCTATGATGCTGCTTGACCT
>JAHRHZ010000024.1:12438902-12450181 GCA_024137785.1 Ginglymostoma cirratum
CCTTGTTATCATAGGTTAACAACAGAAGAATTATTAAGGTCTAAACCAGACAGCAAGTTCAGGAGATTGAAATAAACCATGAGTTTCAAATGTCCGGAATTTTCCACTTTCAGTCATCCTTCATGCAAATGGCATCATGATCTTCATATCCTCATTATTTATAAGAATTGGGAGGCAAACAGGAGGCTGGAAGAACGCAGCAGGCCAGGCAGCATCTGGAGGAAAGGAGAAGTCAATGTTGCGGTTATTACCCTTCTTCAGGACTGTATGTCAGGTAGGGAGAGCTGCAGATAAAGAGGGTGGAGAGTGGGTAGCAGAGCGGTGGTGATAGATCAACTCTGGTAGAAGATACAACCTGGTTGGTCGATGGGAGGGATAAATCTGGTTGGTAGCTGGAAAGGAGGGTCAGTGGGTGGAATGGAAAGGAGGGGGTGGGGCTGGAAGGGGATCCAGGGAATGGGTGCAAAGGTTATTTAAAATTGGAGAACTCAATGTTGAGTTCCCTGGTCTGTAGGGTGCCCAGGCGGAATATAAGGTGTTGTTCCTCAAATTTGCATTCTGAATTGCTGCAACACTGGAGGACGCTGAGGACAGACATATCAGAGGGGCAGTGGGGCAGGGAGTTGAAATGGGTGGTGACGAGAAGGTTAGGTTGGTCATTATTGACCAGGCAGAGATGCTCAGCGAAACGGTCACCTAGTCTATGTTTGGTCTCACCGATGTAGAGAAGACCACATTGGTAGCACCAGATGCAGTAGACTGGGTTGGAGGAGATGCAGGTGAAGCTCATCTTGCCTGGGAGGGCTGTTTAGTGCTCTGGATGGAGGTGGGAGAGGTGGTGTGTGGGCAGGTGTTGCCTCTTTTATGTTTACGGGGAAGGTACCGGGCAGGTTGGAGTGGTTGGTGGGGAGTATGGCACGAACTGGGGAGTGGCAAAGGGAATGGTCCTTGCGGAAGGCAGAGAGGAGTGGTGGGGTAGATGTTCTGGGTAATGGGGTCTAATTTGGAGTTGGTGGAAATGTTTGAGAATGATATGTTGGATGCAGAGGCTGATGGGGTGGAAAGTGAGGACAAGGGGGACCTATCTTTATTGTGTTTGGGGGGGTTGGTTTAGAGCTGTGGAGCAGGGGATGGAGGAGGCGAGATGGAGGACTGCCTGGATGACAGAGGGGGGAAAAGAAAGTTATTTGAAAAAGGAGGACAGGACATCTGGTATGCATGGGAGTGCAACATTTCCTCATCAGAGCCGATGTGACAGAGACGGAGGATTTGGGAAAACGGGATCGAGTTTTTGTGGGATGCAGGTTGGAAAGAGGTGTAGTCTAGGTAGCTTTGGGAGCCTGTGTGTTTATAGTAAATGTTGGTCCGTTAACAGTCGCCAGAAATGGAAACAGAGAGGTCAAGAAAGGGGAGATAGAGCAAGTGAATTTGAAGGCGGGGTGGAAGTTGTTAGTGAAGTCAATGAACTGCTCCAGTTCAGACTGGGTGCAGGATGCAGCAACAATGCAGTCAGCGCTGTAACAGCAGAAGAGTTGGGGAACAATACCGGTGTACTTACTGAAGAGGGACTGTTCAACATAACCGACAGACAGGCAGGCATAGCTGCGGCCCACACGAATGCCCATGGCAACCCCCTGGATGTGGAGAAAGCGGGAAGAATTGAAGGAAAAATTATTGAGGGTGAGGATTAGTTTGGCGAGGCAGTGGAGCATATTGATTGGGGGGAGAACTGGATGGGTCTGTTGGAGAGGATAAAACTGAAGGCCTGTAAGCTGTCCTTGTGGGCTATGGGCACATATAGGGATTGCACATCCATAGTAAAGAGAATACTCGAAGGTAATATCCAAAACATTGACTTTTCCTTTCCTCCAGATGCTGCCTGGCTTGTTGTATTCTTCCACCTCCCTGTTTATCTATCTTGGATTACAGCATCTGCAGTTTCTTCTGACTCTAACCAAATCTATAAGAGCTTTTTAGAATTTCTTATGAATTCTGCACTAAAATTGTTTCAGAAAGTTAAGGCTGGAACATAACTAAAATTTGTTCTGATGTAATAATTAATTTCAAAGGGAAAATATTGTTGGGCACTTGAAGAAAATAGATTTGAAGGACCATGGGGATAAAGCAGGCTAATGGGATGGCCTGGATTACTCTACAGAGAGTCAGCACTTGCTCAATGACTCAAATGATCTCTTACAATGCTCTAATGATTCTATGCTTCTATAACTATTTCAATGACAATTAGTCCATTTGGCCAGAAAGGGAATAGCTTGAACTGTTCAATCCTATATTTACATATAGGGATTTTTAAGAATTGAAAATAACATTTTTCCTCTTATTTTTCCTCCCTATCACCTTTGTTTTCTTTCTGAATCCAATGTTTCTATTCCTCTCATTAATTCTCTGACTGCCTATTTGGTACTATTTCAGTCATTCCAATTCAATTGTTGCTTCCTTGCTACTTTCTCAATTTTAAAACCTCAATGGTTAAGTAGATATGCAACCTATCCCACTATTTAAAAAGTCCAAAAGCTCACTTTTTGGAGCAACTTCTGGAGTCAACATTTTCTTAAATGCTGAATTAAGCAGCAAAAGATCTAACCAATGGCATAAGCTGTAAAATGCTCTTTTTGAACAAGCACATTAAATTCTATTTTATTTTTCTTAATACTTTGATAGGAAATAGCTATTTCCCACCTCAATCTATCTCATAAACCTTGAACTCAACAAAATATTTTATTGAACAACAGGTCAATCTCAACTACATTTGATCAGGTGCAGATTTCCCAGTATGGATATGTACATCATTAGATGTTGAAGGGTACAATAATACATCATTCTACCCTGTGATTCATTTTGCGTCCAGAAGATTTTTTTTTAGATTGAAGAGTTAATTCTTGAAGACTTTATTTCTAGCCGTGATGACATTTAAACAAATGCATTAACAATTGTGCTTTTCCATGATGAGTTCCTCACAGGTGTGACTGGAAGTTTTTATGAACTGTAACACTTCCTTATATGGTTTAATTGTTAACAGTTAGGAAGAAAATAGAAATTGATTTCAAAATTATGCTCATTATCTATTCTGTCAACATTACAGGAAGCTCAGTGGAACCCGAAAAAAACATGGTGTATGTGTCTGGGCCAATCCTCTAAAATTCTACTCTAGAGTGAGAATAAAAGTAGAAGACTGGAGATCAAGGAAATTCTAGTAAACTGCTTGTGCTGATAATTCAATACTTAAAAAAGAACTTTATTCAGGGATACTTGGAAATAGTGAAATAATTGACTATTTTTGTGTTTTGGCAAATGGAGTCTGATTACAATTTTTTTTTACATTAAAGAGAACACAAGTCCAAAAACTCACTAATAACATCTTATAATTTTCAAAGTCACCACTTGTTTGAAATAAAAGTCTGTCACCTGTTTCCTTCACCACCTCGGTTCTGCCAGAAGCCAGTGCCGTTCTCCTGACATCACAATTCCTAATGTTAGAACCTGTTGCTGTGTTTGCAATGTCCTAGATTTTCAGTATTCTATATTCTTCCACAATGCTTCTGGGTGGAGAATGCAGTTAAAGATATTATCTTATGAATCTCAGTGTGCATCTCAAGATTTTTCTTTTATAATCTGTATCCGCTTCCAATCTGATGAAAGATAATTGAAGAGGCCTAATAAATAGCTATTATCTTTCATATAAATTTCTATTATTGCTAATCCTGTTGAATTTTGTGAGACAAACCATTTACTTAATTTTGACATGCTGTTTGTACGTGGAGAAAATGCACAAGGAGCTTAGCCTGCATGTCTATTGTCAGGGAGTCACAAAATTGAACAAGCCAACAGATTTTAAAGGGCTTTTCATCATTAAAGTAGAGCATTAGGTATGAGGAGAAATCTAAAAAAAGGTAAATAATAGGTATTATAAAAAAGATGTCCTCAGTTTAATAAAATGTCCTCGAGCTCCTACCACAAGAGTTGCAGCGTGGGAAATATACATAACAAGTGACATACTCCAAATTATTAGTCCAGATGTTTGGATTGCTGGTTGACTAAAATAACTGCATCACCATTGTTTTGATCATGCATATAATCAGGCTCATGCCTGCAGCTCTGTTAATCATGTCGATTCTGTCCTTTATGTTCCCTTGTCACTTGAAAACATTTTTTTGTATATATTCGTTCATGCGGGCATCAATGGCTCAACCAGCATTTCCTGCAATTTACGAATTGATCTTGAGAAAGTGGTGACGAGTTCTCTTCTGGAGCTGTTTTAGTCCATGCATGGTAAGTGCTTTTTCAGAGGGAGCTCCACCCCAGTCGCTAAATCTGTTCTATAGGTAAATAATCAGGATGATCATCCTGGAATACAATATCGAACCTTTGAATTACGCAAGTATGAATTGACTTAACTAACAAACTTAATGAAAGATGCTTAGCATTCACATGTGGCTTCACTGACCTCAGGACCTTGCAATGTCATTTTGTATTTTTTAACAATAGTCACTGATGCAATGTATTTCATATAGAAATAGTTGCAGAAAGTTATCCATTAATCTGGCTGATGTAGAATGGTCATTACTTTAGACATGAAATCACTACAGTAAATACCCAAGTGTGAGGCCCTTAATGAATACTTTGCTTCAGTATTCACCAGAGGGACTTTGACGTTTGTGAGGACAGCATGAAACAGGCTTATATGCTCGTACAGGTTGATGTTAGGAAGGAGGATGTGATAGAAATTTTGAAAAACATGAGGATAGATAAGTCCCCTGGGCCAGATGGTATGCACCCACGGTTTCTAATGGGAAGCAAGAGATTAGGTTGCTGCACCTTTGGCAATGATCTTTGCGTCCTCACTGTCCACTGGAGTCGCACCAAATGATTGGAGGCAGGCAAGTGTTATTCCCTTGTTCAAGAAAGGGAATAGGGATAATCCTTGCAATTACAGACCAGTCAGTCTTACTTCTGTGATGGACATGTTATTGGAGAGGATTCTGAGAGATAGTATTTATCATTATTTGGAAGAGCACAGTTTGATTAGAAATAGTCAGAATGGCTTTGTGAGGGGCAGATCATGTTTCACAAGCCTTATTGAATTCTTTGAGGATGTGACAAAACACATTGATGAAAGTAGAGCAGTGGATGTGATGTATATGGATTTTAGAAAGACAGTTGATAAGGTTCAGAAAGTAAGGAGGTATGGGATTCAGGGACATTTGGCTGTCTGGATGCAAAACTGGCTGTCCAATAGAAGACAGAGGGTGGTAGTAAATGGAAAGTATTCAGCCTGGAGCTTGGTGACCAGTGTGTTCCACAGGGATCTGTTCTGGGACCTCTGCTCTTTGTGATCTTTATAAATGACTTGGATGAGGAAGTGGAAGTTGGGTTAGTATGTTTGCCGATGACACAAAGGTTGGTGGAGTTGTGAATAGTGTGGTGGGCTGTTGTAGGTTGCAACAGGACATCAACAGGATACAGAGCTGGGCAAAGAAGTGGCAGATATAATTCAACCCAGAAAAGTGTGAAGTGATTCATTTTGGAAGTTCGAATTTGAATGCAGAATATAAGGTTAATGGCAGGATTCTTGACAGTCTGGAGGAACAGAGGGATCTTGGGGTCCATGTCCATAGATCCCTGAAAGTTGCCACCCAAGCTGATAGAGTTGTTAAGAAGGCATATGGTGTGTTGGCTTTCATTGGCAGGGGGATTGAGTATAAGAGCTGCAAGGTTATGCTGCAGCACTATAAAACCCTGGTTAGACCACACTTGGTACATTATGCTCAGTTCTGTTGCCTCATTCCAGGAAGGATGTGGAAGCTTTAGAGAGGATGCAGAGAAGGTTTACCAGGATGCTGCCTGGACTGGAGGGCGGGTCTTCTGAGGAAAGGTTGAGGGACCTCGGGCTTTTCTCATTGGAGCGAAGAAGGATGAGAGGTGACTTGATAGAGACGTACAAGATTATGAGAGGCAGAGATAGAGTGGATAGCCAGAGACTTTTGCCCCTGGCGGAAATGTCTATTACGAGGGGGCATAATTTTAAGGTGGTTGAAGGAAGGTTGAGGGGGAGATGCCAGAGGTAGATTCTTTACACAGAGAGTGGTGGGTGCATGGAATGTACTGCCAGTGGCAGCAGTGGAGCCAGATACATTAGGAACATTTAATCGACTCTTGAATAGGCACATGGACGATAGTAAAATGTAGGGTATGCAGGGTAGTTTGATCTTAGAGTAGGATAATGGTTTGGCACAACATCGTGGGCTGAAGGGCCTGTACTGTGCTGTACTGTTCTATCTTCTATGTGCATGTTTTGATCTGCAAAAGTAATTCTATTTTAAGTTGTGTTTGAAGTGAGACTAATTCCTGAAATGTTACTGAATAGGACCAACATTCAGTTTAATTCTGCCACTACACTTATTTCTCACCAAGGCTGATGGACTACATGTATGGTGTCCGCTCATGGTATTTCACCCACTTCATCCTCCCAAACCTGTCTTATCCTTTAAACTTCCTGCACCATAACCTTGCCATACCTCCTCTCATGCATCAAGAGAATTCCAATGGTTTGATGTTGTGCTAATGAAGGAATGGCAATGTCGTTCCAGGTTAATGTGGTGTGTAGCTTAGACTAGAACCTGCAGGTGGTGGTGTTCCCATGCACCTGCTGCTCATGTTCTTCTAAAGGATACAGCCTGTAGATTTGGATGGAGCCATTGAATGAACATTGATAAGTTTCTGTAGTCCATCTTGCACGTAATCCACTCTGCTGTTGTGTATTTATGATGGAGAGAGTAAATTGATAACCTAATGAATGAGGTGCCAATTAAATGAGCTACTTTGTATCAAGCATTTTGAGTGTTACTGGAACTGCAAATGGAGAATATTCCTTGTGCCTTGTAGATGGGTGGACAGGTTTTGACAAGGTGAGTTACTTATCAGAAAATTCTACGCCCCTGAACTGGTTTTGCAGCTAGGGTCTTTTTAATGGCTGGTCCAGTTTAGTTCCTGTTAATGATACCCCCCAGGATGTTGATAGAGGAGGATGCAACAACGATAATGTAATTGTATGTCAAAGGGAAATGGCTAAATCCTCTCTTCTTGGAGAAAACCAATGCCTAGCACTTTTGTGGTGCATGTACTGCGTATCACTTGTCATTTGCCATCTATCATCCCAGGCCTGTCCTGTCTGCATGTGGATGCAGACTGTTTTAGGATTTGAGGAACTATGAATGATACTGAACATTGTGCAATCATAGTGAAGGTCCCCACTTCTGACCTTACCATTGAAGAGAGATCATTGATGAAACAGCTGAATGTGATTGGTCCTGAACACCACCATGAGGAACTTTTGCATTGATGGCCTGAAACTGAGATGATTGCTGTCCTAAAACCACAATAATCTTTCTTTTCTAATGAATGGAAATTTTCTTCCCTGATTCACCAGAACTTCAACTTTGCCAGAGATTCTATATGCCACAATTGGTTACATGTTCCCTTGTTGTCAAGGGAAATCACACCCAAGTTTGCACCTTAGTTCAGCACATTTGTTTATTCTTGTACCTGAACCATGGTAGTAATGAGGTGAGGAGTTGAGTGGCTGAAACTGATCATCAATGAGCAGATCACTGGTGCCAAAGTGCTATTTGATAGCACTGATGATGATATCTTTCATCAATGTGGTTTACTCTATATTTATGAATGACTTTGATGTAAAAATGCAGATTTCTACATCCAGGTTTTGATAGCACACCAGAAGGTAGATGGACCTCAAATATAAAAGTTGAATTTGATGGATTAAGAGAGTTGTCAAAATTGTGGCGGCTACAGTTCAGTATAGAGAAGTGCGAGGTCGTTCACTTTCAGCCAAAGAAGATCAAAGTAAAACCTAAATAATGAGATGGTGGAAACTTATGAAGGAACTGAGAAACTTATGGGTCCAGGTATAGAATTACTAAAAAGTATTAGTTTAGTGTGGAAAGAATTATTGACTTTTATTTTAATGGAGTTGAAAGACAAAGAGGAGGAAGCTTTTTTAAGTTTTATAAAACTGTATTTAGACCCCTGTAGAATATTTTATTTAGCCTGTGACACCAGACCTCCAGAAGAATATGTTGTTTGTGGAACATAGGCAAAAACTGTGGATACTGGAAATCGTAAACAAATACAGAGAAAAACCTGAAGAAATTTCTGAAGAAGAGTCAAACCAGACTCAAAACAATTTCTGAACAAGGGTCAAGACCAGACACATCAGCTTTCCTGCTCCTCTGATGCTGCTTGGCCTGCTGTGTTCATCTAGCTCTGCACCTTGTTATCTCAAAATGTTGACTGTTTCTCTCTCCACAGATGCTGCCAGACTTATTCAGTTTCTTCAACATCTTGTGTGCATGTTGTTTGTGGAATGGGCACAGCACAAATCAGCCATCATGATACCAGGGATAAAAAAAAGTTATGTTATGAGGACAAGTGTCAAAAACTAAGCATGTACTTTCGAACTAGAATTGGGTTAGAATTGACTTTATTGTTACATGTACTCACATGAGTACAACGAAAACTTTACCAGTCGCCACTTATGGTGCCATCTTAGCTATGAAGGTACCTAGGTGCAGAATCTTAAGTGCCAATTCTTAGTGAAAAAGTTAGAAAATTACAGAAATAAGAGTTCGGAATAACAGTACTTCCAACCAAGATCGCAGAAGGCATCATCTCAAGGCTGGGAGCCGAGACCACGCTGACCCCAGCAGTCTGAGGCTACGCTGAGACTGGGGGCCCAAGTCCGCGCTGAGGCTGAGAGTTGAATCCATGCTGAGGCCAGGAGCAAGGTCCATGCTGAGGCCAGGAGTCAAGTCCCTCCTGAGGCCCAGAGTCAGGACCGTGCTGAGGACAGGAGCCAGGGCTATGCTGAGGCTGGGAGTCGGGTCCATACTGAGGCCGGGAGTCAGGTCCCTGTTGAGGCCAGGAGTCAGGTCCGTGCTGAGGCCGGGAGTCAGGTCCGTGCTGAGGCCGGGAGTCCGGTCCACGCTGAGGCCGGGAGTCAGGTCCCTGTTGAGGCCGGGAGTCAGGTCCGTGCTGAGGCCGGGAGCCGGGTCCATGCTGAGGCCAGGAGTCGGGTCCATGCTGAGGCCGGGAATTGGGTCCATATTGAGGCTGGGAGTCAGGTCCATGCTGAGGCCGGGAGTCGGATCCTTGTTGAGGCTGGGAGTCGTGTCCGTGCTGAGGCCGGGAGTCCAAGTCTACGCTGAGGCCAGGAGTCAGTTCTGTGCTGAGGCCGGGAGTCAGGTCCGTGGTGAGGCAGGGAGTCGGATCCACGCTGAGGCCTGGAGTCAGGTACATGCTGATGCCGGGAGTCAGGTCCATGCTGACGCCGGGAGTCGGGTCCATGCTGACGCCGGGAATCAGGTCCGTGCTGAGGGCAGGAGTCGGATCCTTGCTGAGGCCGGGAGTCGTGTCCGTGCTGAGGCCGGGAGTCCAAGTCTACGCTGAGGCCAGGAGTCAGGTCTGTGCTGAGGCCGGGAGTCAGGTCTGTGCTGAGGCAGGGTGTTGGGTCCACGCTGAGGCCTGGAGTCAGGTCTGTGCTGAGGCCAGGAGTCGGGTCCACGCTGAGGCTGGGAGCCGGGTCCGAGATGAGGCCGGGAGTCTGGTCTGTGCTGAGGCCAGGATTTAGGTCCATGCTGAAACCAGGACCGTGCTGAGGTTGGGAGTCCGGTCCGTGCTGAGGCCAGGAATCAGGTCCGTGATGAGACCAGGAATCAGGTCCATGCTGAGGCAGGGAGTTCGGTCTGTGCTGAGGCCGGGAGCCAAGTCCGTGCTGAGGCCAGGAGCCTGGTCCGTGCTGAGGCCAGGAGTCGGGGCCGTGCTGAGGCTGGGAGACGGATCCATGTTGAGGCCGGGAGTCGGTTCCATGCTGAGGCCGGGAGTCAGGTCCATATTGAGGCCGGGAGTCAGGTCCATGCTGAGGCCAGGATTTGGGTCCATGCTGAAGCCAGGAGTCAGGACCGTGCTGAGGCAGGGAGTCCGGTCCGTGCTGAGGCCAGGAGTCAGGTCCACACTGAGGCCGGGGGTCGGGTCCACGCTGAGGCCAGGAGCCCGGGTCCACGCTGAGGCCAGGAGGCAAGGTCCATGCTGAGGCCGGGAATCAGGTCCATGCTGAGGCCAGAAGTCAGGTCCGTGCTGAGGCCAGGAGCAAGGTCGATGCTGAGGCCAGGAGTCAGGAGCATGCTGAGGCCAGGAGGCAGGACTGTGCTGAGGCCGGGAGCCGGGTCCATGCTGAGGCCAGGAGACGGGTTCAGGCTGAGGCCGGGAGCCGGGTCCATGCTGAGGCCAGGAGTCAGGTCCATATTGCGGCCGGGAGTCAGGTCCATTCTGAAGCCAGGAGCCAGGACCATGCTGAGGTTGGGAGTCAGGTCCACGCTGAGGCCAGGAGTCAGGTCCATGCTGAGGCCGGGAGTCGGGTCCGTGCTGAGGCCATGAGTCGCGTCCGTGCTGAGGCAGGGAGTCTGGTCCGTGCTGAAGCCATGAGTCGCGTCCGTGCTGAGGCAGGGAGTCCGGTCCGTGCTGAGGCCAGGAGTCAGGTCCACACTGAGGCCGGGGGTCGGGTCCACGCTGAGGCCAGGAGCCCGGGTCCACGCTGAGGCCAGGAGGCAAGGTCCATGCTGAGGCCGGGAATCAGGTCCATGCTGAGGCCAGAAGTCAGGTCGGTGCTGAGGCCGGGAGCAAGGTCCATGCTGAGGCCAGAAGTCAGGTCGGTGCTGAGGCCGGGAGCCGGGTCCATGCTGAGGCCGGGAGACGGGTTCAGGCTGAGGCCGGGAGCCGGGTCCATGCTGAGGCCAGGAGTCAGGTCCATATTGCGGCCGGGAGTCAGGTCCATTCTGAAGCCAGGAGCCAGGACCATGCTGAGGTTGGGAGTCAGGTCCACGCTGAGGCCAGGAGTCAGGTCCATGCTGAGGCAGGGAGTCCGGTCCATGCTGAGGCTGGGAGCCTGGTCGGTGCTGAGGCCGGGAGTCGGGTCCGTGCTGAGGCAGGAAGTCAGGTCCATGCTGAGCCATGAGTCGTGTCCCTGCTGAGGCCGGGAGTCAGGTCCATGCTGAGGCAGGGAGTCAGGTCCATGCTGAGGCCATGAGTCGTGTCCGTGCTGAGGCCAGGAGTCGGTTCCATGCTGAGGCCAGGAATCAGGTCCATATTGAGGCTGGGAGTCAGGTCCGTGCTGAGGCCGGGAGCCGGGTCCGAGATGAGGCCGGGAGTCCGGTCTGTGCTGAGGCCAGGATTTGGGTCCGTGCTGAAGC
>JAHRHZ010000024.1:12456969-12486896 GCA_024137785.1 Ginglymostoma cirratum
ACACAGCAGGTCAAGCTGCTTGACCTGCTGTGTTCATCCAGCCCCATGCTTGTTATCTTGGTTTGGGAATGAGCTCTGTTCTCAAGTCTGTTTGGAAATTTAGCTGTACACAAGTCAGAACGCAATGCAGGATAATACAGAGTAGCCATTCATAAGAACAGGAAATGTTCACATGTTGAATCTTTAAAATTACACTTGCTTGTAAGTACAAATTCATAATTCAGGGACCCCTTATAAACTACAGATTATCACCAAGTTCATTCTTCCTTAGCATGTGTTTGACCTGACTTCCCTATTAAGAGTGAACATTCATGAGATTTCAACTTGAAAGTTGATATCCTCTACTTGTGCACACCAAAGCAAACACTGCTAAACTGCAATCCTCAACACTGCAACATCAATGAATGCTTGGGAAACACTAATACGTACTTTATAAAACTCATCTCTTCTGCTGTAGAAATCCAGAGCAAATCTTGCAATGAGAGCTAGGCCGTTTGTGTATGACATCAAAAGTGCTTTTCAACATGAAGGGTACTGGAATTCTAGAATTTGTTTCTCCCAAATTTGTGGCTGAATATTTCCAACACAGGATTTTTGTTGAGGAAGGGTAGCAAGAGATTTGGACAATAATGAGACAATGGGCTTGACATGGATGGTGAAGGCAGTTTGTGGGATCCAATGGTCTTTTTTCTTTTTGTACATCAGATGCATGCAATATTTTTCAGACCAGCCTTCAATGACCATGTCTCATTCTTCAGTGGCAGTTGAGAATCTGACACGTTGCTGTGCATCTAGACTCACATGTAGGCCAAAGTGGGCAAGTAGTGCTGATTTCCTTCCCTTTCCAACGGAGGGTTGAGGATCGCAGGCTGTGTTTCTTTTGATGTGCAAGAGGTGGAGAAGATTATTTCTGAAGCTGAAATCCTATGAATTCTCACCCTTATTACGGAGGTTAGATCAAACAGATACTGAGCAAGATTGAACTTGATGGAAAGATACCAGGTCAGATTAAACAGACCAGTTGACCAAACTGCATTGAAGATAGGACCAAGATCTGGCCCCCAAAAGACTTGAGTATTGTTTTTATTTTGTTTTGTACATTCAGCAGCAAAGATCTAGCACTGGTCTAGCTGTGCAAGATTTTACGGAACAGATGTAATTTGTCCAATCGAGGATATATTAAAGGGAGCATTTTCAGTTCAGAGCTCGTGTCATAAACTCTGAGGTCCACAATTGCATTTACTCCTACCCACTTTCCATTGCCATTGAAAACCCCAATGTACACAAAGAAACAGCAAGTGAGCCTTGAATGCACTGAAACAACACACCCTCTCCACTCCTTACTATGTTGTTTCTTCATAATCAAGCTAACCCCTTGACATTATGAGCCAAACGGGGTGAGTGTAACATATCATTTCTGTCCTGCAGAGAATGCAGTTCAAACAAATCAACAGTAAACTGGTGGCAAAGGAGAAATGCATGCAGAGTGACTGTGACAAATTGGCCACTCAGAATGTGCAATGAAATTGCTTCAGGATCTTATTTACTAGTAGCAGCATGATCTAAAAAAAATCTGTATGAGACAGAGCATGATGGTATGTACTTTGAGTCTACAGCAAAGGTTTTGGCACTAGGTGACCAAACAAAATTCAGCAGTTAAACTTCACTTAGCCGCTGTAGGAGACCTGATCCATGAAGACTAATGGTCAAAAAACGAGTTAGAACAAATCTTTTTAATTAATTTATTTATAGAATGTGGGTGTCGCTGATAAGGTCAGCATTTATTGCTTATCCCTTACTGGTCTTGAGAAGGAGGCAATGAGCCATCTTCGTGAATCACCATAGTCTGTGTAGTAAAATACTCTCACAGTACTCTTAGGGATTTTAACACAGTGACAATAAAATTATGTAGTGCCGTGCAATTTGATGGGAAATTTTCTGCTCTTTTAAGTGGTTAGAGCATTGGAACTGCTGTTGAAGAATCCTTGGCAAGTTCCTGAGATGCAGTCTTCTTTCACCAGAGTGATCCAGTATTAAAAAAGAAAAAATATTGTCTAAGGTAGTAGCTAGGCTGCGAATCAAACAAGCTGCTTTGTCCAGAATATTAACAAACGTCTCGAGTTTTAATGGTGCTGCATTCTTTGAGGGAAATGGAGAGTAGTCCATCACACTCCTGACTTGAAGATGGTGGAAAGATCTTAGAGAGCTAGGATGTGAATCAGTCACTGTAAAATACTCAACATCTGATCTGCTAAAGCAGCTATGGTGTTTGTACAGGTGTTCCAGTTAACTTTCTCGCCAGTGACCCTGCAAAGGAAATTGTTAGTGGGGTAATTCATCAATGATCATATTTTATTCTCTAATGAAATGTTGGCATTGCTAACAAGACTAATAGATTTTGACCATCCCTAATTGTTGTTGAACTGAATAGCTTACTAAATTATTCCTCAGAGTAGCTAATAGTCAATGTTATTGCTGTCGGGTTTGAGTCAGGTGTCTATTCCTAAAGCAATTAGCGAGTTAAATTGATTTTTATAACGTTTGCTGAGAGTTTCATGGTCACCATTACTAGGATTAACTTTAAATGCCAGATTTATTAATTAAATGTTTAAATTCCACAATTTGCTATGGTGGATTTGAACCCAAGTTTCCAGGTACAAGTCTGAGCTGTTAAATTTCTAAACTAGTGACATTAGCGCAGTGCTGCTATCTCCAATGGTAATTCCCTTGACTATCGAAGAATCTAAAGTGCACATGTTAGGAATATCTCATTTATGTGCATTTCTTCCTGAATAGCCTACCAAAATTAAGTTGCATGTATTTAGCCACTTGGAATCAAACAACCTGCAAGAACAATGTGTGTAAAATGTCAGACAAATTTACAGGATAAAAACAGGAAGTTTATGCCCAAATTACTGAAGTCACTTGCGATACTGTTTTCTGTGGACACCAGGAGCAAGATTTCAGAATCAAATGAGGATCCTAAGCTTGCACTTGTCAGCAATGGAATCAGTATGGTGATTGCACTATAGCAACTTGTCTCGAGGCCTGCTGTCCAGCTGAGGACAAGAAGTGGCCTAGTGATGCTATTGACTTAATCACAGAACCAGCAGCTTTGAATACTCAGTAGTGCTACTGGAAGTGGGTCTCAATTATACTAATTGGTTGCCTACTTCATTGGAGTGGCAACTAGTCTGTCAGCCTGCCTCCCACTGGGAAACCTGCCAAGTAGTGAAACTGTGTGAGTGAGCTGTCCCAGCGAAGAACCCTTCCCATGTTTCCACTGCCAAGAAAGGGTGGTGTCAGGTCATAGTTATAGCAGCCCAGAAGGAGAACATTCAGCCTTTTCAATGATGACTCTGAGCAACACATTCCAACTAGATCTATTCCCCTACCTTAATCCCATTGCCCTCCAATTTACGTCCCCCAAGTTCGTTTTGAAATCACTTATCACCTCTGGATTCACCACGGTTGTTGGCAACAAGTTTCAGATCCTAAAAGGTTCCGCTTTACATCTTCCTGTATAACTTACCCAAAAACCTTAAATTTATGTCCCTTAGTCCTATGTGCTCCCGCTTTACTTCATCACAGCTGAGGACCATACTTTTCCGTTTGTTTCTCCCTCATGTAATTATCTAGCTTCCACTTAAACATAAGTCTCCTATTGACCTCAATCATTTGCTATTGAAGTAGACACGCATGCCACTTCCTGAATAAAAATGATGCTCCAGAATTCATCATGAGAATTAAGGTGGCTATTTTATATTTATGGAACCTAGGTAGAACATGGGTGGGGGGAGGGGTGGGGAGGAGATTTTCTTGACATATTTTAGGCAGCTGGAAAATAAGCCTGATCTCAAAGTTAGAAATGTCCAGATTATACCTGCTGTAATCTGCTGATGAACATAGCGAAAGAAAGATACAGCAGATTAATAGAAGAAGAAAGGGGAAGGAAGACGTTAGATTCCTGGGAGATTAGGTCATGTTCTTGGGAGCTAGCACCAGCCTGGGCAGAGAGTTTATAACCTGAACAGAGCCAGAACAAATGTTCCTGCCAGGTAGTTTGCAAGTGTTTGTGGGGAGAGTTTAAATGAACTCAGGAGTGGAATGTTTATAAAGAATTTGCAATTCAAGCAGAGAAACAATTACACAAAGATGTGGAAGAGACAGATAGCACTGTTCTCAGAAATAATAGAATATTAGTTGAGGTCAATGTAAAAGGGAATAAAGTAAGAACTAGATTGGATTTACATTCAATGCATGCGAATTTACAGAATGTGGCAAATGAGGTGAGTGTGCTGCAAATGCAGAAAACTACATGATGTAATCTGATTTTGTGTGCAATGGAAAGAAAAGATCTTGGGACTGAATACTCCTCAATAAAAGTTATTCGGGAAGGACAGGGAAGAAAAGAGGTCACTGAGCATTTTGATTAAGGGGAGTGTTGCAGTGCATTAGAAAGAGGAAAGTGGGTTTCAGGACAAAATCTATTTATTTAGAGCTGAGAAACAAGACGTATATCACTACACTACCAGATATTTTCTACAGGCCACCAACTAGTGGGAAAAATAGAGAGAAACAATTTTGTTAGAAAATTATTGAGAGGTGAAAGAATGGGGAATTTTCCTTTTATAGATTGGGATGGTTGTAGGCAGGGCTGGAATGGGAGAGCTTGTTCTTAAAGTATGTTCAGGATAATAACATTACATTTATACTTTTCCAGCCCAATAACAAACAAAAGGGTTGTTAAATGAAGAGGAGAATTCATTAGGGACCAAAGAGGAGTTATACAGACATAGGCAGCAAGTTCGAAGTTCTAAATAGTTAGTACAAATAGTAGTAATTATTTTGCATTTATCTTCAGCAAAGAGGAAGATGCAGAAAAAGTAGCAGTGAAAGAAAAGGTAATTTGAAATATTTGATTGCTAAAATTTGATAAAAAGGTAATAAAAACATGACAGCTTAAAGGTCTGAAAGCAGAAAGAGAAAGGATGACCACCTGACAAAGCAAGAGAAATTAAAATAAAGAATAAAAAGTGTGCATATGACAAGTGTCACTTAGAAAAAAGAAACAACATAGAGCCCTGAGAAAAGCAGAAAGTTCAGTGTGGAGCTGATAAAGCATAGTAGGGAAGCAAAGAACAATTTTAAGAACAAAAAAAACTGGTGGACAACGTAAAGAGGAATCCCAAAGTCTTCTATAGACATATCAAGTGGTGGTCAACGGAGAAGTTGGGGTGATTAGGTGTCAAAAAGGGAATTAACACATAGAAGCAAGAAACATAGTTAACGTAAAAGAATACATTGTGTCAATCTTTACCAAGGAGCTAGGTGGCACCCAGCCGTGATGTAAGAGCTCTATCACTAGAAGTGTTCAAAATTGATAAGAGAGAAGTGTTAACAAGGTACCAGGACCAGATGAGGTGTATCCAAGGACACTGAAGGGTGTGAGAGTGGAAATTGCAGGGGTACTGGCCGTAATCTTTCCTGGGCTCAGTGGAGATAGCAGAGGGCTAGAGAAATGCAGACATTACACTTTTGTTCAAAAATATAATAAGTCTAAGGCCAAAAATTACACACTAGTCAGTTCAACTTTGGTGGTGAAGCCATATAACACTCTGTGATTTGAAAATATAAGCCGGAAAATGGAAGCTCAGATTATTAATTGTTAATTTAAAACGAAAAGGAAAAGTGGAACTGTATGGTGATCATTTAATGTTACAAAAGGCATGTTATTTAGTGAAGTGCAATTTAACACATTATGGGACACAGTGGCACCAGGTTTTAGGGTTAACAAAAACCTGCCCAACAACAGATTTTGGATTCGCTGTGAGTTGCAGTGTTAAAGTTGTTTTTTGCATATTCTTCAGAGACGAAATTGATGATAAACTGGAGATATAATATTGAAACTATAATCAAGAGTTATCTGTATTCTAAAGCTGGTGAGTGATTTGGACAAATTTTGGTTTCAGATTAAAGGCAATGCATGTTTAAATGGTTGTAAACTGTCTCCGTGCCTACAGATAGTTTGCTGGAGGTGAGGTACAATAAAGCAGCAAAGGAAATGGAGAAGAGGGTTGGTGTGAGCCTTGTTTGACCCCAGTCTTCACTCAGGTAAGATTTTTGGTGATCACATTGGTGAAGTTCCTGTCTTGCAAAGCACTGTGAAGAAGGCACAGTCAGCTCGTCAAGGGCATGAAGACATTTTTGACTCCATTCCTCAATATTCCACCCGGCACAGTATCAGCGCTACTCAAATCCAGAACAAAGTTATAAAATCCACTTTACAGATGAAAAGTAACAGAGGTTCTGGAACAGATGGAATTTGTGCCAAGATAAGAAAACGTGGCTGAGATACTTTACCCACAAGGCTGCAAAGTCCTTCCTCACCATCACAGCTTCCAAGTGAAGCAATGATTCACCTGCACATCACTCAATCCAGTCTACTGTATTCTCTACTGACAATGTGATTTCCTTAACTCTGGGGAGACAAAACACAAACTGAGCATAGCTGCTTTGCAGAACACTTATGTTCTGTCTGTAAAAATGATACCCATTTCCAATTGTCTTCCACTTCAACATACTACCATGTTCCCTGGTCAATATTTCTGTCTTGGGCCAGTGAGGCTCAGCACAAGCTGAAAGAACAGTATCATTTCTTCCACTTAGGGTCCCTGGAGCCTTCAGGACTCAATATCGGGTTCATTAATTTTAGTGACTGAAAGTCTCCTTCTATGTCCTTTACCCGTCCCTACATCCCGTGCCCTGTCATAACATGGGCTGTGATCACCACAGCTAATCCATTCTCACCTACTCATTGTCCCCATTATCAGCTTTTCTCCTTTCCTGGCTTACTAATAGACATGTATTTGTCTTTCTCTCTCTGTCTGGTCTCCGTCTCCACCCATCTGCTCACTCCTTCTCCCCCCACCTCCCCATCCCATGTCTTCAGCAAATATGCTACCTTTCCTGGTTACAATCAGTTCTGAAAAAAGGTCACGAGACTCATACAGATTTCTCTCCACAGATATTACCAGACCTGCTGAGTTTCTCCAGCAATTTGTTTTTGTTTCAGCATTCGCAGTTCTTTGTTTCATATTGTTGCAAATTTTCACATGCCTCATCAGGGAAAAGGAAAGCATGCCAGTACTTCTCAAAGATGCTGCAATTGTAACTTTGTTCAAGAAGAGAGAAAGATCCAATTGTAGCAACCATAGAGGACTATCTACCACAGGGAACACCATTGCAAGGATTCTCTTCAACCATCTTCTTCTAATTGCTCATTATTCCCAGAGTTGCCATGTTGCTTTTGCCTATAAAAAGGCACAATTCACCACAAAGAAATCTATGAAAAATGCAAGGAACAGCACTGAACATTACTTTTGCCCTTTGTGAACCCCAAGAAAGCTTTTGACTTTGTCAACATTTGAAGGCTTATAGAGTATCATCCTCAAGTGTAGCTGTCCTCAGAAATTTGACAGTATTTGAAGGCATGCAAGTTATGCATATATTAACTGTTCTAAAAGTACTATTCACTAATAATTTATAAATCAAAGCTGCTATCTTGGGAAACCAAAACAAATTATTTTTAAATAAATGTGTTTATGAACTAAAGAAACTCATTTTCACTGACACAACCATTTTCAGACCAGACTGTTCTTATCAAAAACTATACAACTATGAATGATAAAATCCAATCAACTTTCTTTTTAATATATTTTAAACTAGGTCAGATGATCAAGGAACTCATTCTCTTCCTCAAAAAACATTCAGAAAAGAAGCGTTCACCTAAAGCAATTCATTTATGCTCATCAATTTTCAACCAAGAACTTCCACAAATTCAATTCAACACAATGTTCAGCTTTGAAAAGAGAAGAAACAAAAATTTAGTGCATTTGTCAAATTCAAGGTGTAGTAAATTGGAAAAAGCCTGAAAATAGGCAGATGCACAATACATAATTTACCCAGGGCCTTTTAGAGTAAGGAAGACACAGTTCTGCCTGCTAATTTAAATGAGGTGGTGCATAATCAGTGATAAGCATATTGCTGAGTGACTGCATATTTCTATAAGAGGTCAAAGGTGTTAGCCCTAAATAATGCGATCCTGCACTTCTTAATGGCAATGTAGACCACTTAAAGTGGGGAGATCATTCCAGCTAATGCAGGAAGAAACTGGTTACAGCAGGGTTTCTGAACAGAAAGAAAAGTAGAAATGGTACTAAAAGCCAAAAAACATGCTCCAAGGTTAGTACTTAATAATCTATTGCACTTGTATTCCCTGTAATTTCCTTTCCCATTGTAACCCCAGCTCTCTCTCTCTCTCTGTCTCTCTCACTTCTCACTTTTCATGACCTTCATAACGCACTCAATAGCATGATCATCCCCTTTTCATTTCTCAATGCAAATAAATGAAGCCCTGTCTCCTTCACCATGGATAGGGCAGCATGGTTGCTCAGTGAGTAGCTCTGCTGCCTCACTGCATCAGGGACCTGGGTTTGATTCCACCCCTGGATGTTTGTCTGTGTGGAGTTTACATGTGCTCCCCGTGTCTGCGTGGGTCCCCTCTGGGTGCTCCAGTTTCCTCTTACAGCCCAAAGATGTGCAGTTTAGGTAGATTTGCCTTGCTAAATTACCTATAGTGTGCAGGCTAGTTGGATAAGCCATGGAAAATGCAGGGTTACAGGGATAGGATACTGGAGTATGTCTGGATTGGTTGTTCTCCAGAGGGTCGGTTGATGGGTTGAATAGCCTGCTTCCACACTGTAGGGATTCTAAGATTCTATGGATGTTTCTCAAGCAGAAATCCATAACAATGAACGCTACAGCTCTGCTTATAACAACATTAAAACTACTAGGCCTCCAAACAGAATGAGCCCAAGTAAGACAGGCATAAATAGAAGATGTTAAACAAAAATGGGTACATTCTAAAAATAAATATTCAATACAAAAAGTGCAGAGATAAAATTATTGGGACATTTCTAACTAAATAATAATCATTCCTTGCACAGAGGGGTAAATGGACAATGGCTGTGATCGAATGGACTGTGTCCTGTTTCAATTTAGAATCATTCCAGTTTGAGGAAAAAGTAAAAATTCTTTCAGGAAATATCAAAAGCTATTGTGTTTAGCTCAGTATCATATTTTGTTTTCCTCATGAGAGTAATGTTTTAACAAAGCTTTGTTTTGCTGACATTTTGCATTCATTGGTCTATATCAGTCCAAGCAGTCTATGAGCACAGCAGTCTCAGGACCAGTGCTGTCTTAGCAATAACCTTCAAAAATTGTGTACATCGTTCCCGTTAATTTCTCAAATGCTAGAGAAATCTGATCAAAGACCTATAGATGCTGATGTCATGTTCTGAAGAACTGAGAACAAGTAATTGTTAGACAGAGGGATTCAACCTGACAGCCCCGTCCTTGAGTGAAACAGCTAATTCTCAATTCAGCCTGTCTGTACATGTGCACAAACATTATTGATTGTCTAAATATGTTTTAGATAATGTATCTCCTCGAGGACAGATAGGTTTTCAGCACTCTGAAACAATGACAGTTTACCATAGATGGAGAGTGAAACAGCATTGTGGTATAATGGAATGATCATTCCTTTGCTTCTTTAACAATGCCCCAGGAATAATGCTTTAAAAGGAGACAAATTGTTCACTCCTAGTGAGCTCCAGAACTCCCTCCCTTTATTTGCCTATCTCAATAACTTAGTTTCTTCCTTTAAGGTATCTTTGATGAAGCTTTTAGCCATCTGCCCTAATGTTTTCTTATGTGACCTACAATCAGACTTTATTTCATAATATTCTTGTGAAGCACATAGTAACATTGGACTACTTTAAAAGCACTATTTAATATCAGTTGTTATTGTAACCTCCAGTCAAAACCTACAGTTGGAAATTCAGATTATCTGATCAATACAATGTTGCTGCACAAAACACTAATAAGGTCACATTTGGAATACTATGTACAATTCTGGTCATCCTGCAGTAGGAAGGATGTCATTAAACTGTAAAAGATGTGAAAAAAAATATTTACAAGGATGCTACCGAGACTGGAAGGTTTGAGTCATAAGGAGAGGTTGGTTTAGTTGGGACTTTTTTCCCTGGACTGTAAGAGGAAGAGGAGTAACCTTACAGAGGTTTATAAAATCATGATGGGCATAGATAAGTTGAATAGCTAAGGTCTTTTCCCTGGTGTAGGAAACCTTAAAAGCTGAGGACATAGATTTAAGTTAAGAGGGGAAGATTTAAATGGGGCTTGAGGTGTAACTTTTTCACACAGAGAGCGGCACGTATATGGAATGAGCTGGCAGAGAAAGTGATAGAAGCAGGTACACATGTGACATTTAAAAGACATTTGGACAGGTACATGGATAGGAAAAGTTGAGGGGGATATGGGCCAAATGCAGGAAAATGGGACTTATTCAGTTTAGAAAATGTGGTCGGCATGGACAAGTTGGCCACAGGGCCTGTTTCTGTGCTGTATGACTCTATGATTCGATGCTTGTGGAAACTTCATATGTGCAAATTGTTTGGCATATTCCCCTCATAGT
Source organism: Ginglymostoma cirratum (assembly GCA_024137785.1). NCBI lineage: Eukaryota > Metazoa > Chordata > Chondrichthyes > Orectolobiformes > Ginglymostomatidae > Ginglymostoma > Ginglymostoma cirratum. The sequence continues at coordinate 12,467,525 of JAHRHZ010000024.1, forward strand.
AGTAGTTATTATATTGCAGTAAACTATTTAAATATGTCCCACAGATATGAAAGATGGAATATGAATTCATGTTGCAGATGATGGTCATGAGTTTCTTGCAAAGAGCATCTTCTCAGTTATCTGGCTAAAGTTCATTTAGATCTTATTGTTCTATTTGCCTGCATGTGCCTTTCTCAATGGTGAGCTGATGAACATTTTTTCAAGTGAAGACTAATTGATATGTGTCCACATGGGCATTAAACAAAGAACTAATGCTGGAGATCTGGAACAAACATGAACAGAAGTTAGGAGCAAAAACAGAAGTTCATGGAAAAGCTCAGTAGATCTGGCAGCGTCTGTGAAGAAAAAAAAGTTAACGTTTTGGATCTGGTGACCCTTCCTTAGAACCGAGTTCCAAGTTCCGAGGAAGGGTCACCGGGCCCAAACGTTAACTCTGATTTTTTCTTCACAGATGCTGCCAGACCTGTTGACCTTTTCCAGCAACTTCTGTTTTTGTTCCTGATTTACAGCATCGGCCGTTCTTTTGGTTTTAATGAACAGAAGTTGCTGGACAAACTCAACAAGTCTGCAAGGAACTGTGGAGTGATAGCAGCATTAATATTTCAATTGCTGTGATCCTCCTACAGAATGGTCACTGGACTCAAAATGTAAGCTCTGTTTTATAGAATAGAATCCCTACAGTGTGGGGATAGTCCTTTCGGCCCAACCAGTCCACACCGAACCTCAAAGCATCCCACCCAGACCCACCCCGCTATAACCCACCTAATCTACACACCCCTGAATACTACAGGCAATTTAGTATGGCCAATCCACATAGCATGCACATCTTTGGACTGTGGAAGGAAACCAGAGCAAACCCACGCAGACACGGGGAGAATGTGCAAACTCCACACAGACAGTTGCCTGAGGGTAGTAATCAAACCTGCGTCCCTGGCGGTCTGAAGCAGCAGTGCTAACCACTGAGCCACCCTGCCACCCCAACAGATTTTCCCCCTACAGATGCTGCAAATGCTGGTGAGTTTCGCCATCAATTTCTGCTTTTGTTTATATCAACAGGGGGACTTTGTAAATACTTCCTTAAATGTAGAGAGTTATAATTCCCATGATTTTTAATTTACTTTGTAACAAAGAATACAAAAAATGAGAAAATAAAACATTCATCTTGTTTGTAGGGTCAATCCATATTTTCTGATGACTAATTTGCTTGAGGCTCTGGAATATATTGCTAATCACTCTTTTTAAAGAGCTGCTAGCAGACTGAGTGTTGGCTGTGTGTTCATACATAACTGAAAAGGAGCCCAAGTATGACCTAGCCCCAGGTCTTCCTGCCTCGAAATCGACCAGTGAACTGACAGTGAAATCAGAACCTAAATTTAAGCTCATCATAACCTCATCAACATTCCTTCTCCACATCTCAATGATGCGCTGTCTTTGGATTTTTCAACCAGAACTATGTTCACATTAAGGATTTTAAATATATTTCACAAATTCTTTTTAGTGCGCTTTTTAAAGAGTAATGCTTATAAGTTGAACAAAAAGTTATTAATCAAAGTTGAAAAAAGATGAGGTAGGGGTGGAGAAATAGCGAGGGCATGCCTGATACATTTAGCTCCAAGCACTGAAGACAAGTCTGCATTAATCGTTAAGCCTCTGTCAGCTCTGGTCTTGATCCTCACTTTCAATATGTTTAACATTGCAATGACTGTGTGATTGTCCTGAATCACACTCCACAGTGTGCTAGGCATTATTCTGCACTGTGATTGTATCTGCTGTGAGAGAGAGTCCGTCTTCAAGCAAGGCTTTCAAGTGAGTCCATGCAGGCCATGGCTCCAGCTGTGCAGACATTGGATGTCAAATTATCTGTCACCAAACCAGGATGACAGATTACTTATCCAAGGCCTTTAAACAGGTGATTAATCTTCAACAATCTATACTGTAGTGTAGTGTTAAAAATGATGTGGCACTGACCCAGTAGATGGATGATGCTGAAAAGGGAACATAGAAATGGGAACTCCACTCAATATGGTCCCGATTCTCAACAAATTTCACCTCTTCCCTGCTCACTCATCCCTGCCTAATGTCCTGATGGCACAGTGTGCCTTTAACAGAGGTGGCTCTGTCTTTGGTAGTGCCACAAACATTGCAGGGGTGAGGTCAGGGATCTGAGTAGCTGGCCTCTATGACACTGGATACTGTATAAAAACGTGCTAGGAAGCATAAATTGAAGAACTTACCATTCTCTAAAGGTAAGCAAATGGGTATTTTACAAAATGCTATGTTGTGAAACCTTTTTTTCTAATATTACATTGAAGGTTCTCATTAGCACCATTTCTACAAAATCACCAATATTCAGCCCAGAGCAACAACTAGCTCATTCATATTGGATATCAGTGTTAAAGTGTTGCAAATGTTAAAGTTTACTGAACATTGAAAGGGTTGTGAAGAATTCATTAGTTCACAAAGATTTGTTTTCTTTAGAAATAGGAATGTGTGGTGACCCACGTGCTGAGAAAACCCTGTCCTTGTTTCTTCTCTGTGAGCTGGGAAGTATCCTGAAAAAGGATGCAAATGTTTCCTAATTATGACAGCATTAAGTTCCAAGAAATGGCCTGAGGTTGCAAAGGGGGCAGACAGTTATAAAGCAAAGAGTAAACAATAAAAAGATAATTACAGCAGCATTGGGAAAGCCAGTATTTCAGTTTGACAGTTTAAATTGTGCTAAGAATTTTTTTCTCAAGAGGAAACAAATAATTTTATCTCCAAATGGAACACTTTTCTGTTTAACAGTCTTTGAGGAGATTTTGATGTGAACCACGACTCAGATCACATATGGTGTTTATCATAGAGTTAGAAAGATCAGGGAGCTGGAAACGGGAAAGGAAGCAGTTTAGGAATTGAACAAGATCCATTGCTGTTATTGTCTTCCCAGAGGCTATCAGACCATTTCAAGAAGTGATAGAAGGAAGTCTCTGGGAATTCCGGATCATCAGGACTGTTGTGAAGAAAGTGGAAGAGAGTTAGGCGGTATGTGATAACCAGGTCCGGGGACTTCGGATGCAATAAAAAAGCTTTTGAACGTGGCTCAAGGGCCAAAACATTTGATTAGGAACTGGAAAAGTCTACATTGCTGAAGCTATTTGGAGAGACTATGAGATTATTCATGAGGCCACATTTGTATGGAAAGTAATAGAATTTTCTGAAAAGATGTATCTTCCTTGTATCAACAATGAAAATAAAATTTACAGTTCGGTTTAAAATTTCCTTTACCTATAATATTTGAATCGTGTTGATTTTAGTTGGTTTATTACACTCAATTTTAAAAAGTGAAGTCTTATCTATCGGCTTTCTCCCCATTGACATTGTAGATTTCCTTTTTTTTAAAGTTATCATTCTCTGCAAAGATTATAATGCACACCAGCACGAGCAGCAGAAATTTATAGGAGGATGGTATGACAGAAAATCTAGCTTGTTATGTTACTCCCTCACTGATAAGATTCTGATTGATGATATAAGGAGAGTTGATACCTTAGAAGGGTTCTCAAATGAAACTTTGTGAGTAGCACTTAGTAATGTTAAGGGGGCAGCTACTTTACTGTGAATGTATTATAGGCCCCCAAAGTGTCAGCGGGAAATAGCGGAGCAAATATATAGGCAGTTCACAGAGGTGTGTAAGATTAATAATCGGGTAATTACACTAGGGGATTGCAACTTTCCCAGCACGAATTGGGACAGTCATGGTGTTAATGGTTTAGAGGGGGTGGATTTCTTGAAAGTTATCCAGGGGAGCTTTTTGTATCAATCCATAGAACATCTCACCAAGATCATCCCAACGCCTCCACTTCTCACATTCAAACAACTGCCAAACCTTAAACAGATCATCGTTCGCAGCAAACTACCCAGCCTTCAAGACGACATTGACCACAACACCACGCAACACTGCCACAGCAAACTCTGCAAGACATACCAGATCATCGACGTGGAAACTACTATTACATGTGGGAACACCATCCAGCACATATACGGCAGATATCCCTGTGACTCAGCCAATGTTGTCGACCTCATATGCTGCAGTCAAGGATGCCCCGAGGCATGGTATATTGGTGGGACCATGCAGATGCTACGACAAAGGATGAATGGACACCACACAACAATCACCAGACAAGAATGCTCCCTCCCAGTCAGGGAACACTTCAGCAGTCAAGGACATTCAGCTTCAATCTTTGGGTAAGTGCCCGCTGAGGCAAACTCCGAGATACACAACAATGCAGAATCATAGAGCAGACACTGATAGCCAAGTTCCGTACCCATGAGAACAGCCTCAACCGTGATCTTGGGCCCATGTCATGCTACATATAATCCTAGCATACTGTTCTGTATTTGTAAAATCTTCATTACGTTCTGTTTTGACAGCATCACCTTGATAATTTGTTATGATCTCTCTACCTTAATTAGTTTGTACAGTTTTGGATTACTTGTTACTCTGGCAATTCTTACACCCATCATTTTATTCCAGCTATTTAGTTTGTCTCCAGCACCATTTTTTTTTGTAATGATCTCTCTGCCTCAATTAATCAGATCATAAATCATCCCTTCACTTGTCTATTCAACTGTTGACACTTTACTCATACCGTCTGACACTTTTGATCACCTGCGGAGACTTGTTATTCGGCCTGTTAACACTCCACTCACACCATTTGTACAATCTCTTGATCTTTGCCTATTGATCTCTCTGCCTATAAATTCTGTCCCTGTGTGCTTCTCTACACTTCAACTGACAAAGGAACAGTGCTCTGAAAGCTTGTGATTTCAAATAAACCTGTTGGGCTATAACCAGGTGTTGTGTCACTTCTGAGCTCATACGTAGAAGGTCCAAGAAGAGACAATGCAGTACTGGATCTGTTTCTGTGGAAAGAAGCCAGACAAGTGTTCGGGAGATAGTTTCAGCGATAGAGACTACAACATAGTATGGTTCAAACTTCTGCTGAACAAGGAAATAGACGTCCTACAAAGTACAGATTTGGATTGAGGGAAGCCAGATTTGATTAAATTAGAGTAGGATCTGGCCACAGTAAACTGGGAACAGTTCCTTGCAGGTAAGTCTACATCAGAGCAATGGGGGATTTTCAAAACAGAGCTGTGGAGAATACAGGTCCAACGTGTACCATTTAGAGGGAAATGTAGGAAACAATAAGTTGGGAGAACCCTGGATGTCAAGAACAATTCAGGACTGGATAAGGAAGAAGAGTAAGGCTTTGAGCAAGTTCAAAGGGAGCAAATCAGCTACAGCCCTAGAGGAATACAGGAAATGTAAGAGAGAACTTAAGAAAGCAATTGGAAGAGCAGAAATTGGGCATCAAAAAGGACTTGCAAACAACATTAGGGGGAATTCTAAGATATTTTATAAATACATTACAGTCATAGAATCATGGAGTCAAGGTTTTATACAGCACAGAAACAGACCCTTCAGTCCAACCAGTCCATGCTGACCATGATCCCAAACTAAACTAGTCCCACTGGCCTGCACTTGGCCCATATCCCTGCAGACCTTTCTTATTCATGTACTTATCCAAATGCCTTTTAAACTTGTGGCTGTACCCAAACCCATCACTTCCTCTGAAAGTTCATTCCAAGCATATGAAAACATTGCCTGCTATATGTTTTTAAAATCTTTCTCCTCTCATCTTAAAAATATGCCCCCTTGTCTTGACATCACCCACCCCAGGGGAAAAATTCCTGACTTTCACCTTATCTACACCCCTCATGATTTTATAAACCTCTGTAAGGTTTCACCTCAACCTCCTAAATTCCAGTGAAAAATTTCTCTGCCTATCCAGCTCTCCTAACTTTTCTGAAAGTTTCATTTCTGAAGAAGGGTCCCGACCCAAAGCATTAACTTTCCAGCTCAGCTAATACTGCCTGGCCTGCTGTGCTCCTCCAGTGTCACACTGTGTTATTTCTGACTCCAGCATCTGCAGTTCTTATTATCTCTCCCAACTCAAACCCTCCATTCCTGGTAACATCCTGGTAAAACTCTTCTGAGCCCTCTCCAGCTTAATGATATATTTCCTATAACAGAGAGATCAGAACTGGACACAATACTCCAGAACATGCCTGACCAATGTCCTATACAACTTCAACATAATTTCACAACTCCTATACTTAAAGATCTGAGCCAGGAGGTATGTTAAATACCTTCTTAAACCCTATCTATATGTGGTGCAACCCTCAAAGAATTAAGTATCTGAACCCTTAGGGTCTGTCTGTTCTACAATGCTACACTAGGCCCTACTTTTAATAGTATAAGTCTTGCCTTTGTTTGTTTTACCAAAACACAGTACCTCACCTTTATCCAAATGAAACAACATCTGCCATTCTTCAGCAATTAAAGGGAAGAGGTTAACCAGTGAAAGAGTAGAGTCCATTAGAGATCAAGGGGGCAACCCGTGTGTGAAGATGCAGGATGTTGGAAGGGTATTGAATGAGTACTTTCCTTCAGTCTTCACTCTGGAAAAGGTGAATTCAGGTACAGAATTCAGGAAAAGGGACTGTGAGGAACTTGCGTGGTTTGACATAGGAAATGGGGAGGTATTATAGGCTCTGTTGAGCTTAAAAACTGATAAATCCCCTGGACGGATGAATTGCATCCCAGGCTGCTGTGGGAGGCAAAGCAGGAAATTGCAGGGGCTCTGACACAAATATTTAATTCTTCTATGGCCACAAGGGATGTGCCTGAGGACTGGAAGACAACTAATGTGGTTCCTATTTTTAATAAGGGTTGTAGAGATGAACCTGGAACTTACAGACCAGTGGGTCTCATGTTAGTGGTCGGGAAACTACTGGAGAAAATTCTGAAGGTGTGATTAATACCCACTTGGAAAAACATGAGTTAATTAGGGATAGTCAGCATGGCTTTGTCGGATGGAGGTCATGCCTAACAAATTAGTTAGAATTTTTTGAAAATATGATCAAGTCAGTGGATGAGGGAAATTCAGCTGATGTAGTTTATGTTGACTTTAGAAAAGATTTTGACAAGGTCCCACATGGGAGATTGATTGAGATCGTTAAAATACATGGAATTGAGGGAAACTTGGTGAGATGGATCAGAAACTGGCTTAGTAATAGGACACAAAGGGTGATGGTAGGAAAGTGTTTGAGTGGCTGGAGGCTGGTGTCTAGCGTTGTACTATAAGGATCAGTACTGATACCCTGACTGTTTCAATGATACAAATGAAAATCTGGGGGCAATTTCAAGCAAATTTACAGATGACACCAAGATTGGTAGAGTGGTTAATGATAGTGAGAGTATTTATATCTGATAAGTGTGAGGTGATGCACTTTGGAAGAAGAAATAAGATGATGGAGTATTTAATGAATGGCAGGACACACTGGGTAGCTTAGAGGAACAGAAGGATTTTGGGACAATTATTCACAGACCCCTGAAGTCAGCAGAGCAATTGAATAGGATAGTTAAGAAGGCATATGCAACACTTGCTTTCTTCAGTCATGGCACGGAGTTATAAGAGCAAGGGGTACAGAGGATGTTCAGCAGGATGTTGCCTGGGATGGAGCAATTGAACTATAAGGAGAGATTAGATAGGCTTTGATTGCTTTATTTAGAGCAGAAAAGACTGAGGGGGATCATGGTTGAGGTGTATAAGATTATGAGGGGTTTGGACAGAGTGAATAGAGGGCAGCCTTGATTGAGGAGTGAATCATGAGAACATAGTTTTAGGGTAAGGGGCAGGAGATTCAGAGGGGATTTTGGAAAAATGCTTTTTCACTCAGCAGCAAATTGGGATGAGCGCCCTTCCAGTGGTAGTTATGTCAGTGCAAACTTGACAGGCCATAGGGCCTTTTTTGCACTGTATGAATCTGTGAATCGACGGATTTATGAATCTATGATCTCATTACGATTTCATACAATCTGGCACATATAAGGGCATGAAACTGGTACACAATGTAATTTCAAGCTAGCTTCTGCCTATGCCAAATAATTGTTTTTTTTTTTGGCCTGCCACTATTAGACTGATTAATGGACTCTCTAACTTCAAATAATGCTGATCTTGCTAATGTTGATCTGCCTGTTGCACGACCGTGCAGTGTAACCTGTATGCCTCTAAGTTCTTTTTCACCTGTTGCAAAGTTGGGTAGAGTGTTTGATGTTTATAAAATGATAGGGGAAAGAGTGTGTGGTCTCTTTAAAAGATGATTTTGTTTCGGCTTAGAAATTTTAAGAAAAAGTCTGCAGGCAGTAGCAGATGCCCAGACAGTTCTTGAAATTGAAATATTGTATCAAAAGGCTATACTGTTCGCAGGCAAAGCAGCATTTTCACTAAGACAGCAGTTGGGTGACATAATATCCATGCCAGAATATTTGTAAATAAGCACATTTTGTAGAATCTCTAACATTTAATATATTTCTATTTATTGTAGCCTGAAGCTGTTAAACAGTGTTCCAATAGATAACTCTGTCAATTATAATTTCATGGTTCACACAGAGGGTATTGAAAGTTCACTGCATGGAAATTAAGAGAGAATATACATGGAATTAAAAGGTCCAGATATGTGAATTGTGAAAGTGAATGAATAATTATCATGCCACAGATAGGTCTGATTTCCATGGAGATGAGTCAGACAGAAATGAAATGTGGTATGTTACTGACTTACTATCAAGACGCGTTATCAGGTATGCACTATAAAGTCATCAATCTTCATGTCACCTAGCAAGCAATGCCTAGATCTTGCCATTGCGAAAAGAAGCTAAAAAAAAGGTCCACTTCCCTGGCATTAAATCAGCAAAGGTATTGAGGATGTCAGTGCATCCTTTGGCTAGCACTGACGCTTGTCCAAATTATGAGCTCTTTGCTCAACAGCAGACTGAGGATGTCTTAGTTTGACAAGAATTGAATTCTTCAATCTAGAATTCTTAGAATTAATCAATTTATACAATTAAAATATAATGTCATTGTGAAGCATCCAAAAAATCATTACCTTCAATTTTTCTTATTGTTCTTATTTTTTTCTTTATACTTTATTTCGTTTATTCATCAATATGTTTTAATATGTACTTGGGTGTGAATATACCTTTTGTTAGTTTTTTTTTCCCTTAGAAATGAATTAATAGCTTTAAAGTAATCTGTAACAAAAGTAAGTGTGGAGTGTGGAAAAATATTTTCACTTAGTGAGCAGTTAAGATATGGAATACACTACCCCACCTTATCATGCACACACCACTTAACAGATGTTAGCCAAACGACTGGACTCCATTGCACCCGTCCTATTTTTAAAGACTGATTGTGCACCTGCTCAAGCATTCCTAATCTAGGATTCCCCTACACATTTCCAACATTTGCCTGGACACAGCAGAAAAGTGCAGACACAAGACCTCCCTTTGTCTCTGGACCAGCAGTAAAGGCCATAACACTAGACCATGCCAGACCTCTGCTGAGGTTATCACCCAGGTTAAAGCACCTGTCCTGGATGTGATGTGATGGTCAAGAAGGCACAACAACACCTCTTCTTCCTCAGGTGACTCAGGAAATTTGGCATGTCCATAAGGACCCTCACCAACTTTTATAGATGCACCATTGAAATCATAATGCCTGGCTGCATAACGGCCTGGTATGGCAATTTCTCTGCCCAGTAAGAAACTACAGATGGTTGTGTGCACAGCCCAGACCATCACAGAAGTTGACCCTCCACTCATGGACTCCATTTACATAGCTCGTTGCTGCGGAAAGGCTGCTAACATCATCAAAGACCCATCACACCCCGGTAATGCTCTCCTGCAACCTCTTCCGATATGCAGAAGATACAGAAGCTTGAATACATGCAGGCTCAGGAACAGCTTCTTGCCTACCATTATTAGGCTGCTGAATGGACTCTCTAACTTCAAATAATGCTGATCTTGCTAATGTTGATCTTGCCTATCGCACACCCTGCGCAACAAAACCTGTATGCCTCTAAGGTTTTTCTTTCACCTGTTGCGAAGTTGGGTAGAGTATTTGTTACTTGTAAAATGATAGGGGGAAGAGTGTGTGGTCTCTTTAAAAGGTGATCTTTTTTTAAGCTTGGAGATTAAAGTAAAGTCTGCAGGCAGCAGCAGATGCGCAGAGAGTTTTTGAAATTGATATATTGTATCAAAAGGCTATACTGCTATCAGGCAAAGCAGCATTTTTACCAAGAATGCAGGCTTTAAAATTTAGCCCATTAATTTAAACCAGGCCCTAGATACCAAACCCAATTAAATTTAAATCTGATGGTTTTGACAACCTAGGACCAATCCTATTGTAAGAAATTAATAGACCATCAAGGGTAGAGAAGAAGAGGACATTTGAAAATTGGTGTTAGAGTACCTGCCATTGATCAGAGTTAACAAACAGCAGCTCTACAGAGAAAATCACTGGCTCTCACTGAATTCCAAACACCAGAATTCAATGGAGAAAGGCTTTCCAGACTGAGAATCAGCAGAGAAGGCACAGGGCATTCCGGAAGACATATCTTGGCTGTAGTTTTGAGAGATGAAACTTTAAGTTTTTTTTAAAATTTGGTTTATTCAAGTGGGGCTTACATTTATTGGAACAGCATACAATTAGAATTCGGTTTTATTTGGTAATAGTTAGTAGTTAAGGGGGAATTATTTGGTTTGTTAGTAGTTCTGTTAATTTGTTCATTGTTGGGGTTAGATAAATTGTTATTTGTTGATTACAGGGTGAGTTAAAAGCTTTTATTTTATTTAATCACTTCTTTATAACATATTAGTGGGGGGGCGAGAGGCAGGTTATACCACTTTTCACACTTCTTTTAACAGGTTATGAGGTGAGGTGAACCTCTCTGGGTATTTTGGTTTTAGTTATCGGAGTGAGGTGATGTCCGCTTCGTAACACATGCTATGATCTGTACGTCCTTACTTACTATAATCTGCCTGAGCTGCTCATAAACAACACTTTTCACTGTACTTAGGTACACGTGACAATAAATAAATCAAATCAAATCACAGAGTCATACAGCATGGAAACAGATCCTTCGGTCCAACCAGTCCATAATCCCAAATTAAACTAGTCCTGAGGTTGGTTGGCTCGCCGAGCTGGTTTGTCATTTTGCAGACGTTTCGTTACCATGCTTGGTAACATCCTCAGTGCAGCTGCAAAACAACAGCTTAGCGAGTCAACCAACCTCAACACCCACAACCGGAGCTACAGATCTACTCCAAAACCTTATAAACTAGTCCTACCTGCCTGTCCTTAGACCATATCCCTCCAAATATTTCTTATTCATGTAATAACTATAAAAAATCTGGAAATAAATCTAGAAATAAGCTTGAATCTCATGAGTGACTTCAAGGTCCATGCTTCTCTCAGTCTACCAATTGTCTGGAGGATACCTCACGCTCACTACCACCTTCCACAGAGACATATGCTCTACCTATCGCATTCCACATATTCCCCACTGACTGTCAGCCATACCAACCCCTTACGCCTCTAACCCTGCATGGCCTCAGCATTTGTCCAGGGCACCTTCCACCTCCGCTAACAGTAATACCTGTGCCACCTACTTTTATCTCCTGTAATACCTGCCCTCCTCTCATTGCAGGAGATAAACACCCCGCAATAGTTCAGAAAGAGTGAAGATGGGCAGTTGTACTGCACATCATTCAACTGCTTATTACTTTTTTGAAAGAAGGTTTTGAACAATCACCAAGTAGGGCCTGGTATCAGAGACTGCCCTTGACTTACTGTCCCAGGATTCCCTGAATGAAGGTGCCCAAGACATTGGTGCCAGTGTCCAATACGTACGCCACCTGAAGCAAGCAGCAAGTTGAATTTGACAAAAGTTGGCCTGGCTTCAGTTTTGAGTTTTCTAACAACTAGTTTTTATGGCAAATTTGGGAAGTTTGCAATCCATGGCAGTTAGGTTGTTACCAAGAATCTCTCCAGCCACTTCAGAAGAGTGAACAAGATACGATGGGATGATCTCACTAAACAGCTCACCCGTAAGGGGTAGCAATGGCCTAGTGGTATTATCGCTGGACTGTTAATCCAGAGACCCAGATAATGATCCTGGGACCTGGGTTCAAATCGCACCATGGCAGATGGTGAAATTTCAATTCAATAAATATCTGGAATTAAGATCTAATGATGACCATGAATTCATTGTCAATTGTTGGAAAAACCCATCTGGTTCACTAATGTCCTTTAGGGAAGGAAACTACCATTCTTATCTGGTCCAGTCTACATGTAACTCCAGACACACAGCAATGTGGTTGACTCTTAACTGCCCTCTGGGCAATTAGGAATTGGCAATAAATGCTGCCGAGCCAGCAACACTCTCATCCCATGAATGAATAAAAGATAAAAGAAAGTTCTACCAGTCCTCTCACCATGGACCCACCATACAATGTCTGGATTGATTCCACCATACTTTTGCCCTTGATGTGACTCTTCTTTCAAACTTCTCCATAACAATTCTGAAGAAGAGCGATACTGGACTCAAAACATTAATTCTGTTTCTTTCACCACAAGGACAACCAGACTTGTTGAATTTCTTCAGCACTTTTTGTTTCATTTGTGATTTCCAGCATCTGTAGTATTTTGCCTTCATTAATTTAACTTTTCCTTTTAGTTTAGGATTATGTGAAGATACTGTGACTTTAAGAGGTATATTTTGTCCTTTTTTTTGAAGAGAGGTTTTAAGACAGAGATGGAGAGCAGTCTACCGAAAATCTTTACAATAAACAGATGGTAAGTCTTTTCTTTTAGAGTAGGAACAATACAAGCAGCCTGAATGAGTGTGGCAAGCTCCCACAGAACTAGGATTGTTAGTTTCAATTTTCAGTAGTAGCAGTTGCTGGGTCTTGAAGCTGGATGGAAATTGTAGTACGTCTCTCCCTGCTGCGCTCTCAGAATTTTCTCTTCATGTTTTTTCCTCCCACTGCTGGAGTTACATGTGAAAAGGGCTGTTTTCTGATTTTACCTTTGTTAAGGATGCATTCTGAGATGTTATTACATTAGAACAATAATTGTTTAGTGGTAGAATAATCCATTTTTCTGTTCAGTTTTCCAATAGAGTTAAGTTGTTCCAATTTCTTCTTTCTGTTGTATTTTGACTATAGTATAAGCACCAAGTGTATTTTGCTTCAAATCTGATAGTTTGAGCAGCCAAAATGCTTCCAGAACACAACGCCTTACACTTACCTTTAAAATAAGAAAAGGCTTGGGTCTCGACCACCTTCTGAATATTTTGAGGGGGTTTGGTCTGGTCCATAACAATTATATACTTTTGGCTATTTTCAATCTAACCCTCTGGAACTAACAAACATTTGCTAAACAGTTTGATTGCACAGGTAGGTAATTGAGACTACAAACTCATTCCATTCCAAATGCTCTTGATACTTGTTTAAATGACGGTCAAGGTGCTGGAAGAGGTTTGACAAAGGCAGAAAAGCAGGCTGAATTTGAAAGTGGTTTGTCTCTATCCTTAAAAGCATTGATTGCAATGATCATTGAAATCCAAAGAAGGCCTGTGATATGATAAGATTTGGGATCGAGATAGTAGGGACTGCAGATGCTGGAGAATCTGAGATAACAAGGTGTAGAGCTGGATGAACACAGCAGGCCAAGCAGCATCAGAGGAGCAGGAAGGCTGAAGTTTTGGGCCTAGACATTTCTGAAGAAGGGTCTAGGCCCGAAACGTCAGCCTTCCTTCTCCTCTGATGCTGCTTGGCCTGCGGTGTTCATCCAGCTCTACACCTTGTGATCTAAGATTTGGGAGCTACCAGGATGACCTCTCTGAGAATCCTCATTCATTCAACTCTCCAATGAAATTGCTATTTTAGTCATTAGATGGATAGAAATCAAGTCCATTGGAATTTGGCCTAGAATCCTAGAAGACTTCCAGAAATATACTAATAATTTGAACTTCATAAAATTTGGCCAATCACTCACTGTTAGAAAATATTTTTGCCATCATGATTCCTTAAGCAGTTGTCAGCAGCCATATCTTCCATTCTTACTCCTGCTCCCCACTTTAGCAAGTATCTAAGATGAGTCAAGAACCAGACACAGGACAGACAATGCCTCAGATGAATCTAAAAAGTCTCATGATGTTTTAAGGAATGTTCCTCTGATTTCCTGGTCAATACTCCTCTTTCACAAAGACCACCAGAAAGAATTATTCAGCAATTCATTCTCTTGTTCTTTGGCAGATCTCAGTCAGGATAATTTGGCTAAATTGCTAACCTTTATGACAATAGTTACAATAGGCTGAGTTTACCCTTACTTAGGCAAGGTGTTTGCTTGAAGAAGTTCATAATGGATGATCTGTCATGGTTCATGTCAACCTTTCTCATGTAGTCTTCCATTCTGCACATCATACAGTATGGGCTGACCTCCGCAACATCCATCTCATTGAAACATGTAGCAAGACAGGTGGACATGATCACTGCTGCTGGGACTTCACAACGGTCAAGACACTGGTGTCATATTTGAACCCAAGCTGTGCCCAACTTTAAATGCTGTAAGCCACAAATTACCTTTCACGCTCTGGTGCTATTGACAAGACCAAAACCCCTCAAAATATATTAAGAAGGTAGCCTGGACCACAACTATTTCTTATTTTTAACAGCAAGGACATTGAGTACATTTAAGACTGAGATAGATAGGCTCTTGATTATCAAGGGGGTCAAAGGTTATGGGGACAAAGCGGGAGAATGAGGTTGAGGAACTTATGAGCTTGATTGAATGGCGGAGTAGACTCGATGGGCCGAATGGCCTAATTTCTGCTCCTATGTCTTATGGTCAAGTGTAAGCCATTCTGTTCCAGATGTGATTCAATTGGTCAAACTACCAGGCTTGAAGAAAAACACACTTCATTCTTACTCTATAATTAAAATACGAAACAAAAAAAATTTGGAATAACTTAACTCGATTAGAAAACTTAACACATTATTCGACTATTAAACAACTAAATACCAACTGCTCCAATATAATAACACCCCATAAACACACTATTCGCAAAGGCAAATTCAATAAAAATAGATTGTCTCACATGCAATTCTCCAGTCCAGAAGGAAAGAACATCAAGAGAAAAATCTTGAGAGGAAGACAGAGAGAGAACTCAAGTGTTTTGCTGTAGCTGGGAGAGATGACTAGCAGCTTCCAAACCCCATCAGCTACTGAAAGCTAAACTAAAATCCTAGTTCTGTCGGAGTTTGACCCCAGTCCTTCATGCTGCTTCTATTGTTCCAATTTTAAAAAAGAACTCAAGGCCTCAGAAGCTGTTTACTTTACTGGCTGGGAACAGACCACTCGGAACTGTCTCAACCTCTCTTCATAACAAAACCCAAGACAAAATGCATGTCTTAAAACCATAGTATCATCACAATGGTGATACCCCATTGTCCAGAAAGAAATGGCCCAGAAAGGCAAGTTAGCTTCTAGGTCCTCAGACAGCAACCTGAAGGTGCTGGTTAATGGGATGGTGGTTAGGAGGGCAGTGTTTATTCCTGATAATCATCAAAAGAGGCCATGCCACCCAATTCAGGCATCCCAGACTAAGATTGTAGCCTAGATCAGTGCCGTGAAACTCAACCCACAACAGTACAGTTAGAAGGTTATAGATCTTCTGTGCTCAACAACATTAAGTTCCATTAACTTTTCTCCAATACCTCGTAACAACGGAGTCACAGCTCAGTTAAATATTGCCATTGCAAACTCATCTCAAAAAGTCTCATGGACTATAAATTTCTCTATTGTACGTGGTTCCACACAATGGCTCTCACTCACCTCATCCCCTGAAATTACAATCCTTTCTCCCTTTGCTTCCTACACACTCACTGGGGACACAGGCATCTTACCACCTCTCCTCATGCGCCACCATTAACTGCTCTTCCATTTGTATCCATCATTCTCAATCCCTCTCTTTATCTTGTTACAAGATGAATTGGCCAAGTCCCTGGACTGATAGAAATGGCCATGTCTGAAAGTCAAAGGAGAGTAATCCTTCGTGGGGTCAAGGGGAAGCTACAGTCAGTCAGTGGATACTGCCACAGTCAGTCAAGGGCTTGTCTGATTCTAGTTGAAGGGGTTGGCTGTGGCCAATGCTGCAGGTCAGGTGCTGCCTGGTTGTGGATGAAGGTTATGTCAGTCAGGGTCCTGTAGAGACATCACCTTTGAGCCACAGGAACATGTTGCATGGGTGACATTGATGGAGAGCAGTTTCACACAGCAAAGTGTCCATTAGCTCTTCAATGCTCTCAACTACGATGAGCTGCCTGTCTCAACCACTGCACTAAAAAAGCAGTGCTTGCTATAGAGGCTGGCAACTTCGATGGAAGCACAAAGTGGGTAAGTTAAGTTAAGGGTAAGTTAATAACCATAAGATGTATTGTGTGTGGTTGCAGCTGTGTCCTTGTGTAGCAAATGCAGGCAGGTCATAAGTGTCCCTGAGCTCCAAAGTGAAGTCTTGGATCATTGAAGTGGTATGTAAGTTGATTCAAAACCAGCCATGATAATGTAATCAGGCTGGTGGTTTAGCAATTCCCATTTATTTTTGTGGATGAAGGGTGGAAAGGATGTGCCATGGAGTGTGTATTGCACTTGTATTGAAGACAGATTTGACTGAAGGCACAGAAAAGCAAGCAATGAGCTGTTAACTCCAGATTACAGCTCTGACTTCCATATTGGGATGCAACCCTGTGGAGAATTAAGCACTGCATAGAAATGTGGCAGGCTTGACTCATAATGAATTGCAAAGGCAAGGAAATATAGTAGTCACCCCTCATCTATGAGACTCAGAACTCACCATTTTTTCTCTCAATGTTGGTATTTTAATTTTGCCCAATGTTTTCCAGTATTCTCGCCACTGCTCAAAGGAAGGACCCACCCAACACTTCTGAAACAATTCATTCGTTGTGGAATATAGTGGAATTCCCAAAATGTGATACTGTTATTTGTATCTCACAGTCAGCATCACAAGCAGATATAGTACACAGTTCTTACTTTCTCATTAACTATTCTGTTTATACAAAATATTAAAAACTAATGAGGCAAAGAATTAGGTAAAATTATGTTTTTAAAAAGATCAATTTAATGTGGCATTATATTTTTTTATGCGTTGATTTCTGTTCAGCTGGAGCAGCCCGCCTGCTAATAAGCTAATCTATGCGATGCCATTTAAAATGACAATACTGTGGGCATTCATAAAATAAATGGCCAAGGAGAATGTGATGCTATATCAGCCATGAAAATGTAATGTAGCCTTTCTTACCTGCAGCATTGCTTGTACAACAACGCTAAGGTTTGAACTCTCTACTTTGACAACCGGATCTAGAGTTAATCACCATTGGCTGAACGAGGGTTTCCTCAATAACATGAGATATCTATCTTCACTTCCTAAACCAAAATAAATTCCTTCAACTTTGCCATAGCAACCAGTAACATTTAGGTCATGTGCATAAGATAACCACTGCTCTCACAAAGTTTTCTTGTCTCAATTCTGTTGTGCATCTTTCATAAGTTCTAAAACGGTTTTTAAACATACTTAGAAGAAGGACAGAATAGGTCAACAGGATATAATACAAATCCCCTTCTTAACTTTCCTGCAAAGACAAATTCACTTGCAACAGCTTTGTGAAAAAGTGCTTCTGAACATGACTACTTTTAAAAGTGTGTCTAAAACATGTGATTAGATATGCTGGTCAAGCATTTTATGAACAAACCTATTTCTTTTAAGTCAGTTTGTGCTGCAGGAGCCTGTACTTTGTACAATTGTAACATACAAGGGACAAACAGCTCCCCAAGGTATGTCTGCATTCCAATGGTTGCTAAATTCAATGCTGCCTATGAACACAGATGGGGCTTTTATCAAGATTTGCAATAGATTACCTGAAACAGTTTGGGGCCACTGAAGAACAGTTCAATAGTTAAAGTCAGTTGAAGACTGAGGCAGATTTCATGCAGAGAGGTGCTGCCATTCACTGTGCTGAAAGGGACACTAGTATTTCACAGTTAAGGATAGCCAAGAAGAAGTCTAAACAGCTATTTACCAACACCTTGTGCAGTTAGGTCTCAGGACAAGGTTCTAGTGACCATTTGATGCAGCCAGGTATTGGAGTTGGGGCTCTAGAAAGTCTTGGAAACCATTGGGGCTTGTAAAAACCCAAGAGTAACTCATAATCAAATCCAACTGAGGGAGTAGGGGTGTGGAAAATCTCTCAAACAGTATGGCTTCGTGTAAATGAGCAAGATTGGAGCTCAGGATAAAAATCCAGGTGCAGTATTGGCAGAAGCTAGCTATCTATGAAAATCTGGAGTTATGCCTGTGAGTCAGTACTTTTGTGCAATTTCTATAATCCAAGAGAACATCGTCCCAGGAAAGGAGTGGAAAGTACCAGAATCTGAGCCGTCATTGAGGTCAGATCACCAAAAGTGAAGAATTAAATCCCTTGCGATGTTTTCATGAGATTTGATGATCCACTGTGTCATCAATGTCTGTGATGAGATGCTCCATGGGATTTCATCCCATGAAATCCATGGGATCTGTCATGATTGAATGTTCTGTTTGATGTATTCTTTGGGATGTTCAGTAAGGAATTGCCTGTAAGCATATTTGTCTCGTGATAATTGGAGGATGTTGTGATAGAGTTGTATCTATAGTTGCACAATCTAACCCTTACTTGTGTCAATAACATTTGCATTTTCATTTGAGAATGTAATTATCCTTTGTTGACTACATAAATTCAATTTATGTTTTGAGATGAAACCAGATTGAGATTGGAGAATGATAAAATTGGTCAGATCACCACTGGTTAAACATAGCTAAACTTAGAAGAAAGGGATCAATACATTCCTGAAATCTTGGTTATTATTGAATGACAAGAAAATAAAAAGGCACTTTTCTTCTTGTAATGTTGAACACCATAGTAACTGGCTTACAGAAGATGTCATTTGTGATTGTGATCACTAATCTTCAGCAGGAGATTAACAGGATATTTTTAGCCTAATGTTTAATTTCTAAAAGGTTTCATGCACTAAATGTCATGTGCCTAGTTTACTTGTACAGGAATCTGCAGTATGTCAGGTACGAAATAGCTGATACTATAAACCGAGATAAAAGACTTTTTTTTCGTATGCTTGCAATTCCTAATCATCAGTTGGCACGGTTTAGTTGTAATAATGACTATTATAATAAGGTATTGCTTCACTGAATGTAATTCACACGCATATTATACCCATGATTGTATCAGAGATAAAAGGTACTGCAGATGCTGGAGAATCCGAGATAACAAGCATGGGGCTGGATGAACACAGCAGGTCAAGCAGCATCATAGGAGCAGGAAAACTTGACGTTTCGGGCCTAAACCCATTTCTGATGA
>JAHRHZ010000024.1:12487296-12498918 GCA_024137785.1 Ginglymostoma cirratum
CCTAAACCCATTTCTGATGAAGGGTTTAGGCCCGAAACGTCAAGTTTTCCTGCTCCTATGATGCTGCTTGACCTGCTGTGTTCATCCAGCCCCATGCTTGTTATCTCATATTATACCCATAGTATTTTTTTAATTCACTCAGGGGCATGGGCGTCACTGGCTGGCCAACATTTCTTGCCTATCGCTAGTTGCTTTCGAGAAGGTGGTGATGAGCTGTCTTCTTGATCAGCTGCAGTCCACATGCTGTAGGTTGACCCACAATCCCCTGAGGAAATTCCAGGATTTTGAATCATCAACAGTGAAGGAATGGCCATATATTTCCATGTCAGAATGGTGAGTGGCTTGGAGGGGAACTTGCAGAAGGCGGTGTTCCCATGTATCTGCTGCTCTTTCCTTTCATGTGGAAGTTGTCATGGGTTTGGAAAGTGCTGTCTAAGGATCTTTGATGAATTTTTGCAGTGCATCTTGTAGATTTTACACATTGTTGTGACTGAGCATTGGGGGGTGGTGAGGGTAAATGCTTTTGGATTTGGGGCCAATCAAGCGTGCTGCTTTGTCCTGGATGGTGTCAAACCTCTTGAGTGCAGTTGGAGCTGCACACATCCAGGGAAGTGTTCATCACAGTCCTGGCTTGCACCTTGTAGATGCTGGACAGGTGTAGGGGAGTCAGAAGGCGCGTGACTCGCAGGAGTATTCCTAGCCTCTAACCAGCTCTTGTGGCCACTGTGTTTATGTGGCAAGTATGTTGAGTTTAAGGTCAATGGTAAACCCCAGGATGTTGATAGTGGGAGATTAAGTGATGGTACCACCATTGGATATGGTGATTAGATTGTCTTTTATTGGATATGGTCATTGCCTGGGATTTGTGTGGTGCAGATGTTACTTGCCACTCGTTAGCCCAAGCCTAGATAATGTCCAGATCTTGTTGCATTTGAACATGGACTGCTTCAGTGTCTGAGGAGTCACTAATGGTGCTGAACATTGTGCAATCATCGGCAAACATCCCAACTTCTGACCTTATGATGGAGGGAAGGTCATTGATGAAGCAGCTGAAGATGGATAGGCCTAGAGCACTACCCTGAGAAACTCCTGCAGAGATGTCCTGGAGTTGAGATGACTGAACTCCCACAACCACAATCATCTTCCTATGTGCCAGGAATGACTCCAAACTGTGGAGAGTTTGCCCCCATTACCCACTGATTCCAATTTTGCTAGGGCTGCTTGATACCGCATTCTGTCCAATGCCTTAATGTCAAGGGCTGTCACTCTCACCTTACTTCTGGAATCCAGCTCTTTTGTCCATGTTTGAATCAAAGCTGTAATGAGGTCAGGAGCTGAGTGGTCTTGGCAGACCCCAAGCTGAGTGTCACTAAACAGGTTATTGCTGAACAGATGCTGCTTGATAACACTGTTGATGACACTTTCCATTGCTCACCTGATGATCGGGAGTAGACTGAAGGTGCGGTAATTAGCTAGGTTGGATTTGTACTGCTTTTTAAGATAGGACAATACCCAGGCAATTTTCCACATTGTCAGGTAGATACCATTGCCATAACTGGACCGGAACAGCTTGGCTGAAGGAGCAGTTAGCTCTGGAGAACAGGTCTCCAGTAATATTGCTGGAACATTATCAGGACCCATAACCTTTGCAGTATCCAGTGTCTCCAACCATTTTTTTGATATCATGTGAAGTGAATTGAACTGGTTGAAGACTGATATCTGTGATACTGGAGTCTGGAGGAGGCCAAGGTGTATCATCCACTCGGCACTTCTGGGTGAAGATTTCTGCAACTGCTTCAGCCTTATCTTTTGCACTGATGTGCTGTGTTCTTCCAACATTGAGGATTCTGAGGAATTATTGGCAAGAATGTGTAATTCAACCTCAGTATAAATAATCATATTCGAGTCTGTGTCACTGAACGCCAATGTGAGGCCGTCAAGTCTCAGTGTGAAACACCATTCCAAAGACAGTCACTTTATCCCAGCATGAGGAAACACACAGTGATTCACTGTGAATTGCAGTTCCTATTATCTCTCCACTGTGAATTATCAAGTCACAGCAACAGTGACCATATTCCAGAATGAGAAACCGTACCACAAAGTAAAGAACTATACCATAGTCCATTGCATCCAGTCCCAAGATGGAGCTTTCCACTCCCAGAAATCCCAGATGTCCTCCTACTTTAAGGACTGCACTTCCTCCCTCCATGGATCCACAATGCCCTCAACATCATCTCTTGCATTTCTTGCACTTCTGCCCTCAAAACCCCTGCCCCTAACAAAAATAAGGACACAGTCTCCCTGGACCTCATATACCACCCCAACAACCTCCACATCCAGCGCATCATCTTCCGCCACATCTGTAATCTGACCCGACCACAAAAGAGATTTTTCCTTCCCTATCCCTATCTGCCTTTTGTAGAGATGGCTCAGTCCACAACTCCCTCATCTGCTCCACACTCTCTGCCAACCCCATCACACCTGGTACCTTTCTCTGCAAGCACAGGAGGTGCCACACCTGCCCCTACACTTCCCCTCTCACCTTCATCCAAGGCCCTGGACAAATTTTCCAAATCCAACAGGGGTACACCTGTACATCCTCCAACTCGGTCTACTGTATCTCCCGATGTGGCCTCCTCTACATTGGTGAGACTAAGCGAAGGCTCAGAGACCATTTCGTAGAATATCTGTGCTCTGTACATGACAAACAACAACAACATCCGGTCGCGAACCATTTTAACTCCCCCTCCCACTCCCTGGGTGACATGTCTATCCTGGGCCTCCTCCAGTGTCACAATGACACCACCCGCAATCTGGAGGGACAACACCTCATATTCCACCTCGGGAGCCTACAGCCCAATGGCTTAAATGTGGATTTTACCAGTTTCCAAATCTCCCCATCCCTAGCTTTGTCCCATGACCAACCCTCTCTCTCATCCCCTCCACCTTGACCTGACACAACCTGAACATCTCTCCCACCTATCCGCCCCGCCCATCCCACTGACCAATCCCCACTACCCTACCTGCATCCATCTATCGCCATCCCACCTACCTTACCCCAGCCCCACCCCTCTTCTGTCTACTTATTTCCCAGCTCCCATCCCCCTCCCAAGTCTTGAAGAAGGGAGTAAACCTGAAGTATCGAATTTTCTGCTCCTCTGGCCTGCTGTGTTCCTCCAGCTTCACACTGTATTAACTCAGACTCCAGCATCTGCGTTCATGCTATCTCCACAGTATGTATAACCATACTTCAACATGAGTAACTATACTCATAGATACGTAACCATACTGCAGAGTCAGTAACTGTACCATAATACAAGTTACAAAACCCTGGAATAATACACAGATCCTGTAAAGGGTAGCCATATATCAAAGGAAAAAACTGTACCCCAATAACGAATAATAATATTCTGCAGTGAGGAATGGCACTCAGGAATAAGTAACCACATCACAGTGTGAGTAACGAATCTTAGAATGTTATTACGAACCAGCTGATGTTGTTATTGTACAAGTCAGATCTGAAGTTGAACATGACTTGACAGATCATAAAGAACAAAGAGCAAAGAAAATTATGGCACAGGAACAGGCCCTTCGGCCCTCCAAGCCTGCGCCGATCAAGATCCCCTGTCTAAACCTGTCCTCTATTTTCTAAGGGTCTGTATCCCTTTGCTCCTTGTCCATCCATGTACCTGTCCAGATACATCTTAAAAGACACTAACGTGTCTGCGTCTACCACCTCATCATGTTCTGTTTCATTTTTAAAAAAAGTGGTCTCTTACAAAAATATAAGCAAGCAATGCTACAGATTTTGCTTTAACAATAAAACAGAAGTTTATTAATAGAAAATGAAACCAAAACAAAATAAGCTGATTATATACTTATATAATAAATTTGAAGGCTTTTAAATATACATCAAAGGTACAATATTATTAATCCCAAATTACCCAAAACAAACCTTAGTAAAATACCCAAAACCACATCTTGTATCGCAACCTAAAACATCACTCAGATTCAAGTCACCTCGATAGGCTTAAGTTACTTGTGACTGGAGCTCACTGACTGGAACTGCAGGCACCTTCTTTCTGGAGCTATTATACCTGAGCTTAAATATACTCCGCTTCAAGTAATCCCTTTCGACATTTATCCCAATTCTTCTGCTCCGGATCTACCACTAACTCTTTGCTCAAGCTAGTTTCACTGTATCATTCCCTTCTCAGGCGCACTGGTCCATACAAACACCTTTCATTGAATGAATTCACATAACTGCCCAAAACTTAAAGTAGAATTTTTTTAAAAAATCAAAAAACCTCTGTGTGTGCTATGGGCGTTTCACTTAAGCTTGTCTAAAACAAAAACCTTCTGAATTGGAGCTCATTTATCTTTCTTGCATGTAAAACCTTGCTAATGTACACAAAATCCATTAATTCTAAAGAAATGCTTCAAAGATTGCTTTAGAAGTAATCAACACGACCACAAAAACACTTACAAGCTAATTATTAACTTCAGACAGACAGGAAACCTACATCTTACAAACACAAGTACCAAAAACACAAACTCACAATAAATAATGTTAAAAAATACTTATAAATCTCAATATGTAACTTAGTCTTGATGAGTAATCATAACTCAGCATAAGCTGCCAACCACACACAAGAAGCCATGCACAAGAATGTGCAGCCTTAATCCAGTGTGGTTAACTTCTTCCAGTGTGATTAACCAAATTGAGGAGAGATGGTATGATTCAGAAATGCAGGATAACATTAGGCGTGCATTCAGGTATAGCCTAGCCCTGGTGGTGCTGCTGACCAGTGTCATGAGGCTTGTACCAACAATCAACCTGTCACACTCTTGGAAGAGCAGAATGCTGAGGTATTTGAGTGGCACACAAGAGATTCAATGTCATAACTAACTCGAGATCTTGCACACAATTGTATTATCCTGCTCTGTGATTGGAATCAAGCTGAACATTTATTTAACCGTAATCTGTTCTGTTCATGAAGTAATTACCTGGTGTTTTGGTTACATCATGTCAACATGTGTACATTTAATCAAGTCCTGGGTAGCAGCCAGTGTGGCCAAATACTGGGCAGTTGATGGGGAAAGTAATGAACTGATCCTCAGATAATCATGGTATTAATGACTTGTTTATTGAGCATTGCAAACAAGGAAATGCAGAAGATGCCCCCATCTGGATCATGACAAGAGTCATTGGTAAAACAGAACAAGTTTATAAAGGTTTTACTCCACTGACAAGACATGGTCACCATGTTGTGGTTGGTTGGCTCGCTGAACTGATTCGTTGCTCCTCAGATGTTTCATTACCCTGCTGGGTAACATCATCTGTGCAGCCTCCGATGAAACGCTGTTGTGCTTTTCCACCTGTTATTTGAAAAAACACAACAACATTTCATCAGAGTCTATACTGATGATGTTACCCAATAGGGCAATGAAACATCTGCAGAACAACAAACCAGCTCAGTGAGCAAACCAACCACAACATTCACAACCCGAGCTACAAATCTACTCTAAAATCTTAATGGTTACCATGTCCATTAAAAAAGTCTATCAAAGAATTGCAGCTTCCTAATGTACTGCTCTTTAGGTAGATATAAGAAATTAACACTTATCCTAGACACACTCAGTGCTGGGTATAGCCTCCTGCTAGCAGCACCCCCCCCCTTTAGTAGGATGAACAACTGCTAAAACTGGTTCCTGAGGCTGCTATTACAGCTTTTCTTGCTTCACCTCTTCGCGCATAAAAAAAATGATAATAGTGTTAATAAAATCAGTCATAGCATACTGATGGTGAGGTCTCCAATTTATAAAAAAAAGCTCTTGGAAGCCAAATACTCTTCTATCTAGCCCACCATTAGCATATGTGAATGATCCACTAATGGATAGTGCTTTGATTGTATCTGAGAGTGCAATCCAACTGTATTCTCTACTTTGCTGGACTCTTGGCAGAATTTCAATGATTTTGAATTAACATGGCATTGCAATCAAAGCAAGATCATAGGACCTTGATTTGTGTGTGTTCATGACAACCCTACCTAGCTCTCATGGTAATCTCCAACAACTGCAAAACCAATGCAGATGAAATGGCAGCCAGCAATATGATGTCAGAAGTACAGCAATAACTCCTCTGCAGTGAATTTATTTATTGGATGGGGTGGGTTATAATTGCTTGTTGAGATATTGATGCAGTATTTAAGAGTGGAAATTGTAGAACATGGGCTGGAAGTCAGGATGATAGCAAAATAGAAAAGTCAGTACTGGTAGTAAGGGTACGGGTACGTAGATCTTTGCCGATAGACAGGGTGGTGAAGAAGGTCTTAGGCAGGTTTGCTTTCATTGGTCAGAGAATTGAGTACAGGAGTTGGGACAACTCATGTTACAATTGTACAAGCCATTGTTGAGGTGACTTCTTGAATACTGCATCCATTTCTAGTCACCCTGCTATAGGAAGGATGTTGTTAAACTGGAAAGGGTGCAGAAAAGATTTACAGGGATGTAGCTGGGATGAGACTTTTTGAGTTACAAGGAGAGACTTGATAGGTTGCGACTTTCATCCCTGGAGCATCAGAGTCTGAGGGCTGACTTTATGGAGGTTTATAAAATCATGAATGGCACAGGTAAGGTGAATAACCAAAATCTTTTCCTCAGTGTAGGGGAGTCCTAAACTAGAGGGCATAAATTCAGGGAGAAAGATTTGAAAGAGACTTGGGGGCAACTTTTTCAAGCAGTGGATGGTGCGTATGTAGAACGAGCTGCCAGAGGAAGTGGAAGAAGCAAGTACAATTACAACATTTAAAAGACATTTGGATAGATACATGGATAGGAAAGGTTTGGAGTGATTTGGGCCAAATGCAGGCAAAAGGGACTCGTTCAGTTTAGGATACTCAGTCGGCATGAATGAGTTGGACCAATGGGTCTGTTTTCTGTGCTGTATGACTCTATGACTCTACTTTTGGACTGATAACTTTTGCCTGGTGTATATTCACCCAGGTTTTTAGATCTAACTTCACAACAGGAGAGGGGAGAAGGACTTATAAATCCCAGGGCTTATAAATCCATCAGAGAGGCAATGACACCAACTGGAAGTTCAATTAGATCCTAATTAATAAATAAAGTAAGAATAAGTGCTTGATTTTAAGCATTCTGGAGTCAGTCTTGAAACCTTGAAGATTTAGCTCATTTACAGAATTTCCACCACATAGTGAATGGTTACTCCATATTGATATGAACTGCTGCTTGCTTTTACCTCAATATTTAAAGACCGGCATATTTTTCTTTTTGGAATCTAAATATGGAGACAGGCTGAAACTTGGTAGGAAAGTCCGCTTAGGAATTGACAGGGTCTTCTTGCGCGATTAAATTCTTTTCAGTATATTATATTACATGTGGAATAAAACATCAAATTTCAGCCGCTGTCAGACAGGAAGTTCAACCCCAGTGCTGGAACTTTCTTTATTCCAATGCCCAGTGCCATACTATAAAAGGCACTGTTACAGCTGTTTGCCCTCTGCAATCCAATAGCATTCTACAACCTTTGGTCATCCTCCCAATCCACCTTTTGATATATTTCAGAACCAGCCAGAAGCAGCATCACATTTCTGCAATGCCTCTCCAAAGGTGCTGCTGGAGGGAATGAGCAATCAAACGGAGATCCCTCTGAGCAAGGAATGAAAACAGAAGGCTGCTCTGACTCACTAAGGTAGCCTGGTTGGAGGTGGCTGTGGCAGTCTGTTCTAGTGGCTGTGTGACTGGACACAATGCTTTTCTGTAGTGCTGCAAGAGAATTAATTAGCTCTTTCTTGTTGTCTGCCAAGGTAAGTCCCACAGCTTTCTCAATGCTTCATGACCCTATGAATGTGGGTTAACTTTGTAGGCTTGCCATTGCAAGGATTGTCAAACACAAATTTGGTTGCCAGGCTTCTCCATCACATGTTTCATGTACAACCAATACCTGCACTTGCACTTACTCATGTTACAAGACTTGCACCGTAGTGCTCCTGCCTCTCCCCCATGTGCCAAGGTTCACACTTCAAAACAGAAATCCCGTGGCTCTGACATCTTGGCTGTCTGGATCCATAGTGAACTGAAGAAACTCTATAAGCTATGCTATTATTGGTGCAATTTCAATTGGAGATGTCACACACGTTCCCGGATGAGCTTTGAAAGGAGCTTTGTAAGTGATGAGGAAGTTCAGTGACCTTCATTTTCACTGGCCTTGCTTTTCCTCCCAAACCAAACAGCTGTAGTTCTGTCTACAGGAGGCAGCAGCTGTAGGTGATGGTGTCCCTAGTCATGTGTAGATATCTCCAGCACTGTCATTCACTTAGCAAGAAGTAGCTGAACGTCTTCTGTACAGCCTTTCTCAGTAGAGTGGTCAATAACATTGAATAACCGGGTTCCCCTCTTCATGCACTGCTTGC
Organism: Ginglymostoma cirratum; assembly: GCA_024137785.1. Taxonomy (NCBI): domain Eukaryota; kingdom Metazoa; phylum Chordata; class Chondrichthyes; order Orectolobiformes; family Ginglymostomatidae; genus Ginglymostoma; species Ginglymostoma cirratum. Next base: position 12,495,732 of record JAHRHZ010000024.1, read on the forward strand.
TCATCCACATCTGAAGCTCCATAAATCTCATTTCTTTTATTCTATTCTTATTGGATTTCTGCTTTTCTACCTCTTCGCTTTCTCAGCCTTTTCAGTGCTAAGACTGTGGCTGGGTTCAATGGTTCCAACATCTGACATGGATGTCTTAATCTGTACAGAGATATATTCTCTCTGGTTGAATTTTTTACAGAGTCCATCCACCCTTTTGGCCCTTATCATTCCGCTTCTGTCCTGAGTGGCTGCTCTCCAATCCCCTGTAACCCTAAACCTATCGCAGGTCTGTCCTCTGTGACCTATGACAGTTTTGCTTGTTTTTGAAACTGGTGTGTGGAAGATATTTGCAGACTATAGCCCATGTGGTAAATGGTACAATGTTGCCCATCATTAACACCTGCAAAGATTCATCCTGCATAATATTTTAATCCCCCTACTGTTAACGTTCACACTCAAGGATGCGTGAATGCTCCTGTGTTACTGTTTATGGCTTAGCCCCACCACCACCCATTACACCTTCACAGAGTCTTTGATGTAGGGAAGACAAGGCTGAAAAAGTGGTTGTCATAAACTGTTCATTTGGTCCTCTCTCCTATATCCCTCCCCTTTCAAGGGCACTTACTGCAGCCCATTAATTTCAATGGTCTTATTTTCTCTTCCTATCCCTCTGTCCTTTTAATCACTTCCTATTAATCTTGGCTTATTTACTATCTCTTTGGATGTCCTTTTCCTTCCTTCTGGTCCAACTCCCACTGATGTTCAGACGCCCAGCCTCACCCTTACAGCAAACAACGCCCTCATTCAGTTCCATTGATGCTTTTCCCTGCTGACTTTACCAAGTTACCCCAATATATTCCCTGCCCTTAACATCTTGCTCTTATCCTAATGCCCCAAACGTCCTATAATAGTAGGCGTTCATTTGGTTAAATGTGAGCTGCTTTGTGCTTTTCGGAGGAATTAGCACTGTTTCTTACCAAATGTGCCTCATTAACTACCTAGCTAGACCTTATGATATCCCTCATTAATGATTCCAGCTCTTTTTACCATGCATTGACCCCAGAACAACTCACCACTCAGCAGATATCTGCCAGAAGACGGCATCCATTACAACCATGTTTGCTGCCCTGCTTTGCAGGCAGGGTCGTGGATAGGCAGAATAGTGCAAACACAGGATTTCCATTTACCCCTGTACAAACAGTAGAGGCCATGCTACCATCTGAGGTTGGTAAAACTGTCTCTGTTGTCTGGAGGAATGCACAGCACTGTAGGAAGAAGATCAATGCCCTTCTCTGGTCAGCCAGTACACACGCTTTCATCCTCTGCCTGATACCTCACACTCACTCTAGCTCTGCTCTTGTACCCACCTGCCATGAAGAGGCATGCTCTACCGCTCTCAATATTTCCAGGAAGGCATTTACCAAACTATAATTCCCTTTAATTGGCAACTCACCACTGCCTAATGAGAAAGTCACCAAGATGAAATGAGATGCTCCCAGTCTCATTTGATATCTCTCCACAGCGTACATCATTCAGACCGTTATATTATTCCACCCCATGAGTTGCCGTACATCACCTGTTCTGCAGAATTTGGCCATTTAAGTTGAGTTCCATTCTCATGCATTCGCCATGGGAATTGCAGGATTACAGGTATAGGGTAGGGAGGTGAGTCAGGGTTGGGATACTCTTTGGATGGTCGGTGTGGATTTGATGGGCCAAATGACATGCTTCTGCACTATAAGGATTCTATGATTCTTTGATTCCTGTGCAGCCATCCCACTTTTATCTCAACATTTTTCTGTTGCCCTCCTTTAATGTTACCCCTCCATTTAATACTTGGCCCTTTTAAGTGGATCCCCTTCTTGGAATTCTTGTTTAACCCAATCAAACTTGCAGTGAATCAATGTGACTGGTCTTTATTGGTCAGGTGAGTGGTCTTCACCCGGACGTTGTAATCTGTTAAATTGTGGAAGTCTGAACCCTTAACTCTGTAAGCCTTGATGATCTGCACAATGGAGTCAGCCTTCACCCAAGACACTGTAAGTATTTGCACCAAAAATCTATTGATTTTTGAAGAAGCCCATTATTATACTCACCAGAGCTTGGACAACACAATCTACCTCACCAGCTAAATGCCTAGTATAAATAGCTTGGTTTGTCATATACTCATTTCCCATTTTCATAATTCTAGTGGATTGGGGTTTTAATGTGTATTCACCTAATGCTAATAAATATAAAAGAGGTCTTTAAGTTTCTCAGAACTGAGCAGCAAAAGTTCAGCCTGGCATCAGCAAACTGACATTTTGTCTACCGTCCAATTAAGTTGTCCCGCCAACCCTTGCAAAAACTCTGGGCAGATCCAGTAGATTCTGCCCCAACGATGGGTTTTGGATGGGTGGGACCAACCTCTATCCAACAAGGTGGGAGTGGTCAACAGCAAGCTAGCAAGTTGATGATTGCAACAATAAATTTTCTGGTCCATATTTACCTCAGCCAGGATTGCTGTTCCTGGTTTGCCAGTTAATCACAACCTGCGATGACAATTGGCATCTGTCAATACCAGGGTTTCTAGTTAGAATGACCCCACTAAAGGGCAGAGTGCTGCTTACTACATGGGCCGTCTGTGCCTCAGGAAGGAAACGGATTGAAGCTATATGTGAGAAAGTTGATTCCAATGTTATCTTACTCTTCCCTGGATTTGATGTTGCAGGCGATGAGGTGAGCTTGTCTATCCATAGGGAAAGTGGAAAAGGTCAAACCTGCAGGACAAGCAGGTCCCAGAGACAGTGAGCAGCAGGATTACAATCCCAGGTACTCGATTTCAGTGCATCAAGAGGTTCCAATTACCCTATAAGGGTAAAAAAAGTGATCAGCGACACACTTTCAGGTATCAACCTCAAAGTCTAATTTCATCAGCATTTTCCTATGCAATAATATAAAAGCAAGACAGTGTGGAACCTGGAAATCTGAAATAAAAACATAAAATCCTGAAGAAACTCAACAGGACTGACAGCATCTGTGGAGAGAAGGTAGAGTTAATGTTTCATGTCTGAGATGACAATTCTTTGGATCCCAATAATTTCAGTACATATTTTCATCATGCTTGTAAATGTGCCCTAGTTAATGGCATAAGGGAGCGTGATTATATCAGTGATAAAAGGTACTGCAGATGCTGGAGAATCCGAGATAACAAGCA
>JAHRHZ010000024.1:12499318-12546970 GCA_024137785.1 Ginglymostoma cirratum
AGCATCATAGGAGCAGGAAAACTTGACGTTTCGGTCTAGGCCCGAAACGTCAAGTTTTCCTGCTCCTATGATGCTGCTTGACCTGCTGTGTTCATCCAGCCCCATGCTTGTTATCTGTGATTATATCAGTGTCTAATACAATTCCATTTTCGCGATATTTAAGTCCCATCAGCACACAAGCCTGTTTTTCACTAGGCAGATCAATTTTTTCCCCAAATTTCAATGTTCAGTCGCTGGGACAATTACTGCACTCTATCCAATACTTACACTATGACAGAGTTAAAAACCATTATTTCAAAAACATAACTTGCGTTTATCTATGTGGTCTTGTTCTCTAACTGATGCCATATACGCTGCAATGATGTGAGCTAATTAGGAAATAAAGGGCTATTCATTCATCAGCTGGCACAGATATTGATTCTGTTCCTTTACTGCCTATAGTTAGGAGACTAGTTTCTTGTTATGTAATGAACACGGTTATACATAGTATTCATTTAAAGTCATTGATTAATAATAGTGTCTGTGCGAACTTTGACCAGGCACTAAATCTCTTGCATGTAAAATATGTAAAAAGATAACATGGCACCAAGAGGCCCAATTTGATAGCACCCAAAAATAAGAATAAAAACACAATGTGCGATTAATTTGCCGCTGCTGATTGCAGCATGCTAACATTGGATGGGCATCTTATTGCAAGGATTTCAGTATACAGCCAGTCTAGACTGTACCCCTCATTAATGACACCACCATCAGGGGGCCATAAATCATAGCAGTAATGAGTGGGACCAGCACAGACCCCATGGCAGAGGAGAACCCCTACTTGCTTTTCTGGGGTGAGCATGATATCAGAATCAGCCACTGCTACATTGATGGAGACAACATCGGCGAGGAAGGCCCCGGCTGTGAAAGATAGCACCCGAGAATCCATGATTTTTTGTTGTCGGTTTGGCCTGGCGCTCGCTACGGCAAAATGGTGGCAGACAGGCATCACACCGATATCAACGAGGCGATCCCAGAGCCGAAAGACGCGATCCTGACATTGGCAGGCCTGGCACAGCCAGCAGTGAAGCATTGGTGGAGGACAATCGGCCCACCGGCGAAAGATGTTGCCTGGAGAGTGGCAGCTTCAATGTTAGTTGGGTCCGGTATAGCTGGCGATAAGGCATTGGAGGAGGGATGGCACCACAGGCATCATTGGTGATGAGCTGGCTCAGGACTGGTGGACTTTCCTCAAGCTGTGTCTTTCTTTTCACTCTTATTTCTTAAAACTATTCAAAATGGCACCGGGTGACAGCAACAGTGGAAAAGCTTTTCACTGTATTTTACTGTTTTTTCTCACTGCAGAATACAATTCAAACATAAATCAATCTCCAACACCATTTAAAGGCAGATGCATTGCTGGGAGGTAACCTGCACCTCTGGAAGGAGATAAATTGTGGCTGAAATAAGCACTGGAAAATACACATGAAGTTAATCAATATTGGGAAGCAACAAGGAATAGCTTAGCCTGGGACAAAGTTGTCTCCAAGATTTCTTAATGCTACATTAGAGGTCTTTGTGGAAGAAGTGGGGAATGAGGCCTTTTTATAAGCAGCACAGCAAAAGGCACCAGGCAAAAGCTAGTGGGATCTGGAAGCCATGGTAAGTCAATGCCAGAAATCAAGACCCAAGAAGGTCAGTAACCTCAAGAGATGTCAAGGTCACTGAACACTCCTTCACATGTCATCCCATCCAACTGCACCAGCGACCTCAGGCACTGCTCACAATCTCACCACATATAATCGCTATCAAGCAGAAGTCATTGTCAGATTGCATGTGTTTCACCTTGTTTTTACATGCTTAGCACTGTTGAAAGCCACAGATCCAAATCACAGTGCTGACAAGCCGATTAAACGTTGGTAGCTACATCACACAAGAAAAATTCACAATGTTTGTGACAGATGTTATGGGGCTTAGCCGACTGCCCTCTGATGACCTTAACAAGCTTCTTTTTGTGTTAGATATGATGCCAACCTTTGAAGATTTTCCTCCTGATTCCCTTGAATTCAGTTTTGATGCCATACTCAGTCAAATGTTGCCTTAATATCAAGAGCAGTCACTATTACCTCACCTCTTCAATTCAACTCTGTTGTCCATCTTTGAATCTCGGCTGTAATAAGGCGAGGAATTGATTGGCTCCAATACATCCGTGAGCAGATTATTGCTTTGCAAGAAGAGAGCAAGAACTGCCGAGGCTGGAGTCAGAGATAACACGGTGTGGAGCTGGAGGAACACAGCAGGTCAGGCAGCATCAGTGGAGCAGGAAAGTTGCAGGAAAGAGCAGGAAAATTTTGGGTAGGGACCCTTCATCAGGAGCCCTGATGAGACGTGTAAACCCAAAACATCACCTTTCTTGCTCCTCTGATGCTGCCTGACCTGCTGTGATCTTCCAGTTCCACACTGTATTGACTATGCTGTGTAAGTACTGTTTGATAGCATTGTTGATAACATCTTTCCTCGCTTTGCTGAAAATCGAGAGGAGACTGATGGAGTGGTAACTGAAGAACAGCATTTGTCTTGCTTTTTTGGACAGGACACAACTGGGCAATTTTCCTTATTGACGGGTAGATGCCAGTTTTGTAACAGGACTGAAACAAATTGCCTGGGACTGCAGCTAGTTCTGGCAAAGCCCTTAGTACTACTGCCAGGATTTTATCAGGACCCGTAGAATTTGCTGTGTTCAATGTTTTCACCTGCCTTTTGATAAAACAGAGCAAATCATATTGGCTGAAGATGGGCATCTAATGAAGTTGCAGTTCTCGTGTGGATGGCTAAGATGGATCATCCACTCAGCTAAAAATGGAGAGAAATACTTCAGTCTTGTCTTTTGTATTGATGTGCTGGGCTTTCCTGTCACTCAAACTGGAGACGTTTGTGGATCATTGTCCTCTGGTTAGAAGTTTAATTGTCCATGATTCATGACTAGATGCATTTGGACTGATTCATTGATTGCTTTGTCTTTAGCATGTTTTTCATAGAATCCCTACAATGTGTCCACCTCGCCTGCACATCTTTGGACTGTGGGAGGAAACCAGAGCACCCGGACGAAACCCACCCAGACACAGGGAGAATGTGCAAACTCCACACAGACACTCGCCAGAGGGTGAAATCAAACCTGCGTTCTCTGGCTCTGTGAGGCTGCAGTGCTACCCACTGAGCCACTGTGCCGCCCCTAATTGATCCATGTTGAGCATGAATGTAATCTTTTGTTGCAGTTTCACCAGTTTTTTTTTAACCTCTCTCATGGGACATGGCCATGGTTGGCTGAGCAGCAGTCAGTGCCCATGTTTAGTTGTGTAGTGGTGAGAAGGTAGCGGTGAGCTGCCTTCTTTAAGCTGTAGTCCGTAGTAAGTAGGTAGACCCACAATGCTGTTAGTGAGGGAATTCTAGGATTTTGACCCAGCCACAATGAAGGAACAGTGATATACTTCTAAGGCAGGATGGTTTGTGGATTAAAGGGGAACTTATAGATATTGGTGTTTCCACGTATCTGTTGCCCTTGTTCTTCTAAATGGAAGTGGTCCTGGGTTTAGAAGGTGCTGTCCAAGGACTTTTGGTGAATTTCTGCAGTGCAACTTGTAGATAGTACACACTGCTACCACTTAGCATCAGTGGTGGAGAGGGTGAATGTTTGTGGATGTATTCCAGTCTTGCATTTGGACGATGTTGTCAAAGGCCCTTTCACAAATTTTTGCAGGGCATCTTGTAGATAGTACACACTGCTGCTACTGAGCATCAGTCATGGAATGTATGTCTGTAGATACCTCATTTTCCAATATGCTTAGTGCTGCTCACATGCTTTCCTGCCCTACTCACAGAGCCCACAAATTTTTCTTGCCCATAGAATTACAGAATTGTTACTGAACAGAAGGAAGCTATCCAGCTCACAGTCCCTGCACTGGTTCCAATACCTTCTGCAAATCTTCTGCCTTTTCCACATATTCTCCCATATCATTTCTATCCAAGAAATCATCCAATGCCCTCTTGAATGCTTCAATTAAATTTGCCACTACCACACTTTCACGCAGTGAATCCTATCCCCTAACTACTAGTTTTGTGAAAATATAATTTTTTTCTCACATTTTACTTCATTTTCATGTGTCTTTAAAGCTGTACCTTCTCATTCATTTTTTCTTTTACAGGTGGAAACAACTTCATTCCTACCCTTGCTGTTCAACGCGTATACGATTTTGAAAACTTCTTTCAAATTTACTCTAAGCCTTCTTGTCTCCAAGGAGAGCAGTCCCAATTTCTTCAATCTATCTTCAAAACTGAAGTTCCTCACTCCTGGAACTGGTCTACTGAATCACTTCTGCAGTCTTTCTAATGCGTTTACTTCTTTCCTATAATGCGGCACCCAAAACTATACATAATACTTCAGCTGAGGTCCAGCTGGTATCTTTTCCAAGTTCAGCACCATCTCCTTGCTCTTGTACTCTGTGCCCTTATTAACACAGCCAAGAACTTGCTTTACTAACTATTTGCTCCACCTGTCTTAGAATTTCCAGTGATTTGTGCACTCATACACCCAGGTTCTGCTGGTGCTGCAGCCCTTTAGAATTGCACTCCTTATTTTATATTGTCTTTCAAAGTTCTTTCGACTAAAGTTCATCATCTCACACTCACACTCATGTTTGACTTGATACTAAAAGACTTCATGGGGTCCAGATTAAAGTTGAGGTCTCCCAAGACAAATTCCTTCTGACTGTATAGAACCGTGCTGCCGCCCTGTGTGGGTCTGATGTGACATTGGTAGAGGTCAGACCCAGGAATCTTGATGGAAGATTTTGGGGTATTTGTTGCAAGGTACATTTCAGCAAGCACGACTATGTGCAGCTGTTACTTAATTCATTTTAGATCCAGCTTTTTTCAATTTTGACTCAAGCTTCCAGATTCTAATTTTGACGACTTTGCAGGGTAGAAGAGAGCCAGTTGTGCTATTGTTATTTCCAGTGTGATGAGATCAGTCAATCAAGTTTTATTCCCATTTTGACTTTTCTGTTGCAACTGATCATTTCAGAGAGCATTTCACAATTAATGACATTGTGTGGTTCTAGAATTATATGTCAATCAGCTTCGACAGGAATGATAGATTTCCTTCATAAAAGACATTGTTGAACTAGATGGATTTTTAAGCAATCCACTGTTTTAATTACAGATGCTGGAAGTCAGAAACAAAAGCAGAAATTACTGGAAAATCTCAACCAGTCCAGAAGTCTCAGTGGAGAGAAACCAGAGTTAATGTTTTGGGTCCAGTGACCCTTCTTCAGAACTGATGGTAGCCAGGAAAAGTTTTTTTTATGCAGAAGATAGGGTGGGGAGAGAGAGGAGTAATAAATAATAGATGGGGATATGGCCCAAAGAGAGAGAAAAACAGTTGGACAGACAAAGGAGTAGATAAAGATCAGCATGGCAGAATGAATAGCTGCTAATGGGGACTGTTAGTAGCTGATAATGGGTTGTGTGTGGCAGCAGCTCGTGTGATACCAAGGCCTGGTGTGTAGCCTTGGCGGAAAGCATAGGAAAAAGTGCTCAGGCCGTAAAATTGTTGCACTCAATATTAAGTCCGGTAAGCTGCAGAGTTTCCAAGCAAAAAATGAGGTGCCATTCTTCCAGTTTGCATCAAGTTTCTGAACAACTTATTGTTTAACTCCTCTCACTTTCTTCAGGTCAAAAATGTCACCATAGCTACCCACATGAGCCTCCGTTATGCCTGTGTCTTTGTGGGGCATGTGAAACATTCTTTCTTCCAGTCTTACTCCAGATCCCACCCACAATTTTTTCTCTGGTATACAGATGACATCATTGGTGCTACTTCCCTCTCTCATCTGGAATTGGAAAGGTTTATCATTTTGATCCCAATTTCCACCCCACTCTCACCTTCACATGGTCCATCTCCTTCCTTTCCTTGACATCTCTGTTTCCATTTCTGGAGATAGGCTGGACACCAATATCCATTATAGAACCACCAACTCCCACAGTTACCTTGACTTTACAGCCTCACACCCTGCTTTCTGTATCAACTTTATTCTATTCTTCCTGTTTCTGTTTCTGACGAGACTAACTTCAACAAGTCTCTAAAATGTTCATCTTCTTCCTCAACTGAGGATTCCCTACCACTGTACTTGACCTCAACCAGGTCCAACCCATCTCCCTCACTTTGGTCATCACCTCCTCTCCTCCCTCTCACAAAAGAGAATGGGTCCTCTTTGTGCTCACCTACCATCCCAACAGCAACCATTTCCAGAGAATCATTAACCACCGTTTCTGCCACCTCCAGTGGGTTTCTACCACCTGACACATATTCCCCTCCCCTCTCTTGTCAGCAATCTGCAAAGACTGTTCCCTTTGGGACACTTTGGTCCACTCCTCCTTCACTCCCACTATGTCGACACAGCACCTTCCCCTGTCAATGTTGAAGGTGTAACACCTGCCCTTTAATTCCTTCCTCCTCAGTATCCAAGGCCCCAAACACATCTTCCAGGTGAAGCAGCACTTTACCTGCACTTAACCCTTTATTCACTGCTCACAATGTGGTCTGTTCTACATTGGGGAAATGAAACATAGACTGGGTAACTGCTCTCCACAAAAAAAGGACCCTGAGCTTCCAGTTGCCTGCCATTTCAACACACTACCATGTTCCCTGGCCAACATCTGTGTCTCAGGCTTGCTGCAGCGTTCCAGCAAAGCTCAGTACAAGCTGGAAGAATAGCACTTCGTTTTTCACTTGCGAACTCTGCAGCCCTCTGGACGTAATATTGAGTTCAACAATTTTAGAGCTTGAGCACTTTGCCCCATGTTTTCCACCACCTCCACACACCAGATCTTGTCATGACATGAGCTGTTACCACATACAACCCATTGATAGCTAATAGCAGTCTCTATTAGCAGCTATTCATGCTCCCTGGCTGATTGTTATACAATCCTTTGTCTATCCAACCATTCTTCTCCCTCTTTGGACTCTATCTCTACCTATCATTTACTCTTCGTCTCTCCCCCAACCCTGTCTTCTACTTAAAAACCAACCTTATCCTTTCTACCATCAGTTCTGAAGAAGGGTTACTGGACCCAAAATGTTGACTCTTATTTCTCTCCGCAGATGCTGCTAGACCTGCTGAGCTTTTCCAGCTACTTCTGTTTCTGTCAGTATTTTAATTGTAGCCATTAATAAGGCTAGCTTCTATTTTTAAATGTATTAATTAATTGAATTTAGATTCTATTTATGCCATGGTAGATTTGAACACACGATCCCAGAGCATGAGGTTTAACTGTCTATTTACACAAAGTGTATGAGTAAGGAGTTTTGCCATATTGACACTCAATTACATTAAACTAGATACTGGAACTGTAAAGTTCCAGATAAACATTCTTTCCTGCCTTGACTTGAATATAATGATGCTTAAAGCCCACGTGAAGGCTGTCTCTTGTATAATGTCTGTTAGTGTTCAATACCTACCTGTAAATCTGATCTTACTACATGGCAGCAACAATGACCAGACAAGTGGAATGTAAGGCCTGGCCCAGAGTTCAGGAAGGGAAGCCCACCAGCAAAACAGCACCATGGGCAAAGAATGAAGTCACCCCATCAATCTGATGACAGAACTGTAGGAAAACCCTGAAAATAAGTCTGGAACAGTTGGGAAAAGCAGGCAAAGATCCATCTAGACACCTGGGTGGCAACATTTGTGCAGACTTTGTCATCTTTTTATTTGAGGAGAATCATCCCTTTGCTGAATTTGCCTACTTACCAATAATATGTTTCAGTCTAATTTAACCATATCAATATTAAACACTCAGAAATTACTAATCTGCACAAATGACAGACAATGTCTACAAATGAGTCTCATCAGAAAGCCATGGAATTATTTGAGGGTCTTTTCCAGGGAACACACAGGGACCAAATTATAGGGGTTTCTAACGATGAACAGTATCTTGTAGAAGGCTTACAGTCAAGGATCAAACAGAGCTTTCACATATCAAAAGTTAAATAAATTGAAGCAGTCTAATCAGCTGAAATAGACTGCTGCCCTAAAACCTCAGCTATTAGCAGGCATATAACACTATTGAGTGTTCTAGACTGAGAAAGGATTTCCATATGCCATATGCAGAAACAGGGAGTGTTCTTATCCATCCGACATATAAAAAAAAAGTCTCCCTTTAAGAAAATACTGATCACTGTGAATGATTAGCTGAGGAAAGCATTCTGCCACAATTATTGAATGATGACCTTATAGTTCACAAAGAAACTTTTGAGGGAGAGAACATAAATCTTCATTTAAGTTTGAACACTGTTATTGAAAAGTCAGCATTGTCAATGGCAGATGTCACCTTCATGCTGAGGATGAATTTGTGAAGAAAGTGTGGAAATAAACTTGGAAGGAAATGCAGAATTTAAGTCCTCAATATCTAGCTAGTTTTACCATTTGTTTGAGACTAAAACTAGTAAATAGGTGATATATTCTGAATTCCATGTCTAGTTTCTAATTTTCCATCAGGCTACAGTGCTACCCAGGAACTTCTCACGGATTCAGGTCCAAAAGTTTATTTTCTTGTTGATGATGATATAACTCTCTATTCTGGAGGAGTTCCAGAAATGATCTTGCCTGCAAAAGAGCAGGCTTATGTGGAAGCAATTGTTGGATTGATAAGATGACCTACAGAAAGTGAAATTTCAATTAACAGAGAAGTCTCCATTCCTTCATTTCCAGGCTTAAGTTCAGCCTTCTTTTCACTATTCTCTTCATTCACTAGATCTGTCCCTGTCTCAAAATGTGCTACAAATGGACTGGAGAAGGGAAAAAAAAATATCCTCTTCAAGGGTTGTGGTGGTTTCAGCAATGCAGGTTTGCAACTGCAATCAGTTTTTCCTTGATTGTTCTTTACTGCTCTACAATCTATGAAGCAACTGTCGCGAGAAGCTGTCATGGCTATCCCACCCCACCTATGTGATCACATTCCAAGATGATCTCAAGAGAGTGCATGCATTCCATATGCTCTACCAATGGATTAATGCCTCTGGCAAATGTTATTTAGTCGGGGGAGTTTGTGTGAAAGGCATATAGTGAAAAAATTTGTGGGAAGATGTGGTATAAAAGGATAACTGAAATGACATTTATTATCCATTTTAGTTGCCCTTTGGGAGGTAATGGTGAGCTTCCTAGTTGAACTGCTACAATCTTTGGGGGTCTAGATTACACCTAGATGTTCAACAGTGAACATCTCCCATTATGACCTTATGATGGTGGGAAGGTCATTGATGAAGCAGCTGAAGATGGTTGAGGCTAGTTCACTACCCTGCAGATCTTCTGCAGTGGTATCTTGGGAATGAGAGGAAATTGACATCCAACAATCAGAACTATCTTACTTTGCTCTACTTATGATCCTAACCTACAGTTAATTTTCCATTGGTTCCCATTTATTCCAAAAATAACTGCTGCATGAGTGTGAGATGACCTATATCATTGTAAGGTCGCACCTGTTGGAACTAGAGTCTGGGTTCATAAAGTTCAAGAAAGATATCCTCTCTTACCATCCCTGGTAAATAAAGTTATGTTTCACAAAGCTTGCAAGCGTTCACTCATCTGAGGATCAACCTGACCTCACTACAGGCTACAATATTACTACAATGTTACAGTAAAAGTTGTTGGGCATTGATCTGCATGATTCATTATATATTGTCACACATCACGTGGACATTGGAGTTGAGTCAGTTTTGGGTGTGGTAAGTGGCAGTGTTGACATCCAGTGTGCTCAAAAAGATGTGCATGGAGTCAATTGCATCCTGCACTATGAGGAAGCATTCTATCCTAAAGCAATGCGCTGACTCTGGCTGCTAAATTTTAGCAGGGGGGAATGAAATGTAGTTCACTATGTTTCAGTAGAAGCCTCAGTGGCATTCACACCAAATTCAATCAGAAGGTGCAATGTGTAAAAATGCTCTTGTCTCTGTTCCCTTCACAGTCATGAGCAATGTAATCCTTGCTGTGTTCTGCGATGGTGTATGACTGGGCAAATTTAAATTATTGAAGCGCAGCCTTCTCATGCACTGTCTGTGACTGGATCTAGGTTCAAGAATTGCTCTCTGAACATTGTCAGTGGAAATGGACTTTGATTTGGAACAGTTTTCCTCTTCCACCTCCTCATTCTTCTCACAGCTTTTCCAGCACTGTGAATTGTAACCATTTTCCCTGTCAGGTTCTAATCCACATGGTATGCCCATTAGTACATCCATGTGTGGGAGTAACTGATTGTGTAGAGCAGTCTTGTCATCTGTAAAAACTCTTTCCATGTCATTCTTCATGCAATCTTGCAACTTAAAGAAACTTATGGACAGCACCAAACTGGTTTCTGATTTGTTTCCACTCTGAATGTCATGCATCGCTCTCCAAGCCTTGAAGTAGAAGCCTGTTATGGATTGCGAAAGCCTCCCTCTAACTCTAACAGACTTGGATCTAACTCCAGTGTGTTTCTTCAGAACTCATTTATTTACACAATGCCACATTCTACTCTTCAAGGCAAATGCAAATCTCTCTTGTATCGTCTGTTCCATTTCTCTTCTCAGGCTCATGCAGAGGGCAGCTGATGTCCCTGATACATCTCAGTACACATCATTACTTCATTGCTATAACTATTACTCAACACTCTACACAAATAGCACTTAGAATTATAGCATTATCAAGAAGATAACCTTTAAGTAGACCATGATTCCTTTAAACAGTTCTGTTGAGGGCAGGATGTGGAGGGAAGGAGAGCTCAAGAGTGGTTGTAGGGATGTCCTTCCTGCTGCTTTACATCTGTACATCTGTGCAAAATTAAAAGTAGGCCAATGCATTGAGATCCAAACTTGCAGCACAGATATTAAATTAGCATTGCATGCAGATTTACAACATGAACCACCTGTCCAGTGTACTACCGGCAGAGTTAATTGAGCCTCTTCCAATGCAGTCTTCAAAGTGGTAGTGCATCTCGTGGCAAAAATGTACTCCTGCAAACCAGGTGCCATATTGGTCCCAAAACAACAGCTATAGCTCCCAAGCAATGTATGCTACTGGGGGTTAGCTCAAAATATCAAACTACTGTGATGCAATGATTATCAAAACAGCACGCTGAACAATCGTAATAATTCAATAAAGTCCATGTTAATAATTGTCATACTTGGAGTACATACTTTTCAGATCATAGCATGCATTGAGCAACATCTTGTTTGGACAGAAGCAGATCACAGTCCAAATTACCTGCCTTTTGAAGTCAGTCATAAGTTTCCTAACATTTATTCTATAACTAATAGTATTGATTACACTTTCCTATGTTTCCTTTCCTTTTCTAAGTGTACTTCTATTTCACTTATTGTCTGAAGCTATGCCTGAGGAGGACAAGATGGGCAACTTGATGTCAACCTACCACTAAAGTCACCTTTGATTGGTCACTAGGAAAGGTCTATTGACTAGGAATTTTCCTCACTGTGGGGAACTGTCAAACATTACATAGGATTTCTTTACAATTGCATAATTAGGGAAAAGTAAGCAGTGGGACTTTGAATTCCTCCATCTTGGAGGAATCTTTTAAAGAAACTACACAAGGTAAAAGTTATAGTTTTCTTTATGCATGAACTGGAATGATTTGAAAAGCTAAAGTTTCAAGAGTTTTGAATTGCAAATTTTACCATTTCTTTTCCTGATTTGCCTCCCAGAATTTCATGCTGAGTAACAAAACAAGGCATTGAAGAGTATAAAAATGAAGATAAACGTTATAATTTTAACTAGCAATCAAACATAGATAAGTCAGATGCAGTTCACACAGCATTACCAATGATGCCATGATGGTTTATGAGCTCTACACCACTGAGTGTCTCAGCATTTCTGCTTTTTAAGGATGTAACTAGGAGCAGATTCAGCAGAACTCTAGCTGACTACTCGATCTCCTTGACACTAATGAGAATGAGGAAACTGGTTCAGTAGTTTATTGATGGACAACCTTGACAGTGTGTCAGCAGCCAAAATAAATTATGTATGAATCAGAACCTGAATAGGACATGAAAGTTGGTGTTTACTGGAATGGCTATGTTGAAAAGTGTATTTAAGCAGATTGTTTCATTATTTCAGTTTAATTTAGCATTAAGTTCAATTTAATGTAAAGTAAGAAGTACTTCATCGTAAGATCACAAAATAGCTTTTTGGTGAGGTAGTCCACTCAAATCCCTGTTAATTTACCTGTCCAGAGGAATCAAGGCACCCTTTGATTGTAGCAAATCATTTCCATTTTCAATTCTCATCTTAAGTGCTTACTTATCATAGTCATAGCATCCAAAATGTATTTGTGGATATGGAGTAGATTTTCAGCTTCTATCTGGGCGTGTCAGATTGACAACTTAATTTTCAGCATCAGGGTTCTGAGAAATGAAGGACATAGATTAAATAGAATTATTTCTGAAGGGTTATTTTGGATGTAAACAGATTTGGGTTTTTTCAACTTGCTTGCTGAATTGTTACAGATAGAAATGCAGAAGTGAATCAGAGGCCTAATTGAGTCAAATTTGAACCTATTGAAGAACTTGAAGTATTGTGCTTTGAATTCTTCAAATCCCCTCACTCCAATATCCTGCTGCTCCCAACCCACCACACACACACACACACACATACACACGCACACGCACACGCACACACACACACCCCTCAACACTTTATAGGATAGATATAAAAATATTAGAAAAGCACCAGGGATTAATTTGAATGTTTCCAATTTCCAAGATGGCAGCTTTGTTCAAATGAATGATTTGATAAGCTAAAGCTTTCTTTACTGGAGCTGAGTAAGTTCTATGGTGACTTGATGGAGATCTGAAAGATTATGAAGAGTCTTGAAAAGAAAAGTAATGAATAGTCAACATTGTGAGGTCAAACAAAGGGCATTAATCAAGTGAATCATAAAAATAATGAAAGAAGATTTTTAAAAAACTGTACAGAGGGTTGATCACAATGTACACTTTCCTGTTTTCTAACCAAAAACCATAGCTAGTATTACATTTTTATTTATTATCAAGACATGGAGAATTTTGTTTAATCTGGATTTATTGTCTATTCTTAATTGCCTCCAGATCTTTGTTTTAAACATTCTTCTTGAACTGCTACAACCCTGGTGCTTTTGTTACTTCCACAATGGCCTTACTTAAGGAAATTGGAAACTTGATCCATTGAAGTCGAAAGAACAGCTGTACAGATTCACATCAGAATGATATTTGACTTGCAGGGGGTCTTGTGATCGTACTGCTTTTATACTTCCTTGTGATTGACGATATAAGCTTGGTGTGGGAGGTGTTATTGAAATAAGGTTAGACAACAGCTGTAACTACACTGCAGTTTGGTGGAAAGAATGGATGTTAGTCTAGTGTCAGGGATTCTGGTCATGCAAACTGTTCTGTACACAATAATATCAGACTCTTGAGTGATTCTATCCATCCTAAATGATGGTGATCAATCCAAATAGGTAATTGTTTGAAGGCAGCAACATTTAAGGTACAGAGATAGTAGGAACTGCAGATGCTGGAGAATCTGAAACAACAAGTTGTAGAGCTGGATGAACACAGCAGGCCAAACAGCATCAGAGGAGCAGGAAAGCTGACATTTCAGGTCTGGACCCTTCTTCAGAAATGGGGGAGGGGAAGGGGATTCTGAAATAAATAGGAAGAAAGGGGGAGGCAGATAGAAGATGGATAAAGGAGAAGATAGGTGGAGAGGAGACAGACAGGTCAAGGTGGCGGGTTTGGAGCCAGTAAAGGTGAATGTAGGTGGGGAGTTAAGGAGGGGATAGGTCAGTCCAGGGAGGACGGACAGGTCAAGGGGGTGGGGTAAGGCTGGTAGGTAGGAGATAGGGGTGGGGCTTGAGGTGAGAGGAGTGGATAGGTGGGAGGAAGGACAGGTTAGGGAGGCGGGTATGATGCTGGGCTGGTTTTGGGATGGGGTCGGGAGACGGGAGATTTTGAAGTCTGCATTGATACCGTCAGGCTGCAGGGTTCCCAAGCGAAGTATGAGATGCTGTTCCTGCAACCTTCGGGTGGCATCGTTATGGCACTGCAGGAGGCCCAGGATGCACATGTCATCCAAGGAGTAGGAGGGGGAGTTGAAATGGTTCACGACTGGGAGGTGCAGTTGTTTGGTGCGAACCGAGCGTAGTGTTCCACAAAGCGGTCCCCAAGCCTCCACTTGTTTTCCCTGACGTAGAGGAGGCCACAACGGGAACAGCAATACAGTATACCACATTAGCTGATGTGCAGGTGAACATCTGTTTGACGTGGAAGGTCTTCTTAGGGCCTGGGATGGGGGTGAGGGGGGAGGTGTAGGGGCAGGCGCTATGCTTCCTGCAGTTGCAGGAAAAAGTGCCGGGGATGGTAGGGCTGGTGGTGAGTGTGGAGCGGACATGGGAGTGACGGAGAGAGTGGTCCCTCCAGAAAGCAGATAAGGGTGGGGAGGCAAAAATGTCTTTGGTAGTGGGGTCAGATTGCAAATGGCGGAAGTGTCAGAGGATGATGCATTGGATACAAAATCTCCCCTCCCCCAACCGCATCCCAAAACCAGCCCAGGATCATACCCGCCTCCCTAACCCGTCCTCCCATCTATCCACACCTCCCACCTCAAGCCCCACCCCCATCTCCTACCTCCCAGCCTCATGCCGCCCCCTTGACCTGTCCGTCCTCCCTGGGCTGACCTATCTCCTCCCTAACTCCCCATCTGCACTCACCTTTACTGACTCCAACCCCGCCTCCTTGACCTGTCTGTCTCCTCTCCACCTATCTTCTCCTCTATCCATCTTCTATCCGCCTCCCCCTTTCTCCTTATTTATTTTGGAATCCCCTTCCCCTCCCTCATTTCTAGGGAAGGGTCTAGGCCCAAAACGTCAGCCTTCCTGCTCCTCTGATGCTGCTTGGCCTGCTGTGTTCATCCAGCTCTACACCTTGTTGTCTAACATTAAAGGTACACCAGTTGAGTAGGTGATTGCGATTACACAGCTCGTATTGAGAAGAACACTGATGCAGATTTGATGAGGGCAAACAACTGGTGTCCGTGCTGTGACATTTTCTGACAGTAACGTTCACCAATACTGTTAATTGAAAAAGTTAAGTGAAGGAATTGGACAAATAGCTCCATCTATACTATTCTCTATCTATAAGAACAAAGTAACTGTACACTTAGAGACATTTGAGCTGATTAGAGTGTTGTATGGTTATGCCAACTTTATGAGCTGCTGCTCATGTTGCAAATTGTTGTCACCATTCTGTTTAAATGTAGAGATCTACAGAGTCTTTTTAGTCTAGTGTTGTAAATGAAAGCCATTTCCTTGTCAAACTACAAGTCAAAGTTTATTGCATGTTAGCAACTTCCAGGGTACATTAATATGATAAAGACTTTGAGAAGAATCGGATGTCACATCCCACTTCTTCACAATCTTAAACTATTCTATTGACAAGTCCATATGACATCAGTACTATGGTTGGTTATAGTACTGATCCTTTTTAGACTCATGTAGAACATAGAAAAGGTCAACATGGATTTAATTCTCTATCTTTTCGAGTCCCATTTGCCCCTTACAAAACACAATTTACCCCTATTTCACCTTGTCTTCTCCAGTGTGGACTCCTCCGAGCCCAAATTCACTGTCCTTCAGCCAAACATCCTGGTTGCTCTTACACAAATAATAAAGGGAAGAATTACCTGACAGTTACTACTTGATATTGAATCTTTAATACAGCTCAATACTTTATGGGTTTTACTGACTGCCATTGGAGTTTAATCTATTGTTAATTGGGATCCTCGGATCTCTTTAATTTTCTGTATGCATTATTTTCTTTCCATTCAAGTAACAGACATTTAATGACTTTTATTTCTTGGTTAATTAAAGTACTATGCATCACTCTACATCGAATTTCAAATGCCATCTGCCTGCCCCATTTCACATATCTGGCTCTGAGATTTATTTAATTACCTTAAGGTTGTACATCTGTTTGACCACCATGCTGATATAATGTGAACCATTCTAAATTACCATTGCAACAGCCTCTAGTTTTCTTTCCAGGTCAAATAACGTATCTATCTCCTGTATGGTAAGGACTGAGGCAAATAAATGCATTTAACACTTTTGCAGTCTGTCCAGCTCGTTAATTTTTAATAAGTTAACATGTTCATAGAGTTGTTTTCCTTAGGTAATTCCACAATTGCAAATTAAGAATTTCACACTAGAGCATTGTGTTATGATGGCTTCTTATTTCATCATCTTTGTGGACTTGAATGTGAAGGACTGTGGATACCTAGACTTTTTTTTTAAAAGGGTCAATGAAAAGACATGCAGAACTTTTTTTCTAACAATGACATTTTTGGAAATCTCATGATTTTTAATTATTATTAACCTTGGTAGTTCAAAACTAATCCAGAGAAAACATCTGCCTGGTTTTATGTTGATGTGTCATGGCTGTTCTGTTTGAAGATGGTTTGGGGTTAAGGTGGGAAAGCTTGTTGAAGGAAAGGAACTGTCCTGCTCATATCTCCTGCTTCTAAAGCATCATGTAGTAAATAAACTATGAAACAACTTGAACAGAGACTGAAAGACTTCTCAGTATTTCTTTCTTTCTAAGCAATCTGTGTTTGCAGAAGTTCCAGAGATACCTTCCTATGTTGGTGACAGCCGTTTGCAAATTCCAGAATGCCAAGATGGCACTTCACCACAGAAATAGAGTAGAATCAGAGGTGGATTGGCATGCCTCCATCACCTAAGTCCAATTGTCACAGGGACCCTTGCCAAAACTATTCAAGATGATGTTATGTTCCTGTCTTATGGCTCTTCTCACACCTCATCTCACATTAATAGTTCTACCTTACATACAGTATCCCTTTCTTCACTCAAAAATTCTTCTTTTGAGATACTGTTTTTGAATTCCAAAGAGTTGCCCTGACCAGCACTGACTCATAAAAAGGGCATGATTTGCTGTAGACATTTGAGGAATAAGCTATTAGCAAATAAAACATTCACACCCATGATACTGGTGCAGCTTATACATCAGAGGCTAGCATACTATAACCTACACATGATTGGTCGCTGGACATGAGTGGGCTGGGAACAAAGGCAAATTTATAAGCCAGCTGTTCTGAAGAGAATGTGAACAATTTTTATTTTTCAAATTATAATGTGGACCCAACTAAACGCATCTTGAACTTTTAAATAAAGGCCACTTTGGTGAGAAAATGACAAAGTTGATGAGGCAGGAGCTTTAACAGTAACAATGTTGTGCCTACAAGAGGCAGAAAGTTCAGATGGAGTCATATGGTCTAGAGAATTTACAACAAAAGGGCACATGGCCCAGCCTGGATTTGGGATAACATTACAGCATTTTTGAACTTAAGTCAGAGAGAGAATTCAACCTACCCTGAAAAGCAGAAGCATATTACTCTCTCTCACATACACACATACTCTATCTTTTTTGTTTGCAACTACTCTCAGCAAAATGGGAGCTGAAAACCCACAAGAAGTCATCTTTACCACTTGTGGAGGGTTCCTGGTGTGATTCATCAGAATCTACCCGATTGTCTGGATCAAGATGAATTAAGCCAGGTACATATGTTCTATGAATCCATCTACAAGCCAGTAGTTTACATTTTCAGGAAATTCAGAAGCAGAAACCATTTAGTTCAATCAGTGGCTTATTCTTTTTTCATAATTATGACTATTGTTTGGTCAAAATACTTTAAAGTTCGTATTCTCCAGTTTCAATTTTATATTGCTTCTCCTCAGATGTATGTGGTATTGTTTTTAAGTGTAGGTCTTTATTGTTAATCCAAACTGTCTGTCAATAACTTTTGCACTGCTATTTAAGCTTGGCCAATTTGTTCTTAAGACCGAATCGGATACATATATGGACCAAAATAATTGGTTATACCACCAACCTGATTAAATATAAAATTTACTCTGGCCAATGGAGACTGGACAAGAAAAAGAATCAGTAAATTGCTCCAACATCAGTCTTAACACTGATCACCCGAGGACAAGGTTATATTCAAGTTTTACTATAGGGAGTTCAAATGAAGACTTTGACTAGGCAGCTATGTAATGAGCATGAACACTAAGGAACTTGTTAGCATTATTTGACCTATGAAACAGCCTCCAGCCATGGCTAAGAAATACGAAGAAGCTGGCTCCAAAGTGGCAGAAGTGTGTGGAAATGATGGCCTGCTGCATGGCAGCATTGTAAGTCCAAAAATGGTGCATCTGATAACAAATATCTCAGTTTCAATTGTAGTGAAAGCTGGCCAACATCTCAGCATTGTAATAGAGACTCAGATAATAGCCATGCTTGCTGCCATGCATATTCGGACAGCTGCCACCGAACTGTTTAAATGTGCCAAAAGGCATGGAAGTTCTTAATGTACTGCAATCCTTTCTCCAGCCAATTACTAGGATTACATTGATGCCGCCCTTGGAGACTACCAGTGCCTGCATGGGCACAAATATGCTGTCCTCTGTCAGGAATGCAACATTTGTCCTCCTACCATTGTTAAACAGCCAGGGTCCTTGTTGTCATCTCTGAGCCAGCCAGCCTATATTGCTGTCATGGTGTAGTCCAAAGTCAGGCCTTCAAACCCAGACCTGCTAGAGATCTTCCTGAAAGGCCATCTGTAGCTTCCATACTGAAAGCACTCCATTACTGCAACCAATAGAGGAGCATTAGAACAGGAAAATAAACGCAGAAGATGGATATTAAGAAGAAGCACAAGTGGAAATAGTTCTACTTTGTCTGCATTATCGGATGTGTTGTTGGATAAAGTTGCAATGGAAGAGTTTTTGTTTTCCATTTCAGGACTTTGTCAACGGGAATGCCATGATGTGTCATGGGGATGGAAGGATGATGTTCTAATGACACCAGGGTCTTAAATATGTTCACAGAATCACAGAACATTTAGAGCAAAGGGGACCCAACTACTTCATCCCTCTCTCTTTCTCCATTCCTCTGCCTCCCACTTTATATCTGATATCAATTGCTGCTTCATTATGTCAACACAGACCACAATAAATTTGGAGACAGACTTTGACAAATTTTGTTGGACTCTTCTTATATTGCCAGACAACAGATCCAATACTTAAGAATGTTGATGACCTTCTCTATTACATTCCTTTTGACAGTATGATTCTCATTGCAAATAATTTCCTCCCATTTTCAGTTAATGGAAGGAACGTTGTCACCATTGTTAGAAGGGGCATCTTTTGTCTATCAGCACTGTATCTTTATGATGGATCAAAGCTGACAGGAATGGTGGTGGGCGAGAGGGATGGGGGGAGGGGTTAGTGTCCCTTTCCACTGAATGAATGATGATAAAGCATATTCACTGAACATGCAGAGTCTAAGTTTGTAGTAGGTATGTTAGATCTATCTAGAAAGTTAATTAAATGTTAGAACTCTTGTTGATTTTTTTGTTATTTTTTCCTTTAATTCCTTTATCTATTTTGGCTGGTTGTTTTGAATTGGGAATTGTAAGTTGGAAATGACTTGTGGGCTTTTGGACAGCTTGTGGTAAAAGGAAAAGAACAGATCAAACAAGGCTTGTCTATTTGTGAGGCAAAACCTAGAGGCTAAGTACATATTGTGTCTCGATTAAAACATTTCTAATGGACATAGTAACCTCAGGAAGAGTATTGTGTTTAAACAATTAGCAGAAGTTAGCTATTAACAAGGTCATTGCCTGGAAATTGGTTACAGCAACTATGGAAGAGGCTCTACCTTCAAGTGGATGGCAGTAGTTGAATGGTAATTGAGCCCCAAGAGAGTTGGTCAGTATATCAGGGCAGAACCAGAATTGTAATTGCTTTTGAACTGTGTTTTCTGGGGAGACAGGTTTGGCTGTTGACAAGACAGCATTAAGATTTGAAATCTGCCTGCCTAATATTCTACACCAGTTTCTGGAAGTCCAAAAAGAGTTAAAAGTACTACTCCTGAAACATGAAAGAATTGAGATGGTGTCCCTAATTGGTGTTCCCAGAAAAGCCACCAAGAAGGTCACATTTATTTGTATGAAACAGTGTATTGTGAAATCCATTTAAGTAATCTGGCCAGTCTTGCTATTATGTTTATCCCTAAACTGTGTTGTTTTTCTGTCTTTCTGTGTGAATGGAAGCAGAAAGCATAATTGTAAAACATAGTTTTTAATCAGCTTACCTTGATGTTTAATTTTTCCTCTGCTAAGGTTATTGGGTATTTAATAAATAGTTCAGTCTTTATTTTAACAGACAAAGCCAGTGACTTGAATCAATAATTCCAAAGTCTCTGGTTGTTTCACAAAAGTCTGATTGGGAACCATTGGAATAATTATTCGGCGTCTTAATTTTACTGTGTTAAGAATATGACGTAGAAAGATTGATTTGGTTCAACTGTCTGTTGGGCAGTAAGTCCTAGACTGTCCACATGTTGTGAGAGAATAAATAAAAGTATTATGAACTGTGAGGAGGCCAGTGACAGACTTTTTGTGAACAGAAGCTGCTGGAATGGGCAGACATGTGACAGATGAAATTTAATGAAGAGACATGTGAAGTATTACATTTTTGTAGGAACAGTGATATAAAGTAACCAGTACAATTCTGTAGGGAGTGCAGAGAAGAGACAGTTGAAAGAAGCTTTGATACGTGTTCAAATTTAAGAATATTCCAGACTGAGCAGATAAAAACAAACTGTTTTCTTTGGTGTAGGTTTTGAGAACCAGTGAGCACAGATTTGAGGTGATTGACAAAGAATCAAAGGTGGCTTGCAAATCAACATTTGTACATGGCAAGTTAGGATCTGGAATGCACAGACTAAAAGGATGGTAAAGGTAGATTCATTTGCAACTTACAAAAGGGAAATAGATCAGAACCTAAAGAAAGAAAAAAGCATGATCGCAGATAGTATGGGCCCAGTTAATTACTTTGAAGAGATTGTGGTGGATTAATTTATGTGGGGGTATGGGCAGTCCTTTCATTTTTTTTTTGTTTGCATGCCTATCCAGAAACCCCAATTTACAGGAGCAATTTGTGCACAGTCTGCACAGAGATGTTCCGAGTTTGGGCTTGCAGGCAATGGGTACATTGAATGGAACTAATTAAATTCGCAGAGGGTTGGTACAGACATGTTGGGTCAAATGGTTTCCTGCTGTATGGTAACTATCTAGGATTCTCTGATTCAGTGTCCATATTCTGCTTGCAATTGAATATCATACACATACTCTTATTCTTGCACTAGAATTAGTGAAAGAAGGCACATACAATTAAAATGACGTTTTATTCCATCTCACTTCGGCACTATATAGTATTAACACATTTTAAAAAATACAATTACGACTTTGTTCTTTTGTGGACTGCTGGAAGCTAATTAGAAAACTGAGTGGTACAGTTAGCTCTGATGACTTGAGACATCCAACATTTGACAAAAATTCAATTTATTTATAGTTAACTTTCCACAAGGAAATAAAGATTGGCTAATCCAATGGTATCAAGCTATCAATCTTTCTTAGCAATCGTAGAGATGACAAATCATTAGGGTAACATCTTTTGCGTCTTTGTGGTAAGTTCAGCGGGAGAGCACAGGACAATGACT
This sequence comes from Ginglymostoma cirratum, assembly GCA_024137785.1. Lineage (NCBI taxonomy): Eukaryota > Metazoa > Chordata > Chondrichthyes > Orectolobiformes > Ginglymostomatidae > Ginglymostoma > Ginglymostoma cirratum. The sequence continues at coordinate 12,520,956 of JAHRHZ010000024.1, forward strand.
CCACTGCCTTACCAATATCCAAATCAATGACCACCCTTGCTGCTGCACACACACACACACACACACACACACACACTGCTCAAAGTCTTCCCACCCAAAGACCAAAATAGAACTTTAGGTAACGACGTAAGAGTCATTTTTGCCTCATTTCACCGCCACTTGAATTGTACAATTTGCCAGGGAGAAACAAAGACGAAAGCCATTTCCATCCCCACCGGCACCCTCCTGCTAGAGGTTATCCCATCACTCCATGTCTAAACAAGGGGCCTGCCATCAGGTAAGTTAGAGGTGGGGGTGCATGTGAATCCTCTCTCGTCAGTATCCTGTCTCCAATACTAACCTCAGCCCCATGCTTATCTTTCTCCAAAGCTGGCTCTTCACTACATGGTAAGGATTACATGTAGTACTGGTGTGGCCACTGATCCCAGTGGGACCGTTGATACTTGGCAGCTTTGCATTTTAATTGGCTGACAGCACATGGGGGAAGAATATTTAGCTTGCACAGGGTTTTATACAACAAAATGCTTGTCAGGTCGTCAGATAAGTAAATGACTGAGAAAGTGAATTATGCCCCCAAAACATGTAAAGTCATGAATTTTCTAAAATATTCCAATGAGTAGACATGAACACTGTAATCTCCCCCTCCCAGGCCCTCACCCTTGAACATTAAATTCTACCATGTATCTACATTTCCTATTTCTGCAATTAGTAAAAGATTTTTTCAAAAAGATTGGATGTGGGAAAATATCAATTCTTTGCGAGGTTAGAGTGAATGTTATTGAGGGAAATGTTGGAGAGTATTGTTGTTGATGTGGTGGATGTGGACTTTCAAAAGGTAACTGATAAAAGGCAACATAGTGGACTTGCCAGCAAAGTCAAAGACCATGAAATAAAAGGGGTGCAGGCAGCATGAAGACAAAGTAGGTGAGCGAAAAGGAAACTGAGTATTGTGGTTGACAATCACTTAGTGGACTGTGGGGTTCCCCAGGGATCAGAACAATGTGATGATACTGTAGCTTTAAGAGGTGAGTTTTGTCCAGGTTTCTTTTAGTGAGAGGTTTCTTTACTCAGTTTCTTTTCACTCAGCTATATTCACCTCCATGCTGCCAGTATCCCATTCATTTCTTAGTCTTTGTCTTTGCTGATAGATCTGCTATGTTGCATTTTATCAGATGCCTTTCGAAAGTCCACATCCAGCACAGACCTGGAAATATTGTGAGTTGTGAGGAGCATCGTGACAGACTTAAATAGAAACAGGTTGATGAAAATGGTAGGCATCTGGCACATAAACTTTAATATTGAGAAATGTAAGGTAATACATTTTGATGTCGAGAAAGGGGAGAGGCAATATAAAATAATGGGTGTAACTTCAAATGGAACGTAGGAGCAAAAGAATCGATATATGCACAAAATTTTTGAAGTTAGGAGGTCAGGCTAAGAAAGTTATGTCCTAAGATATATGGAATCTGGACATTATTTTATAAATAGAGACATAAAATGCCAAAGCAACTAACTTATGGTGACACAAAAGCAATGTAGATGGTGGAACTCTGAAACAAAACCAGAAAACTGTTGGCTGCATCCACTAGTTTATTGCATTCAAAACTATATTTCTTTTAGAGTTGAACATGTTAATGAACCAAGGACCAGGATGAGACTAAATGACCAACTGCCATGCGCAATCCAACAGAAGCACTCTCGAAGTAAATTTCAGTTATCTGTGATTAAGTGTTGCAGTCTGAGCTATTAATTAAACCAGTTGAGATTTTCAAATAAATCTGATAAACTGCTAAATCTGTGCTACCTACCAATAACAGAAGAAACACAATGGCACTCTGCAGATCTGATAATATCTATGGAGGCTCCACAGAGTTAACACTTCTAAGAGACTTTCTGCCTCAGCTGAACATTATGTCCAATTCTTGTTGCTACACTTTAGGAAAGATGTGAAGAAATTTTAGACAATGCAGAAAGTACTGAGAAGAATGATTCCACTGACGAAGGATTCAATTATATGGATAAATTGGAGAGGTTGCACTCCTTGTAGAGGAGAAGAAAAGTTTGAAAAGAAAATTGATGGAGACATTTCAAATCATGAGGGATCTGGACAGAGCAGATAGAGAAAAAAGAACCGATCACATTAACAGAAGGATCAAGAATCATAGGATAACCATATAGGGTGCTTAGAAAAAGAACTGAAGGAGGCAAAAGATAAAAAAGAAAAAAAGATTTCTTTTATTCAACAAGTAGTTAGGATCTGGAATGCATTTCCTGAGTATGCGATGGAGGCAGATTCAATTGTAGCATTCAAAAGACGATTGGATAATTATCTGGTGAGAAAACATATTGCAGGGCAGTGTGCAATGACACGACCATAGGACAAACTGAGTTGTTTATGAGGAGAGCCAGCACAGATATAAAGGGTCAAATGACCTATGTCTGTGCTGTAACCCTCCTGTAACTCTGTCACTATGAGAAATACAGTCAAAAACAGCCAATACTATACCAATGGAACGATAAGCATGGGCTGGCAAAATGTATTCCCTACATAATTATTTTTCACTTATGCTGGACTATTTCAGCTATTCCAGCTGTACTGGGCAATGTGAGAAAATACAGGAGGCCACATCTACATTTGGGGATTTCCTGGCTACAAAGCTTGTATTTTTTTTTAAAGAAAAAAACGCTAATTAGAAGGGAAACATCCTCCAGTTTCTGAGGAAACTAAGAGTGAAACCGAAATTGGAAACCAAAATATCAGGTGCAAATTATATAAGCAAAGAAAATGTAATCATAGTTCAGATGCTGGTGATTCCAGCAATCAACATTGGCAGATTGGAACAAAGAGGGTAGAGACAAAAGCACAAGCTGAGATAGAAATGTACATTTTCTGGTGACATTTGTATTACTTGGAAGGTAGGGTAGATTCCTGCTATCGAGGTTTTCATGAGAAGTTCTGAAGATATTCTGCATGCATGTGCCATTTTTGATGAAAATGTCTGTATAGAACTCAGATTGGTTGTGAATTCCTATTGATTGGGAAGAGGAGCTAAAATCCTTTCTGTAGAAAATAAGGTTTTGAACGACATTGTAACTACTTTTGATCACATACATGCAGGTGAAATGCCAAACCAATTTGCAAGATTTTGGATATGTTGGTCATTTAATATGAACATGCAACCACACAAAATATGAGCAAGAGTAGACCACTTTGCCCCTTCAGCGTGCTCCAACATTCAGGAAGATTATGGGTAGTCTGATTACTCCCCACTCCTGCCTAACCTAATAATCTTTCATCCCCTTTCATCCAAGAGTTTATCCACTTATGACTGATCGATAGTCAAAGATTTTGCTTCCACTGCCTTTGAGGAAGAGAGTTCCAAAGACTCATGACCATCTGTGAGTAGAAATTTCTCAACTTTTTTTAAATGGGGAACCACTGAAGTTTAAAAATATCAGATTTTCCCAGAGGGAGGAAACATCCTTTTGACTTAAAGCCTATCAAGACCCCTCAGGAATCGATATACTTCAATAACATTGCCTCTTACACTTCTAAACTCAAGCAGATGCAAGTCTAGACTATCCAGCCATATCTCATAAAACAACCAGCTCATTCCAGTTATTAGTCTAATCTTTTCTGAACTGCTGCCAAATATTTACGTCCAGCCATAAGTAAGGGAACCAATACAGCGTCCAGTACGCCAGATGTCATCTCACCCTATATATAATTGAAATCTAACCTCTCAATTCAGTTCTAATTTCAATTCCACTGCCAATACGTTATTAAATTCTGTTAGCTTTCCTATCTACTTTCTGTACCTGCATACTAACCTTTAGCAATTTATGCATGAAGATATCCAGGATACTCTATATCTGAGAGCTCTGCAATCTCTCATTATTTAGAAGACAAGCATTTATTTTTTCTTCCTGCCAAAATGGAAAATTTTACATTTTCCCATATTAAATTCCATTATGCCTCATCTTTGCACACTCACTTATCTATATCTCCTTGTCGCCTCCTTATGTCCTCTTCACGACTTAATTTCCTACTGAATTTTGAATCATCAGCAAATTTAACAACCATACCTTCAGCCTCTTCATCCAAGTAATATGCATAGATTGTAAGTTAAGGCCTCAGCACTGATCCCTATGGCAACTGCTTGTTATATCTTTACAGCCAGAAAAAAAAAATGCCTACTCTCTAATTCCTGTTAGCAAACTGATTTCTATCCATATTAATGTGTTACCCACTTCATGATGAACTTTGATTTGCACAATACTCTTTGACGTCAAGCCTTATCAAATGCCTATGGATATCAGGAAAAAGCAGGAGATTGGCATTTGGTAACAGAACCAGTGCAGGCATGATGGCCCCCTTCAGTGCTGTAACAATTCTGTGATTTTGTGTTCTCTATTATCCATTTGTGAAAGTTCGGTCCAGCATCCCTTTTGATAATTATTTTCTTGATCTCTTCAATTGGATTATTTTGCTATCACTTGTATGGCTTCTCCACTCTTTACATCTTTAATTCCTGGTCTAAAATTGTTCTGTTCTTTGTGAAGGTAAACAAAATATCCGTTCAATGATTACAGCAAAAATTGCATACAGTACTGATGACTGATTTTAACAAGCATCTTAAGCAGCAATAGTTTTCTACCCTGTTTTTTTGCTTATGCAAGTTTGTACAATTATATAATGCAATTAACCTGTGTCAATGCATTTGACAATGTATCAGCTGTGGCCCATCATTCCTCATGATGGTTTACCTTTCTTCATAACTACTCTTTCCTTTCCCTTAATTACAAATGGTGGTAATTTTTTAAACAATGCATTGAACTGTAACTGTTGCTAACTGACCTAATTAATACTAACATTTGGTTCTCCTGTTACAAAGTCGTGTAGAGTGTGTGGTTCCTTTAAGAAGTGCTTTTCTAAGCTTTATGCAGAAAATAAAATGTGTCTGTATGTAGCTGAAGATGTACAGCCAGTTCTAAAATGGAAACAGGTATCAATTGGCATTTGATTAGAAACCTTAGGCTTGTTTTGATGTTTCGGCAACGAGCTGGAGCCAGCCAATTAATTTAAACCAAACACTTAGCAATTGAAATAAATCGAACTTAAATCTAATGGCTTTGACAACCTCAGACCAATGCTGTTGTCAGAAAATTGATACGTCATCCAAGATATATGAGGAAAGGGTTTTTGAAAATTAGGGTGACAATGAGCCGCCATCTGAGAAATAAGCACCTAGCTCTCACAATAAGTCACTTAGCTGTTGAAGTAAGCACCATCTTATCCATAAAAGGTACCTCAGTGCTTCTAACTAAGGGTTTTTGCAGCAAAAACATTCCTGACAGCAGGATCAGTGGAAGAAAGGCGTTTATGACTGGAGAGACAGTGGAGAAGGCAGAGCATTCCGGAAGATACATTCTGTGTAGACTTTGAAAGGCTATGTCTTTTTTTCTTACTACTTGGTGGATAGAAGTGGGACTTGTGTTTATTGGAATAGCATGCCAGTAGAATTTTGTTCAGTTAGGCAATAGTTGGGAGTTAGGGGGGAATTGTTTAGTTTGTTACTAGTTCTATTAATTTGTTCACTGTTAAGGTTAAATAAATAAATTGCTACTTGTTACTTATAAAGCGAATATCAGGGATTTTCTTTCATTTAACATCCCCTTCTCCTGAACAATTGGAATTACATTGTGAATATTCACATACAGAATTTATAATACAATTTTGTAATACCTTTCCCTGCTATTTCAATTGAAACATTAGTTAGCTTATTTTTAATGGGTTGATAACATGCTTAAAACAATGGAATGAATCACCAACTATCATTATCAGACTACGTGAACAGCACAAGTAGAAAGCCCTAAATCTTTATAAATCAAGTTACTCTTCAATTTCTGCACTGTTCTTTATTGTGGACAATAATCTTTAAAAATTGCAAGTTTCAAGACCAACTATGCTTCACTTTTGCTCACTTTTCAGCCTGAAATGTTCATTTGATAGCATTTCTCTCAATAAACTAATTTTTGCCCCACAATTCTGTGCCTTATTCACTGATCAGCAACGTGAAACCTAATTTAAAGCTTTTTGAAAAGCCAAGGATATCACATCAGCTGCATTTCCGTCTGCCTTTACAATGATGTTGTGAGGATTAGACAGTTTGAAGGAAGACAATACTGCTTATTAATTTTTAATAGGGCATGTTTTCCCATGCTAAACTTTGTCAGTCTTCCTTTCGTCCCATTGTTCATGACCTTAGCTTTTGGGTATGATACAGTTATGCAAAATGCAAGAAGTTGTAGATGAGAAACAGACCATATTCCAATCAATCCACATTGATGCTTATTGCCCATGAAGACAAATAGGCTTAACTAGCATCTTTGCTAATCTTATTACTGTATTCTTTGATTTTCATTTCTTTTGTTCACCTATCTAATCAATTCTTGAATATTGACATTCCACCTCCAGAACAGAAGGGAAATCTGCGGTCACACAACTCTGTATAAAGAAGGTTCCTCTGCCCTCTATATTAAATTTCTGGCATTTAATCTGGCAATTATGGTTGTTCTTTCTCGACACTCTAATTACCGAAGCAGATTGCATCGATCAAGTCTGCCCTGTCCTTTCTTAATTTTAAACACTTGTATCGTGTCACCCCTTACACTACATTGTTTTAATTAAAAAGAGCTACAAATTTCATGTTTTCCTTCCGGTTTCTTCATTCCTAATAACAAAAACAAAATATTACATGTTCTGGAAGACCTGAAACATTAACACTTGCTCATCTTCCACAGATCATACCTGATTTACTGAATATTTCCAGCATTTTCAGAATCTTAGAAAATCCTTTTTCTATCCCCTCTAAATCCCTAATATTCCTTCAGTTTGTATCCCAATAAATCACTGCATTCTGGTTGAGGTCTACAATGGTTTTATATAGATTTTTTTTGTTTTTTTTATATTCAATATAACCTAGATCTACTTTTGTTATTGCTTTATGAACCTGAGGGTTTACCTTTAATGTCATAGAGTCATAGAGTCATACAGCACGGAAACAGACCCTTTGGTCCAACTCGTCCATGCTAACCAGGTTTCCCAAATTAAACTAGACTCATTTGCCTGCATTTGGCCCATATCCCTCAGAACCATTCCTATTCATGTACCTGTACAAATGTTTTTTAAACATTGTAGCTGTACCTGTATCTACCACTTCCTCAGGCAATTCATTCCACACATGAAGCATGTTCTGTGAAGCTGTAAACCCTTAAATCCCCAGTCTTTCACAACACTGAGCCAATTTCCAAGCAGATTTCATTTACAGCTGTTACTTTGTTCTCAAAAATTATTTTACATCTAACATCCACTTTTAGACAATTCTACCGTCTTTTCAATACTAATTTGTCTTTGCTGCATTAACAGTGTCACTTAATTTAGTACCATCTGCAAATATTACTCCCATTCCTTCCAGGTCCAGACATATGTTGATATAAGCAGTGAAGATAAAAGGTCCAGATCGGAACACTGTGGCACACCACTACCTACATTCACCTATTTAACTATACTGGCCTGCACTCCAAGATTCTACTTTCCTCATATTAACAAATTTTCTTTGACCTTGCTTTAAGCATACAACTGGGAGAATTGACACCATGGTAGAGAGGTTCCCTGTTGGATTTTTTTTGACAACTTCATGCTGATAGTCTTTCGTTATGGTCTTCCCCAAAGCAGAAACTTTGGTCGGAACTTCATAGCTGGCAGATGGCTCACTTCCCCACCTCCAGAAGAAAGTGGGTGCTAGACCTAGATACATCAGAGGCGTTGTACGAGGCAGTTTTTGAAACTTTAAGGAAGGGTGAGGGAAAGATGTGTGAAGGGATATGTTTCGAAATGTGCCCAAGTAAGAAGGAAGGGATACCATCTTTTCAAAAGTCCCCCCCAGTGAGCAACGGGAAGCCTCCAAAGATACTACCTGAGGGGCAGAATAATATGTTACCATGATGAGGATAATGCCAAGGTCAATTAATTTTAACAGTCTCAAATGACTTGTAATTATTTATTTCCATAAGCTGGGGGGAGGGGTCTGTTGATTTCAGTGTACCCTCCTTTGTTTTATGGGTTGAGTTCAGACATAGATGGGAAGTTTGAGTGAATATATCCAAGCATCTCTGGTATCAACCTTGTAAATCTTTTCTGCACTCAGACTTGTATCCATATCCTTTTTATAATTCTATGACTAGAACGGCAGCGTTCTTCTGTAGGCCATGACTGAATCTGCCTCCACTGCACTTCAAGCCTCTGCATTCTAGATCCTAATCAGGTATTTTGTGTAAAAAAGCCTTTCTGCATGAAAATGTACAAATGCAGCTGTCATTGGTAATTCAGTGTCTGAGGAATAGACGGCTATCTCAGATGCAGGATTGATACATTCATTTGGGAGGGAAAGGAAGGCATTCAAATATTGAGGTTAAAATGAGATGGGGAATGGAGGCGGAAAGTAATTTATGATACAAAGTACAAAAGAGAATCAAGCTAAATATAAAAAGCATAGAGGAAATCTACAGTAAAGGAATAATAGATGCAAAGTGAAAGAATGAGAATAAATTAGAGACTGTATTTGAAAAGGAAGCCCACATTCTTCCAAAAACTCATTATAGTCAAGGAAAGCACAGCCATGTTTGTATCAAGGAGGAAATCTTGCAAATTCAGATAGCAGCGCTGATGTGTCAATGAGGATTTTGCATTTATCATCAGGAATTAAAAATCAGCTGCTAATGTAGTTCTAGGAAGTCTTGTGATGTAATGTATAGAAATCCCTGCCTCTGAGCCAAAAGTTCAATTCATACTGCAATCCAGGGTTTATGGCCAAGGAAGGTGTGTAAATAAAGCAGTTAAACAGTCTGAGTATCAACCTGTATCAACTTCTGAATTCTTCTGACATATGTCAATGGAGGCCCTAAGACTAGGAAAGAATCCTGGCCAGCAACACAACAGAAAGAAATTGGAACCTCTTTGATCACTATCCATTGTTACAGACTACAAACACGCATGTAAAAATGTATGTTGCCACAGCAATTTGGACCCCTTCTGGGGGCCGACTGGTTTAGTTGGCTAGCTAGCTGGTGTGGATTAGGTGGATGCCAACAGCATCCAATTTGATCTCCATTCCATCTGGCGTGCATTTGGATCTAGTTCCTTGGGGGAAATCTGCCCTTAGACAGAGAATTCAAGAAGAAGATGCGGCAGTAAAGGAAGATGCCGTAGTGATACTGGATAGGAATAAATAGAGGTTACAAAAAAATGTTTATCTGTTAAAAGACTGGAGATGGTAGCAATTATTTTCTTAGTTTATAGGGAACAATGATGACATTCCCCAAGGGTGCTGGTGATGTAAAGAGTAAATGTTTAAGTGGTGAGGAAGATGCCAATCAAGCAGGCTGCTTTCATCAGGATAGGGTCATACCTCTTGAGTTTTGTTGGAGCTGCACTCATCCAGGCATTTGGAGAATGTTTCATCATGTTCCTGACTAACACTCCCTCTAAACTGTGGATCTACGCCCATATGCGCAGCTGCTCCAATGCACGACAATCAGTGTCAGCACTCTGATCGTAGCATTGGCTTCCGGTTCTGGAAGTCATTCCTATGCATGGACCTGAGAGGCCTGTGGAGACAAAAAGGAAACCGAGGGATTGTTCCTCATGACTGGTGTCTTGTAGATGGTGGACAGAATTTGGGGAGTTAGACACTGTGAATATTCAGCCTATGGCTTGTTATATGTTCTTCATATTTATATGGCAGATCTAATCAATTTTTTGGTCAATGGTGACTGTCAAGAGGTTGATAGCAACCAGTTTAATAATGGTAATGCTGCTGAAGGTTAGGGTGAGATGGTTAGATATTTCTTGTTGAAGATGGCCATTGCTTGTCTTCTGTGTGATGTGAATATTATTTGCCACTTTTGGGCTGAAGTCCATTGCCTAGGCCTTGCTGTGGATTGTTTCAGCATCTGACGAGTTGCAAATGGAACTGAACATTGTGCAATGGTCAGTGAACAACCCCACTTCTAACCTTATGATGGAGGGAAAGCCATTAATGAAGCAGCTGAAGGTGATTGTGCCTAAGACACCATTGTGAAGAACTTCTGTAATCATTGAATTGGCTTTATTGTCACATGTACTCGTATGAGCACAGTAAAAGTTTATAATTTGCCACTTATGGTGCCATCTTAAGCTTTGCTAAAGACTTTGCTAAAGCCTCATGGAAACTCAGGACATTGGAATCCTGGGCTCAGTTCCACTTCTTCTTCAGCCACTGCCGAAGGAGCCTAGTTGAAGGATCAAACAGGACACAGCCACGGATCCATAACACATTGTCTGCTACAGCAGCCTCTCAGAGCCTTGACCTGGTTTACTCACTGCCGACTCATATTCCTTTCCCTCATACGTGCAAAGGCATGTTCTATGGCTGAGATGGTTGCCTCTAACAATTACATTCAACTACCTTTCAAGGTATTGGACAGTTCACCCCCAGTCCCCACCCGATTCCCTTTGATTTCAATTTTACAATGGCTCTTAGATGCCATTCTTGGTCAAATGCTGTCTTGATATCAAGAGCTGTCATGCCTCACCTACCCCTGAAGTTCATCTTTTTTTTCCAATTAGGGCAAATGTTGTGATGAGGTCTGAAGCTGAGTGTTCCTGCTGAAAACCAAGTGGTGAGCAGGTAACGGCTGAATAAGTGCCATTCGACAGCACTGTCATCTTTCTGATGATTGAGAGTAGACAGATGGGCAGTAATTTGGATTTGTCCTACTTTTTCTAGACAGGTCATATCTGGGAAATTTTCATTCTATCAGGTAGATGTCAGTGTTGTAGCTGCACTGAAACAGTTTAGCTCATTCTGTTACAAATATTCAATGCTGTAGCCAGATTGTTGTCAGGGCTTCAGAAACAAAACAATTCAGGTGGAGATTTGATTGCAGTGTTTATAATCATGAATAGTTTCTCCTTATTTACCTGATCAAAACTAAGGTGCAGAGGCATCCGCAACCAAACAGCAGAGAAATAAGAAAATTCACAACATACTAAAACATTTTTACACATGTTCAAAATGGAATAAATCCCTGAAGGGAAAAGAATTGATTGATTCTTTGGTTGATTGATTTATTGTCACATGTGCCGAAGTACAGTGAAAAGCTTTGTTTACAAGCAGTACTGGCAGATCATAGGAAGCAAGGATGTACAGATCAGAGGGTATAAAATGACTTAGACAGTGGCGTACAGGTTACCTTGCACAGGACATGCACTAGGCGAAACCAACATTAACAAGATCAGCATTATTTGAGGCTAGAGAGTCCATTCATCAGTCTGATTATAACCAGGAAGAAACTCTTCCTGAACCTGCTCATGCGTGTGCTCAGGATTCTGTGCCTGACAGAAAAAGTTGTAAGAGGTCATTACCAAGGTGTGATGGGTCTTTGATGATGTTGGCAGCCTTTCCGCGGCAGTGAGCCATGTAAATAGAGTCCATGGATGGAAGGTTGGCTTCTGTGATGGTTTGGGGTGTGCAAACCACCTTCTGTAGTTTCTTAGAGATCTGGGCAGAGCTGTTGTAATGCCAAGTTGTTATGCACCTGGGCAGTATGCTTTCAATTGCACATCAGTAGAAGTTGCTGAGGGTCCTTATAAACTTGGCCAAATTTCCTGAGCTGCCTGAGGAAAAAGAGGTATTGTTATGCCTTCTTAACCGTCGCAACTACATGGGAAGTCCAGGACAGATTGTTGGTTACCTTCACCCCAAGGCACTTGACATCTCCACCCTCTCACCCTCAGTTCCGTTGGTATAGATGGGGCCGTGTTCTCCTTTCTTTCTGAAGTCCAAGTTCAGTTCTTTAGTTTTGCTGACATTGAGAGAGAAGTTGTTCTCATTGCACCACAGCACCAAGAAGGCAAAACATGTTATGTTGAAAGTGTGATGAGAGAGCTTAATTGGATGGCTGCACCAAAAACAATGGGCCAATGGTCCCATTCTATGCTGTATCATTCTATAATTCTACATATTCTTCCAAGTTTCATATCACTCAATTTTCTCTAGTAATTTTCCATATAGTAACTTTCATGAACATTGAATTTTATAAGATGGTCACTTCTTTCAAGATACTTTTAACTCAAAGAAAAACAGAAATGGTGGCACGGTGGCACAGTGGTTAGCATTGCTGCCTCACAGCACCAGGGACCCAGGTTTGATTCCACGCTTGGGTGACTGTCTGTGTGGAGTTTGCACATTCTTCCTGTGTCTGTGTGGGTTTCCTCTCCCAGTCCAAAGATGTGCAGGTTAGGTGGATTGGCCATGCTAAATTGCTTGTCATGTTCAGGGAGGTGTAGATTAGGTGGGTTATACAGGGATGGGTCTGGGTCGGATGCTCTGAGGTTCGGCTGAAGGGCCTGTTTCCACACTGTAGGCGTTCTATGAGAAATTTTCAGACAAACCCCTGAACTCCGAGACATGCCTATATGATCTGATTGCTGATGAGAAGAAATTCTCACAGAAACCTATTGAAATGTGACCCGGAAGCTGTAGTTAGAAGGAACATTTATAATTACTTTAAAATATTTTGCAGTAAACAAATATTAAGTTTATGGCTTTTCAAGTTGAAGTTAAACCTGAAGCAAATTCTTCAAGTTCAGACAACAGAAATTTGATCAGATATTGGATTGAGAGAGCGACATTTCTGAAGACAGTGATGAAAATATAATCAATATATGGCTGGTACAATCCCTGACACGGGGAAAAGGAGTGAAGTTGGCTTAGCAGAAATGGTCTGATAGTGAAAACTGTTTACAGTGATTTATCATCTTCAATCATTGTTCTGCTCAAGTCAGACAAAAGCATAAGATTTATGAGATAAGAGCACAGTCGTAATCATCCAGGTAGTGGATGATGACTTTTTACAACTTTTCCTGGCTTAGCAAAGTCAGCATTTGCTGTCCATTCCTAATTGTTCTTGAACTGAGTGGATTGCTTGCCATTTTAGAGGGAAGCCAAGAATCAACCACATCACTGAGATGTCCGAATGTGTTTTTCTGTTCTTTTGTTCTTAATTCGTATTTCCAGCATCTGCAGTATTTCATTTTTCTATTACAATCTTCCAAGAATCAGATAACGTTATTCTCTAAATAAAAGCTCAATGATCAAAATGTGAAACTGAAAAGGAATCCATGTTCTTCTGAATTCTAATGTAATATATTTTGGCTTCAAAATTCATGAAAAGGTGGCTATTCTTTTCAAAAAGAAGATAGAGGCTCTTCTCATTTCACTGAGGCCAAAAGATGTCTCAGCCTAGAGATAAAAGGTACTGCAGATGCTAGAGAATCCGAGATAACAAGGTGTTGGGCTGGATGAACACAGCAGGCCAAGCAGCATCATAGGAGCAGGAAAGCTAGTGTTTTGGGCCGAGACCCTTCATCAGAAATGGGGGAGGGGAAGAGGGTTCTGAAATAAATAGGGAGAGAGGGGGAGGCGGATAGAAGATGGATAGAGGAGAGGGTAGGTGGAGAGGAGGCAGACAAGTCGAAGAAGCGGGGATGGAGCCAGTAAAAGTGAGTGTAGGTGGGAGGGTAGGGAGGAGATAGGTCAGTCCAGGGAGGACGGACAGGTCAAGGGGGCGGGATGATGTTAGTAGATAGGAGATGGGGGTGCGGCTTGAGGTGGGAGGAGGGGATAGGTGAGAGGAAAAACAGGTTAGGGAGGTGGAGATGAGCTGGGCTGGTTTTGGGATGCGGTTGGGGGAGGGGAGATTTTGAAGCTTGTGAAATCCACATTGATACCATTGGGCTGCAGGGTTCCCAGGCTGAATATGATTTGCTGTTCCTGCAGCCTTCGGGTAGCATCACTGTGGCATTGCAGGAGGCCCAGGATGGACATGTCGTCTGAGGAATGGGAGGGGGAGTTGAAATGGTTCGCGACTGGGAGGTGCAGTTGTTTGTTGCGAACTGAGCGCAGGTGTTCTGCAAAGCTGTCCCGAAGCCTCCGCTTGGTTTCCCCGATGTAGAGGAAGCCACAACGGGTACAGCGGATGCAGTATACCACATTGGCAGATGTGCAGGTGAACATCTGCCTGATGTGGAAAGTCTTCTTGGGGCCTGGGATTGGGGTGAGGGAGGAGGTGTGGGGGCAGGTGTAGCACTTCCTGCGGTTGCAGGGAAAAGTGCCGGGTGTGGTGGGGCTGGAGGGGAGTGTGGAGTGGACAAGGGAATTGCGGAGGGAGTGGTCCCTCCGGAAGGCAGATAAGGGTGGGGAGGGAAAAATGTCTTTGGTGGTGGGGTCTGATTGCAGATGGCGGAAGTGTCGGAGGATGATGCGTTGGATCCGGAGGTTGGTGGGGTGGTACGTGAGGACGAGGGGTATTCTTTTTTGGTTATTATTGCGGGGACGGGGCGTGAGGGATGAGTTACGGGAAATGCGGGAGACACGGTCGAGGGCGTTCTCGACCACTGTGGGGGGGAGGTTGCGGTCCTTGAAGAATTAGGACATTTGAGATGTACGGGAGTGGAATGTCTCATCCTGGGAGCAGATGCGGCGGAGGCGAAGGAATTGGGAATAGGGGATTCCATTTTTGCAGGAAGGTGGGTGGGAGGAGGTGTATTCCAGGTAGCTGTGGGAGTCAGTGGGCTTGAAATGGACATCGGTTTCTAGGTGGTTACCCGAGATGGAGACAGAGAGGTCCAGGAAGGAGAGAAAAGTGTTGGAGATGGTCCAGGTGAACTCCAGGTTGGGGTGAAAGGTGTTGGTGAAGTGGATGAACTGTTTGAGCTCCTCGTGGGAGCACGAGGCGGCGCCGATGCAGTCATCAATGTAACGGAGGAAGAGGTTGGGTTTAGGGCCAGTGTAGGTACGGAAGAGGGATTGTTCCACGTAACCTACAAAGAGGCAGGCATAGCTTGGGCCCATGCGGGTACCCATGGCCACCCCCTTTGTCTGTAGGAAGTGGGAGGAATTGAAAGAGAAGTTGTTGAGGGTGAGGACGAGTTCGGCTAAGCGGATGAGGGTGTTGGTGGAGGGGGATTGGTCAGTTCTGCGGGACAAGAAGAAGCGGAGGGCCTTTAGGCCATCTGCATGGGGAATACAGGTGTATAGGGACTGGACGTCCATAGTAAAAATAAGGTGTTGGGGACCGGGGATTTGGAAGTTCTGGAGGAGGTGGAGGGCGTGGGTGGTGTCACGGACGTAGGTAGGGAGTTCCTGGACCAAGGGGGTGAAAATGGAGTCTAGGTAGGTGGAGATGAGTTCGGTGGGGCAGGATCAGGCGGAGACAATGGGTCGACCAGAGCATTCAGGTTTGTGGATTTTGGGAAGGAGATAGAAGCCGGCGGTGCGGGGTTGGGGAACAATGAGGTTGGAGGCGGTGGGTGGGAGGTCATCTGAGGTGATGAGGTTGTGGATGGTTTGGGAGATGATGGTTTGGTGCTCGGGGGTGGGGTCATGATCCAGGGGGCGGTAGGAGGAGGTGTCGGAGAGTTGGCGCCTGGCCTCAGCAATGTAGAGTTCAGTGCGCCATACTACAACTGCCCCTCCCTTGTCCGTGGGTTTTATGGTGAGGTTGGGATTGGAGCGGAGGGAGCGGAGGGCTGCACGTTCTGCGGTGGAGAGGTTGGAGTGTTTGAGAGGGGTAGAGAGGTTGAGGCGATTGATGTCTCAACGGCAGTTGGAGATGAAAAGGTCGAGGGAGGGTAGGAGGCCTTGGGGTGGTGTCCAGGAGGAGGGCTTGTCTTGGAGGCGGGAGAAGGGGTCAGTAGAGGGAGGGTTGCTCCTATGATGCTGCTTGGCCTGCTGTGTTCATCCAGCCCCATACCTTGTTATCTCAGATGTCTCAGCCTAGATCTTTTCTACACTTTGCACAATATGACTGTCCATTTTTTTTGCCTGAATTTGCAACAGTGTTCGCTGTACTACATGAGTTGTTGAGGAAAGACACGCAAAGAGAGTGGTCTAAATCACTGCAAGCAAGTTACGATACTTGTATGAGTGTTACAATTTATGAGTTTTTAAGATTATTACCTTCTTGAACAGTCGTCCTAAATTTCAGGGAAATTGGATGGGGGATAAAAGGGAGTCTTTTGTGACCTGCTGTGCAGTCTGTCTGAAATTAAGCTCGGGTGATTCCATTGCTGATGAAGAGAGGAAGTCTTATGTTGTTTTACAGAGATGAAGATGCAAAGTATTTACACTTGTAGACAATAAACTCAGAGGGTGCCATATGAATAGAGGGGAGAGATTTTCCATTCTGGAGCTAAAGTGCAGCACAAGGCACATTAGAAGTTGTCACTTCCACCATGTCCAAATGCAAGTTGCGTCATATGATTTTGTGCTTATTTATGCAAGAAATGCATTATTTATGCAAGCAATCTGAAATATGTGTGACTCAGTGACTCATATCAGTAGCAAGTTCTCATGCCTGGAGAGACCATCCAGTGTAGGTAAGCTCTGGTGGTATATTTAAAGGCCAGCTGGACACTACTTCATTCACTTCAAGCTAGTCTCTCCATGGGAGACACTGCTAGTTACCCACAATGACCTTTAGATGTCACACACTGCCACTCAGTTCAATGACATTGCCGTAGAGGTTGTGTTGGATGCCATCTGTGAAATGAGAGGTCCTCATCCTGGTACATGGCACCAAGAGCTACTCCCACCAAACCCAACTAGCCATCTGGGAAAAAAAGATAAATGATTTGCTGAGCTCTACAAAGTTAAGTGGCACTATCTTCTCTCTGCTAGCTCACATTCACAGGGCATCACTCGGTGTATCTCTGAAAGAGTCATAGACTGCAAGCCTCAGTGTCACATTCATGATGAGTACTGAAGGACTCACGGCCAACTAATTCTCCGAAAGTGGACCATAGCTACTGGAGCAGAATTAGGCCCATTATGTCACTGCCCCATTGGATCATGTCTGATAAGTTTCCCAAGTCCATTCGCCTGACTTCTCCCTGTAGCTTTTGATCCCTTTACTCATCAAGATCCTATCTATCTGTCCAAAGACGTGTAGGTTAGGTGGACCAGCCATGCTAAATTTCCCATAGTGTCCAGGGATTTGCAGCCTAGGTGGATTAGCCATGGTAAATACAGGGCTAAGGGGATAGGGTGGGGGGGCCTAGGTGACATACTCTTTGTAGGATCGGTATGGACTCGATTGGCCAAATAGCCTGCTTCCACGCTGTAGGGGTTCTAAGATTCTTTCTGGTCCAAGGTGATGGTGATTTAGACCTCCTGTTTCAGAGTTTGTCCACTCCAACCACTTTTATTTTTCTTTCTTTTCCATTTTTTTTTTATGTACTTATTTGTCCTGAGCATGGACAGCATCAGCGGCAGCCAGAGTCCAGTACGCAGACATCAAGCAGGTCTGAGCAGGGGCCAGGCCTCAAATTCAAGCAGTCTCAGGCCAGGCCCAGGGTACAGACCTCAGGAGGGCCTAACACAGGCCTCGAGCAGGTGCAGCATGGAGGAGACTGAGTCATGACTTTCTTTTCTGGACCAAGCACGGGAGCTGTAATCGGAGGCTGCTACATCAGCAGAGGCAACTTTGATGAGGTAGGCTTATGGCAAAAGATGGCACCTGCGGATTGGGGGCTTTGCTGTTGATTGGGTCCAGCATTGGCGATGGCAAAGTGGTGGTGGAAGGGCACCACGGCTACATTGATGAGTTGGGCCCAGTGGCGAGCGAAGCGACCCCGATGTTGGTTGGTTCAGCGCAGGCAGCGGCAAGGCAGTTGGGGAGGAGCTTCAGCCAAGCGGCAAAGATGGCACCTGAGGATCAGTGACTTCAACGTTGGCTGGGTCCAGTGTAGGCAGCAGCAAAGCAGTGGCAGAGGAGTGGCAACGCAGGCATCGTTGACAGTGATGAGCTGGCTCAGAACAGATGGACTCTCTTCAAGCTATATCTTTTTTCTCCCTTTTTCTTAAATTACTCATAAAAGTGCTGTTTCGTGGTGACAAATGAAAGCTTTTCACTGTATTTTGATGTATTCTTACTGTAAAATACATGTGACAATCAAACCAAAAATGAAAATCAAACCATTCTGTAATTCTATCTCTGTCTTAAATACACCCAATGACTTGGCTTCTATTTCTTCAGGCTAACTGGGATATAATTCCTGTCTTCTGCTTCCCTTCCTTCTTAAGCAGGGGTGTTATATTAGCCACTTTCTAGTCTGCTGGGACCCTCCCGAATCCAGTGTTTCCTGAAAGTTCACCAGCAATGCTTCCACATTAAGGGTGTGGACTTTTTTTGCTGTTGACAGGAGCTGCTGACTTATTTAAGGATGCGCTGAATGCTATTGGATGCAATTGATTCAGTTCATACTGTAGAAAACCAAGGATCTGAGCAGGACCTATTACCATCATGGCCTGACTTCCTGCACAAATGGGAAAAGGGGTGAATTGGCAGGATCTTGTGAAGAGAACAGCAGTGGACCACTGGTGTATTCATGTCTGTGAGGTGTCACAGAGGCATCCAGTGGATCCCTGAAATGATTTGATGGCTTAGAAATTAACGGTAGGATCCTGCAAAGTGTTATAGAATAGAGAGATCTAGAGGGTCAGGTATATAATTCTTCGAAATTTGCGTCACAGGTGGACAGGGTAGCAGGGTAGTTAAGAAAGATTTACCATGCTTGCCTTCATTGCTCAGACCTTTGAGTATAGGAGTTGGAATGTCATGTTTAGGTTGCACAGGACATTGGTGAGGCCTCTTCTAGAATACTGTCCGCAGTTCTGATCATCCTGCTACAGGAATTAAATTGGAAAAGGTTTAGAAAAGCTTTACCAAGATGTTGCCAGGAATGGAGTCTTTGAGTTATAAAAATAGGCTGGGACTGTTTTTTCACTGGTGTGTAAGAGTTTGAGGAATGATCTCATGGAGGCTTAAAAAATTATGAGGGACATAGATGAGGTGAATAGCAGGCGTCTTTTCCCTAGGATGACAGAGTTCAAAAGTAGGGGGCATATTTTTAAGTTGACAGGAGAAGGTTTTAAAAAGGACACGAGAGGCAATTTTTTTCCAAAGAGCGTTGTTCGTGTCTGGAATGAATTGCCAGATGAAGAGGTGAATGCAGGTATCATATTTAAAAACACATTTGGATAAGTTCATGAATAGGAAAGATTTGGAGGGATATGAGCCAAACTCAAGCAAGTGGGACTAGTTTTGTTTGGGAACATGGTTGACATGGACTAGCTAGACCAAAGGGTCAGAGATAAAAGGTACTGCAGATGCTGGAGAATCCGAGATAACAAGCATGGGGCTGGATGAACATCATCCCGCCCCCTTGACCTGTCCGTCCTCCCTGGACTGACCTATCTCCTCCCTACCCCCCTACCTACACTCACCTTTACTGGCTCCATCCCCGCCTCTTCGACTTGTCTGCCTCCTCTCCACCTATCCTCTCCTCTATCCATCCTCTATCCGCCTCCCCCTCTCTCCCTATTTATTTCAGAACCCTCTTCCCCTCCCCCATTTCTGATGAGGGGTTTAGGCCCGAAACGTCAAGTTTTCCTGCTCCTATGATGCTGCTAGACCAAAGGGTCTATTTGTTTCCATGCTGTATGACTTCATTGCCGCTTTTAAAACAAATTGTATAGGATGTGGTTGTCACTGTTTTTTTCACCCTCCCTCATTTCAATTGAGCAAATGATGGTGAGCTGCCTTCTTGAACTTTGTACACATGGACAGGGATCCAGCTCAATAGTCTGTCCAGCCTGCATCTCAGGGTCTTTCACTTGCTTTCTTAGCATTCTACGACTTTGTGTCCACCAGTATGCTCACAGCATCTATTCCTTGCCATGCTATGCACCTTGGCACATCAGACGAAGAAAAATGCCGTCATTGTTGCTATTCTAAGGAGCTCTTTAGCACAAACACACGGACAGATTACGTCTGTATTAAACTGTTCTGGATGGTGCATCTTAGTGTGTAGTACACCAAGACAGCAGTCTAACACCAACTGCAGTAAATACGTTGCACATTGCATCAACCAAATGGCCATGTCGGAAACTGGTGGGGACTCGTCGTCAGTAAAGGAAAGAGGTTGACCACAATAGATCAGGTGTCCTGGCACCATTAGTCATGGGCACAGTCTGCTCACAGTCCAGAGAATTTGACATTCACAGTCGTCTGTTTCAGTGCCTCATGGTCAGGAGATTTGCCCCACAATTGTCCAAGGGTAGTTTTGTGATCAGTCCTGTAAGGGCAACGCAAGGAATCAGGGTAACAAGCATGGGGCTGGATGAGCACAGCAGGTCAAGCAGCATCATAGGAGCAGGAAAACTTGACGTTTCGGGCCTAAACCCTTCATCAGAAAATCTGATTTCTGATGAAGGGTTTAGGCCCGAAACGTCAAGTTTTCCTGCTCCTATGATGCTGCTTGACCTGCTGTGCTCATCCAGCCCCATGCTTGTTAGCAAGGAATCAGGGATTTACGTATCAATAGTTGGGAAGCTACAAACACAATAGTCAAGGGGTCTGGTCAGTCATGTTTAGGGGTTGCTTGTCCAAGTTAGTCAGAGGTCTGGGGCAAATCCAATTCTGTGTATCTGTCTGTCTATCTTCCAAACCTGACCTTCTAGAGGAAAGTGGTTCAGGGTTTGAAGGTGCTGAATGAATTTCTACAGTCATCTTGTAGATGGTACACACTGCTGCTATTGAGAGTCGATGGTGGAGAAGCTGGATGTTTGTGTATGTAGCTTGGCTCTGTTTCTCTTTTGAAAAGTATTGTAGTATATTGGCCCAGGTCCAGTCTTCCAGCACACCCCCACAAGCATTGTAGGAGATAATATGAATTCAGAAAATTGCGTCTTCTTGAGGCACATGAGAAGTCACAATGAAAAATAAATCAACCTGCAGCCAACTGACCAATGATTCAAACAGATCAATGTAAGTATTGATGTGGCAGGTTGGAGAGCAGAAGACAAACCCAGCTGTCAAGTGATGGATGATTCAGTTCAATACCTTAATGAAGCTATGAGCCAAATATTTTATCCCTGCTTCAGATATAGTCCTCAGGAATCACTGAAGCTAAAGGGAGCCAAGAAATATTTATCCCTGGACCCTGTTTTTTCTGGACTAATGTCTCTAACTCACATTGATTACTTTCCCAACCCTGCACACCACCATTACTCCACCTCAAAATTTGAATCCAAGCAACATAAGAACAACTGCTCCTCAGCTACAACCTCTTCTCCAGCATTGCCTACCCAACAAGGAGGCAAACACATTACTCAAGTAGTTTCTGGGCACTGAACAAGTTAAAAAAAGATACATACCTGGAGGTAACTCACTATGATTTAATGATTTCTATGATTTTCCATGATATTCTATGATTCAACTTCTATGATTCAATGACCACATTGTTGATTCAGAATTCTTCCCCTGAAACACAAAACCCTCAACTTATAGCCTGCTCCAGTAAATATCAGGGTCGTCACCTCTAGTGCCAAGATAATTCAAATATATTTGATCTGGTAGTAACAAGGTGTAGAGCTGGATGAACACAGCAGGCCAAGCAGCATCAGAGGAGCAGGAAAGCCTACGTTTTGGGTCTAGACCCTTCTTCAGAAATTTTCAAACAGGTGGTTTCGTTTTGGTGTAAACATTTTCATTTTGGGTTAGATCTTAAATGTTATCACATTATGATGATTACATTGAAGATGTTGAAACACATTGAGCTGGTGTATTTAACAACTCCATCAGTCTTGCTGTCTTTATAGGATAACAAGGGCATTGATCTGAGGTAGATACTCTGCACACCTTTTCAAAATGCATCCTCATTTGTCCCAGTTGATAAATGGAATCTCCTTCCTGCTCATCTCTCTAAATCTACCCTTCCATCTTTTGGAGGTCTGTAAATACCCCCTACTAGTGAAACAAACCTATTTTTGTTCTTGAGAGCCAATCATATTGATGCTGCTTGTCCTCCAGCCTATTCTAGAGCAATCCTCTCTCCTGTCTGTATTCCATTATATACCAATGCTGCGACCTGGTCTTCTTTTCTTTTCTGTTCTTCCTAAACATATTATAACTGGTGGATCACCCTTCTTTTGCAAACTATTCTTCAATCTCTTCTGATATATTCCTCACCCTACCATCTGAGATGATATAAAGCATCTAGAGCTAGCAATCTGAAATGTAAAAAATCATTATAGGCACTTTATTGAATATCTTAGCACCACCACTTTGATGCTGTTTTCCTGAGGCAAATCCTGTTACTTCAAACTCAAACAGCATGCAGGGGTGACAAATCACTCTACTCAGCTATCCTGCTATTTTAGGTTGAATTGATCCTTTTGACTGTAAAGTTTAAGGATTGTATCAATTCATCTACTTATCACTTCCTTTCCTCACTTCACTGAATTCCTCTCTCAATAAGTTCCTCTTCAGAAGTCATCAATCACACTGTACACATTAGAGTTTCGCAACTTTCTCTTTGTAATTTCACAAACGGAAGGTCACAGATTTGAAATGTTAACTGTGTTCTGTCTCCGTAAGTACTGCCAGACCCACCGATTATTTCCAGCATTGTTCTGTTTTAATTTTTTTTAATGTAATTTTCAAGTGGATACCAGATTCAACAGCTTGGTCAATCTCTAACTCCATAATAGATACCAAATCAATAGTGGCCCAATTAAAATTGACGAGCAAATAACTGACAATTGTGTTGCATTCCTAGATACCAATTGGAACAAAAAACAGAGTACAACTTTTGAACAAGGGTCACTGGGCCCGAAACTTTAACTTTGATTTCTGTCCACAGATGCTATCAGACCTGTTGAGATTTTCCAGCTATTTCTGTTTTTGTTTCAGATTTCTGGCATCTGCAGATTTTTTGATTTTCTTTCGTAGAAACCTATTTTTCTTTAAATTCCCTATGTGCAGCTTAATTTTCAGAACTCCTTTTATTACAATAATTTGCATTGAGATTGCATCTTTAAGACAGAAAAGCGTCCCAAAAGCACTTCAAAGAGACATGAAGTAAAATGGGTGCCAAACCAAAGGAGGAAACATTGGGGGAGGTGAACATGCAGGATGTCAAAAATTGAATTGAGGTGGAGTCATGAGGAGAGAAATTAGGAAGGAGATGGTATAATGTGGACTTGACGGGCCAAATGGTCTGTTTCCACATCGGATGGATACTGTTCTATCTTAGGACATATTTCCAACCTCAATGTTTAAAACTAAAAGAATTGATCTGACTTATATTTGCCCGGAACTTTTCTATTGTGGAAAAGAACCCTTTTCTGTGAGTTATTGCCATCAGCGAGCACAGGTTCTGATCATTCTCTTCTTTGGTTTTGCCAATTACCACGTATCATTGGCAGTGCATTCAAATCCAGGTGCATTTTCTGTAAAAAAAAAAAAATTCTGTTCATAAATTGCTTGAAAATATCTTGACTGACAAGTAAACCAAGAGGTCCTGTCTGGAAGCAATATCTTCCAACTGGTTTTCTGAAGATAGCGAATTCCTGAGATTTTGTGGCTAAGTATACCAACCAACGTCTAGACTGGGCATCCATCTTGGAGAAGGATTTAGCTCCTGTAAACTTAGACATCTGGAATCTTGTTGCATTTCTTTTGGAAGACGCGTACATATATCTGATCTAAACATATCGTGATTGTGCCTTCCTTCTTTAGCACACTTGTAACTGAACTACATCAGCCTGTGCAGTAATTCACATGCACATAATCCTATCTCTTTCCACGTCATCAGCTCATAATTTAACTTTTCTTGTATGTGAATGGAATACTTTCTCGGCGGGGGGGAGCAGGAAGTGTCAATTGACAGAATTGTATTTCTTCTGAAGTACAATACGGTATTACCTTTGAAACTTCCTATAACATTGAACCTGCGTGGGTACACTTGCTGTAAATCCAGCAGTGTACTCAGTGTTCCCTTCCTATACATTGGCATGAAACTCATTATTTCAGGAATTGTTCTGTTTACTGTTTACTACACCTGAATGCAGCTGGTGACCACTCACATTTGAAATAGCATTTAGATGGAGCAGGTTGAATTAGCTGGGAGCCTGTGCTGAGTTGGCCAACACCAAGATACATACAGTTTGCAATGGAATTTGGAGCTTCTTGCTTTTCTGTACTGTGGGAACTTCTGAATTGCTAATGTTTTTGTTCTTTGTGGCTACCCTTGGCCTTTTAGCTTGTAAGGTTTATTTCTTTTTTATTCTTTTTATTTTCAAATTTAAAAAGATGCTAGCAGTGCACCGTGTCAAAATATTCTGGGTGTTATCAAAATGAAACACAAACGAGGTAGATGGAAATAAAATCTCTGGTGGGTTTATCTAAACGCAAATGCATAGAGCAAAATAATCTTCCAACAGAGCCTAAGCTTCAAGTGCTACACTGCATGTTATAATATTTTGAGTACTTGGCTCATTTGTATTTTGAGCTGTAAAAGTGACATCATTTCAAAGGTGAAGATTTGGAAATATATCACCGTTCTTGCACTGTTTTTCTGAGTCAAAGTCATGGATGTTTCTCCCAAACAGCAATGTAGGAAGGCCTACAAGAATTGGACTGTGGCAGTTCAGGAAGACAGCTCGCTACCCTTTCAAGTGCGTCTAGGGATGGGCAATGAATGTTAATGAAACCCAAATCTCACAAATGATTAATACTTGATGTTATGAACAATACCACAACAGGGCAGTACAAGTATAGGAAAGTACAGAGAGACAGGAGGCTTTAGTAAGGGCAAACAGCTGCTATCTGTAAATTACATTTCAGCTGAATCGATTGGAAAGGATTCAGGCCTATGCATTTCAGCTGATAAAGTGCAGGAGAAGATTAGATGTCAGGCTATTCTTTTCTTCCCAGGGATTGACTTTGGAATAAGTTTCCAGTTTGTGGAATGCATTTTGACTCGTTACATTCCATAGTTCATTTCTTAGTGAACCAAACTAGTCTTGGCTCATTTAGCAATCTTTAAAAACCTAAGATATTTATCAGCACTTATGAGCGTGGTCATTATGGTTTCCTAGACAGGTTCTGATCATCTGGAAGAGGTCAGAAGACATTTTTCTGATTTGTTTTGCTATTAGTACTTTTTGGTGTTGTTTTGTTGCATCTCATTGGAAATTAGACTGTCAATAGAGGAAGTGACTATGAAATGATCAGTCATGATGTTGCAACACTCTTTAAGTGTCAGGTAGACCTGACGGACCAGCTGGTGTTTTCCTGCCCATCATTTTCAAATGTCCATGTCATGAAATCACAACGCCAAAGTGATTTCACAGGATCAAGTTGTAAGTGACAACACAATTTGTGCCTGAATACAGAACCCTTGGCTTCACACCACGCTACATTCCTAGATCAGTCAGTCAGCTTATGATTTGTAAATTGGATTTCCAATATAATTGAGTATCTTTTCATTTAAAACACAAGAAGACACTGAGCCATGTATAAAGATATTAGAATATGGAAAAGGTGGGCTTCAAAAAGCGGATTTGCCCTTCGTTCTGACCGAGGAATATCAACTAAAATTGAAAGAAGGGAAAAATTGCTTGCAATCCAGATTGACATGTGACTTTAAACCAAACCTCCATTTAACTAACCAATTGCAAATGCTACATGTGAAGTTAGTGTTGAAGGGATAGATGGAAGCAATGGCTTTCCATCTATCCTTTCATTTTTGCTTATCCTTAAAACATGTGATGATGTTCTTCTCAAATATCAAAACTATTTGATGATGAAAACTTCTCCATTTAGACCTTTCCATTGTGTTTCTTTTTAAGCCAACAGTTGGGATCCAACTCGCAAGCTGTAACAGAGATAGTAGGAACTGCTGATGCTGGAGAATCTGAAATAAAACGTTGTGGAGCTGGATGAACACAGCAGGCCAAGCAGCATCAGAGGAGCAGGAAAGTTGACGTTTCAGGTCGAGACCCTTCCGCAGAACTGGAAGGGTCTCTACCCGAAACGTCAACTTTCCTGCTCCTCTGATGCTG
>JAHRHZ010000024.1:12547370-12653058 GCA_024137785.1 Ginglymostoma cirratum
CAGCATCAGAGGAGCAGGAAAGTTGACGTTTCGGGTAGAGACCCTTCCAGTTCTGCGGAAGGGTCTCGACCTGAAACGTCAACTTTCCTGCTCCTCTGATGCTGCTTGGCCTGCTGTGTTCATCCAGCTCCACAACGTTTTATCGCAAGCTGTAAGGTTGGTTTTCAGAATAATATTTCTAACTGTATCTAATTTTGGGATGTGCTCTGATGCAGGCTCACACGCGCAGTTGGATGTACTATACTGCCCTTGGTACCTAGGAATCCCCTGGCATGAACCACTTGCTCAACCCCATGAAGCTGAGCTCCGATGAGCATGCTCTCGATGCTAGAGACTCCATATTGGGAATTTTGTCCTGCCACCTGATGTTTTAAACAGATCTAAGACATTGAAGATGGAATGTTGCTAGTAGATTGCAGTGATGCTGGTAGGTTTTCCAAGTCTCACACCTTTGAACAAGTGGTGTGAGAATCACTGCTTGGTGAACTTTATTATTCTGAGACAAACTCCTTGCTCTCTCCAAAGTCAGTGAGTGTGCTTGCCAAACACTGAGCCTGTGTCTGCCAGGCAAAGGTTGATTTCATCTCCTAGCATCACATATTTGGAGTGGATACTCCCGAGGAAGCAAAACTTATGTATTGAACAGAAGGGTTATGCTGTTGATAGTGACTCTGGAGGGTTGAAGCACACGGCCAGGGGAGGATGTGATACATGATCCATGTCTTTTTCAGACTTATTGTCAGGTGTTCTGAGGCTAAGGTAAGTGATCAACAAGCAGCTACTAGTCCTCCAGAGTTTATGCCAAGAGCGAGCAATGGACTGCCAACAAGAGTTCACTCAGCAGCTGTTCTGCAGTTTTGTGCATGCCTTGAGCCTTTGGAATTTGTAGAGCTGCCATCTGTCCTGAATTGAATGTGTACTTCTCTACCAAGATCTTGCTGCCTCTTCCAGATGAACCTGTCTAGGAAACCATAATGACCACGCTCATAAGTGCTGATAAATATCTTAGGTTTTTAAAGATTGCTAAATGAGCCAAGACTAGTTTGGTTCACTAAGAAATGAACTATGGAACGTAACAAGTCAAAATGCCAAGATACTGACGCATGACTGAGAACGATATGGAAAACTGAGCTGGAAACAGTACCTTGCCTTGCTTGGTTCCCATTGGTGACAGGGAAAACATCCAATCGTGTATCAATTTACATTACATTGGCCATTATGTCACTGTAAATACAGCAAACAGCGCAGATCATTTTTTCAAGGTAGTCATATTTGTACAGAACCTTCCACAGACTTTCCCAGTTTACTGTCAAAACACTGAGAAGCTAACTGTTTTGTGTACGTTGCCTTCTGTAAAGCTCACTTCTTTGCTGATATTCTCTTCATTAAGCCCGTTTCTAATTGTCCTGTCTCTCTTTCCTGTGCAGGTACAGATCTGGCAGAAGCAAGCCGCTGCTGATAATCTTGGTTCTCAACTGAAGGCATCTAATCTAAGGCAGCACTAATGTCCCTAACAATGATGGGACAGAGTAAATACTCAAAGTGTAGAAAGTAACCTCCCATCAAAGGTAATGTAAACAATTGTTTCCCATCAGTAGATAACAAAGCAGTTGTAAGTGCTCAGCATTTTTTTGCCTATTTGACTGAGATTAATTCAGTCTCCTTTAGTTGCTGTGCATTTGCCTCTTTGACATTGGCAGGTCAATTGGCCCAAGGTAACATGCAGACTTGATATTAAATTTGAAATTATTTGAACTATTGTTTTAATTGAATGATTAAAATTTGGTAATCGATAACCCTCTCTCCTGAGAGATTGTGAACAGGCAGCCTATCACACACAAGTGAAAAGCAGCTTGTAGTCTGCTTCCTGGCACAACACAATCTACCTGTTTTAATGCAAAACCCAGACTCATAAATTCCTGCTGTTTACAATTCCTCGCATTGTTTCTCAATTTGAGAAAATTCAGTGTTCCGCCTTTCAGCAGGATTTGGTTTTGGAATGAAATGCAGCAGACTTAAAGGGCAGAAACATGCCATTTTTTTTTGGCTGTGAGTCGCATCAAGTTTAATGGAAAGTATGATGCCAGGTTTGGCTGCTTTAATTGCCAGTCAAACGTTTGTGGTGAGAATTTCCCATCTTACCCCGTGCCCTTCCCAGACCAACCTGCTGCATATCGGGAGATCTTGGAATTGACTGGTGTCCCTTGGCCCAGTGCCATATGTAAAAGCCAGAGCTGCCCTGTATGGTTCCTGACATTTGTTCCAGACTTGGCAGAGAGGGAACACTCTATTTTGCAGTCATGGTCCTCTGGATCCTTCTGGACAGGCTGGTGCACAGGCATGATGTCGTCCTTCTCCAGGATCAGCAGAGAAGTTATAACACCAGACCATACCACCTTCATCCAAGGTTGCCATGATGTTTAAACAGATTCAGCCATCTGGAGGAATGCCCAACACTCTAGGAAAAATGTTAATGTCCTTGTCCATTCCACCAGTGTAAGTGTTACCATCATTCCTCCAACACCTCACACTCACTCTATATCTGCTACTTAACCCAACTCCCACCAAGCTTACAA
Source organism: Ginglymostoma cirratum (assembly GCA_024137785.1). Classification (NCBI taxonomy): domain Eukaryota; kingdom Metazoa; phylum Chordata; class Chondrichthyes; order Orectolobiformes; family Ginglymostomatidae; genus Ginglymostoma; species Ginglymostoma cirratum. Next base: position 12,549,947 of record JAHRHZ010000024.1, read on the forward strand.
GGAACAGTCTAATTCACTAATAGGATGACCTGTTCTCACAATGTTTTGTCTTTCTTGTGGTTTCAATTTCTTCTGAAATGTTCAACCAGCAGCATATGCCATAAACAGAATTGACAGCGTAAATAATGGACCACAATATAATCTAACACGCATCATTCCGCTATACCATATGGATGAAAAATCTCACCTTATCTTCCTGTGAAGTGATTTCATGCTAAGTGACAGAACCACCCCCATTATATCAAAAAAATGATTTTTAAAAATTCTAAATAAAGCAATTACATATTTCATTTCTAATAGCTGACTTACATTATGAGTTTCAAGTCTACATTATTATCATTGACATTAGAGCACTCAGTATTATCCCAGGAGTGAAGGTTATCAGAAGTCTTTGATCTTCCTACTGCTATGAAACATATTTCAAGTCATTTATAATTCTCTAAGTGTGCAGGTACTGTACCTTCTTTTGATTCATACCAGAATAAGTTATAAATATTTTATACACATGCATAAAACATGTGAAATTTGCTTCACTTTGAAGGGGTATCTTAAGTGAAAATCAAGACACGTTTAGCAAATCTGAAAAATGAGCCAGACCTTGTAATCTGTCATACACTGCCCTGTCCTCATCTTAGTTCAATGACATGCAGTTTGCTCCATAATATTTTAAAAAGAACAGAATCAGTATTTCCTGCCATTAGTTTGATACATGTTCACCGAAAAAGAAAAACCTGCACAAATGACATTGTTTTTGAAGAGCAAGATGTGTATCTGGTGGTCTGGTCAACAGCATCATTGCTTTTACATATACTATCAAAACCCACACTTTCTAATTGTGGTATCTGATTGTTGTTTATAGGCTATCTGTGACACAGAATAACTGGTATGTTTGACAATGTGGGAGAAACTGTACTTGCACAGTAATAATAATGGAAACACCTCGGGATGTTCTTATATGACCACATGCTGAGTTAATACAACAACTACTTCATTATTAATTGTTTGAAATATGAAGGAATCAGCAGTGTAATTTCCCCATCTGTCTGATTGAGCTAATAAGCAAATCAACAGATACAAGAGATGTGAGCTCTTGGTGAGTGCAGTTTTCACCAATCCTATGGGTCTCAAGTTAGAAATTTCAAACTTGACGGAGCACATCCATGATTGTTTATAGAACATAGAACATAGAACAATGCAACGCAGAACAGGCCCTTCGGCCCTCGGTGTTGCGCCGACCTGTGAACTAATCTAAGCCCATCCCCCTACACTATCCCAACATCATCCATATGCTTAACCAAGGACTGTTTAAATGCCCCTAATGTGGCTGAGTTAACTATATTGGCAGGCAGGGCATTCCACGCCTTTACCACTCTCTGAGTAAAGAACCTCCCTCTGACATCTGTCTTAAATCTATCACCCCTCAATTTGCAGCTATGCCCCCTCGTACTAGCCGACGTCATCATCCTAGGAAAAAGACTCTCACTGTCCACCCTATCTAATCCTCTGATCATTTTGTAGGTCTCTATTAAATCCCCTCTTAGCCTTCTTCTCTCCAATGAGAACAGATCCAAGTCCCTCAGCCTTTCCTCATAAGACCTTCGCTCCAGACAAGGCAACATCCTGGTAAATGTCCTCTGCACCTTTTCCAATGCTTCCACATCCTTCCTGTAATGGGGCGACCAGAACTGTACGCAATATTCCAAGTGAGGCAGCACCAGCGTTATGTCCAAGTAATTTCCTAATGTGTAGGGACTCACCTAACCTTCTTGAGGGGTTGAATCTTTATATGCATAGAAAGCTTTCAGAGCTTCTATCACCCTGAGAGCTCTGCCTCCCCAGTGCATAAGCCAGACAAGCCTAAAAGATTGAAGCAAAGTGGAAGTAAAAAAGGACAGCCTACTAGTTCTCTCTTTTAGGGACTTCTTAGGAAAAGCATCTATATAAAAATGCCTTTCATAATATAAACAACCCAGAAGATACATCGACTGCATGTCCTTAAGTATGAACAACTGTGGAAAGCTATGATATGCTGCATGCGAGATAAGATAATCAAAGCAAATATTATACTTTGGACAGAGAGCAGTGCATGACTTGGTTTTCTAACTAACTTGTTTGATCAGAGGATTGGGCATTGAGGTCAGCAAGGATAATTTTTCATTCCGTGCTCCTGAATGCACAAAAATTTGACTCAAAAAAAATGTCTCCTTAAGTGCTGCCAAACCAAGCATAATAAAGGATAATGCACTTTAAATCAATGTTAAAGCACATCCCTAATTAATATTGAATATTATGGCCAGAGGTTTTCCAGATACTACCAGCTTTATACAAGTAAAAAGGTTAAATCTTATGTTGTTGGGATAACTGCAAGCACTATTCACACGCCACTGTGCTTTCAACAGCAGTAAATGAGATTTCATGAAAAATATTTCCTTTGCACATCTCTATTTTCTTGTTCTTATATGCCATTAACCTCACTCTCTGTTTCAACATGATTCAGGCCAAAATTTTAATTGTATCCCTGTGACTGCAGTTTCCCCAGAACTAATGTAATGCATTCTTAATTTTTTTTATTATAGTACAATTGCTAGAAGAAAGAAAGACTGGAATACAATTAGGAAAACCAAGCCTAATTGATGAAATAATTCTGATTACATCACTTATTGATAAAATTGATATTATGGTGGCATGACAACAAATCACAATTCATTAGTGATTCCCATTAAAGGCCAACCAAGGGAGATGAAACTAACGGATTGCACTGGGGAACACAGGAATAAGGTTATGTTCAGAACAGGATAACCAGGATAGTTGACCATGATCTCAGTCAATATCCACTGTGGAGGTACATTGATACCAGTAGAAATGGCAAATGTAAAACCTGATATGACAGCAGGAAGCCAAATGATGGAGACAATAATTAGCATATTATAACATATTGCTTACACACCCCATTGCTCATATGAAATACTATGGTCAGGAGAGTGCAAAAATAACTTCTTGGGTAGTTAAACAGTGACTGTCTAGATTTTCACACAAGAGAAAAGTTGAAACCTTTCAGTAGATGTTACAATAGACAGTCTACTGAAAACATATTCAGCACAAAACATTAACTCAATTTTTCTTTCCACAGATGTTCCAGACTATATGTTTATTTCCCACACTTTCTGTTTTCATTTCAGTATATATTTTGCCTCACTCAAAATCTGTTTAACCACCTCACCTTCGGAACATATTTCACAAATTTTAAGTATGAGCCTTAACAACCACCCAGCGTTACTTGACAATTGAATGAAGTACTTGGTTATATTAATTCCAGTTTCTGTGGTGTTATCTCTAACTAGGGGTAAAATGATTTTCTTTTTAAATATTCATTTAAGAGATATGGGAGATGCTGGTTGGGCCTGCATATATTCCTCATCATTAGTTGCCTTGGGAAATTGGTAACGAGCAGTCTTGTTGAACTGCTGCAGTCCATTTGGTGTAGGTGCACCCATAGTGCTGTTAAGCTGTGAGTTACAGAATTCTTACCCAGTGACAGTGAATGTACTGGGATCTGAGTCAGGATGGTGTGTACTTGCAAGCAGTGTTGTGTCCATGCACAGGCTGCCTTCGTTCTTCTTGGTGATAGAAGTCATAGCCTTGGAAGGTGCTGTTGTAAAAACTTGGTAATTTTTTTCAGTGCATTTTGTAGATGGTACATATCGACGCCACTATCAGTAAAGGAAGTCAATGCTGGAGGTCTTGGAAAAGCTGAAAATAAAACGGATGGCATTGAATTTCTTGAATATTGTTGAAGCTACACTCATCCAACAAAGTGGAGATTATTCTATCACATTCTTGACTTGTTAAGAGATAAACGGTACTGCAGATGCTGGAGAATCCGAGATAACAAGCATGGGGCTGGATGAACACAGCAGGTCAAGCAGCATCATAGGAGCAGGAAAACTTGACGTTTCGGGCCTAAACCCTTCATCAGAAATCACCTTGTAGACGATGGACAGGGTTTTGAGAGACAGGAGGTGAGATACTCATTAGCTTCTCACTTAGTCTTGAAGTCATAATATTTGTGTGGCTGTTTCATTACAGTTTTCAGTCAATGGTTACCCTAGGATGTTGGTAGCAAAGGATTCGACAATGGTAATGTCATTGAATGTGAAGAGGTGATGTTTCGGATATCTCTTGCTGGAGATCATCATTGCCTGGTGCATACTTTACGTGAATAATATTTGCAAATTGTCAGATTAAGCCATGGTGTTGTCCAGGCCTTGCTTCATATGGAAACAAATTGTTTCAGTATCTGAGGAGGAATGAAATGTGATGAATATTGTACAGTCATCAGTGAAAATCCCCACTTCTGATGTTATGGTAGATGGAAGGTATTAACGAAGCAGCTGAAGACTATTGGGCATAGGATACGGTCCTGAAGAACTCCTGTAATGTTGTCCTGGGCTGAGATGACTGACATCCAACAGTAACAAACATCTTCTTTTGTGTTCAGTTTATCTCCAAACGTTGGAGACTATTACCAATTTTGCTATGACTCCTTGATGCCACTCTTAATCAAATGTGACCTCGATGTCAAGGGCAGTCACTTACCAAACCTTTGGAGGTCAGCTCTTTCGGTTCAAATGAGGTCTTCAGCTATGTCACCCTTATGAAAAAATAGTGAGTGTCAGTGAGCAGCTTCTTTCTGAGCAAATGCTATAGAGCACTGTTATAGAGCATTTTGTTAATGATCAACAGTAGACTGATGTTGAGTTATTTGTCTCAGTTAGATTTGTTCTGCTTTTAGTGGACAGGGCTTCCTGTGTGAATTTCCATGTTGCCAGGAGTAGATGCCAGTATTGTAGCTGTACTGGAATAGCTTGGCTCGGTGTGCAACTAATACTGAAATACAAGACTTTAGCACAATTGCAAGAATGGTATCAGGACCTATAGTCTTTGCAGAATCCCAGTGCCTTTCAGGTCAAAACCAAAGCGTTGACTTTCCTGCTCCTCTGATGCTGCATGACCTGCAGTGTTTTTCCAAACTCCCAGCCTCACAGCCTCACACCTATAGACTCTGGCTTCCAGCATCTGCAGTCCTTATGTCTCCTTCTCAGTATCCTGTCAGTTTCAATCAGATCCGCCCCGATCCTTCTAAACTCCATCAAGTTAAGACCCAGAGTCCTCAACTGCTCCTCAAATGACAAGGCCTTCATTCCCAAGATCATTCTTGTAAACGTCTTCTGGAGTTTTCCACAGCCAGCTCATCCTTCCTTACAGATAAGGGGTGCAAAGCTGCTTTTAATATAAAAAATGATAATCGGGGATGCAATTTTTCTTCTTCAGGGAGAATTTTGAGTGCACAGAAAGTAGCAGATTAACATTTTCTTTATAATAACAATAAAATATAAATGGATAAGGTGCAGATAAGTATATTGAATTTCATAGAACAGGAATGTTCATAAAAGGGAAGAGCTTTGTTTGCAAGTGTAAATTCACTGTCTGTGTGGAGATTATATTATCATAATTCTCAAGCTATTAATGACAACTGACATTTTGTTTAATAATGAATGTGTTTAATCTACACTAATTGTCCACATTTCTGATTATATACAAGGATAATACCTTTTCTTACTGCACACATTATGAGCACCAAGTTTCTCCTAACTGACCAATTAAATCATTTTGTGCTATCTATCACACCAACAATTTCAGATGCATTTTCTGATTGTCCTCCACTTCTGTGGGCCATAATTAAAATGTTCAGCACTTTTTTTTACTCTAGCCAATACAATCCTGCAAACTATAAAACCAACTCTTGAAGTACTGTATAATTGGATGGATCCTGATGTTTCTTGTATCGGCATTAGGATCCATAGAATCATACATTACAGAAGAGGCCATCAACTCTGCACTGATGGACACCTCTCTGAATCTGTACCAGTCCTACTTTCCAACACTTGACCCCTAACCTTGAATGTTATAACATTTCAAGTGCTCATCCAAGTACTTCTTAAAGGTTCTGAGTTTTCCCATATCAACTGTCCTCCCAGGCAGTGGATTCCAGATTCCCACCACCCTCTGAGTGAAAAAATATTTCCCTCAAATTTCATTAAACCTCCTGCGTTTCATCACAAAAATTATTCCCCTTCATTATTGACCATTCAACAAAGGGGAACAACGGCTTCCTATTGACCCTCATATGCCCCTCATAATCTTATACACCTTAATTAAGTCCCCTTTCAGCCATCTCTGCTCTAAAAATACAAATTCAAACTTATCCAACCTCTATTCAAAATTCACTGATCCATCCTCGGTATCATTCTGGTGAAACTCCTCTGCACCACCCCTAGTGCAATTGTATCCTTCCCATAGTGAGGTGATCAGAACAGCACACTGCACTGCAATTGTGCCTGGATCAAAATTGTGTACAGCTCCAACATAACCTCTCTACTGTTATAATATATGCTACGACTGATAAGGGCAAGTATTCACATTAACATTAACATGTCCTGCCCCTTCTGGGATTTGTGAACAGGTACCACAATCCCTCTGTTTCTCTGACCTTCCTAATGTCCTGCCATTCATTGAGTCCTCCCTTGTCTTCTTCCAAAGTGCATCACCTCACACTTATCAGGGTTAAATTCCATCTCCACTGACCTGCCCATCTGACCAATTCATCTATATCCTCCTGTAACCTAAGACCTTCTTCCTCACTGTCAATCACCCAACCAATCTTTTGTGTCATCCGCAAGTTTACTTATATTCCTCTACATTTTCTTCTAAATCATTTATAAATGTCATGAATAATAAGGGACCTAGCATTGTTGTCTGTGATATGCCACTGGACACTGGCTGCCAGAACGCAAACAGCCTTCTTTCACCACCCTCTGTTTTCTACCACTAAGCTAATTTTGAATCCAACTTGCCAAATTATACTGAATCATTGTGAAGCAATTTCTTCCTGACTTTTGACACATTTATTTTCTCAGTTTCCGTCATCAACTTATTTTTTTTTTTAAAAGTACATTATTGATTTAACATTTTCTTGACCTTGGATGAGGAAACAGCATTTCCATTTATCATTTATTGATTGAGGTGAAAAACAGAATCTTATTGGTAATCTATTTAATTATGCTTCCCTGATGGATTTTTATTTAACACATGTAGAGAAAATATATGAAATCACAGGAATTTGCAATTGCCAATGAAGCTATGTCCATTGGGTTCTAGAATGGATCGAATCTCCAATAATCACTTCAATTTTTCATCCCTTTGCAAGAATGGATTACTCTTTCACTGGTTCACATTGGTCGATTGGATTCAGCCTGAGGTAGCTCAAGGGCAATTATTGTCCAAACAGTGTTCCTTCCTGCATGCAACCTTAGCTCTGGATCCCCAACCGAACAGTGCCAGAGGTAACGCAAAAGGCAACACAGCCTAATATTTGAGGAAATAAAGGACATCAGTTATCAGCCATACCATTTAATCTTTTTTTTGTTTGTGTTATCAGTGACACCAACATTTACAGTAGGTTTTCACAATGTTCAAAGTGATGTCTTTTAACTCATAAAAGGTGTGGGTAATGAAAGAACTGGACGCGGAAAATCAGAAACAAAAAAACAGAAATTGCTGGAAAATGTTTCTGATGTTAACTCTGTTTTCTATCCACATATGCTGCCAGATTTGCTGGGCTTTTCCAGCATTTTCTGCTTTTGTATCTGAAAGAGATAACGGAAATAGCTTGTTTGGAAGATAAACTGTCAAGGCAAATCACCACATGTTATTTTTTAAAAAGTTAGCCTTGTTATTTCCTGATCAAGAAAATGTAAAACACCTCTGGAGCAGGTGGGACTTGAACCTGGACTTCGCAATCTAGGGGTAGAGACTCTACCACTGAGCCATAAGAAGGCCCCTAGTCACTCACTTGTGGTGAGCAGTTTGGTACAAAACCACCCTACTACAATCAGAATGCAGTCTCCTGATGTATAAAAGTTAATGGAGACCTTGTCATTTGAATAATACCGGCTACCCTGTCAGATGCCCCCCCAATTGCACCCAAACAATTCATTTATCAGAAGCCAATCTTGTGCTGTTTGCTAAGATAACAAGGTGTAGAGCTGGATGAACACAGCAGGCCAAGCAGCATCAGGGGAGCAGGAAGGCTGACATTTTGGGCCTAGACCCTTCTTCAGAAAAGAAGGGCTAGGCCCGAAACATCAGCCTTCCTGCTCCTTTGATGCTGCTTGGCCTGCTGTGTTCATCCAGCTCTACACCTTGCTATCTCAGGTTCTCCAGCATCTGCAGTTCCTACTATCTTGTGCTGTTTGCTTGTTGATTTAATTCAGTAAAGCCCTATCTTAAAATTGGCACAAATCCCGTACCGATTCCTTCAGGCAATGCAGCACAAATCCCAGCCATGCATCTGATTAAAGCCAAATCCTAAATTTCCACCTTCAAGGTAGGAAACAATAGAAGAAATAATCCAGATGGCCATCTATAAGTCTTCCACCATGATCATGGGCCCTGGACAAAAATCCCACCCCCAAGAGCAGCTGGCAGTCAGAGGAAACCATGGCTCCTTATTTCAGGATGGGCCATGGGGTGGGTGACGGTAACTGCTGGCAATGTACCTGCCAGAGACCCACGATCAGTGAGGGTCACTGATCCAAAGGTGAGTGAGGGCAGTATGGAGCTCCTGGGGGAGGCAAACACAGGAAGGCAAAGGAAGGTCAGAGGGAAAGGCTTTTAAGATAGTATCCCTCTTTTCTATACTTACTGAGGCACTGAATATTTGGCAATGAGGAAACCCCACCCAAGAGACTACGAGCAAAAGGGTTTGGTTTTTGTGCCCTCAGTAAGGTGATTCCTCATTGGTCATTGACTGAATAACGTATGCAGTGGGATGAGCGTCTTAAGAGGCAATTAAGTTAGGTGGATCTTAAATGGCTATTAGACATGTGAACAGACAGAGAATAGAGGGATGCGGACCATGTGCAGGCAGATGGAACTATTTTAGAATAACATCATGGTCCGCCCAGACATGGTGGGCTGAAGGGCCTGTTCCTGTGCTATACTGTTCTATGTTCATTGGCCATGAGATTTGAAACCAGTACATGAGTCTTCCCAACCCGGGCATAGAGCAGAGGTTAAAAGAAGTGGTACAATCCCGTTCCATCGGAGTGTATACCCCAATGTCTTCAAAGCTGCCTTGGCAAAGGGCATCAAATTATGCCCATCAAATGGTACAATGGTACAAGAGAGCATTTTGGGAAAAAAATAACTATCCTAATACAAGATGTATCGGAAATAATCCATATGACTATATAACAGACTGATGACAATGTTACATCTTGATTTGACAGATTAATTGACAAACTGAAAATCATTACACACATAATAATGAATAAAAACTGAAAACATCTGGCTGCATCTGTGTAGAGAGAAACAGAGTTAACGTTTTGAGTCCAATGACTCTTCTAAACAAAATTAGATAATTTCACTGAATATTCATGCTTATATCGAAGAGTCAGTGCTACAAAATTCATTCCATGATAAGTAAGCAGAAATTGGGAAACAAAATCCTTTTAACTTGTATTCCTGTTATTAGAATCATAGAATAATTTCAGCCCAAATCGTGCCCACTCAGTCCATCAATTCTTTGCCAGCTCTCTGCAAGATTAATCCATTTGGTTTCAGTCTTTCCCATAGCTCTGCAAACATTTTTGCACGTCATGCACTTATCTAGTTCTCTTTTAAAAGCTACATTTCCTTATTGCAGGCTGGAGGTGCAGGGCAAAATAAGATTAATTTTTGATAAGTAAATCCTTTTGAACTTATGCTAAAATGGCGTCCACTGAACTAACACAGTTCGGCAAGTGACTAAATGGCTCAACAAGCATGCCTATTGGACACTACAGAAGCCAGAAAGCTAACAGCAGGCTTCAATATCACAGGTTAACATGGAGGAAATAGACCAATGTATCCCCACCTAACCACTCAGCATCATGATTGCACCATGCTGTGGAAAGGATTAGGCTTTGTTATCAAAGCTGAATAACAGTAATTTAACTTTGATGCCTTATAGCAACCAGGACGTCGTGCAACCTTACATAAGATTTTTGGGAAAAGAAAGGGGAAAACATTGTAAGTAAAGGAAAGTAAATTAAATATGATGCAGGGATTAAATTTATAAAAGATTCAATTCAGTTCCTATTGTTGCAGGGAAACTGCAGGAAAGAAACAAGAATCCAGTCATCTGAAGCACAAAATTCTGACATTTGATCAATTTGTCTCTCGTGTAGTCTTGGATACATTTACACATTTGGCAATGAAAACAAAAGGACTTTTTTGGAACATTCGACTTACCTGCTCTGATGCATACACCTACCAGTAGTAGCTGACCTTATTGCATCGTTGCTTCTTACCAGATGGATGTGAAAGAAAAGTTACACCATTAGCTTGAGTAATCAGAGACCAACTGTATCTATAACCTCAGCTGCATTTACCTGTCTATGAATACAATATACAAAACAAACCCAACTACCAGTTACTATTTCATATCCATCATGAAAGGACCCCATATAAAAGCAATTTGAAAGCATTCTGCAGGCAAGACTGAGTCAACTTTGTAGGTGGATCTGTGTCCAGGTGTTCCTTTTCTTGTTTTTTGAGCATGTTTTGCATAAATTAATACTTAAGCATTTTATTTTAGTAAGAGACTTCCTTTATTTTTTTTTCAGGCAGCAATTAATTTCCAAATTGTTTTAACAGCAGGATAAATGCTTCTTGGAAAATCAGAGTGAAGGAATAGAGAGCGAATAAAGACCAAATTCCCAACAATAGCATGTGTGAGACACTTATAACTAAAAATAGCACATTACCAATGTTTTAATCCCCAAATATTTACCAATATTCTGACCGATATCTCAGCTTTACAACTTTCAAAGAAGAACAGTTGATTACTTTTGAGACTACCCAACCTACAGCCTTCTCTGAACAATTTAAATATTTTATATATTGGTTTCTCATTAGGGATACTATACAGCTCAATCTGTGCTCATTGTGACCCATTTTCCAGATTTTGGTCCATAACTCTGCATATTATAATACTTGGGGCGCGTAGCTTTTTAAATTAGTTGAGGGTTTCTACCTCAGCTACACTTTCAGATGGTGAACTTTGCACCTGTAATTTCCTCTGGATGAAATCATCCTTCTTCATATCCCCTCTCATCTTTCCATCACTCACATCAGACCCATACCCCATCGTTATTGACCTCTCTGTTCAGGTGGATAGGTCCTTTTCCTCCATTGTATCCTGGCATCTCACAATCTCTGTCAAATTTCCCCTCTGTTCCAATAAGAACAATTCCAAACTATCCAATCTCTCCTTGCAGCTGCAATTTCCAACCCTTGTCACAAAAATCTAGCACAGAGGCACAGCAAGCAATTACAGAGGCAAAAAGTGTGCTTGTATTCATTTCAAAAGGATTTGAATATAGAAATGAAGATGGCCTGCTGCAAATGTATAGCAACTTGAGGAGGTATTGTGTACAGTTTTGATCTCTTTATTTTAGGAACAATCTACTTGTCATTGAAGGAACATAACAGAGGCCCATCAGATTAAATCCTTGGATGGCGAAATTGTTTTGTGAGGACAGACTGAGTCTGTATTCATCAGAGTTTCACAGAAAGTTAGGCAACACATTGAAATTTACGGAATTCGCGCAGGGTGAAATAGATAGGAGTCACCTGGCTTGTGAATCTCAAACCAGAGGGCATAATCGCAGGATAAAGCGCAGAACCTTTAAGACTAAGAGGAGGAGGACTGTTTTTTCACTCAGACAGTGCTAAATCTTTGAAATTCTCTACCCCAGAAGGCTGTGGCAGGGCAATTGAGCAAGTACAAGACAGAAATTATAGGCATATGGCAGTTAATGACATCAAGGGATAAGGAAAGTGATAGAAGGGAAATCATTATCCACCATCGAGAATGGCTGAGCAGCCTCAGTAGGCTGAATACTGACTTCTATTCCTGTGTTCCTAAACAACCCACTGGATCCTATAGGTGTTTTTTATATATATATAACTGGAGTTACATTTGCTCGAGATATATTGAGTCATCTTTATCCTTACAGACAGCAGATTTTGCAATCTAAATTTCCATGTACAAGGTAGGAAACGTTAAACTGTTCACAATATCAAAGAAAATTTTCTGCCAAAAGCAATAACCTTTAAGTGGGAGATTAATCAGAAACGACCTGCATGACAGCACTGATGACAATGACTTCTCAGTGATGCCTCTTGATGAATTATGAATTAATTGACAAGATAAAAACCATTGGACACAAAATTATGTTGCATTATTCCTGACATGGAACAGTCAATTGAAAAACCATTCCATGATAAGTCTGCAGAATTTGGGAAATGATTAATTTTTTTTAGAAAAGCTGTGTGTTCACATCAATGGAATAATTCAATTGCTACAGCCATTTGCTGTTTCAAATTCATACTGTCTCTCTGCAAGAGCAAACCAGCTGATTCACATTCTCAGCACCCTCTCTGTAGCCGAGTAATTCCGACCCCACCCACCCATTTTGTCGTCACTTAATTCCCTTTGGAAAGCCTCAATTGTATCTGTCTTGTATTCCAGATCATAGTGTTATAATCTTGCGGGGAATTATAAATTTTATTAAAAATTACTACGTGACCACAGATAAAAGAAACAACATTCCACTTGTTGTAACTTCTGAATTAATGTAAGTCAGAAATAAATTGACTGTCAAATGTTACTTCAAATAAAAAGGTGATTTTTACCGTAAATCCTCAATAAAAGAAAGATACGCCTGACAAAACAACAAACACCCTTATCACTCCCTGAAAACAATTCTGGAACAATATACAAACTCATGGTCTCGCCAACACAATTGATTTAGCCCTTGAGTTTCATTCACTGGTGGGCATATTGATCCAAGATCAATTGATTGATTGATTTATTGTCACTTGCACCGAACTGCAGTGAAAAGCTTTGTTAACAAGCGGTGCAGGCAGATCACAGCAAGCAAAGGATGTGCAGATCAAAAAGACTTAGAGGCATGCAGGTTACATTGCAGATTACATCATTTGAGGATAGGGTCCATTTAACAGTCTGACAACGGCCGGGGTGAAGCTGTTCCTGAACCTGCTCATGCGTGTGTTCAGGCTTCTGTATCTTCTGCCTGACGGAAGATGATATAGGAGGTCATTACCAGACACAGTAAGCAGCCGCATGGCATGCATCTACTGACCCTTTCACTCAAATTGCATCAGTCAGGATAGCATATCTTTAAAAGAGCTCTTTCAATTGCCCAACCAACAAAACCCAATTCATCTCTTTTTTTGCCACAAACTCTTATCTGCTCTACTTTTGGTGGGCCTCTGAAAGATGCACAGCAAATCCTTTCAAGTTTACCAACAACCTACCAGGGAGAGTCTTTGTTATCAGGCACTCAATGCCGACCAGGCTTCAAGAAAGGGTATGGCTACTGAGAAGCACTCAGTGTCCTGATGTACAAGATCCAAATCTCCACTTGCAATCAACACCTATGATCTCCATATTGTTGGCATTCACTTCTGGCCTCGATCCCTTAATAATCCTGGATTTTTGGTGGTGGCATTTCCTGAACCTACCACAGCTTCCCTGGGAGTATTGATAGCAAGGACCATCTTCAGGCCTCTGACTAACCAGCTACTCTCAATGGGCAGGCTTCTATTACTGGCCACCTGAATTCAGGGAAAGCCCATCCTTGGCTACTCTGGAGGGAGTCCTCCATGCAGCTCATGAGGGTTGCTCACCAGTTCCTTTACCAGTGGGTGAAACCCCCTTCTACCTGGCTAAGTCCAATTCCAGTTGTGATTAAACCAGCATTTTATGGAGACGCTTCATAACTTCCTTCATCACAAGATTAGTTTTGCCCAAAGTATAATTTAAGTATGATCTCACCCCACTTTACAATGTTATCATTTTAATATTTTTTGCGTAATTTTTTTGCTAAAGATTATCTCTGCTAAGCTGAGTTGTACCCAGTCATTAAAGTAAAAAGACATTTGTTTCAATCACTCGTCTGCCTGAAACAACGCATACCAAAAGCAACAAGGATGAAGCAATGTAAATGGTGTCTGTGCCAGGAAAGTGAAGGGGAAAATCAACTAATTCAATACACACTGCAGTAATATTATTAATTAGTTCCTTCTGAATGCATGTGAAATAATACTAGATGTAAGCTATCACTTTAATCAATTTGGAAATTTTCATTTTTCCGTGAGTCAGCAAGTGGTGAGTTTGAATTCTGCTGCGGGGCATTGACATTGAAATGTCATCGAGGCTGACATTTAAGCACAACACTGAAGGACTACTGTATTGTCAGAGGTGTCACTTTTTTTAAGATTAAACGTTAAACTAAGTCTCACCCGCATTGCATTACTGTGTATATGATACTTCAATAAAGAGGACAGCATTCTCCTGATGTCCCAACTAACATTCAACCCCCACCCTCTGTCATCAACTAAAAAGATTAATAGTCCACTCATCTCATTTACTGTTTATAGCACCTTTATGTATGCAATTATCTGCCGATTTCCTGCAAACTGACTACAGTTTAGAATAGCTTTAAGGGGCAGTGATTAGCTTTGGGCTATCAAGAAAATGAAAGAAACGATATAAATGCAAATTACTTTATTCTGTCTGAAAAGTGACCAGATACATTCTTCCATCAGGTTGCCTTTTGTTATATTCAGCTTTGTAGCAGTTGCCAACTTGGCAAAGATATAAAAATAACACTGAAATAAATACATGTAGAGTTGATCCATACTTTGTAAAGATTAGAATTGTGTTGTTCAAGGAAGATATGAAATGGAATATGCCAAAATATCTACATTATTTTAAGTGACAAAAAGGATGAGGTATATTGCAGGTGAACGGCAGTAACTTCATCTCTGTAACACCCGGAGGCTATGGTACAGGAGGCAGCTCCAACTCCAGGGGGTATGTGTTGCGCTGGCTTTGGCATGGTCTGAATGGCATGCAACCATGAGAAAGCAGAGATGCCCATTGATAAATGGGAAAGCTTAACCAGCGCAATCCTAAAGACAAACACCCTACTCACTGATGTGAAATCCTTTGCCCAATTTTGAATTGTGCTGAAATAAAAACTGAAAGAACTGCAGATACTGTGAATCAGGAACAAAATCAGAAGTTGCTGGAAAAGCTCAGCAGGTCTGGCTGCATCTGTGAAGAAAAGAAACAGAGTTAACTTTTTTTTCTTCACAGACGCTGCCAGACCTGCAGAGCTTTTCCAGCAACTTCTGTTTTTGTTTTGAATTGTGCTGGCTCATTGTTCAAATTTTCACATTACTCAATAAAAATCCTGCATTCAGCTGCAAGGGGGGCTTAGCACACATATTATTTGAAGCAAGTTGCACCAAATTTACCATTGAGATAACAGAACATAGAACAGTACAGCACAGTACAGGCCCTTCGGCCCACGATGTTGTGCCAACCTTATATCCTACTAAGATCAAACTACCCTGCATACCCTACATTATACATAATGTTGGAAAATATCTGCAAATATGGTGCCTTCAGCCATGTCATGACATTATGTAGACAGAATCAAATCAGCTGCAATTCTTTTTTTCTGAGAGATTGGGAAGAGGTTGAGATGGATCATCCATTCAGTGTGGCTCGTTGAAGATGGCTACAAATGCTTCATCTTTGACTTTTGGACTGATCTGCTTGGTTCTCCCATCGTTTCAGATTGATGAAGGACTACTCAAGTTTTAATAAACAAGATTTCCCCCCCACTGAGAATGCTGGAGAAACTCAACAAGTCTGGCAGCATCTGTGGAGAGAGAAACAAAGTTAACGTTTTGAGTTGGGTTCTGCTGTTCAGAACTAAACAATGACTAGTTGAGTTTCTCCAGTATTCTTTGTACTTGTTTCAAATTTCCAGCTTCTGCAGTATTTAGTATTTACTACATTATTTATAACTGATGTATTGGTTGTAGGATTATTTAGCTCTGTCTGTTACTTGGCAATATATTTTTAGATATACCTAGTGCTGCCCTATGCTCCACAGGCAGGTGGTGAGATCAACTGTCAGAGACTCTGTAATCAACTAGTCAGTCTGCTTTCTCTTCTTCTCTTCTTAAATTGTGATATGGCATTTGTTACCTTCCCATTCAAGCGAGTTATTCCAGAATCTATACATTATTGGATGATGCATTCTCTAATTTCTATATTGACTTCCTTTAACAAAACTATGGCATCCTGGGGATTTATTAACTTTCAGCCACGTTAGTTTCTCCAGTATTATCTTCTTACTAATACTAATTTTCTTCAACTCCCCATTCTCTATCACCACTTGAATCTCTAGCTCTAGCTTCTTGTATAGTCCTCGGTGAAAACAAATAGTAATTAGTTATTTGGCTTTCCCTGCCATTTCTCTATTCCCCATTTTAAACGCTGCCTATGATAGACCCACTATTATTTTAGCCAAATGTTCCTACTGTACTTACATTTTATTTTTGTGGCACAGAAATATTATCGCTTTCTGTTAATTTCTTGTCTTGTTCATTTTGGGCTGTAGGCTTGGAAGTGGTGAAAGGAGAAGAGATTTTTGCATATAGTAGTTAAATGGCTGGATTGTTGGAATAATTGCATATATAAACAAATATGTGAATCTCAAAATAACGAGGACATCCTGGGCCAAAAGGTGTGTCTCTACATGGGCATTAGCTGCATCACTTCTTTCTTTTCCATTCCCTCTCCTCCTCAGGACCTGAGGAGGATTTGTGCTCCATGGTTTGCTTTCCTGCAGGTCCAGGTAACAATTCCGGAATTGTCAGTTCCCTGCTTTGCATCGCCTGGTGCATATGAAACAAATCAGGAGGGGTTCAGTGCCACTCGGCAACAATCCATGATGTATCTACAGAATGAATAGTTTCAGAAGAGTTTAACTTTCATCTAACCTGTATAAGGGTTCATTTGAGATCTATGACGTTGACCTTCACTCTAACTTTGAGCTAGTTATTATGCCTGTTGTTTCAATAGGAATTTGACTCGGAAGCAATAGATACCACCGCAGTAACAGTTTAAGTTCTCTCAGCTCTAAACTAGTACAAAAATTGTTCATTTCTCCCTACATTTACAACAGGTGATATGGAGGCCACGTGAGCCCAAATTGGTTCAACCGGTTCCTACTGAAATAGACAACAGCTTCATCTCACTTTCAACTGGAATTGAAATCATTTGGATGCAGCAGTACATAGAATGTATAGCGTCGTTTTAAAATGAACTTGTGCTGCTGCATGGAAACAAAAGACAGAAGGTAGAAAGGGAGTGCAGACTTCAAGGAAGTGTAACAATTATTGTTCATGAGCTGCAATCTATTATTGTGTATCAGGAAATTTCCAACTTACCTCTTCAAGTGCATCTAACATCACCAGTCACTGTGACAATGTGGAAACAAATCAATGAAACGGAAATAAAAACTGAAAGAAGTGCAGATGCTGTAAATCAGGAACAAAAACAAAGTTGCTGGAAAAGCTCAGCAGGTCTGGCAGCATCTGTGAAGGAGAAAACAGAGTTAACGTTTCGGGTCCGGTGACCCTTCCTCAGAACAAGTTCAGTTAACTTGACCCCCAGTTAAGCTTTACAGCCAAGACTTGAAACAATAGGTTTAATTTTTAAGGTAGGCAGTTGTTATCTAATGGCTGATAGAAGAGAGACACTACTCACTAACCTGAAGTCCTACTCCGTTTCCCTTCCTTAGAGATGCCCTACACCATTTGACACCAAATCCGACCTTCCCCTATCATAGACTAGCCAAGTTGCCTTAGAGGGTCTCGATGACCTTCAGCTCACCCTTGGAGTGGAGCACGACACTGACTGGATCTAGTCCATAGTCTCTAGCTGTAGCTGGGGCTCCATGGAGGGCCTCGAATGTTAATGACCATCAGTCTGGTGGTGTCTGCTAATGTGATTAGACGCTTTGGACCTGACAGTAAGTACATTTCTGAAGAAGGGCCTGGGCCAGAAACGTCAGCTTTCCTGCTCCTCTGATGTTGCTTGGCCTGCTGTGTTCATCCATCTCTATACCTTGTTATCTCAGTAAGTACCTTACGTTTCTTTCCTTTCTTGGTGGTCCTTGTGAGCGGTTTGCTGTCTTGGGTGGTGGACGTTGCTGGTGTTGCCCTGGTCTATGCGTTGCGGCTCTGGATGCATTCGGTTGCCTCCAGGCATTGAGTGGAGGTTCATGGTTGGTGTTCATCCATCTCTATACCTTGTTATCTCAGTAAGTACCTTACGTTTCTTTCCTTTCTTGGTGGTCCTTGTGAGCGGTTTGCTGTCTTGGGTGGTGGATGTTGCTGGTGTTGCCCTGGTCTATGCGTTGCGGCTCTGGATGCATTCGGTTGCCTCCAGGCATTGAGTGGAGGTTCATGGTTGGTTGATGGTGTTCGGTGGTTGCGAGGGTTGCACTTGGTACGGAGGGTACACACAGTCCTTGACTCGGAGGCTTCTGCAGGAACTTTTCTCTCGATCAGCAAGTCTGACATCCCCTTTTCCTTCCTCACGGCTTTGGTTCAAGGACTCCTTCACGTGTGGGTCCTGCTTCTTGTTCAGACTCTCAAACTCCTCTCGTGAACCGCTCACACTGGGCGCGCACAGAGCCCACATCCAGCTGGAATCAGAGTGCCTTGCTGGTGTCATTGTGCCCACTGCTGCATCCAAATGATTTCAATTCCAGTTGAAAGTGAGATGAAGCTGTTGTATATTTCAGTAGGAACCGGTTGAACCAATTTGGGCTCACGTGGCCTCCATATCACCTGTTGTAAATGTAGGGAGAAATGAACAATTTTTGTACCAGTTTAGAGCTGAGAGAACTTAAACTGTTACTGCAGTAGTATCTATTGCTTCCGAGTCAAATTCCTATTGAAACAACAGGCATAATAACTAGCTCAAAGGTGCCCTTATCTCCCGCCAAATCTGGTTTTGGCTGCTGAGCTATTGTTCCTCCTCTCGAAGCTGAATGAGCTTCCTGATCACTGGAAGAGGCGTGATTTCAATTGAGGTGAATGGTTTGGAATGTCCAGTATTTCCCTTGGATGGGTATTTGTTTAGTTTTGAATAATAATGTGAATGTTCTTCTGTCCAAAGGTGAAACAGGTTTACATGTAGCATAATGGTGGTGGAATGTTCAGTATTTCTGTGCCTGAGCACTGGTGGGGAACTGAATGGTTTTGTACCTCTGTAGGTTCCAGAGGTCTGATGTTGTTTGTTTACTACAGTCTGGCTTTCATTGTTTTAAGCTGGAGCGTAAATGGGGGGCTTCCTGTAGTTTTGCAAGCTAACCGCTCTGAGGAAGGGTCTAGGCCCGAAATGTCAGCTTTCCTGCTCCTCTGATGCTGCTTGGCCTGCTATGTTCATCCAGCTCTACACCTTGTTATCACTGTTCCAGACATCTGTGCCTGGGCTTGTGTATTTCCCAGCCTGTCCCAACCAGCCTCTTCCTGGTTCAGTTGAGGCCCATGGTTTGTTGAGTCTAAAACTTCAGCGAATTTTAGCCCAATGTAATTTTCACAAACTTACCCCTTCAGAGATTTAGTCCGGGATATATCCACAAACTGATGGGGATTTTTGCCACAATTTACACCCACTGAGAATTTCCAACATTTTCAATTCCTATACAGATTACCTGCAGAATTTTAATTTTTACACCTGGGCCTTGCTTTGGAGCATTTAAACAAGAATTTTATTTAAATCACTTGAAGAGTTGCAATACAAGTGTGCTGCAGAGCATCTACAACCTAATAATATTGTAGCACTCTGTAAAAGAATGCTTAATTTTTTGAAATGCTCAAATCTTGAGGGTATAACTTCCGTTATGTAAACATCTTCCAGAAGGTTGCCTGGTCCATTGTTCTAGTTAGCATGCTGAATGGCATTTAGATCAAGTTGCCATTCCTACCAATTTGACATTCTTCAAACAACCAGCACACACAAGTGTTAACTCATCTGTTCCATCAGATTTGTATGGAAGGCGCACATCTGCAGAAATTCAGAACGAGCAGTGGGTCATATGTTGTATAAGACAGACAATAAATGACAAGTATAACTGACATCACAACATAAGTTCTACCCATCAGGATGTAAAGGACTGTTCTTGGGGAGAGCTAACCAGTGTTCAACAAATGTTCAGAGTTTCAGCACCAGTGTTATGCAGGGCTTCTTAAAGTTGTTCTTCCAGTGCTAAGTTAATTTGCAGCAGCACTGTCTACTTCCCCTTATGTGGAGATCAACATTATGCAAGAGACAATCACATACCTTAGATGTTATATTGCTAGCTAATAAGTGTTCTACAGTAAACCAATTTTCTATTCATCAAGATTGAGCTTCTCTTCTACCGAGGACTTTACGTGGGCATCCTTCCCCACTTGGTATATGTAGCTTAGACTAGTAACAATAAGAAAACACGTAACAGTAAATCTACTCAAGGCATCCTAAATAGTTCAGATGAATAACCACAACAATACAAAAAACAGATCTCCACAAAGAATCTTCTGTTTTCTCCGAAGACTACTCTGACTTTGTGCACAGTTATATCCATTGAGTCATCTTAGCCAACATGAAACTGGTGTGCACAATCTTCTAGGACATGGAAAGTTCTCAATTTAAGTGAAAGAATGGGTAATGTCACCAATGAAAATTTCTGGATTATTGTTCCTTTCATCTTTAGCCAGAGGCATGAGAGCCATGTTGGCATCTACACAGTGGCGTAGCCATACACCTGCTCCTTTACATGACATATATAAAAATAGAAGCAACCTGAATGTATTTGAAGGTTAGTATGATCTATTAATTCCTCAGCACTAGTACCAGATCAAGTAGCTTGATCAACAAGCTGCATCATATGCTCTTTAGATCAAGCCCTCGATTGTTGATGTTTATGACTCAATGCTTAATCTCCACTAAGTAGAGATGACCAATATAAAATCAAAGTCAAATTACAACTGTAGTGCATGGCATACCGTCATGAGTATGCTTTGGGAAATGTTTGCTATTTCTGCATAACTGCTATTTCTTACTGAACTTAAATACTTTAAAATTCCCATTCACCATTGTGATATTATAGATCAGCCCTGTCTTTACACAATTTCCAAACCACCACTGATATAACCATGTAAGTGTGCTAACAGCTCTTCTTTTTACAAAGCCCTTTTCTTTAAAGGATATGTCATTGAGGCAAGTTTACTCTATTTTATGTTTTTCTTTTGAAGATCATACATGTGAGCTGTTGTTATAACAAAGGGTCATTCTTTTTCTGGGAGCTAAATAAAAATGGGCATCATCTCCATTATCAGATAGAACAGTTAGTATTTTTATTCATGTAGTTTAGAAACTTTGCTGGCATGATTCCATTTTGTTTTTATTTTCCTCTCAACAGAACGGACTTTATTTATCCTAGAGGGAAGTCAGTTTGAAGTCAGATTGAGAACAAAATTGTATTAATCCATGAGACGAAAACTAATTCACTGAAGCATTAAAAATACCTCATTAGATAAGGTGGAAGGCACCTACAGGGTTTTTGTTTTGGCTGTTGATTCTTGATGTTGGTTTCAAGTGCTGAAAAACTAGGTCACATAAAACCACTCTCATTATCATTGCTACAGGTTAAATACAACAGCACTTGGCAGCTGAACACCAAGTGAAGTGACTCACTGTGCAAACAAACAGTTTCTTTTCAAACAGCAACCAGTACTTTAACAGATGGAGTTTTATGGGTAACCAAATAGAGTAAGAATCATCTCAATTAAGGAATGTACTGTTGATATTTAGCACATAAACAATGCACAGTCTACTAAGTACCTTTGCAGTGACAATCATAGCAACAAAACCACCGCACAGATAGGGAGCTCTTCTTACAATACACAACAACAGATAATAGACCCACCAGAGTATTACTGGTCTGGAAAATAACTGAATAAAATGGCACTGCATCCCTCAGGCTCCTAAAATAAATCCCGTCAGATCTGCAACTGCAGGTCAGCTGCATTCACATCTCACCACCCTTCTCAGCACCCCCATCCACCCAAATCCAATGAACTGACTAGTGACAAACTCATCACTGAATTTTATATAGAAGCTACCCTCAGTTGGCTTCCAACCTTCCATTACAAAAAAAACAATATCAAGAAATGTATCAGAGATAAAAGGTACTGCAGATGCTGGAGAATCCGAGATAACAAGCATGGGGCTGGATGAACACAGCAGGTCAAGCAGCATCATAGGAGTAGGAAAACTTGACGTTTCGGGCCTAGACCCTTCAAGGGTCCTATGATGCTCCTATGATGCTGCTTGACCTGCTGTGTTCATCCAGCCCCATGCTTGTTATCGAGAAATGTATTCCTGCTCCTATGATGCTGCTTGACCTGCTGTGTTCATCCAGCCCCATGCTTGTTATCAAGAAATGTAGACTGTTTAAATATAAAGGAGCAAATTTTCTTCCAAAATCTTGTCACTCTGGCAAATTGTACCATGGTAAAATTAAAATCACCCAATCTGTCTGTTCTGTCAGGAAGAGAAGGAGGGGATGGCAGTGGGGAGTGTAACATTGCAGTTTGGGATGGATGATGGTAACAAGGTGATGTTTAAAATATCACAGGTTACCTATCAGCGTTGGAACTACTAAAAAGAAGCAAAAATTGACTAAAGAAGTAAAGCTGGAAATTAAGAAAATCTTCTTCCCTGAGGACTACACTATGGTTTGCCCAACTGGGAAGAAGGAGGAATGAATGTGGACCACCCGATGTGGGACGGAGAATAATGTCTCGTTGAAATTAAAATACAGTGACCCAGACATGCTGGAGATATATACCAACAGCAACATTCCAACATTGACATTACAGGAAATATGGTGTAAGCAAAGAATTTCATTGTTCAGTCACATAATTTTCTGAAACTTTGGAACTACTCAGTCAAAACTCAAATTGAACCTAAACATTGCGACAAAATTCATGGTTTTATATCCATTTTATTGCTACAATCTAAGAACATATAGACTGAAAAACAATAATATGAATGACTAATGCGGGCGATTAAAGGGATATCTGTACCTTTTTATGTTAGTAGCTACGTCAAAAAGACAATAGGTCACATGAGATAATGCAGTGTGGAGCTGGAAAAACACAGCAGGCCAGGCAGCATCAGAGGAGCAGGAAAGTTGAGATTTCGGTTCGGGACCCTTCTTCAGAAA
Organism: Ginglymostoma cirratum; assembly: GCA_024137785.1. Lineage (NCBI taxonomy): Eukaryota > Metazoa > Chordata > Chondrichthyes > Orectolobiformes > Ginglymostomatidae > Ginglymostoma > Ginglymostoma cirratum. The sequence continues at coordinate 12,573,223 of JAHRHZ010000024.1, forward strand.
TGAGGGAGGGGGAAGGGAGCTCAGAAATAAATAGAGAGAGGACGGTTGGGGCTGGGGAATGTAGGTAGGATGGTGATAGGTGAGTGCAGGTAGAAGTGGTGAGGATTGGTCAGTGAGGTGGGGGGCAGACAGGTGAGAGAGAAGATGGACTGGTTGTTTCAGGTCAAGGATACGGGGTTGAGAGGGAGGGTAGAACATAGGATGAGGCTGGGGGTGGAGAGATTTTGAAACTGGTAATGTCCACATTTAGGCCATTAGGCTGTAGGCTCTCGAGGCAGGATATGAGGTGCTGCTTCTCCAGTTTGCAGGTGGTGTCATTGTGAGACTGGAGGAGGCCCAGAATGGACATGTCACCCAGGGAGTGGGAGGGGGAGTTGAAATGGCTAGCAAGTGAAAGGTGTCCTCATTTCTCGCGTGCAGAGTGCAGATGCTCTACAAAACAATCTCCGAGCCTCCGTTTGGTCTCACCAATGTAGAGGAGGCCGCATCGGGAGCAGCGAATGCGGTAGATCACATTGACAGATGTGCAAATGAACCCCCGTCTATTGTGGAAGATTTGTTTTGCGTCTTGAATAGAGGTGATGGGGGAGGTATAGGGGCAGGTGTAGCACTTCCTGCAGTTGCAGGGAAAGGTGCTGCGGGCGGTGGGGTCAGTGGGGCGAGAGACGTGGACGAGGGAGTTGCAGAGAGAGTGGTCCCTATGAAAGGCTTTTAGGGGTGGGGAGGAAAATATATCTTTGGTTGTGGGGATGGATTGTAGGTGGCAGAAGTGGCTGAGAATGATATGTTGGATACAGAGGTTGGTGGGGTGATGTGTGAATACAAGGGGGATTCTGTCTTTATTTTTGTTGTGGGGAACGGTTTTGCGGACAGAGGTGCGGGAAGTGCAAGAGATGCAGTTGAGGGCATTTTTGCTGGGCAGAGGGGATGTGAGGGTAGAGTTTGATGGGGGGAGGAGATATGAGGACAGGGTTGTCACCTCCCCTCTCACCACCATTCAAGGCACAAAACAAACCTTCCACATGTTATCTCTTACCTATTCTTGGACATAGCTAATACTTAATAAAGGTTATTGATGTTCACTGGCATAAGTGCAGACTCCCTTCCAGCCACAACAATTTACATGATTTATGCCCTCGCAGTGTCAGGGAAAATGTTAGAAGCTTACTAGTAAAGACGTTATGGTAATAAATTTCAATATGTTGAAGATTCAGTGCATGGTTTTGTGAAAGGGAAATCATGCTTAACCAATCTACTGGAATTATTTGAGGAAGTAAGAAATGCTTTGGATAAAAAGTGGATGTTCCGTGCTTAGATTTCCAGAAGACATTTGCAAAGTTGCCACTTCAACGGTTAATGGGAAAATAAAAACTAATGGCGAAGGGGATAGGATATTGGAATGGAAAGTAGATCGACTGGCAAAGAGGAAGCAGAGGGTAGGTTTCAACCAATATTTTTCAGGTCAGTAAGATGTAACAGGTGATTTTCCACAGGGATCACTGCTGAGACCTCAACTGTTAACAATTTATGTAAATGACATAAGTGAACAGATGGAAGATATGGTTGCCAAATTTGATGACAATGCAAAACATAAAGTAAGCTGTTAAGAGCACTCAAGGGGATTAAGGAAAAGATACAGATAGGTTAAGTCATTCTTTGTTTCTCCTGCCCTTCTAGACCCCCAAAATCTTTCGACTTCCTTTTACCAACTTTGCTTCGTTCCAACTTGGCTTACCCTTCAGGTTCCTATTGCCTGAGAAGTTAATTTAAACCTGCCCCAACAGCACCAGCAAATCTCTCTACAAGGATATCAGGATCTGTTCCATTGAGGAGGCTCCTATATCCATGAAAATCTGATGCCCTCCTTTCTACACAAGTTCACCAACTATGTGTTCAGTTGATCGATCTTCCTGGACTTATGTTTACCAGAATGTGGTACTGGGAGTAATCTTGAGGTTACTGTGTTTGAGGTCCAACTCTTTGCTTTCTTTCCTAACTCCTTGAATCTTCTTTCAGGGCCTCTTCCCTGTTCCTACCGATAACTTTGGTTACAATACCACAGAAACACCCAACTGATCCCTGAGCTAAGGAATCTCCTGTCATGAATGCCCTTCCATTTTTCTTCCCCCACCAGCCCCCTCTAATTTACAGCTGATTTGGCCATTATTTGTTACCCTTAGAATAAGGATGGACTTGCTACAAAATGTACCAAGATATTTCTGAAAAACAGAGAGAAAAAGATATTTACAGACTCAAACCCAAACTAAATACACAGCTTCCACTTTAGAAATTCGAAATGCTGACCAAACATACTTACCATCAGCCACTTTCTCTGCATTGTAATATCACACCACAGTTGGCCTCAGGTGTAGGTAGGCATGTCGATTCACAGCTTATTTGCTTTCCCATTCACCTCTTGCTTTCGAGACTCTACTTCGTGCAGGCATGGTAAATCAGTGGTAGGCACTGCTGCCTCACGTTACTAGGGACCCATGTTCAGTTCCAGCCTTAGGCAAGTGTCTGTGTGGAGTTTGCACATTCTCCCCGTGTGTACTTGGGTTTCCTCCCACATTCCAAATATGTGTAGGTTAGGTGGATTGGCCATGCTAAATTTCCCACAATGTGCAGGCTAGGTGGTTTAGCCGTGGGAAATGTAGGGATTGGGTCTAGGTTGGATTCTCTTCAGAGGGTTGATGTACGCTTGATGGGCCAAGTGGCCTGTTCCTGCTTTGTAGGGATTCTGTGATTCTCTAAACACTTATTTGAAGTGGCTCTTTCCTGCTTGGTGCTAAATTCCACTTTGACCCAAATTTCTGGTTACTCACTGTGGTGAAGTCTTCCTTACTCTGATAGCGCGGCTTACCCTGACTATATTCTTTGTACAAGCCAGTATGTAGACAACTCTGATAAGTCACTTTTCTTTTACCTAACTTCCTGCTACAGTAATCAACATCTAATCGAGGCAAGAAATTTCAAGTATTTGATATCTAAAGGTCAAAATCAGGCAGTTATCTATTTAACTAGGCTTTTCTAACTTCTTTAAAAACTTTTGGTTTTTTTGTCTGATTTTAACTTGCAGTCTAAAATTAAACTTAAGAAGATTTACTAGCTGCATTCCCACTTTGACCCAAATTTCTGGTTACTGTTATCAACCAAAGAGCTGTAAGAACCTGTATTGAAAATGTGACAGATGTCCTTTCTCGGAAGCTATCCAAACTTCATTAAATATAACCAGTTTCATCTCTGCTCTACCTCATCAGGAGAAGCCTGGAGGATCTCATTGCTGGAAATGTTGTTCATTTTTGTTGCTCTTCCTAACTCTGTGACAGTGAAATGGTGAGCGGTATGACAAAATGCCAGATATTTGGTTTACAGTTTTTGTCCAACAACTTTCAAATATAATTAACTTTACAAATTGATTTACAGTCACTTCAGAACAAACACAATTACTTTGATTCTTTTGGTGATATATCTAAGTCTGTGGAGTAAACCATTCACTGCTCTTTGATCAAGTCCTTAATTTGCCAATGAATAAGTAGTGAAAACAAGTTTTCCATAATCTTTGAGTAGGTACAGTGCAAAGAGATTGCAGAAAAAAACGACTTGATTTGTGCCAATGCATCCTATACTGAATGACTCTAAGACAATCCTGCCCTTTATCATAAACCCTGGCACATTTTGAGCAACAGCGCTGTGCTGTAGGCTAAAAGACAAGATTGCTGAAACCACTAGGTGAAAAGTGATATGAAGCTGCTCCTGATCTTATTGCCCAATCCATTTCCTTTCTTTTCGCCATTGAGTGACAGAATTATAATAGTGCAGAAGGATTTCAGTCCATCATGTATGTACCAGCTCTCCAAATGAACTTACCACCATTCTCCAAGCTTTTCCCAAAAAACCTTGCACAGTTTTTTCTTTTTTAAATAATCATTGACTCGACTTCTCAAAGCCTCTGTTGAATTTATTCCACCGCACTTCCAGACTGTTCACCCCAGACACAAAGAATTCATTGTGTGGAAACATTCATTTCTCACATCACATTTGCTACATTTTGCAAATCACCTTAAACCTGTGTCCTCTCAATTTTGATCCATTTATGAAAGGGAAACATTTCTATCAACTCTATCCAGGCCCCTCAGGAGTTAAAATTCTTCCATCAGATCTCCTCGTAGCTACATTCTTTCTAAGTAGAGCAGTCCCAACTTCTCCAATAATCCACAAGACTGAAGTTTCTCATTCCTGGAACCACTTTTTGTAAATCTTTACCCAAATACTTGTTTCTAGAAGCTTTCCCACCATTGAAGTTAAACAGCTGGGTCTAATAAATGTTGGTCTTATCTTTACAACTTTTTTGAACAAAGGCATAGTGTTTGGAAATGTCCAGTCTTCTGACATCTCCAGTGAGTCAAGGGAAACCTGAAAGATTACGATCACTGACCCTGCAATTTTCACGCTTACTTCTTTCAATATATTTGGATGCGTCTCCTCAGGTCCATAAGACCATAAGACATAGGAGTGGAAGTAAGGCCATTCGGCCCATCGAGTCCACTCCGCCATTTAATCATGGCTGATGGGCATTTCAACTCCACTTACCCACACTCTCCCCATAATACTTGATTCCTTGCAAGATCAAGAATTTATCAATCTCTGCCTTGAAGGCATTTAACATCCCGGCTTCCACTGCGCTCCATGGCAATGAATCCCACAGGCCCACCACTCTCTGGCTGAAGAAATGTCTCCTCATTTCCGTTCTAAATTGACCCCCTTTAATTCTAAGGCTATGCCCACGGGTCCTAGTCTCCCCGCCTAACAGAAACAACTTCCCAGCGTCCACCCTTTCTAAGCCATGCATTATCTTGTAAGTTTCTATTAGATCTCCCCTCAACCTTCTAAACTCTAATGAATACAATCCCAGGATCCTCAGCTGTTCATCGTATGTTAGGCGTAATTCCAGGGATTCCATCGTATTCCAGGGATCATCCGTGTGAATCTCCGTTGGACACGCTCCAGTGTCAGTATGTCCTTCCTGAGGTGTGGGGCCCAAAATTGGACACAGTATTCTAAATAGGGCCTAACTAGAGCTTTATAAAGTCTCAGAAGCACATCGCTGCTTTTATATTCCAACCCTCTTGAGATAAATGGCAACATTACATTCGCTTTCTTAATCACGGACTCAAACTGCAAGTTAACCTTTAAAGAATCCTGTACTAGCACTCCCAGATCCCTTTGTACTTCAGCTTCATGAATTCTCTCACCGTTCAGAAAATAGTCCATGCCTGTATTCTTTTTTCCAAAGTGCAAGACCTCGCATTTGCTCACGTTGAATTTCATCAGCCATTTCCTGGACTACTCTCCTAAACTGTCTAAATCATTCTGCAGCCTCCCCACCTCCTCCGTACTACCTGCCTGTCCACCTAACTTCGTATCATTGGCAAACTTCGCCAGAATGCCCCCAGTCCCTTCATCCAGATCATTAATATATAAAGTGAACAGCTGCAGCCCCAACACTGAACACTGCGGGACACCACTAGTCACCGGTTGCCATTCCGAAAAAGAGCCTTTTATCCCAACTCTCTGCCTTCTGTCAGACAGCCAATCCTCAATCCATGCCAGTAACTCACCTCAAACACCATGGGCCCTCACCTTACTCAGCAGCGTCCCATGAGGCACCTTATCAAAGGCCTTTTGGAAGGCTAGATAGATAACATCCACTGGGTTTCCCTGGTCTAACCTACTTGTTACCTCTTCAAAGAATTCTAACAGGTTTGTCAGGCACGACTTCCCCTTACTAAATCCATGCTGACTTGTTCTAATCTGACCCTGCACTTCCAAGAATTTAGAAATCTCATCCTTAACGATAGATTCTAGAATTTTACCAACAACCGAGGTTAGGCTAATCGGCCTATAATTTTCCATCTTTTGTCTTCATCCTTTCTTAAACAAGGGGGTTACAACAGCGATCTTCCAATCATCTGGGACTTCCCCTGACTCCAGTGACTTTTGAAAGATCACAACCAATGCCTCCGCTATTTCCTCAGCCACCTCCCTCAGAACTCTAGGATGTAGCCCATCGGGGCCAGGAGATTTATCAAGTTTTCGAACTTTTAGCTCTTCTAGCACTTGCTCTTTTGTAATGCCTACCATACTCAACTCTGCCCCCTGACTCTCCTTAATTGTTGGGATATTACTCATGTCTTCCACTGTGAAGACTGACGCAAAATACTTATTAAGTTCTTCAGCTACTTCCTTATCTCCCATCACTAGCCTTCCAGCATCAATTTGGAGCGGCCCAATGTCTACTTTTGCCTCTCGTTTGTTTCTTATGTATTGAAAGAAACTTTTACCATCATTTCTAATATTACTGGCTAGCCTACCTTCATATTTGATCCTTTCCTTCCTTATTTCTCTCTTTGTTATCCTCTGTTTGTTCTTGTACCCTTCCCAATCTTCTGATTTCCCAGTGCTCTTGGCCACTATATAGGCTGTCTCTTTTTCTTTGATACATTTCCTGACTTCCTTTGTGAGCCATGGCTGTCTAATCCTCCCCCGGATAATCTTTCTTTTCTTTGGGATGAACTTCTGTATTGTGTCCTCAATTACACCCAGAAACTCCTGCCATTGTTGCTCTACTGTCTTCCCCGCTAGGCTTTGCTTCCAGTCGATTTTCGTCAGGTCCTCTCTTATGCCGCTGTAATTACCTTTATTTAACTGTAACACCATTACATCCGATTTTGCCTTCTCTCTTTCAAACCGCAGACTGAACTCTACCACATTATGATTGCAGCCTCCAAAGTGTTCCCTTACTTTAAGATCTTTTATAAAGTCTGGCTCATTACAAAGCACTAAGTCCAGAATAGCCTGCTCCCTTGTGGGCTCCATCACAAGTTGTTCCATAAAGCCATCCTGTAAGTGTTCCATGAATTCCCTTTCTTTGGATCGACCGGCAATATTATTCACCCAGTCCACCTGCATATTGAAGTCCCCCATGATCACCATGACCTTGCCTTTCTGACATGCCCTATCTATTTCCTGGTGCATCTTGTACCCCTGGTCCTGACCACTGTTAGGAGGTCTGTACATAACTCCCAATATGGTTTTTTTGCTTTTGTGGTTCCTCAACTCCACCCACACAGACTCCACATCATCTGACCCTATGTCATTCAGTGCTATTGATTTAATTTCGTTCTTAACTAACAAGGCAACCCCACCCCCTCTGCCCACCTCCCTGTCTTTTCGATAAGTTGTAAATCCTTGGATGTTTAACTGCCAGTCCTGAACACCCTGCAACCACGTCTCTGTGATGCCTACCACATCATAATCATTCAAGATTAAGGTCCCATTCAAGGTCCCAGTGTACCCTCTCAAGTTTAGGTATCAACAGTCTATCCAACATCTCCCCCTATCAATTTTAAATGTTTCTACTGACTAGAGTTTCTTCCATTGTCACCATAGCCTGGCTAGCAGCTACCTCCTTGGTAAAAAGAAACCAATAGCTCTGGAAAATTGAACCCACAATGGCTAATGATGTCTTTTATCCATTCTTTCACTTGGTCCCTTGTTTGCTGTTCGAGAGGTCTACAACTTGCATGTTATTGATGATGAACAAAAACATAACTAATTTCTTTTGGTATTTCACAATTTAGTTTCAAATTTTATGGGTTTTTTTTAAAATAACAAACAATCAAAGGCATTTCAAAGGAACATCTCCTGCTCCATTCAGTCTGCTCAATTAGACAAACAAAAGGGCTAACCTTAAATCCACAATGGTGCTGGGGAAGGTGAAATGCTTAATCCATGTCGACAATAGCATGGAAAAGTATCAGAACTCATTATGTGGAAAATGACAACCATAGTGACAATCTGTCACTTTTTTTGGTGCCACAGCATGTCAGAGGACCATAGTGTACCAACCAGCAAGGCCATCTTGCTGACCCATTTTTCAGAGGAAAAAAAAGTCAGTGATTCTGTCCAGTAGCTTTCCCCTCAGGTTTCCACACCATCTGTGAAAAGTTAAGAACATTTCTAACTGGCAGCTCGTGATTTAGTTGTGATCAGAGTAATTTTATTGCAGGGAAATGAATCTAATTACATTCATTTTTCAAAGCGATGCTATCAAATGGAAATGAGAGGACAGTACATTACAACTTCGATGGGTGGATATCCATCTATCGGGTCCAATTTCTCATAATAAGTCACAATTGAATGAGCAAAGCCTATTTAAACTCATCGATCTCAGAGACCATGTACAAAATAGGCATGAATTTGACTCAAATCATTTAATCTCCAGAGGAAAGGGTGATGATGTTTCTTTCCACAATCCACAAGTAGCTTCAATAAATCAACAGAAAACCTAATTCATATAGAAGTAAAATCCTGTGGATGGTAGAAACCTGGAATTAAAACAGAACATGCTGAAGAAACTCAGCAAGTCTGACAGCATCTGTGGAGAGATCAACAGAGTTAATGTTTCAAATCCAGAATGACGCTTTCTTAGAGCTCCAAATACTGCATGAGTGGCAGATGCCTATTCATTGGCAAGTGGACTTTGACAAAACATTGCTGTCAAGAATGTACCTATTAGTGCTGATTGATAGTTAAAAAACAAGATTTGTTAAATTTTAAACCAAGCAAGTTGGCTCCGATTGGTCAGGACATTGCCTTGAGAAATGAACCAGCAAATGGCTGTCTCAGAGATAGCAAGAACTGCAGACGCTGGAGTCAGAGATAATGAAGTGTGGAGCTGGATGAACACAGCAGGCCAGGCAGCATCAGAGGAGCAGGAAAGTCGACGTTTCGGGTTGGGACCCTTCTTCAGAAAAATGTCCAGTGGCTTTCCCCTGAGGTTTCCGCACCATCTGTGCAAAATTAAGAACATTTCTAACTGGCAGCTAGTGATTTAGTTGCAATCAGAGATTTTCAGAAAAAGCCAGCAAATGGCTGTCACCTATTTTGTGTTGAAAAGGATGCAGTGCATGTACATGTTCAATGTGTCTGCAAAGAACAGAGTTCTGTGTACTAACACATGTAACTTCCAAAAAAGGCAAAGGTGCCAGCCTAATTGACTATCCTAAATTGGTTGTTTGCATAATTCCTCACACATTCGAGATTGTCCAGCAAATGTTGTTCAATTGCAGAATCACATCGAATGTTAGACACTGCACTGCAATCTTTACATTCAGAGGCTGACCAGTAGGCCCAGTACCTTCTTCGTTACTAAGGATGGTGGAACACAACAGAAAAAAAAAGATCCTTTGGCTTTTTGGCAAGAAGAAAGGCTTCAACAAAATGTGTCTACCGAACTATATTAATACGTCTGAATAAGCTTGACATAAATCCTGTCTGTTGTTGCTGCTACGACCAACATACAAGTTCAGGCCAAGAGGTTCAATATTTTTCTGAAGTCAGTGGAGCAGGTGCAGAACTCAGCTTCACAGCTGCTATCATGACATTAGTGCAGTAATGTGTGTAAACTTGGTGGTTTTCTTTACAACTAAGTGAATCAGGTTGTCGCTATTAATTTTAATAGCTTTGTGAGCACTTTTGTATTAGTTATCAATGTGTTCATGTGTGCTCTTCATAAATTCATTTCACCTTTTATTCTATTGATTGACTTATTGATTTACTGTTGTCACATGTACCAAAGTACAGTGAAAAGTGTTGTTTTGTATGTTAAACAGGCAGGTCATGCCAAATAAAGTGCATCAGGATAGCAGAACAGAGCACAGAATACAGTGTTACAGCAGGAGAGAAGGTGCACAGAGAGAGAGAGATCAGAAATAACATTTGAGAGGTCTGTTCAAAAAATCTGATAACTGCAGGGAAGAAGCTGTTCTTGAATCTATTTGTACACTTATTCGAACTTCTATATTTTTTGCCCAACAGAAGAGGGTGGAAGAATGCATAAGCAGGGTGGGAGGGGTTTGATTATGTTGGTTGCTTTCCAAAGGCAGCAGGAAATATAGATGGAGTCTAAACGTTTGATTTTGAGTGTATTGACTACGAATGTATTTATCAGTGTGTTATTGATCAGTTCATTTGTGTATCAATTTGTCTGTTGTAAATGTAATTTTATGCCACCCTATTAGTTATTGATGTATTTCTATGCGCTTCTGCATCATTTATAAATTTTATTTGTGTGCATTTCTTTCCTACTTTTCAACATATACACTTGTTTCATAGTTATTTCAAGTCCTTGGTCTCTCCTGCTGACTGAAAAACAACGGTTTTGCACCTAGAAGAGCAGTACTTATAACAGGAGACCATTCAGCCTATCAGGTCTGCACAAGTTCTTTTGATAAACACTCCAGCTTGTTTCAATCCACTACCTTTTCACAAAAGTACTCCATTTTTTCCATACTTCACGTTATTAATGGGATCTTGCCTCTTTATTGCAGTGTTTTCTGCAAGAATATTAAAGTGCTAGCACAATTAGAGCATCGACCAATGATCTCAGTATAAGAGATGGCAAAATGCTCCGGTAGTGGGAAATGGCACCATCGACTGCAGGCAACCACACATGTGTGCTCATTCGGGAATATGCATATGCATATGGTTCCAAACAAAATACATCATCATGTAAACTTTACACGTGACGTTGCAGGTAAATTTAGTCCTGCATATGCGCAGGGAAGCGCACGCAATTTTGCACTGGGTTTCAGTGGTGAGGAGAGAGAATGCTGGTTGTGGAACACAGGGGAATCCTATCAGAGGGAGAAGAGGCTCTGAAGCATGGGGGGAGGGTGAGAGAAGCACAACAAGGTGGGGTCAGGAACCAGAAACCCTCTTCCCCCTCTGTCTCCCTTCTTTCCCCCACTCTGTCCCATCCCAATCTCTCTCTCCCCCAGGTCACGCTTATCCCCTCAACTGCGCAGAAAGTGCATGCACTGATGTCAGCTAAAACACAGCCAAATAAATTATCCTTTTTGGACGTGATCTGAGTAAACCAGCAGTAGACATTAGCAGTTCTCTGTTTTGCTAAATCTGTCCTATCGTTGTAATCTGGACAGATTCAGCACAAGGGGAGATGACATATTACTTTCCATTAAATGCAATTCAAACATATAAAAGGGGCATGATGTCTTGACATGATAAAGAAGTGATCATGATTAAAACTTACTCCTCTGAGAAAACAACATCTATCCAGCATGAATTGCATTAGAATAAAGAATCTTCAAAAGGCCTTATAGGGAAGTTTTCCAGGAGACGTAACACTAAGTCATGCAGAACAAGATGTTCCAAATTTTCTTACTGATCTATAATGAATTGAGAAATTGGTTGGGATGCATCAGTTAACCTCCATCTCTTGGCTGAGAGGAATTGTCTGGAAAATTGGGCAGATCCTGTTCCTCATTGCATTTCAGTGACCCCTGGAGTGGAGTGAGGTTAAGAATGAGACCTGTGAAGTGAGCTAGCTCATTGAAGATCACTGTTTAGGCATTGGGTGAGGTGCTGCGCTACTTGAACCCCAATCTCACATTACTGCTTTCAAGTGAGACAGATAGAACCTTGGGGTCAGGGCAGACTGAACTGGAGTAAAGTAGTGAAGGGGCAGAAAATTAAATTAGAAACAGGTACAGCAACAGATAATTGCATGTGTGACAGCCTTTTAGTGTTTTTTTTGCTGAAAATAAAATGCTTTTGCACAGCTTTGAAACTCTCTAGTTCAAATATTGCTGCAATGGCTACCAACATTTGTTTAGGCTTAAATTCTTAAAAGGATAGCCAAGGATGTGAGGTACGTGTAACTGATGACTGTATAACCTTTCATTTTGGAACATCAGTTGATAGTGAAATCAACAGCCCTCAGGAAAACATATTGCACAACTCAAACACACCAGGTAAAGCCTACAAAAAGAGCTGTCAAAAACTGAGTTCACCAGCTTTCAGTTCTGGCCACCACCAGATTCTTCCACTAGGGTGATGGCCAAACTGCAACCAGAAGAAGAAGCATCTGTGTGGCACCTGAGACACAGCAGAGAACCTGATGGGGGTCCCCAGCAAGAACACTGATATTGACCTTCCTGAAACCAAGGGTCAGAGCCGGGTAAGTGAGTGGGGATGAGTGGGGATTCGAGTACTGCTCTGAGGCCAGGGTCCAAGCACAAAGATAATGCCAGCTTTCAGGCTTTAGGCTCAGACATGCAGAGGATGACTGATACGACTTGAAAATCAAAAATGCCATAATTTCAGCGCCGTCTCAGGAAATCATGAATTATTTTACTTTAAATACACATTTCTCTCAAATGTTATGGTACCTCTTGTGTTTCTGCCACCTCACTATTTACAAATTAACTGCTGCATTTGTCTACAAAATTAAAGTAACTACACTTGAAAAGTAAATTATCAGTTCTGACACACATTTAGATATCCTATAGACATAAAAAAGCATTCTATAAATATAACTGCTCTAAATGTGCATTGAAGGAATTCTACCTAATGGAAGGAGAACATGAAAAAATACAATCATTTTAAAGCACATCGAAGCCACTGTAACGAAATACTTCAAAGAACAGCTCTTAAATTCTTAGTTGGGCACTTTATTGAGATAACCAGTTCCTTATGGGATAAAAGTGCATTTCAAATTCTGTTCAGTACTCCTACAAAGAACATGTTTCTTTCTGTTCTATGTAGTAAAGGATGAATATGGGGCTCTGCTTTTTCAATTGTTTCAATATGTATCAGTTACTTTTGATCTTCAGTGAATTCCATTTACTAGTATCCTCATGTATTTTCTTCTCTCTTTCACCAGCCTAACTCAAAAAATCACCTCGCACTAATCCTGTGATTAGCAAATTTAGATGCATTTATACTGCAAGATTTGCAACAGTGTGAAGTGATTTCAGCTTCACGCCGACATTAAGTTTATGCAGTGAAAATGTAATGCTAAAGTCCAACTGGCTTTGAAGTTAGAATGAGGTTCTCATCTCCATCAAGTCCCAGTTCACTTTGTTCGGGTGTCCGGACAGGATGCAACTCTTGTTCACCTATATTTACAGTAACAGTAGCATATGTGCTGCACACAACTGCTTCACACCAACATGACACACACTGCTTTAAACTCTCTCATTTTTCCCGAATACAAATTTTCAATGAGAAAGCACGATTCAAATCTCCACTGCCAAATTTCTGAGGAACAATTAAGAACTAGTTACCATTGACGGAATAAATTAAATAGCCAATATGCAGTGACTGTCATATCAGTGGAAAGGCAGAAAGAAAGGGGAAAGAAAGAGAGAAAAAGAAAGAGCAAAGAGGAGGTACACTAATAAAAATGTCCATGAACAAAATGGGCAGCTGGCAAAGCTACCCAAACTTTCAAAGAATCACTGGACCCAAATGTTAACTCTACATTTTCTCTCTACAGATGCTGCCAGACCTGCTGAGCTTTTCCAGTAATTTCCACTTTTGTTGTTGTTGTTGGTAGCCGGCAAAGCTACACCAGCAAGAAAATATAAGTGCTTTTCTTCATGTGGCCAATATGCAACAATTCTGGAGACTGCATGTGTTAAATTTCAGCGACAAGTCAAGCACCAGTGTCAATTTTGATCATTCCCATTCATATCAAAAGTCATAGAATCTCTGCTCGGGGTGGTGGTTTCATCAATGCAATTCACCCAATGCAACCAAATTTTAAGCACATATTGTTGCAAAGTTGCGTAGACTACTTATGAATTGGAAGTCAGGAAGTTAGAATTTGTTTGTAACACTGAGAGAGGGGAAGAGTACATTGTCCCTTTAAGAGGTAAATTGCTTTTCTAAGCTTGGAGATATAGACAAAAATGTCTGCAAACAGCTGTAGATGCACAGGCAATTCTGAAATTGAAATATATGTATCAATTGGCTGTGTGTTTGGAAACCTAGTCTTGTTTAGATGTTAACACAACCGCCTTGAATATCAGCCAATTAATTTAAACCAGGCAGTTAGAGACAGAAAACCAATTGAATATAAATCTGATGCTATTGACAACCTGGGAACAATTCTATGAAAGGAAAATTGACAGGTCATCAAGGGTATATAAGAAGAGGTTTTTTTGAAAATCAGGGCGAAAGTGAACTGCCATCAGAGGAGTAAAACTCTGGCTCTCAGAGAAATCTTTAAGCTTTTTGATTAAGCACCATCTAAAAGGTACCACGGCACTCTTAGCTAATATTCCTGATGTCAGAATTCAACAGAGAGAGGCGTTCTTGGTGAGGATCAGCAGAGAGGGCGCAGAGCATTCCAGAAGACGCATCCTGACTGTAGTTTTGAGAGTCTAAGGTCTAATTTTTTTTTCTTATTACTTTGATTTATATAAGTGGGACTTATATTTATTGGAACAGCATAACATTAGAATTTTGTTTTATTGGAGAATAGTTAGTAGTTAAGGGGGAATGGTTTGGTTTGTTAATAGTACTGTAAATTTGTTCACTGTTAGAGTTAGGTAAATAAATTGTTATTTGTTGATTATACAGTGACTGTCAGGAGTTCATTTCATTTAAAATCCCCTTTCTAACAGATTATGAGGCAAGACGAGCTTCTTTGGGTGCTTCACTTTTAATTATCAGAGGAGTTTGAACTCTTTTCCATAACAATATTAAGTCCAACATAAATTGACTTCCTGCAATCTTGACTGTTGATTTTAAGATAATGGTTAGAAGTCAATCCCATGCACAAACTTGGCCATGGTCCAGATTGAATCTGTGAGTATGGTGAATTTCTGCCAAAAGCATCTATTTAAAGTAGGAGAAAGTTCAAGTTCACCTTTTCTTTTTAAGAGCAAAAGCGCTGTATTCATATTTTCGAGACTGTAATCTTGCACCTAGATTGCTGCCCATTAATATGTAAGGCCATTTTTGTATGCAACTGTAGATTCAAACGTAGCAAACCTATCATTTACATGGTGGAAATATGCAATGGGTAGGAGGCTAGGAGTGACTTATCAAAAGGCTTTTTTTTTGTGAAAACTGATGGAAATATAGAACATAGAACATAGAACAATACAGCGCAGAACAGGCCCTTCAGCCCTCGATGTTGCGCTGACCTGTGAATTAATCTAAGCCCATCCCCCTACACTATCCCATCATCATCCATATGCTTATCCAAGGACTGTTTAAATGCCCCTAATGTGGCTGAGTTAACTACATTGGCAGGCAGGGCATTCCACACCCTTACCACTCTCTGAGTAAAGAACCTGCCTCTGACATCTAAATATGAGTGAGAGTTAATCATAGGGCATCCCCTAGATCCCATCCATAAATGATACTGTGTACTTTCAAATTTACCATTCTTCAATATGCTAACTGAGAAATCTGTGAACGCCTTCGGTGCTATTGACTACATCCAGCCCACCTTGACTGATAACAACAAGGTGATTTGCCAGCTTGTGTTTTTTCCACAGCAATACTGAAATATAACTAATTTATTAAGAAACTGCAAAGTGTACACCAGTGAAACCAGTACTTCTGTATTTAACCATTTTTAATGATTGCAAATCAAGTTATTTGTATGTGGTAGATTTTATACTTAACCTATTTTCAGCTGTATCAGTTAAACTGTCCAATTTATCACACTCTAAAACATGAAATAATTTTTGATGCAAATAAAGAAAGAGTAAAGTTCTATGCAAAACCCTTGTTTCATTGAAGATGTTTTGTTCAGTAATATATATATAACTTTGAGTAGAAATGTGAACCTTAATTTTAATTCACACTTAGGTTGCACAGGGTGCCTAAAGCAGAAACACTACAGTGTAATGTTTATGGGCCGAATGTTATGGCTTTTTGGCTATGTCCAAGTTGCAAAGGGTTTATTGGCAGGCCTGTCACCACAAGACTTAGCGTGATTTTTCTTTCCATCCTATCAAGCTCATTAAATTAATTACTTACTCTGCTCCTATTGTGTCTCTTACATGTGGTTTCTGCCCCATCATACGATGCTTCATCTCCAGAACAACTCACCACTCAACAGATCTCAAGGATTTCAATGGTAACACATGTGCCCATACCATCTCCAAAAGCCCATTATTGTTCATGTAATATAATCCATGCAGGTCATAGACTCCCTACACTGTGGAAGAAGGCCATTTGGCCCATTGGTTCCACACCAACCCTCCGAAGAACATCCCACACAGACCTACTTCCTACCCTATTCCCGTAACTCTTCACTTACCATGACTAATCCACCTAGCGTGCACATCCCTGGATACTATGGTTCATTTAGCATGACCAATCCACCTAGCCTGCACATCCCTGGACACCATGGGTAATTTAGCTTGACCAATCTACCCATCCAATCATTGGACCTGTGGGAAGAAATTGTAGCAGCTGCAGGAAACCAATTCAGGTGCGGGGATAATGTGCAAACTCCACATAGACAAGTACTATTATCCTGGAGTAGCATTACATAGTTATTGACAACTGCCCTGAACATGGCAGGCAGGGAAAAATCAGTGCATTGTTTTGCGGGCAAGGTTCTGGAGGTCCTGCTATGTGGGGTGGCTCACAGACAAGACTTCCTGTCCCATCAGGACCAACAGTTGAGTCTATAATTACCAGAGCATGCCAGCCCGGTCAAAGATTGCCACCTGGAGGAAAGTCCAGCACTGGAGGAAGAACATCAATGACTTTCTACCCTCTGCCAGCACAAGTCACTCCTAAATCTCAAACTTACTCTATCTTTGTGACATTACCTTTTCCCCCAAGATTCATGCTCTACCACACTCACTCTTGCCTGCAACACCTTATATCACTCCCTGTCACACACAGTAACCTCAAACACCATTAGCACTGCACACACTCTTGGCTGGCAGAGCACTTCCACACCCGCACCAAGAGTAGCAGTTGTGTTACTGACCTTCATTTTCAGAAATCTCTGTCTCTTATTCCAGGAGGCAAACAGCCAACAATAAGGCAAAAAGAGTCAAGATGCGTGGGGCATTGACTATCATTCAGCTCCTCACTCCTTATGAGGAGAGGATCCTGACAGTGACTGCCCCAAGCAACTGGCATCAGAGGCTCCTGTCCAGGAACACGAGTGAAGGCCATTCCCCTTGACTTGCTTGTGACCTGCTGAAAACTGGTAAGTTTCCTGGTTTTGCATCTACATGAAATGACATGACAAAATAGTAGTATTTTGAGCCAAGTACTGTAGCTTGTAGGATTGACCAAAAATCCCCATCAACTAAAATACTGGACAAGGCCCTGGACTCTTCTAAAATCTAAAACTGTAGACAAAATGCTGAGCTCAGGCTGCAACAAATACACACAGAACCAGAACAATTTCTGACTGGGGCTATTGTTCAGCCTGGAAGTCCAGTTTACACCTCCATTCTAAGAGAACAACCCACCAAACCTAGCACTCTGGACTGAAACTAACTTTTACACCTCAGGCTACCCAACACTGACTGAATGGCTCCTATACAGATAGCAGAAGTTCAACTTCAATCAATATTCATTTACACATACTCTTAACTATTGGGAAGCCTACTGACTTTAAAGAGAGCACCAGTAACACAGGGCAAACCCAGATTTGGTGCAAAGATAAGAGGCCCACAATTAGTATAACCACAGGGCCTGATCTCACCTGGGAGCTATCCCCACAGTATCTCTAGAAGAGGGATCCGAAGGAACTATCTCCCCTAGAACTCTCTGCACAGCTATCTCCAGAAGAGGAATCCCAAGCAGCTCTCTTCCAAAGAGCTGTTC
Organism: Ginglymostoma cirratum; assembly: GCA_024137785.1. Lineage (NCBI taxonomy): Eukaryota > Metazoa > Chordata > Chondrichthyes > Orectolobiformes > Ginglymostomatidae > Ginglymostoma > Ginglymostoma cirratum. The sequence continues at coordinate 12,590,905 of JAHRHZ010000024.1, forward strand.
CCTAGCAGGCATTCCAAACAGCGATCTCCAGAAGAAGAATTCTAATAGCTAACTCCTGCAGCTATTATCTCCAGAAGGGAATCCAAAAAGCAATTCTGAAACCTAGCAACACAGGCTTGTTCTGAGCCAGGAAAGCCAATGGCATCCGATCACAACCAGCAGACCTAAGAACCGACAACCTCTAAAAATCACCGACTTGACAAACACCATAAGGCCTCAGACAGAGGTAGTAAGAACAGCCGATGCTAGAGTCAGAGATAACACAGTGTGGAGCTGCAGGAACGCAACAGGCCAGGCAGCGTCAGAGGAACAGGAAAGCTGACGTTTCAAGTTGAATTCTTGAGAATTTCTGAAGAATGGTCCTAACCTGAAACGTCAGCTTTCCTGTTCCTCTGATGTTGCCTGGTCTGCTGTGCTCCTCGAGGCCTCAGGCACTCCCGAGGTCAAAAGCCACCCGCAAATCCACTAGAAAGTAAGGAAAACCAAGTACTCACCTGATAAATCCACTACACATTCTACTGCATTAGCAGACTCAACCCAGACTGAAGGTCTACACCGTCCAGAGTCTTTAACGAGGCACTGGATGTGGCATGCGGGAACAGCCAGCTGTACTTCAACATCACATTTTTCCCCAGTGGTGAGCTCAAATACCCAAGAACCCAAAGTTTCTAGCCTAGCTAGCAGGTCAGGGAAGGCAGGTGGTGACAGTGCAGGGATTCCAAGGGTAGGAAGTCTGATTAAAATTTCTACGATTAAAGCAGTTTAGCTTCTAGTAGTGTTTAACCTTTGTTTAATTTAACAGTGTATCTAATTACTGTCTTCTGTATAGTTGAGTCCATATGGTCACTGTTTATTGCATTTGCCTTTATTTCTTGTATTATACTTCCTTTTTATATTTAGAAACGTAGAAGATAGGAGCAGGAGGAGGCCATTCAGCCCTTCGAGCCTGCTCTACCATTCACCACAATCATGGCTGGTCATCCCACTCAATAGCCTAATCCTGCTTTCTCTCCATAACCTTTGATCCCATTCGTCCCAAGTGCTGTACCTAGTCGCCCCTTGAATACATTCAATATTTTGGCATCAACTACTTCCTGTGGTAATGAATTCCACAGGGTCACTACTCTTTGTATGAAGAAATGGGTCTTTATCTCCATCCTAAATGGTCTATCCTGAATCATCACACTGTGATCCCTGGTTCTGAACACACCCACCATTGGGAACATCCTCCCTACATCTAACCTGTCCAGTCCTGTTAGAATTTTATATGTCTCTTAAGAGAACCCACTCCCACATTCATCTGAACTCCATCAAAAACAATCCTAACCTAGTCAGTCTCTCTTCCTACATCAGACCCCATCCCCAGAATCAGCCTGGTAAACCTTCGCTGCACTCCCTTGAGCAACAGCATCCTTCTTCAGAAAAGGAAACCAAAACTGCACACTATATTCTAGGTGTGGCCTTACCAAAGCCCTGTACAACCGCAACAACATAGCCCTGCTCCTGTACTCAAAACCTCTCGCAATGAAGGCCAACATACTATTTGCCTTCTTTACTGCCTGCTGCACCTGCATGCTTACCTCCAGCGACTGATGCACAAGGACACCCAGGTCCCGCTGCACACTCCCCTCTCCCAATTTACAGCCATTCAGGTAGTAATTTGCCTTCTTGTTTTTGCTTCCAAAGTCAATATCCTCACATTTATCCAAATTATACTGCATCTGCCATTGATTTGCCCACTCACCCAACCTGTCGAGATCATGCTGAAGGATCTCTGCATCCTTGTCACAGTTCACCCTCCCACCCAATTTGGTATCATCCGCAAACTTTGAGATGTTATATTTTGTTCTCTTATCCAAATCATGAAGATATATTGGGAGTAGCTGGGGTCCCAGCACCGGTCCTGGTGGCACCCCAATAGTTACTGCCTGCCAATTTGAAAAAAGACCCACTAATTCCTACACTTTGTTTCCCCTCTGCCCTTTTACCCTGAAACATCTGTCTACGGCTTTCTTCATTTCACATTCTTAAATAGGTCCAGTGTCAGAACCAAGCATCTGGCGGTGAATCAGACCACTTTAAAATCAGCAAATTACTGATCACAAACCAAAACTCTGCAGGCTGAGGGGGCAATGTATAAAAAGGCGAGACAATACCAGCCAGAGATACTGTGAGTATCCAGGTTAGTCAACCCGGGTCAGCACTATGACAGTGAGTGAAGAAATGTAACGTGGTCCAGTCCATGAGCAGGGTATGTCCCTCTGGGCACATAGCGTCCTTCCTGTAGCATTACGATAATATTTGCTAGTGCAGCTTTGAAGTACAGAAGCATTCTATAAATAACTTGGAGATGTGCCAAGAAGGTTTTTAGAGGGTTGCACATGTCCATACTAATGCCCATGGAGGTGTGATGTGTGTGGCCAGTGCCCATGCAGCATGACCTGAGATGCCATGCCTCTCATAATTTTATATACTTCTATCAGATTGCCCCTCAGTCTCTAACGCTCTAGCAAAAACAAATCAAGTTTATCCAACCTCTCCTTATAGCTAATGCATTCTGATCCAGGCAACACCCTGGTAAACATATACATAAATTTCTGGAAAAACTCAGCAAGTCTGGCGGCATCTGTGGAGAGAAATTAGAGTTAATGTTTTAGATTCAGTAACATCCAGGTAAACCACTTCTGTACCCTCTCCAAAACCTCCATAACCTTCCTACAATGTGGCGACCATAACTACACACAATGATTATCCCAAAGATAACACTGTGTGGAGCTGGAGGAACACAGCAGACCAGGCAGCATCAGAGGAGCAGGAATGTTGATGTTTCGGTTTGGAATCCTTCTTCAGAAATTCTGATTTCTGAAGAAGGGTCCCGACCCAAAACATCATCTTTCCTGCTCCTCTGATGCTGCCTGGTCTGCTGTGTTCCTCCAGCTCCACACAGTGTTATCTCTGACTCTAAGTATTGGCAGTTCTTGCTATCTATAATTATCCCAAAGATTTTTTTTTCCAGAAATGAGCCTGCCCTTTAGTTTGGCTTGCATGTCTTGCTGCCATTTAATGGCTGCTGGGCCATTAGTTGGTCTAAGGTCGGCCTCCTTTCCTCAACAAAAAGATTGTTCCCTCTCTTGTCCTCGCAGTACCACTGCTGGAACTGCAGTGAGTTTTCAAGGGATGTGAGCTGTGATGGAGTTGGACTCCAAGACAAATCCAAGATTTCACTGAAGCCAGGCTGTCGGGTCTTGGTGAGGTTAAGTGACGTGCATGGGAAACTTTTATGGACAGGGTTGGTGAGGGGGATGGGGGATCGTCAGGATGGGGGTTGAAAGTAAAAGTTTGAGAAAGTAGCCTCACTTTGGCATAGGTGGGTCAATGAGGCAGAAACCCCACCCACACACCGTGATCAATCACCAGTCCACTGAGAGTAATGGGACAGAGTGGGCACAGCAACCTCACAAGAGATAGAAGAAGGCTGTTAAGTAGCCATTAATTGACTGCTTAAGGGCTTCAATTTGTCCACAGGCAGGAGAGCCACCTAATGTCTCCCTTGGCAGGAGTAAAACTGCAGTGAGGGTGAGGATAGTTAGGTAGGTCCCACAAACGGCGTCTCTATCTTGATGCCCAATTTTACAGTTGCACATGGACCTTGTCACCCAAGCGAGGGGCCATTAAAATTCACTGTATTAAGTTATTGACATACAGAGTTAATGACTCTATAGATCGCTTCAGCTTCCACTCATTTCTTTTCAAGAAGGTTTAGTCATTTCTCTGTAGGTAAATACTGTCTTCATTACCAAGGTCCAGTGCGGACTGGAGGCGAGGTGCCAACGTAGTCTGGATTGGATGATTGTCCTGAACTTTTATTCCTGCTATTCTGGACATTTTATATCTCTATCTTCTAAGATCTTGTAATTGAAGAAGCAGTACCTATGAATCCTTGTACCTAAGATGGCACTTTAAATGGCGTCATATAAACATTTCACTGTACTTATTTGAGTACGTAACAATAAAGCTGATTCTAATCCTAATACACTTCCCTGGAATGATGGTATCGTCACTTTCTTCTCACTCTTATCCAGCATGCTCTTACCATACTTTGTTTCCACTATCACCATGACTGCTACTGTTAAACAATGCTCAGACTGAGTTTACAGTTTGGTTTCAATCAATTGTGAATCAATTCCCAACCTGAATAACGGGACTGAATCATTGTTTTAAATTTTCTGTACGGAACATTTACCATTTTATTGAACAAATGTTGAATATTTGACTTATTCCAAATAATTTTAACAGCTGGGTTGCAATTTTACACGTAGTGATGAGTGGACATTAAAATCTATAGGTTAATATTAGCCTGAAACATGTCCATTGCACAAGTATGGAAGAAATTTTCAAGCTGGGCAATTTCATTGTCCACTTAACTTCCATCGAAAACCAAACCTCCAGTGACCAACGATACGTTTAATACCGGTACTGATAGTCCTTATTTTTTTTGAAACAAGTTTAAACTGAAATGGAAATATCCCAGCTGCTCAGCAATTTTTTTGTTTGATTTTTATTGTCAATGGAAGATTAAGAATACTTTTGGCTGATATTTTCCAATATTTCCATACCATATGCTACCAATTTTTAATAAGTCACAATTGAATTAGCACTTATAATTTGCTGTAATACTAGACCTACATGATGGCTTAAGAATAAGTTTGCCATGTGAAATGAACTTTTAAATTGTGGCAATGAAAAAGATGGCTTTCAAGAGATGAGTGTTACAAGGGCAGCATGTATTGCCCACCCCTAGTTGTCCTTGAAAACTGGTGGTGAACTGCCTTCTTGAACTGCCGTTGTCCACCTGGTACAGATACTTGCACAATGCTAATAAGAAGAGAGTTCCAGGATGTTGACCCAGGGATACATGAGGCAAGGTAATATATTTCCAAGTCCAAATAGTGTGTCACTTGGAAAGGAACTTGTAGGTGATTGTGTTCTCATGTATCACCTGCCCTAGTCCTTCAAGATGGTCGTAATGGTGGATATGAAAGGAGCCTTGGTGAATTTCTCCAGTGCTTCTTGTAGTTGAGACACACTGCAGCTGCTGAGTATCACTGGTGGTGGAATAGAATGTTTGTGACTGTGATGCCAGTCAGGTGGGCCGCTTTGGCTTCTACTATGTCAAACTTCATGAGTTTTGATGGAGCTGCACTCATCCAGGCAAGTGGGAATTATTTCATCACTCACCTGACCTGTGCTTTGTAGATGGTGGACAGTTAAAGATCAGTTATTTCCTGCAGTATTCCTTGGCTCTGTGCTGCTCTTGTAGTCACAGTATTTATATTGCCAGTCCAACTCATTTTCTGGTGAATGATAACCCAAAGAATGTTAATAGTGGGGGTTTCAGCAATGATAATGCCATTGAATGTCAAGGGGTGATGAATAGATTCTCTCCTGTTGGAGATGGCTATTGTTTGGTATTTATGTGGCTCAGATGCTCCTTCCTACTTGTCAACACAAACCTAAATATAATTCAAGTCTTGCTGCATTTGGGCATGGACTGCAGTATCTGAGGAGTCACAAATGATCTTGCACACTACATAAGCATCAGCAAACATTCTCACTTTTAGACTTATGATGGAAGGAATGTCATTGATTAAGCAGTTGCAGATCTTTGGGCCTCGTACAGGACGCTGAGGAACTTCTTTAGTATGTCCTGGAGATGAGATGACTGACTTCTAACAACCACAATCATCTTCCTATGTGCCAGGTATGTGGCAGGGCTGCAGAGCTCAGATCTGAAACATTGGTTATAGACTCACTTGGCACTGTCTATAGGTCGCTGCTTACATGTTTTGGCATGCAAGTTGTCCTGTGTTCTAACTTCAGCCAGGTTGGCGTCTCATTTTTAGGTGTGCCTGGTGAAACTCCTGGAATGCCCTCTTGCACTCTTACTTGAACCAGGATTGCTTTCCTGGCTTGATGTTAATGATAGAGTAGGGGACATGCCAGACCATGAGGTTGCAGATTGTGTTCAAATCTAATTCAGCGACTGCTGATGCTCCATGTCACCTCAGGGATGCCCATGAGGTTGCCAGGTCATTTCAAACTCTACACAATTTATCACGGTGATAGTGCCACACAATATAATGGTGGGTATGCCAGTGTCAAGACAGGACTTTATCACCACAAGGCTTGTGTGGTGGTTGTTCTTATTAATATTGCCATTGACAGTGAGGATGAGGTCAAGTATGCTTCTCACTCCTGTTGATTCCGTCACTACCTGCCACAGTCCCAGTTTAACAGTTATTTTCTTTGCACAGTGCACATTTTGCATCCTTACCACCCTCAGTGTGTCCTCCAAGTAGTGTTCAATCTGGTGGAATACTGATCCATGTGCCAAGGGGATGGGTGAGGTACTTGGTATTCAGGAGGTTTCCTTGACCATTTTTGACCTGAAGAGACTTCATAGCATCTGGAGTCAATGTTGAGGCGTCCTCCTGACTGTATACCGCTGTGCTGTCCGGTCTGCCACTGGTGCAGGACATACCAAGGTGATAGTGCTGTCTGAGGCAGTGTGTTAAGGTATGATTCCATGAATATGAACCTGAGAAACTAATGCTGAACTTTTCTGTCAGACAGCTCTCCCAATTCTCCCACTAATCCCCAGATGTTGGTCAACAGATTATTTCTCTAGCTAAAGAATATTAGTGAACCAGGTGGGTTTTCATTACATTTTTTTTGGTTTTCATTTGTCTTTTAATTCCAGATTTTTACTGAATTCAGGTCCCACCACCTGGTGTTGATTCAAACCCAGGTCCCCAGACATTATCTATGTCTCTGAATAAACAGTCAAGTGAAAGCACCATTATGCCATCGTCTCCCATGATGCCACTCAGTCAAGTATTGCCTCGATGGCTTAGCCCACGCACTCTCTCTCTCCCCACCCACCACACACACACACACACACACACACGCGTTAATCTATGGGATGAATTTGTATTTGCAGACACATTCTACATAGTTCAAAAAGCACACAATTTACAAACAGTCAGTCAAATGTGGCATTTTATAATTTCCTACTTCAGAAATAAAACCAGTCTGACTCCAAACCATAACATAAACAGATTCTAGACAAGGCCTCACACCTGCCATGCATTGTTTGATCTAAAATGTCACCTCTTCCTTACACCGATAAAACCTTTAGTTGTCTCAGGACAGTGACTTAAAAACAATTAGGGGATTTACATATTTTCATATTTGTCAATTAAAACCTTTTATGTATAAATTCTGTGACAGATATTACCTCTCTGACTAACACCTGAAGAAGGAGCAAAGCTCCGAAAACTTTTGTTTTCAAATAAACATGTTGATCTATAATCTGGTATTGTGTGATTTCTGACCTCATGAATCGAAATTAGTTATCAAGTTCAGCAAATAAGTTACAGCATCTGTACTGTACCTCACAAGGGAGGAGAATACTCAGGAAGAAGAGAGAGTTAAAGGAAAATAGTAACACCCCTCCTGACCCCTCACAGCCTTTCCACACCATCTGCAGGGCTTAACCCAGGAGTCTGATCTAATACATAAAATACTCTCCACTTATCATTGGTAACTCGTCCAATGACACTCATAGAACCTGACACAATCCATTAGAAAGCAACCCAACTGACTGGAACTCCATCCCTAAGTATTGACATCCACCTCTACATATTAGTAGTAACATGTATCATCAACAATAGCACTGACTGCTACAGTTCACCAAGGCATCTTCAATAGCACTTCCGAAACTGGCAACTTTTACCATATAGAAAGCAAGAATTTTAGACACATGTAATCACCACCACCAGCCTGTTTGCCTGCAAACCAAGCACCATAGTGATTTGGAACTATATCACAGTTGCTTCATGTTGCTGCATTAAATCCTAGAAATTCTTTTTTAACAGTGCCGTAGGTGTATTTATATCAAATGGACCGAAATGGTTCAAGATGTTAGGTTGTTTCAACTTTATAATATGATGGAGAATTTGACAGAAGCAAATAATGCTAGCCTTGACAGTGAGCTCATAATCCATTAACAAATAAAAGTAACTTCACAGTGAATTTCACCTCACTAGGTTTTCCCATATTATGAAACAAAGAATTTCAGCATCTCAGGAAAATGTCACTACCTTCAAAGCTGGATTTGACTCTCATTTCAAAATTGTACAAGTCCTGACATTTATCATACAAACATGTTTCTGATAGTCCCATGTACTATCCCTTTTAACATTGATGGAACTTTGGCTTTGGTACCCCTGTATTTCCCCCTTGTGAGAATGTGTCTTGACTGTTGCCAAACCAACTTCTGCTTAAAATTAGTGTATTGTTTTGTTACGGTTTTGGCTGTCAATCTTCAATTCCAATTCTCTTTGGATAGATGCATCTGGACCTAACTGAAATTAAGACCCATCCAATCAGGTATTTTTGGTCTAGATTGACTCTTGCCCTTTTCCTAAACTTTAAAATCTAATAATGCATATATCATATATTGTGTATGTGCACACATAGGTATAATACTATGGTCACTTCCCCAAAATGTTCTGCTATTGACTCTTGACCCACCTCATTCCCCAGAACTAAATCTATTGATATGTCCAGAAGCATACTGATCCTGAAAATTCTTCTCAACACATTTCTTCCTAAATTCTTCTTCCTCTCTGCCCTATTTACGAAAACAATCATAATCTATATTGGTTCTAGTCTACCAGCCAATTAAAAACCCATTCCACTTGTGGAAACAGTCTGATTATTTCAGGTTATTTACAAATGAGTCACCATCCATACTTTGTTAGAGCACGGTTAGCTTCAAATCCTAAGTTTAACACTAACATTACCCTCAGCCAAAATCAACAACTAAACAAGGCAACAAGGCAGACTGACCAATCACACAAAGCATATTAACTTGAATCCTGGTTGTGTATATTATCAGGGCATATCCAGAACAATTATCATTAAATGCTCAATAAAAGGGAAAGGTCATCAGAATGAATACATGTCTCCATTAACAGAGCCCTGATGCAGTTCAATCCTGGCCTCAAATTGCTGTAGACATCTTAATTTGCATTTACATGAAAATGTAGCAAATTCTTGAAACTGTTAATGGCAAGCTTTGGTTTTTCTATGGCTCAGTGATGAGCATCACAAATCATCCATCAATTTGTTATAATTTGCAACTCACACCGTAGCTTTCACTTGCCTTTTATGACTGGATTTTTAAAAGATTAATTTGGCAGAATATCGTGGACCAACCCTGATAGCTGCAGAACGTGGCAGTTGAAAAACTGAAAAAACGTTATTAGAAGATCTTGTAGCAAAGAAGCCATTCTGTCCATCATATATGTGCCTGCACTTTCTAAAACTCTGTAGACTTACTCACAACCGTTTTTGGCTAACCCTGACTCTACAATTTAATCCTCTCCATGTACACGCCCAATTGCTTTTGAAATTATTTAAATTATTTTAGAGCAACAGTGGGGTCTGTCCTTACCTTATGTGAGCTGACCCCAAGCTGGAAGGGTGAGCAAGGATATTCTGACATGGTGATTAGTTGTCCATTGTCCAATGGTTAGAAAACCTCAAACGGATGATTCATATCGCATGAAATACCAACTCCTAAAAATATATTTTATCAACAAGGACTCAGGGTCAAAGAGCAGACTCATCAAGTAACAGTATTTGCCAGGCAGCTGCCTTCTCCAGATGGAAAATAAACCAGAAGAAGAGGAAAAAGACTCGGGAAAGAGATCCTAACACTTTGGCTCCAGAGCAGGATGCTGCCTTCACGATCTTAATGAGATAAACGCAATCTGTGACCATAGCCTGTGTATCTTCTAATATTAGAAAAACCATTCCCGTTTATCACATGTTGTATGCTCTTTCTGCCTAACGAACTCATATACAGATCTAAATTTCTGCTCCTTAAACTTCATAATCTTTCTGGAAATTGCTCAAAAATGGTTGTTTGCCTATTTCTAGGTAACTATGACACTGAATCCAAAATAGTACAAGATGAAGCAATGATTTACTTCTACATCTGTTCAGAATGCAGTCTCCACCACATTGGGAAGACCACACAAAGACTGGAAACTGTGCTCAGTCTGCAGCACAAGGCCAGTGTTCTGGTTGTTTGCCATTTAATAAACTATATTACTCTCAGACTCACATTTCTATCTGAGGTCTGCTGGAGTGTCCATGCAAGCAGGATGAAAAACACCTTACTTTCTGTTTGGGCGCTTTATAGTCTTCTGAACTCAATATTGTGTTCATTAATTTCAGACCATGAAATCTCTATACCATTTTGCTACCACAGTCCTCTGCCATAAACTTCAAAGTGTCCAGAGCTTTCAGCAGAACTGACCTTTATTCTGCCATTAACACCTACTATTGGGAACATGGGTTCATAGAACAGAAGCATGTCGTTTAGCCCTCAAGCTTGTACTGTCATTCTAGATGATGGCTCATCATCTATCTCAACACTATATTGCTGTGCTAATCCCATATTCCTTGATTTCATTAGTAATAAATAAATTTACCAATCTCTATTTTGAATTTACTTAATTACAACGCTTCTAGTGTAGAGAATTCTAAAAATTTATGCACTGAATGTAGAAATTCTATCAGTCTTAAATGGCTTGTCTTCATTCTGAGACTGTGACCCCAGGTTCTAGACCTCACAGCTCCCAGTGGAAAAATCCTTCCTGCATCACCTTTGTCTATTTGTCAAAATATTGCCCATGAGTGTGTCTCTCATTCCTCTAAATTTCAGAGAATCTGGGCCCAGTGTCTTCCAACAGTTCTCACAGAATGGCCCCACCATCCCAGGAATCACCTTGTGAATCTCTGCTAGAAAGCCTCTATGGCAAGTATACCCTTCCTTCAGTAAGGAGATCAGTATTGCGTACAGTACTATTCTATGTAATTGAACCAAGATTCAATGTAATTGCTCCCAGCGGCAAATTAGCACTCACTCTTGACCGATCCCTCTTCTCTTACCACTTCCTTTGAGTTTTATTCGGTGAAATCTGTGATCTCCAATTTCCTTCACCCTCTAATGAACTCTTGACATTTATTTCTGTTCAAGTTGCTCATCCCCACCTTTATCTAAGAGAGGAAACCAATTGCTTTGCTCCTTCTTTCGTTAAATTTGAAAGAAAAGTCATGTTGGACTTCAAATATTAGGTCTGATTTTTATCTTGCCAGAGATATTGCCAATCCTGTTGAGTTTCTCCTGCACTTGCTGTTTTTATTTCAGATGTCCAGTATTTTGCTTTTACTATGGAATTTATATAATATTCCTTCTCCATGTTATTCCTTCAAAAGTGCATTAATTCACACTCATCCATACTAAACTGCGTCTGCCATGTGTCTGCCCATTCGCTAGGCTTTCTGTGTCCCCCTATCGCCTGTTATACTACCAAGTTTTATTTTTTAAATATAAAATCATCCATGAGATATGATCAGCTCTGATGGGAGTAGCATTTATTGCTAATCCCTACTGTCCTCAAGAAGGTAATGACGAGCTGACATTTTGAATCACTGCAGTCTGTTAGCTATAGGTACACCCACAGTCTTGTGAGGGAGAGAGATCCAGAACTTTGACCCAGGGACAGTTAAGGAACATGGTATATTACTAAGTCAAGATGGTGAGTTTCTTAGAGGGGTGTATGCATGTGGTGGTGTTTCCAAGCGTCTGCTGCCATTGTCCTTCTAGATTGTAGTGGTCGTGTGTTTGGAAGTGGTTATGTCTGACAAGCCTTAGTCATATGCAAACTTGTATCTTATATCCAAGTCGAGATAATTTTTATACAAGAAAATAATGATCTTCACATGTATCATTAGGAGTCTTATTCAGTCAGTAAAACATCGAATCGTCACAACGTTCTGACAGTTCTTCCTGAGCCAATTAAGTATCTAATTTACACTTTCCACAATGCCAACTCTGCCCATTTAAATTCATTTGTTTTTATTTTGTTGTCTATTGTAACACATCAAAATCTTAATTTTATCACTGTCCTGAATATATTTTAAGTGATTGAAGCAATGATATTTTTATATCAATGTATGTCTGAGAGAGCTCAAAGCAATCAGAAGTAAAAATAATTTAAACATTATTCAAGTTTTCATCAAGTATCTGCAATTTTCAAAATGAATACATTTATTTCAACAGAAAACCGTACTCATATGGAACACGGTAGAGTGCAGACAAATTAGCTTAATATTTTCTCAAGTGTTTTAACTTCATTAAGGACACTTTCACCTTGAACAAACAGAGCACATTTGGTATTCCTGGTCTTTGCCTCATGATGTAGAAACAAAGTATTCATCTAACTACAGTGGATCAGGAAATCAAAGCGGCGTAGAACTCATTCATGCCCAATCTTTGATGTTGAAAATCAGGTAGAGAAAATGGAACATACTTCTGCACATATCATTGCCACGACTGTAGTGTGGCCAAGAACAGCTCCTGCATGCGCTTGTTTTCAATTTCATTGCAAGTGTCTTTTACATATCCCAGGATCTGAGTATCATATAAGAACATAAGACATGGAGTAGGAGTAGGTCATTCAGCCCCTGAAGCGTGCTCCACCATTTAACTAGATTGTGAATGGTTTTCTGCTTCAATGCGATTTTCCCCACACTTCTCCCACTTTCTTTGATGTCTTTAAAGACAAGAAATTAATTGATGTCAATCTTGAATTTACACAGTGACTATTACAACCCTCTAGAATAGACAACTCCAAAGACTGACTACTCTCTGAGTAAAGAAAATCCTCCTCACCTTAGTCCTAAATAGCCTTCCTCTAATTAAAAGACAGGGACCTTTGGTTCTAGACCCTTCAACCAGGGGCAACATCTTTTCTGCGTCTACAGTGGAGCCCTGTAACCATTTTGTGCTTCGATCACACCACGTCTCACCGTTCCATTATAGAAAGGAGGTCACATGTTGTAGAAAAACTTCCTTTATAAAGCTGCCATAAAAAGGAAGACACAGTAATACTTTGCAAGTTTGTGATACTCATTTTTTTAATCAATTTATGTTGAGATCCAAACCACAAAGTGGCCCTTGGTTCCAGCAGGGAACAGGCATTTCTTCAGATTAACCCTGAGAAGGAAAAAGAAGCAGGTTGTGTGAGATGCTCATTATCTACACTTGGGCACCAGGAACCTGACAGCAGTGTCACAAATATTTTAATCAACTTGCTCAGGTGCTCCAGCTGAGTGAATGCATCTGTGTACATGTCATGCTCAAAGCACACACCTCCCGTGCTGTGCAATGCAGCAGTCCCAGTCATTCAGCCCCCACCAAAATTCATCCAGCAGCACATCCTCATACTCACAACACATCCTCACACCTCAGGAGCAATAGCACAGGGCACTGTTGTGGCCATATACTCAATGATGCCAAACTGCTGCCAAAGGTATTTAAACCATTAAAGCACAGAGTGAGTTCATTTTGGCTCATTGTGTCTATGTTTGCACACTGTAGAGAATTGCTGTCATGTTTGCATCCCATAGCCCTTGAATTTTATTTTAATTAAGGAACTCTCCAATTTCCATTAGATATCATTGAATGTACCTGTCATCATCACCATCATAGAGAGGGAGTTGCTGATCATAACTTTTCACTGCATTACAAAGTTTTCCCTTATACATCTTGCTTCAACCTATGCCTGTTTGCACTTACAGCTCACCAAACTTATTCATCTGTTTATATGTATGGATTCTAACCATGTCTTTGTATTCCTTGAATTCCCAGTCTGTTCTGATCACATTTTTCAAGTACTTTCAACACACTCGGTAATCTACTTTATTTATACTGTCTTTTTCTTTATGTTAGTGCCAGTCCTTCCAATTTATTTTAACTAACCCTAGCAAGAACAGTAAACTTCTTTGTGGACATTACCTCACCCTAGTTTTGGTGCTACCTGTCTCATTTGAATAGATGCCTTTTGCCTTAAACTGAGCTCAATGCCCCTATAATGTAAAGCCCTTTCTTTTGCACTATGCATCAAGCTACATATTGATCTGCCCTATATTTCTATTTGTACTATTACTGGAGCTTGGTACTGGAAATAATCCAGAGATTAGTACCTGCAAGGTTCTATTTTATGACTTCCTTCCTAGCTACTGAAAGTTTGGCATTAGGAATTCAATACCTGAAATCCTGAATCCTGAGAGATGAAAACGTGTGACCATGAACCTTCTGCATCCTTTGTAGCTGATTTCTCTCATCCTCCCCTCCTCTTCTACCTTTATACTTTCAGCTAGCCAAGAACAATAGTTTCACAGTCTGTTGCAACTTCACTTGGAAGGGTATGAAGACCTCTCAGGATGAAGAAATATAGCTCAAAACAAACACTTGCAGTTTCCGACTCACATACTGCCACCAAGTGAATAAAACTGGCTAGTTCAGAGCAGGATCTGCATGTGATGAGTCACCAGCAATGAGTGAGCTGAGGGAAGGTACAGTGGTCATTGAATTCAAGTGATAATTCCCTGGAAAGTGAAGTTACAATTCGGTTCTTCAGAGTCATTAGTGACTCAGATACCAACGATGTTGGCTTGAACTACAGGAAACATTGACGAATATGCAAATGTTCACAATTGCTCAATGCTCTTCGTAGGCTTGCCAGATAAGCTCTTTGCACAGATAGGGAGCAACGATGGATCTTACAGTAAAGGATGTCACACTTTCTGAAGCAAAACTATCAGACCAACCCAGGATCATCAGAAGAACTGCTGCTGGTCTGTCTTCTGAACTTTCTCCTGCCTATCTCACGTCATCTCTCTGATTGCCTTGTGGACTGTCTCCAGTCTATCTCACATTCTGTCTCCCATGTGTCTTGTGGATTACGTCCATTCTGTCTCTCTCTCACTCTATCAACTTCAGTTTACTAAAACAATCAGTTTTATTTCCTCCTTCTCAATAAATACAATGGGTGGAATCTTATCAAGCTCTGAGTGATATGGATTACAGCAAAATGAGTGGTAGAATTGGGCAAGATGTTTGGGGAGCTGTAACTCGGCATAAGTTCATCTTGCTGCTTCTTTTCTCAAGTAGCATGGCAAGATTGTCACTAGGCTGTGACCAGTCCCTAAATAACATTAACTATTGCTTAACTCGCCACATGGCGCAATCTCACCAAATTCATAAACGTTGGTCACTCACTGACCACTTGTATCCCACATCCAATCTCACCAAATTCATCACATACAAACTAGCTGTTGGGTAAACTCAACGTAGAAACCAGAATGGATTTTTGTCAGGTTCAACTCTCCACTTTCTCTAAAAGACCCCATGTTGGACACGGGGTGTCATCATCTTGGACATGCTCCCATGGGCACTGACCACTTGTATCCCACATCCAAAGACATTGGTGTCTGATACATGTCAGCGTTTATGAAATCTCTTGGGACATTTCTGATCCACTCATAGGATGCCTGTGTACCTCCATGCTGCAGCTTGGGTTGCAGCTGCTGCTACCATTGTAATGTTGCAGGGAGGACATTGTGTGTGCTTATGGATTGGATCAGGCTGCATTCCCAGTTCTCTGCCTGCTGTCCTAGCACTCATCCATTCTGAGCTTACCTGGATGCTCACAGAATCTCTGACTTGTCTTGCCTTTTGTAGATTATCCCCTCAACCAGAGATACAGTCTTACAATGCTTACTGCTTTGTCATGCCATTTAGGGCAGACATCAAACAAGGAAGCTATCCATGGTTTTAGGTAGACCTTAGTCCAGTCAAGGGGGGTGGGCCTTCAGACAGGGGAACTGAGTCAATGATAGCCTCTGATGCCAGTCTAGCACTTTTTAGAGTAGTCAGAGTTAGGATCCTGTGCTCATAAAGGGTGCACAACAAAACGATAGGCATCATAAACTTGTCTTTTTATCCTATTGTGGACCTTTTTACCTCTTGTAATGAGAGAGAGAGGTTGGCATTGCAGGTGGGCAGCGCAGTAATTACTGCTGGTGCAGGTGAGGAGATTGCCCGAGGTTGGGAGTAGATCGTGCAGAGGGCATGCAGGATTATTGATGTCGCAGTTAGGGTGGGTTGGGGGGAGTGTAGAAGAAGCTGCAGGCAATAATGAGATTGGTACAGCATGAGCATTGGTATGAGGCTGGTCTAGTAGCAGAGATAGAGTAAATGAGATGTATGGGAGACAGAATGGTGGCACTTACCCTAGCCGTGTGGTGAAGGGCAATGACTTTCTTCCTATATTGCTGGACATTCGTCCCGACACGTGAAACTGCCTTTACCTGGGTGGCAAGTTCAGAGAGGGGCTGACATGGTGTAGTGGCTTGACCTCTATGTGGGTCCTGAGGAAAGAGGATGTTCTGACTGTGCACCACCTTGTCCAACAGGATCTCCATAAATATTTCCCCCTGTCTGGCAATGTTCACAGCAAATGTCAGAAACTGTACAGGGCAGCCTCAGACTGACAGTGTTTGCCCAAGTACACAAATGACCTTTAAAACAGGATACTAGTTGCAGGGATGCCAGTCAATTCCAGGATCTGTGGTGTGTGGTGAGTTGCTCTGGGAATGGGTGATAAGGTGGGGTAGAAACTGGATCTGATATTCACCATAAAAGCTGAAACAACAAAACTCACTTGGACGCATGACAAAAATCACACCATCAATCTCAACTTACACTTAGCCAAAAAACTGTAAGATTCAGCTCTCTGTCATTACTTTACTGCACTGTCTCTCTTTCCTACAGTTTAAAATAAGTTGATGCTGCAACACCTGATGTTAATAACAACTTTAATTTTCAAAGTCTAAATGCTGTTTAAGCTTTTTACCCTAATCTATTTTTCTGGACAGCCTGGTAAACAAAGTTTTTCAAATGTAGTAATTCTTCCCTGCGAACAGTCTGCCTATGAAATCTTCCATTGAATTAATACTACTAATCAAACTCAGCTCATTCAGTAGATAATTAATCTTTAAAAATAATATAACAAAGTCTATAGTCTTTCAGAATAGATGATGGATGACTGTGGGTTTGGATGATGTGTATTTCTTTGTATTTTTTTCATTAACAGAATTAATTCAGTGATGCTCTAATTGCTAGTTGTAAGGCATCTGCTAATTTCAGGCTTGTGGTCAAATGATTAGCTGTCTACAAGAACTATTTTGTAAAAGTGTACATTTCGATATCTGGCATGTTATTAATATGTGTAATTCATTAACTTTATTTCATGCCAAACAACTCCAGAGCAAGAAAATTGTATAAATACCAAAATAAATTAAGTACATAACTGTGCGTATTATAGAATAAGTTGCAAAATTACCTTTATGTTTATTTGTACTTACGTAGAAAAATAAAGAAGCTTTGTTTTCCTTGATGAGCAATATGTAAAAAGTGTTTTGCCCTTTATTAAGAGAATGCAATCTTTTAAAAATGGGCACATTTTGTTTTGATAAGGAATTGGCTGAAAGAGATGGAGCAGCAGGCATTAATTTAGAGAATTTTGTCAGATGGGAGATGCATTGAGTAACACATCCAATGAATCATTGGGATGCCCATAATTCTTTTCTGATCTTCGCAGATCATCTGCATTCAGAAACCTAATGTAAATTGATTGAATGTATCACATGGCACAACATGATTCTTGTGTTGTCCATGCTTTGGACACTTTGATCAGTTTATGTATTAAAAACACTTACCCAAGTGCTTCTGTCAGTGAGGCAGATAAAGGAACACAGAATTTGGTTTGAGGTTCAACTTGATTTTGTTAACAAAATATTCCTTCTTAAAAATACCATGCCAGCATTTCCCAAATTCGCAGAATATTTATTATCTGTCTAGCTCTATCTGTCTGAAAAAAGATACTATCCGCAACAATCCATATCTTTAAGCTAGCCCTTTGGAATCTCTTTCTTCTCCAGCATAGGACTGGCCCTCTTTTCCATGAAACTGGATCTGACAGGTCAGGGCGGATCTTCTCCTGAGTCTTCTTGGATTGCCACACAATCTTCTGCCATGAGTCTTCTCTGTCAGTCTTCCCTGAGGGATGGCTTCCAGGAGTGTGTGTTTTTATTCCCCCTCAGCCCTGACCTTCCAGAATTTCTGTGGCCTTTGGCCAATGAGGTCATGAACTGAGTTCAAAACATCTAATGGGGTCACACCAACAACCTCCATTGTTGTCATCTCATGGAGGTCTAAAGTATAGGTTAAAGTATAGGCACTGGCTGGAAGTCAAAGTCTGATCAATAATTCTGTAATACACAACCCTTGGGCTGGTGCTAACTGGTTCCCTGTGAACCTTTTAAACCTCTGACCTTGGTTTCCATTCTTCTCTGTTGCGGATAGCTGCTGGCTGCTGTTTAATTTAGTTTGGCCAATTTTCTGTTAGACCCAAGTTATCTGGGTGTGGATCAATTTAGAATGTTCACTTTTGAGCCCATAGTCACATGACCACATCTTTCCTTAGTGGTACTAAACATAAAATTTATCAAAGCAAAGCTTGGGCTATAAAGCAAAAGACAATTTCACTGAAACAGAACAGATAAAAACAAAGTTCCTGGAGAAAAGTGTGCATTACAGTAACTTGAAACTTTATGATCCACCTTGATGTATTTAAATTATTTGCCAATATAGATGGAAACCTTGAAAACAGATGTTAATTTATTGCATTGCGAACTATTGCCACGGAGTGAAATTAGTATTGTTGCTGTCATAATGACTTCAGTGCAGGTAGCCCTGTATAAATTGTGTCTGAATAGATGTGGCCACAAAGAGGTCTCAGGGGAGTAAAAAGAATCAATTATTTTGCACTTAATCAGTGGCCTAAATCTTACCTTGGCCTTAGACAGAACTTGTCAATCAAGAATCATTTTCAACTGATCATTTTCAACCTACAAATCTTTACAGAATGCGAAACATTAAGAAACTGGCTCTTTGAAATACATTTGCTATTATTTTCAATGTTCATTGACAGTACATTTGGAAGGAAGCAGAAACAGAGAAAAAAAGAACTTGCAATTGTCTGGCAATGACTACAGGATATCCCAAAGCACTTCATAATTAAATACTTTGTCCTTCATATACACAGTTGGGCAATAGAAAACGTACACCTCATAGAATTTGTTGCTTATTCGGTCACTCTAACTTTGCGCAGAAATATGCCATGGAAAGAAATTACAAGAAATCACAAGATATCTGTTCTAGTTTGTTTTTATTAAGGTGTAAATGTTCATCAGTTCTCTTGGAGAATTCCTTATATCATTTGAAATAGCACCTGGGGATCTCTTAGGTCTGACAAGACACAAATTTTGCATCTCATCTAAAGACAACAGCCCCCATGCTGAAAACCTTGGTAAGATTAAGACAAGCCAAATTACCACAGTGTTACGAGACCATACAGCTGCTCTCTCATTAGAGAGGGACAACTGGAGGTGATTTAACCCGAGGGCCATCAGACCTCAGGTGACGGGAGAGGTTGAGAATGAGAGAACTTCTCATGGTAACCTCAGCCAGTGAGGATTAAACCCACACTGTTGGCATAATACTGCTTCGCAAATCAATTGCTCAGCTGACTGAGCTAAATTGACTCTCTTTGTTAAGGTAATTGAACCTTAACACTTTGTTCAATCAGTTCACCACTATAAATAAAAAAAGTAAACTATTGCATTGTTATACTATTTACATTTGCATAACAAAATCACCTTTTATTTCCACAGAAACCAGAGACATTACAGACTTACTACACATAATCAACTGTTTCAGAGATAGCAGGAACTGCAGATGCTGGAGAATCTGAGATAACAAGGTGTAGAGCTGGATGAACACAGCAGGCCAAGCAGAAAACTTTTCTGAAGAAGGGTCTAGGCCCGAAACGTCAGCCTTCCTGCTCCTCTGATGCTGCTTGGCCTGCTGTGTTCATCCAGCTCTACACCTTGTTATCACACATAATAAACTGCCTGGGTTCCTATCAAGTGCACTGGAAGCAAACAAATCATATGGAACAAGTACTTCTTGATTCAGAGATTCCTCTGCCTTGCCTTGAAGTGTGAATATTAACCAGATCATGATATTAATTACATTCTGTTGCAAACAAAAGCCAGTAATGACTGATCTGAACCTTGTATGGGTATTGAGTTTAATGATAAAAAAATCTAAATATTAAACTTTTCAAAGATAGAAATACTTCTGTCTTGACATATTTAAAGAATTACATCACAACTCACAGAGAAGCAGTAGATGATGTGGGATTTATTTATATTTTATTTTCAAATATGTTCATGGGGTATCTCAGCATTTATTGCCCATCTGCACTTGAAGTGTCAAAAGTGATGGCCAGCTGTCTTCTTGAACCATTGCAGAGCTTGCTGATACCTATAGTGCTTTTGGAAAGAAAGCTCATGATTTTGAAGCAGCAGCAATGAAGCAACATTGATATATTTCTATGTCAGAATGGTTTGTCTTGGAGGGAACTAGCAAGTAATGGTGATCCATGCATCTGGTCTTGTCATTCTGGCAATTTGAGATTGCAGTTTTGGACTGTGCTGTTTAAGAAGTTTTTGAGAGTAATTACAATCCATCTTGTAGATGTTGTACACAGCTGCCACTGTGCATCAGTGATGCAGGGAGTGAACACTGAAGGTGATGGACGGCATGCCAATTCATGTAGTCTCCTTTATGCTGAATGATGTAAACCTTCTTTTGTGTTATTGGAGCTGCAGGCTCCAATACAGGCAATTGGAAAGTATTCCATTTCACTGTTGACTTGTGACTTGTTGATGGTGTACAGGCTTTGGGAGTCAGGACGTGAGATACTTACTGCAGGATTTCTAGCCTCTGATCAGCTCTGGTAGCTACCATATTTACAATAGTTCAGTTTCTGGTCAATAGTAACCACCTGGATGATGAAGGTTGGGCATTTAGCGATGTTAGTACCATTGAATATTAAGGAGTGAGATGGTTAGATTCTTGTTTGAGACGGTCATTGCCTGGCACTTGTTTGGCAAGCAAGGAACTTGCCATATATCATTGATGTCATACAGGTTTAGAGATAGGAATTGGTTTAGAAACTGAAGAGTCATGAATGGTGCTGAACATTGCGCAATCATCAGTGAACATTCTCAACTCTGGATCATGTCTGGAGTTCAGCTCTCCTATCCATTTTTGGATCATGGCTGTAATAAGGTCAGGAGTCAAGTGTGCATCAATAGATAGGTTATTCCTTTGTAAGTGCTGCTTGGTAGCACTGTAAATCACCCCTCTTATCACATTGTAGGTGATCAAGAGTAGACTGGATGCAAGGTAATTGACTGGATTGGATTTGTCCTGCTTTTCATGTACAGGGCAGACTCAGGCAATTTTCCACATGGCTCAGTAGATGCCAGCAAATTGTAACAACTTGGCTAGGGGATGCAGCTACCAGTGGAGCACAATTCTTTAGTGCTGTTGCTATAATATTGTGATGTCCTATAGGCTTTGCAATATCCAGTACTGTCAGCCATTTCTTGATATCATGTGGAGTGTATCAAATTGGCTGAAGAATGTGATGCTGGGGACCTAGGGAAGAGGCCTTGATGGATCTTTCTCTCTGTAATTCTGACTGAAGGTCGATGCAAATACTGATTGGAGAGTAATGGTAAAAAGAGTAGCAGAATGACAATTTATATTGAAGCTTATAAGATCCTTCAGATCTTTGGTGCTAAAGGACTGGATAATGAGAAAAGTCTTATGTTATAGTTTGGCAAAGCCACATAACATTTATGACATACTAGGTGGAATAGGATATTATTTAATGAAAACAAAATCAGGACAAAGAAATATAGTACAAACTGGTAAAAAGGAAATCAAGTACTGAGATCAACTCAAGCAGCAACTCACATAAAGTGTGATAAATACTTGGAATGATTTCTCCAACTGGGCCTGAAGGCAAAAGCTCCCATAGAATCCCTGCTGTGTGGAAGCAGGCCATTCAGCCCATTGACTCCACACTTTTCCTCCAAAGAGCATCTCACCCAGACTCACCCTCCCCTACCCTGTAACCCTGCATGGCCAATCTACCTAACCTACATATCCCTGGGCAACATGGGCAATTTAGAATGGCCAAATGACCTAACCTGCACATCTGTGGATTTTGGGAGGAAACTGGAGCACCCAGAGAATACTCATGCAGACACATAGAGAATCCACACAGCCAGTTACCCAAGAATAGAATCAAACTCAGGTCCTTAGTGCTGTGAGGCAGCAGTGCTAACCATTAAACCACCGCGCTCCAGCGATAGTGAGATACTGTGAGAAGTGAAATTGCAAATTTACATGTCAACTCGAACTAGATGGGTCAGGAAACCTACTTCATCTGCAGATATTGTTTTTCATTTATAAACAAAGATGCATGACAAACTTCCATTATTGGACTATTTGCCTGAATACCATGTGTGAAGGTTTTTTTTGTCATATTCTTGGACTTAAATATACAATTCTCTGACATGAAAATGTGCTTTACACTGTAACTTAGTCCCTCTCATTATTTTCTGCTACTTTATTATCAGAGAGCTATGATTCTCGTCATTGGTATTTATTAGCTGATTCTGTTCTCGATCTTGAGGCAGTGCATTTGTGTAATATAAAGATAATGTGCTTTGGACAGTCAATCATACCAACCCCTAGGCTGCTGGGTATCAAGATGAAAATTGCAGCTTTTGCAGGAAGGGTATAAAACAAAACTTGGAACATTAACAAGGCTTTGAGTATATTCAGTTTTCTAACAAACATGCACTTGCCAATTCACTGCAAAGTTATTTAATGGGTGCACCTTATTCAGATATAAATATTTTGAAGGCTGCTTTGGGTACTTTGAATACAAATGAGATCGTGATTCGGTTCCAGCAGATTGGTGGACCTGATTTGCAAGTTTGGCTGCAGGATTAGAGATTTCAAGACTTCCCATTATATAAATCTGTCAAGTTCAACATTAAAGTTTACTTATTCCTTCTTGACTACCATAATATTAATCTCAATTGCTCTTTATCATTGTTTGAGCTTAACCATAGCTCAGCAAATAATTTGGCTATCAGACAATTGTAATACTTTATGACTGGTTAATATTGTTCATGAACCAGAGTGATATGGAAGTTTTGAGTTCCCAGCACATGGAGATTCTAAAACAGATTTAATACTATCAGTTCTCTCAACCATTGTCTCAAAGACCATCCAGAAATTAGCATTTTGAACCAACGCATTATTTCTCTTTTATTTGTAGCAGTCAGATTCATAAATTGCCCTTCAACTTCTCAGATTTATTGACTCTATTCTCTGATGGGACTGACGAATGATTCACAATCGTCTTTCACAGTTCTACTTTACACATTAATTGTTTAACTTGGCTTGCATGTCCCACTTGAATGGTTTAATGTAGCTCCGGAGACAAAGATCCTTTCAAGTACTTCTTCAGGTTGAAGCAGTCTTCCATTCTAAGCCGTGGAAGGTTTTAAAGGCTTTGAATAAACAACTGAATAATATCGGCTGAGTTAGGTAAAAAATACAACAGCCAACCATTCAGAATACAGAAGATGCAGGGAAGAATTGAAAAAGGAGACAAACTGATCAAAAATCAAGAATATGAAGATAGATTTCAGGTAAAATAAAAGGAACAGTAAAGTCTTTCATAAGCTTTTGTTAAAAATGACTGATAAGTGACAAAACGGGAAGATGTCTTTGCAAATCACATGACAAAATTGATGAAATTTAATAAAAACCGAAAGAACTTCGGATGCTGTAAATCAGGAACAAAAACAAAGTTGCTGGAAAAGCTTAGCAGGTCTGGCAGCATCTGTGAAGGAGAAAACAGAGCTAACATTTGACCGTTCATCAGAAATTTAATGTCTGAATGAAAACTTACATGTCTTCAAAAAGGAAAATTAATATAATCACAGAGGAGGATAGGAGGTAGAGGTATTGGATAGAGCAAAAATAGATTAAAAGATGTCCTGAGATAACAAGGTGTAGAGCTGGATGAACACGACAGGCCAAGCAGCATCACAGGAGCAGGGAAGCTGACATTTCGGGTCTGGACCCTTCTTCAGAAAAGCCCCATTTCCGATGAAGGGTCTAGACCCGAAACGTCAGCTTCCCTGCTCCTCTGATGCTGCATGGCCTGCTGTGTTCATCCAGCTCTACACCTTGTTATCTCAGATTCTCCAGCATCGGCAGTTCCCACTATCTCTTAAAAGATGTCCTAAATTGTTTGACATTATTAGGATTGCTTTTTTCTATTTTATTCCATTTTGTTACTTTTGACTCCAGAGCTCAGAGATATGTATGTGTGGATCTGCAAGCGTGTGCATCACTAACTCCTGCTTCCACCTTTGAAAGATGCCCAGTAATGCATCTTGCAGGCAATTAACGAATGCCCACTGAGAAGTCAGTCAACAAGGAGCAGGAAGGTTGAGCACCCAATCAGCAATGAGAGGTTGGTAACCCTGGGGCACAGGGAGAAAGCAATCCATAAACCAGAGCCCAGTCATGGCCACCCGTTAAGGGACATCCCTGGGATGTGAACATGCATAATTTGAAGGCACTTCTGAGGAACAGCTTAAAGTTGGAGGTAGCAGGAAATGTTGGAGAGTTGGTGTTCAGCTTCTGTAAGGTAAAGAGGTTTGCTAGCCAGACTGCACCAGCACCTCCCAACACCTACAATTTAGAGAAAGTTTTCAAAGAGACAATGCAAACAAGTTACTTTGGAGAATTTCCTGGATAAGTATGTTTATAGTGCAACAAGGAAACAGGCTGAGATAACAAGGTGTGGAGCTGGAGGAACACAGCAGGCCAGGGAGCATCGGAGGAGCAGGAAAGCTAATGTTTTGGGTCTTGACCTTTGAAATAAAACAACTGTTTTATTGCAGCGGCCATGCTGCAATCTCATTCCAGGTGCATTAATACTGATGCAGTGAGCCAGGGAGGACATTGATCTTTACTTGGTGACACCATCCAGCAGCTTTTGCAGGATAGTGTTTGCGAACATTTGGGCCAGTATGACCTTCTTTGTAGTCACTGGTGGACCTGACCGCTGCACTCAGAGGGGCAGTTACTGGCTTGTGGCTTCTGAAATATAGAAACATAGAAGATAGTAGTAGGAGTAGGTCATTCGACCCCCAACTCACCCCAAGCCTGCTTTGCCATTCAATATGATCATGGCTGATCATCGAGCTCAATGTCCTAATCCCACGTCCCTACTTGTATTACTTGATCTCTTTAGCCAAAAAAACTATATCTACCTCCTTGTTGAAAACACATAATGTTTTGGCTTCAACCATATTCTGTGGCAGTGAATTCCACAGGCTCACCACTCTCTGTGTGAAGAAATTTCTCCTCATCCCTGTCTTAAAAGGTTTATTCTTTATCCTTTAACCATAATTCCTTGTCTGGACTCCTCGATCATCTAGAACACCCTTCCTACATCTGACCTTACTAGTTCTGTTAGAATGAGCTGGAGAGCTAGCCAGGTGGCCTTCAAATATGGTGCCACTGCCTTCAAAACTATAAAGTCTACTGCTCACTTGCTCGCCATGTGATTTAACAAGTAACTCACGTTAACAGCTTGCATTGATACTAATCTGAGAAGCACAGGGTCCGGCAAGGTAACTCACTCCAGCACATGGCAGATTTGATGCCATCCAACAGGCTCACCACTTTTTAACATTTCAAACCAGAAAATACTGCCAGTTTGCAAGGCCAGTTCATAAAATAGATTTAAAATAGATAGTGTTCTAGATCAGCATGCTTATTAACGAAACAGGGTAGAAAGCATTTTTGATCTACTATTGTGCAAAAGGAAATGATTAATTAATAGCCTTGTCGTAAGGGAGCTCCGAAGGGAGAGTGGCCATAATATAACAGAGTTTTATATTGAGTTGACAAGTAATTAAGATTAATATTAGAGTCTTAAATAAAATAAACACTGACATGAGGGGAAGGTTTGTTAATGTGGAGTAGGGAAAAGTACAAAACAAAACTATGGTGGACAGGAAGTCTAGCAATTTAAAAATGAATGCATAAACTGAATCAAATTATACGTGCATTAAAGGTAAGAGAAAAAATAAGAAAAAAAGTCCAACTACAGCTCACAAGGATGAGGTCATGATAGCTTTAGGTCAAAAGGTTATTTTGCTGTTGGAAGAGTAGTAAGCGGAAGAGAAGTTTAGAAGCTGGGTGAAGATTAGAATGCAGCCAAGACACACCAAGAAATTGACATATAAAGAGAAAAGAGAATTTGGGTCTAGACAAGCAAGGCACATTAAAAAAAACTTTTTTTTTTCTTTTTAGTATGTAAATATTTAGAGATCAGTGAAAGTAAATATGGATTCATTAGGCTCAGATGAAACTATAATGAGAAATAAGGAAATGGCAGAACTATTACACAGGGCAGCATGGTGGTTCAGTGGTTAGCTCTGTTGTCTCACAGAACCAAGGACCATGGTTCAATTCCAGCTTTGGGTGAATGTCTGTGCAGACATTCTCCTTGTGTCTATGTTGGTTTCCTCTGGGCATTTCAATTTCCTCCCACGCTCGAAAGGTACACAGATCAGGTGGATTGGCAGTGTTACATTGCCCAGGGATTTGCAGGTCAGGTAGATTAGCAAAGGGAAATACAGGGTGATATGGCTGGGTGGGATGCTCTTTGGAGAGTCGGTGAATTGATGGGCCAAATGGCCTGCTTCCACACTGTATGAATTCTAAATACTTTGGGCTTATTGTTCAATGTATTGTCATAAACAGGAGCGAGGACTCCTCTGGGTCTCAAACCTGCTGTCAGAGTGTAATAATCACTCTTTTGGACTTTGACTGGGCAATACTTTATTTGGTATGGAAACCGGAAACATCAGACAAATTCTCAGAGGTGAGAGGTCAATTAAAAGCCTTCCAGTTTCAGAGAAGGAACTAGCTTGCGTTAAAGTGGAAGTCGTTGTAAAAGGGTTTTAAGATGGAAATTTCTAGAATTAAAAATAAATAGATAGATATATAAATAAACAAACAAGCAGCCAGCTTATAAACATGGAGTGAAGTGTATGGTGGGAATGGAAGAGTTCGTAAATTACAGGCCACTTACAAAGTGATGTCTGGCTGTACCCATACCCAGGTAGGTGGGGGAGGGCATGTAAGTCTTCCTGGGTGCGAACAACGCAACTTGGACCTGGACACCCAACTATAGGCTCTTTAGCTTCCTAAATTCCTAAAGGGGAGGCAATGGTCTAGTGGTATTATCGCTAGACTATTAATCCAGAGACCCAGATAACATTCTGGGGGCCAGACTTCGAATCTGGCAGATGATGGAATTTGAATTCAATAAAATATCTGGAATTAAGAATCTGATGATGACCATGAAACGATTGTTGGAAAAACCCATCTGGTTCACTAAGGTCCTTTAGGGAAGGAAACTGTCATCCTTACCTGGTCTGGTCTACATGTGAGACCAAACTCACAGTAATATGGTTGACTGTCAAATGCCCTCTTGGCAATTAGGGATGGGCAATAAATGCTGCCTAGCCAGCAACCACTTCTTCCTGCAAATGAATAAAGGAAAATAAATATTGTTGTACCAGAAAACTTTGGACCAACTGGCACCCAACAATAGTTAGATAGTTGTTTTTGACTGGCACAGACCAATGAGAACTAATCTCATAAACAAAGCATTTAAAATTAGCTCAAAACAGAAGTAGACAGTATAAAGCACACTTAAAGTGGCCATTAAGTACACGTGACAAAAACATTCCTCAAACTCAAGGATTACCCAAATGCGCACTGGAATCTTAAGTATGGGTAAAGTGACTTGGTTTGGTTATCAGCTTAACAAAGTCCACGGGTATTTTTGAATTTGTTGAGATCTAAAGCAATCATTACTAGGCATTCTTTGCAAATGACACTGTACGCCTACAGGGCCATTTTCATCTCATTTTATAACACACTGATGTCCATTAATGGAAAATGCAGTTGCTGGACTTCCAAATCTCGCCTGAAAATGCTAAGGTCCTGTGAACTACCAATATTCTTGCCTGATGTGGGAGGTGCTTAATTCAAATTGTTCATTATTAAAGTGATGTAGATTTAGTAACTATGGGGTTAACAAGAGAGCTATGAGTGAGATGTGGGGAGAGCTGTTGAGATTTGGAATATGCTACTGGGAGAGTGGTGGAGGTGGATTCTATAGGAGCTTTCAAAGATATCTGGATTTATGTTTGAAAGTGATGAATTTAGAGGCAACGGAGGGAGCACTGGAGAATGGGACTCGCTAGGTAACTCTTTCAGGAGCCAGTACAGATATGATGGGTTGAGTGGCCATCTTCTGTACTATAAATTCCATGATTCTAGACTGCATACAATTTCTTGAGTCATCTTTTGCATTACTTTTGTTTGCAAACAATCTTCGTGAATTTTGCATCCAGTAGATAAATGAATGAATCTCATTGAAGTCTTATATATAGAACTTCCTTAAGAGCTCTTAATTTAATTATCTTTGGGCTATCTTATTAGATGTGACCTGGATGCTAAGTAAAGCTGACTGCCACAGTCAATAGTGCTGAAATCCTTCATGACAAATTTCCAAATTACAAGAATTTACAGCAATTTTATTAAAGGTGCATTCTCACATATTTCTGAAAGTCTCGCAACTACCATTGAACTCAGTTTTTAGATTTTAAGGTCAAAATTGTCACCTTGAACCTTTGTGATTCATCGAGTTCTATATTGTCAGATATTTGGTGCTAGCTGGAAAATAAATATTCTTGAAGCTTACATTCAGATCTTTAAGCATCATCCCAACTTGTTCACTGCGTCCTGGGTATATAATATGTGCAGATCTCGGACTGATTTTTCACCTATCCTTGCATGCAAAGTTATTTTGATCATCCTCCTGTCATTTTTAGGACCTCAAATCTTCATGTGCTGTATATCCCTAGCCATTCTTGTTTCAAATCTGTCCGCAGGCTTTCACATACCTTACTTTGTAATAACTCTCTCACATACTTTGCTTGAAGCAAGGGTACATTTTGGTTTGTCACAGTGCAGCTCATCAGAGAGTGTGCTGTGAGGAAAGCAAGGAAAGGATAATTGCACGCGTGTAGCAAAGCCTGCCACATTGACTTTCCATTAATTTCGGAGGAAAAATCCTCGGAGGGATACCCCTTTATAAGTTGCTTTCCAACCTTTTTCTTAGACATGCACCAGACACAATACAATATGGATGGACAGTACATTATCTTTATCATTACCATTATTCAAAATGGTTAAATTTAAGCATCCAGGGCCTGTGTGAAATGTTCAGATGAAGTAAAGTTGTTTCCAGGTAAAATATAATCAAGCGTCTTGTGGTCAAATTCTCACATCTACTTATTGTTAAGATTATCAATAAAGTTTCCTTTTATATCTACTAGAATACAAACACATTTTAGGAGCAGGAATAGGCTATTAAACCTCTCGAACCGACTCTACCATTGAGTCAGATCATGGCTGATCTGATGGCCTTAATTCCACTTTGCCTACAATGATCTTTGACTCCTTTCATAGTGAAGAATTTATTTCCATCTGTGTTGAAAATATTCAACTCCAATCAATTGTCACACGAGAAGTAAGACTTAAGGTTATAAGTCCACACTTATTCGTGTTTTTTTGGAATGATTTCAATTATATTGTAAAATAACCTATGCATAAATTCAAAGATGTCATTGCAATGATACAAATGATGGTTGGGAATTTTCCATTCTGCTTCTGTAACATCACTGAGTGTTGAGTAAAAGGCTTTTCATAGCCATACCATCTCTAACATTATCTCAAACCACTTAGGAAGCCTTTGTTGAAAGTATTCTGTTCAGCATGTGCATAATCCGTGACAAACAAATAGATTTTTAAACACCATGAATGGTAAGAAATATGAATTTATTCCAACTACGTCTTTGTTTTAACTAATACTGGCTGTTGAATGTTTTCAGGAATGAATCAGATATAGTTCTTACACCTAAAGTGATCAAAGGGAATGGAGAGAAAGTGGGAATAGTGTAGTGAATTAAATCATTAGTTGTGATCATATTGAGCAGTAGCACAGGCTCAAAGAGCTGAATGGCCTACTCCTGTTCTTCTTTTCTAAGTTACCATGTTTCTATTCATTGATTATTTTAACTGTTAGAAGAAGTCAGGCTAGAATGTCAATGCTGTTCTCCAGTCTACACGTACTAATCCAATAAACAAGTTACAATAGAATGACCTTCCTGATGAACACAATTTAAATGGGCGATAGAGATTTAAAGCATACTTTTCTGCTGGGAAATAAAACACAGCTACATGAAACAGATAAATGGTTCTGTGAATATGTTAGTAACAATAGATGGAATTAATTGTTGATGATCTGAATTCGTCAAATGCACTAACAGTGTAGCTCTATTGTGCAATGGGCGTGGGCAGTCCACATTATCAGCTGCTAAGGCCTGCTCTGCGTCATTGCATTCAGTACAATATGTGGTGCTGTGCAATCAATGTGAGTTCATTAAGCTACAGAAGAAAAATGTTAATAGTGTGACATATTCACTATGCCTCCTGCATTCCACAGTTTCTGAGCGCTCATGTGAAATTTGTGAACCATGCTGGACACGTTCTGAAAGGACAGTCTCACTACACTGAACGGGAACTAGAGTTCACTTCCCAATTTTGTTGCTGTTTTGTTGATTCATTTGGATGCTCACAATGTCTTCTTTTTATGTATTCATTGGAGATGAGCATCAGTGGCAATGCTCGTCAAGGTTTTGCCTTGAGAAAAAGGTGATGAGCCGCCTTCTTGAACCAGTGCATGTGGCACAGGGACACAATATTGTTGTTAGGGAGGATTTTGACATAGCAACATTGGAAAGATAGTGACATTGTTCAAAATCAGAGCACTGACTTGCTTAGAGAGTGGCTTGCAGATATTGTGTGCCCATGGATCTGCCCCTCTTGTTGTAGGTGGTAGAGGACACAGGTTGAAAGGTGCTGTCAAAGAAGCTTTAGTGGGTTTCTGCAGTGCATCTTATGGTACATAGAGAACGTCTGCCAGCAATAGAGGGACTTAATGCTGAAGGTTGTGGATGGGGTCCTAATCAAACAAGTCGATCTATCCTACGTTGCATTGAGCTTCTTGAGTGGTATTCCACTTACACAGGCATTCTATCATATTCTTGAAATGTACCTAGTAGATGGTGCACAGCTTCGGGGAGTAAGAGATGAGTTATTCACTGTAGAATAACAACCCCTTAGTTGCACTTGCAACTGTTACAATTATATGGTTAGTCCAATTTAGTTTTTAGCCAATGAGAACCTCCAGGATGTTGCTAGCGGATGATTCAGTGACAATAATGCTGTAGAATATTTAGGGGAGGTGCTTACATTCTCTTTTGTCAGAGTTGTTCTTTACTTGTCACTTATGTTGTGTGAATGCTATTTGACACTTATCAGACCAAGCTTGATGCTGTTTTCTCAGATCTTTTAGCATGTGGTCAAAAACTGATTCATTTTGAGGAATCGAAATTGATACTATGCAATCATCATGACCTTATGATGGAAGGAAGTTCACCGTTGAAGCAGCTGAAGATGGTTGGACCTAAGTCACTACTCTGAAGAGCTCCTCCAATGATGTCCTGGGGTGAAATGATTGGTCTCCAAAAAAACACAACCATCTTCCCTAGATCTAATGAGGATTCCTACAAATTCAGAGTTTTTGTGTTGATTGTTATTGATTTGCATTTTGGTAATGCAGCTTAACGGACTCCAGAGTTTAAAAAAACAGGCAGGAAAACACAATGGCGCTTCATTGGAGGCTGCACTGATGATGTTACTGAGCAGGGTAATGAAACGTCTGCGGAACAACAACGAACCAGCTCGGTGAGCCAACCAACCACAATTTTGGTTTTGTTCCTTGATTATCATTCTTATTCAAATTCTGCCTCAATGGTGACTGTGGTTACTTTCACCTAACCAAGTCGGGAGGCGATGGCCTAGTGATATTACCGGTGGGCTGTTAATCCAGAGACCCGGGTAATTTTCTGGGGACCCATGTTTGAATTCTGCCATGGCGGATGATGGAATTTGAATTCAACAAAAAAAAATCTGGAACTAAGAGTCTGACCATGACCATGAAACCATTGTCGATTGTTGGAAAAACCCATCTGCATCACTGGTGCCTTTTGGGGAAGAAAACTGCCATCCTTACCTACTCTGGACTCCATGTGACTCCAGACTCATAGAAATGTGGTTCACTCTTTAACTGCCCTCTAGGCAATTACGGGTGGGCAATAAATGCTGGCCTTGGCAGCAACACCCTCATCCCATGAATGAATAAATAAAAAGAAAACAACTTGTGGAGTTCAGAGCATTTGACAATGTTAGGACCAAGCCTCTGGTGCTGTTTGGAGATGAGTGGCCCTCTTGAAAAGCAAATTGAGCATCAGTGAGCAGGTTATTACTGAGTGCTTGCTATTTTAAGGCAATGATGATAACACCTTTTGTTACTTTGCCAAACCTATTCTAGATCTCCCCATTTAGGGTGGTGGTACTGCACAACTCAGAATGGAGGCTGTCTTGACTGGAAAACTGAGATGTGGGATCCCTAAGCACGGTGAGGCAGACATTTATATCAATACCATCTTGTACAGATGTATCTATGAGAGGTAGCTTGATGGAGACAAAGCCCTATCTGCTGTTCACGTAGGAATTAAAGGAACATATGAAATTGCCTAGGCCAAGATCACTGGAATTCGCTGTCCAATCTACAACCTATTTCTTTTTTATTCCTGCTTTCAGCCTTTCCTCAAAATCTACCTCTTCTCAATGTTTTGGCCATTTGTCCTAGCATTGCCTTCCACAGGTCGGTGTCAAACTTTGCTTCTTGGGATGTCTTATGATAAAAGTGCTGTATCAATAAACGTTCTTGTTGATTTAGTTCTTTGCCTGAGACAAGTGGCACTGCAGGAAGAAGCAAAGGGTCAAAGAAGACTTGAAAGACTGACTTGGTTAGGGCTTAAAGCCTTATTCACATTCATCCTTACAAAACAGGATTTCTTCGACTATGCCTGAAGAGCTGTGACCTAGTTACCTTAGATTCGAAAGGGAAGTTGGAGCAGGAATTTGAAGTTTGTTGCAGCCTAGAACTGACATTCAGTTCAGGGGCACAAGCATAACTGGCTGTCAACACAACTGCTGCCTTGAATATTTTCACCGCAGGATCCTTCCAAGCCACAACATGCAAATGTTACAATTCCCACATCAATTCACTGATTCACCAGGGAGACAAGATTTTGCTCCATTTTCTTAAAAAAAATGACTTTGCCAATTTCCACAAGCAAATAGCCAGCGGCAGGAAGGTTCTACTTTTTTTTTTTGCACTTGGCTGTTTTGGGCAAAGTGTAGGGAGTTATCAATCACATTCAAGGCTGTTGTCCCAATATCTAACAACAGCAAGATGCTTCATTGCTCACTTCTCTTAACAACTTTTGTAATTCATGTCCTTTATGATAAATGATAGTACCATTTATGATTGACGGAAAATAAATACTAAATGAAGAGCATCCAAGATTTCTCACTGCTTTCCTGATTCATAGTTTTGAGAAATGAATACATGAGATGTTGTTAGAGATTTAACAAAGTCTATACAGCTACTGAGTATTTGGTTGCATAAATAATTAGGAAGCACACATCAATGCTTCAATGTATCGGCAAACATGTAACAGATATGCCAAGGGCAACCCAAGTTCTATCGTGGTCTGCTGTTTCCTATAGAGTGAACTAACAGTTAAGTAGAGGACTGACCAGGACTTTGAAAATCTGGGTAATCTGCAAAATGATAGGTCACTGCTGGGGCCTTATTTCAGACCCTAAATTATGTCATGGAGAACAGGTTCTAGATACTCCAGTGGAATGACTATAGCTGCTCAGTTGTCTTCGGTTTTACTTATCATAAACTCCAGAAGTTTACATTTCCTGCAAACTAACCCAGTTCTTCTAACTGAGGTAATATTAAACTTCTCAGTATGCAATGTTATTATCCTTGCTAAGTCCGGACAATAATAGACCATAAGTTTTATCTTTTTGTTTGCAGCTTGTTTATTTTGGTGGTCTATCACTTGACATATTCACAAGAAATAGTCAAACTATAGATATCAGATGTAAAGCTTAAACCCTTGTACCGTCAAAAACAACTATATATAGATACTCAAACCTCACGAAGAGTCACCTTGTTCAGATGGCACAACTGCACTTGGTTTCTTTCCAGAAGACTTCTGTATTCACTTGATGTTATTTCCTTAGTTAATGTCTCGTTAACAAGTCTCACTCATTTTTAAGTGTGAGCTCCATGAACTTCACTTTCACAACATTCTGTTTCTGGAACTTTCTCTTACCTGAGACTGATAAACTGCCCTGCTGCTCTTTTGTCCCTAAATGACTTACTTCTACCTGAAAGAAACCTACACACTCACCGACCTTTTGGATCATTCTGTCTTTCTAAAAGGGAAATGTTTGTCTCTGTCTCCCTGTACCATAAGACACCTTGTTGCTAGGCAACAGCCTTTCTTTTGTGTACGTTGCCTGCACTTTGTTTTGTAGTGAACTAATCATCTGAAAAGTTTTGTGCAACCTCATTTAAATGCGTGCAAATGAGTTACTCAATACATCCGCCATTTCCCAGAACTCAAAATTAAACAAAGTCCTTCCCTTTCTAACATACACGCTATAGAGATACAAATTAAATTCAAGTTGTAAATGATTGTGCCTACTTTAGAAACCAATTTTCCAAACAATAAAGTCATGACATATCAAGAACGTTCATCAGAGTAGGAAAAGTTTAGTTAAATGTGCTTTACAGCCGTGTTTCACTTTGTTGCACCATGCCTGTAATGGAGAATCACTATCACTCATTAATAACTGGCTGGATGGAAGGGCATTAGGCAGTCCCTCTTATTTTTGATCAAGATTGATGCTTTTGCTGCTAGAATCGCTATGGCCTGAGAAACATCTGAAGCTCTAAATAAGAAAGATATCTGAACATAGGATTGTGACAATTCTCTGAAACAGCACTCCAACATCTCAGCTAATTCTCAACCTGTTCCTATTAAGAGTACTTCCTCCATATAGAGAGTTGTGTAGCAACAGAACTATGGGAATTATCTGTGCTTCATTGCTGCTGGCTTAATTCAGCAATGCACAGCTCCAAAGAAATCACAGAATCGTAACAGAATGTTACAGAAGGAAGCCTTTCAGTCTATTGTATTTGTCTTAGCTCCATGCAGGAGTAATTTAGGTTAAGCACACAATGGTCTTTCATATGTCTTAATTCTAATTTGTACTATGAATCACTATAATGTAAAGCAAACTTTCATTTTTATTCCTCGTTTTGTATCTAAAATTTGTACCGAGGTACTTTGTACCTAAAATCCTGCCATGAGAGGCAAAATTGTAAACTTTTTACTGAGTACACGTGACAATAAAGAATGTTCTATTCTGACTGAAACTCTTTGCACTGTCTAAATTATAAATCTCCTGTAGTTTATTTTACTCCATTGCACAATCACAAGTTGGAGCGATCTGGAAGTGAGATCAGAGAATGGGGTGGACCACACGTGACAGTTGGAGGGTAGCAGTGATCTATCAGGGAGATGTTAATGGTGTGAAGAATTTGATAGTGGCCACTCTCTGCTACAGGGGCCAGGTTACCAAGCATGCAGTGTAGGAAGGCCTTTGCTCAAGAAAATCTTGCCTGCATCACGTTATTCTAGATAACCCTGGCCAGCTGGTCAATGGGTACAGGGCCACAGCGACAACACTTAAAGAGCAAGGTACATCAGCTGATGGTACCTTGTTTCCTCTTCCTCATCCTCTGGTGATAATGATCACTCAATACCACCTTCAAGTAGCAGCACCTTTGCATAGACAAGTTTTGCAGAGCGTAGGACATCACCAATATGCAGAAAGCTATTGGAGGACCATAATGGAGGGTCCCTCCAGAGCAGTCAAAGCGGTGTAGTTACATTTCTGGAGCCTTAGGGCCTACTTCATGGTTTCCCTGGGCGATAAGTGTTGACGATTGTACCTCTTCTGTACCCGATGGTGGGGTTCTGCTCTGCTGCCATAAGCCAGATCTTTAGAAGATAAACTTTGTCGCTCAGGCAAAATGCAGATTGTCTGACAGCAAGAATTGTTAAGGTATCTGAGACTTAAAGACGTCATGGCAGGTGCCTGAAAATATTGCATGTGTTGCAGCAGTCACAAGCCAAATGCATAGTGGAGTGGAATTCCTTCCCTATTCATGACCGTCTGGTATAATGGATCCTTGACAGCTACATGAATGCACTTTATTATGCTCTATAGTTGAAGTAAACCTGGAGAACCTATGGTCCAACTGGCAGCTTCTATGTTGCAGTGTGTGTAGTCCCTGCTTGCATATTTCAGGGTATCTGTTACCTGAGCAATGTTGTAATGGGTGACAGATTGAAAGATGCAGCAGATATTGGCTGTTGTCCCCAGAATACATGGCATGCAAAGAAGGGCAGTGCCAGGGTTACTTTGACAAAAGTGGATGGCCACCTGCTCCTTCTGGTCTCAAATCCTCTTCTAAGTGACTGTGGAGGTCTGTGACTATACGATAACCCTGGCAAGATCAAGAAAGCTAACCCTTTGCCTGTACGCCCAGCTTACTGAGTACCACCTTGAATACTTGTCGCTCAGCCATTCACTCAGAATTGCTCTGCTATTTTGTTGCATGTGTTGCATTGCTTCTTTGAGGTCCTGCCCCTCCTCCTTTCCCAGCTGATGAGGTTCACTACTTGAGCTTTCCTTCAATGGAGCATCTAAGCTCAGAGTGACTGGCAT
Organism: Ginglymostoma cirratum; assembly: GCA_024137785.1. Taxonomy (NCBI): domain Eukaryota; kingdom Metazoa; phylum Chordata; class Chondrichthyes; order Orectolobiformes; family Ginglymostomatidae; genus Ginglymostoma; species Ginglymostoma cirratum. The sequence goes on from JAHRHZ010000024.1 coordinate 12,627,779, forward strand.
CTATGTCACCATGGAACCTGAAGGGCAGTAATTCAACACTGAGTTGGCACTCTGCAGTGAGCTTCAACAAATTATCTCTCCAGCACAACTTTATTAGCAGTAGTCTGACTGAGCTGCTGCTTCGACACCTCTCCTCCTGTGGTTGAACTCAGCCTTAGCAATGTCAGCCTTTATAGCTCTGAGTCACTGTCAGATTCAGTCCTCTGTGACTTCCCACCGTGCTCTTGCCTCCTCCCAGCTGATGAGACACAGACGCAGCATGCAGCCTGAAAGGTTTGAAAAGTTGTGGTGCAAAAATTGCTAGTAATTACTGCCTTAACAATCTTAATTGACTTCACTCTGTTGTTTTTACAAGCTCCTAACATCAGATTCAGGAATTTCAGTTACATGGAGATACTAGAGAAGGTGGACACAGATACTATTTCAGACGATGAATAGCTTGATAGAGTAAACAAGGAAATTCTGCTTCCAGTAGCAGAATGTTCAGTAACCAGATGAGACAATTGTAAGGAAATTGGCAAAATGTGAAGAAATAATTTAATATCTGGAAATTAATTTGTGACCTCGAATACACCGTCTGAAAGGCGGATGGAAGCAGATTCACCATTTTGAAAAGGAAATCAGATGCAAATAAAAATCTTGATCCATTGGAAAGAGCAAGCAGTGGGCCTAATTGGCTAACTGTACCAAAGAGAATACAGAGGCTCAATGGGTACAATCTTTGCCTTCTAGCCTTAGCATTTAGATTCTAAGTGAGGATGTTTGATTTGATTAGATTTTCAAGACCAGGAAATGCTTCCCTCACCTGGACAGAATTTTCTCTTTACTATCCTATTAGATCCAAAAAAAAGGCCACTTTTCTTGACAGGACCTCTGACACAATTTTCAAAGGTGCCTCATGGAATGAAGTAGCTCTGCCGTTTGAGCTCGTCGCACACATTGTTCCGTGACCAGACTGCTTTGGCAGTACACAAGACCTCTTTTAGAGCTGCTGCATTACATTACCTTCTCCCAGACCTGACTCGTCCAATGCATGAAATCATTTGCATTTGGACTGCCATCACTTTACTTAAATGAGGTGACACCACTTTAATTCCCAATATTAGCGTATCGATATGCACAGACCAAAAAAAAAGTACCTGAATGACTGAAGGCACCAGTGACAGCCTCATTATTTCAGTTCAAAACATGAGCACTTTTAAAATAAAAAAATCTGTACACTTGCCCTCATACTCGAAGGTTGAAATTGTGTTCTAAGTGAACAATGAGTAACATTACTGAAAAATCAGTCATGTTTATACCTCTTGAACATATGAATTAGAAGCAGAAGTACAACATTTGGCCCCTCGAGACTGCTTCATCACTCAATAAGATCATGGCAGATCTGTTTCCTTTTCGAGTTTCATATTTTTCATCTGCCCATGATAATCTTCGTTTCCATTGCCTAACAAAAATGATTACCTCCAAATTAAAAATATTTCACAACCTTGCTTTCACCTGTTGCTCAGGTGGGGAGTCACAAAGTGGTACCATCCTTTGAAAGAAAGGAAATTCTCATCATCTCTGTCCTAAAAAAGCGACTTTTCATTTTGAACTAGTGCCCCTACGTTTTGTGGTCAACCACATCAGAAAACATCATTTCTAGAGATCCAGAATATAACATGGATCTAAGAAATTTCAAAATCAAAACCAAGACACATTTATGTAACTTTTCTGAAATCTATGGAAATAAGATTTGATACTTACAAAATTAAACCAAAATCTGCTAGCCTCATCTTCTTCTCTTTGCGTCACTATGTGGGAAGAGATTTTGGCAAGCTTATACTATGATGTAATTGAGATTGATTTTACTTATTTTGACATCTAAATTTTTAATTTGAAAATCTGTTGCCAGTACACAGTAATCTGGTTGGAGTAAAGGTGGAAGATTAAGTTTAGTTCATGTGAGAGAACATGTCTGGGGCTTTTGGATTTCTGTCACTTTCCAAATTGAGGTGCCTCATCCCCATCTTGCTTGGCTATTTCTTCACTGCACTCATGGCTAGAGTAATGGCGCACAGGTCCAAGCAGATATCTTGCTGCTACAGAGTCCCGGCCAGGTCTTACTTGAACACTTGCTATCCTCTCCGTGTGGTATGGGGATACAATGGCCCAGTGGTATTGTTGCTAGGCTATTAATGCAGACTCTCAGCTAATGTTCTGGGCACCTGGTTTCAAACCCCACCACAGCATGTGGTGGAATTTAAATTCAATAAAAACAAATTTAGAATTAAGGATCTCATGACAACTGTGAAATCATTGTCAGGAAAAGCCCATCTGGTTCACTAATGTCCTTCAGGGAAGGAAATCAGTCATCTTTACCTGGTCTGGATTATATGTGACTCCAGACCCCCAGTAATGTGGCTAACTCCTAACGGCCCTCTGGGCAATTAGGGATGGGTAATAAATACTGGTTTGGCTTTTCATTTAGCATCCTGTGAGTGAATAAAAATAATCCAAGCACTCGCTTGTTGGAGTTACGGCAATATGCAGAACATAAATCGACTCATTGCGCCTTCACTCAATCTGAACCAATACTTGATGTTCCCTTGCCCATCTCTTATGGATGATTCCAGAGGTTTGCCATTTGCACTGAAGCTCAGGAATGGCCTGGTTTGAAGCAGTCCTCTGAATATCAGGGGCCTCAGTGTTCACAGTCTCCATGAGCTGCAGGCACATGTCTGAAATGTGCCGACCAGAGTGTGACCTTGAGCCTAATCTAGGTCCCGTACCCATTGAGGTGAATTTCTTTACACTGATAACGGGTGCAGCTGAATGGCATGAATATGCCTCCTCTAAGATTTTAAGCCTTCATCATGAGGTGGTAGTCAAATGGAGTGGGGAAAGGTAGCCTCCTCTTCCTGGTCATACTCCTGAAACCTGCAGTGAAGAATAAAAAGTGTTAGCTGATGGTTATGCACTAACCCTTTTCTCACCAATGTTTCAGGCATTAGTCCCATATGTCCCTTGATCAGCAACAGACTGGAGCCATTCTCACTGCATTCCTGTGATAGTCCAAACTCCTTATCCATGCAGGCTCGGTCCATTTGTTCACCAGACGGCTGAGCATCTAATCACGGGATATTTTCCCTGCCCTTGACATTATGAGCACTCTTCCTGCGGATGGACATTATGATTCAATGTCACCCTAATGGATTCATAGCTACTTTATCAGCATGAATACCATTCTTGCTCCTTAGCCCACCCCTTTTAAACAATTGAGACCCACACTGCCCTGCAAATGGTACATCTTTTAGACAATGAAAGATAGCGGCTTCCACACTGTCAGGCCAAATTCCTATCTGAAAATGTGTTTGCACGCATTTACGCTGTCCAATGCTGTAATGAGTCCCACTCTGCAGTGACTATACAGTACCAGTTACCCTTGAGGAAGGTACCAGGTCATTCATCCTCTTTCCACACTGCTCCCCAGGTTCTGCTGTGGACCTCACAGCTGCTAACCTGCACGGCAACGTCCTCCCAGGCAGCCTCGGTCAGACAGGAGGGTGTCCTGCTGGGAAACAGGGGTTTCTGCTTTGCCTGGATGATCCAGACCAGATCCTGCAGTGAGACATGGCTCCACCAAAACATTCATAGCTGGGTATGGATGGGTGGTGGCAATGAATTAGATGTCCAATAAAATCCAGAGGGATGTTCCTGGCTTGAACATAATAAATGTCTCTCTGGCTGCCCTTTACATATGGCACCCCATTCTTGGTCCTGTGAAACAATGGTGAAAGGTAACTACCACTCTATCCATGTTGCAAGCCTCATTGTGCTTCTTATGCAAATATACCAGAATATCTGACTACTATGTAATCACACGTGAAGAGCTGTGCGGCTCTTGAGTGAAAGTTACACTCACTCTTGTCCCACTATCACTTTTGGATCTCATAGCAGATGATTCCATCCTATCTTTCAGGCCAATGATTTCTCAGTAATAAATGGAAAATGTTATAAGTATGATCAATTTCTAAGCAAGTGAAAATGGAGAGCGTCAGAAAATGCAATAAAAAGAGATTCACTATGGAAGGCCAGAGGTTCTGGCAATGGCACATACATGGTCTATGCTTTTAGGAGATTGCGCAGCTACAATTTCAAAACATTGAGAGAAAAAAAATCAAAACCCAGAAAGCATAAAGAAACAAAAACAGAGCACAGGCCACTATCTGAAATTATTGATCTGAAGGTTCAGTCCAGAAGAGTGGCTAATTAAAAGATAAGTTGCTGTTTCTTGAGCTTAATGATCTTCATTTAAATGCCACAGAAGGCCAAGAGCAGAGACATCAGGATGGGGGCAAGATGGGGATTAAAATGACAAGTGACTGGGTGTCCTGCAAAGCTGTCACGCTAATTTAGAGGAGGCTGCAAATATATTCAATATATTAAAGGAATTATAAGCAAATCACTGTTTCACTTGGAAGTATTATTTGGGGCTTTGGGCAGTGGGAGGGGCAAGGTCACATGAGAATGTGTTATAAGAGGAGTGGATGTTGGGAAGAATTGTGGAATGCAGGAAACCTTTCATTCTATTCAGAACCACAACAGGACTCCCATTGTCCTCACCTTCGCGCTTCCAACCTGTGTTCAGAGGATCATCATCCACCACCTACACAGCATTGCGCCCATTCACTCTTCAGTACCCCCAACAGCCCCTCCTTTCTTTAGTACACTCTTCCTCACAAATACAGGAGGTACAGCATCTGCTCTACCATCTTTTAACAGACTGAGGGCACAAACGATCCTTCCAGGTGAAACAATGAATTGCTAGTACCTTTAATTTGGTATGCTGCAGTCACTACTCATAATGTGAGCTCTTTCACATTGTAGAGGCCAATCACCAATCAGATAAATGCTTTACCAAACACCTTGCACTTTGTAAGCATGGCTCCAAGCTTCTGACTATCATTCTAATTCTCTATCTTGTTCCCACTCTTTCATCTATATACTTAAGCTCCTGCACTAATCCAATGAACCTCAATAACAGGTCAAAGAATGGTGCTTCATGTTTCAATTAGACAGTTTACAGTCTTACAGTCTCAACGTTGAACGCAACAATGAGCGATACTAATCTCTGTGCCCATTCTGTCTCCTTGATTTTTGCTAGTTTTGCTTCATTTCTCTATATTTTCTCTTTTTCATTTGCTTTTGAATGGAAGTTGCTCATAATTCCACCATTCGCATCTCCTTTGGAGTCATCTCTGCTTCTTGACACATTTGCCATTTCTTGCGCCTTGCACGATGAGTACTAAATCTGTCACTTAACCTCTCCTACCCTCAACTTATCATAACACTCTCCCCAACCACCCCTACCATTATTTTACCATCCTCCTTCCCTTTGTTTTCTTAAAACTTATCTCTAACTTTTTCTGGTTTTGTTGAAAAGCCATTGACCTGAAATGTTAATTGGTTCTAAATGTCCAAATATGTCACTTCCAGTTTTGTCTCTTTTTATTTCAGGTTCCCATTATTTACTGTATTTAGCTTTAGTTGCATGAGCAGTACCACAGCTATACTGTGGATTTGTTGATTTGGAAAGCTTGTGTGTGGCATTAACAAAGAATGGACCACATAAACTGAGTGCCTGGTTCAGTGTTGTACATTTAAGCGATTCAATGAAAGGAGACAATTCTTATCAAACTGTTTTGTTGCTGGAAGTGTTGATTCTGGAGGACAGAAAGGTGGGAAACAGTTAGGAATGGAAGACTGGAATAGAAATGGTGCCTTTAAACTAAAGAAAATGGAATTAGCTCATTGATAACATTGGTAAATATGGAATGTTATATCAATAAAAGGTAGCAACTGACATGCCAAAAGGAAAGTTATAGCCCGATATTGATAGGGAACTACAATTGGAAAGCAAAAGTAGAATTCACTTAAAGCTAGCCTCTTAATTAGATGGTCAGGATAACTCTGTAAAGTTGTCTCATTTTCTTGAGCAAGTGGTAATGCATTATGAAGCCAATCATTTTGTTATAATTTCTTTTCAACTGCTGATAACCTTCCAGGTGACAACAGGCTAGCTGGGTAACCATAAGGCACGAGCTCAATCTGATGACCGTTGAGAAACAAAAATCATTTAAGTCAACTCAGATTTTGTAAATCTGTAATCAGTCATTTATTTGTTGGCAAACAAGATTCACTTTTACAACAAATATTAGTAATGAGGTCATTCAACTTGGAAACCATACAAAATGGATCATAAATTAAAAAAAAAGGAATGACAAATTGTGCTGCTAAGATCATTACTAAAGGGATGCCTACATCAACTAATTATCAAATAAATAAATTTCCTGTGAGGGAAGGAAAGAAAAAAAAATTGAGTTCATCTTTTTTCACTTCAAAATAACTTTCATTTTAATAAGTCAATATTTTTTACCACCACGGTACAAGTGCCTAGTGCTTTGACTAGATTTAACACAAAAATGTTTCTACTTTTTATTTTTCCACATGCATGAGTTCCACTATTTTCTACCAAGACTCCTTGGTGACTAGAAGAGTTACCTAGCTCCCTTTGTGGACTTTCATTGCTGATCACATTTATGAATAACATAGTGCATTGTAAACAAAAAGTACCTGCTGTAAATCCTAATTTTTAATTTTTTTTGCTGGCAAAAAACATGACTTCACTTCAAAGTACACAGTGAGAAAAACCTAAAACAGTTTTTTTAAAAAAACGTTTTTTTTCTTAGTACTTGTGATCACCTCACTATAAAATGAGCTTTATAAACTGTGATCTTCAGAGGAACTGTCTGGGGGGAAAAGCCCAACAGAAAGACTTATGGAAAAAAACACTGCTCCTACTAGCAAGACAAAACTTGCAAGACCAGCACAACAAAAACTGTCTTGTTCACTACATCAACAGGGACATAAGTTTGGAGGGAAAAAGCATACTACAATATATGTGCAATGTTGAGTGTCTGTACATAGAAATAGTTCAAAATTCTCGTCATTAGTTTTATAATCAGAATTATTACAGCGAAACATAAAGTATGTATCTAGCATATAATCTGAATAATTCCCTTTCTTGGTGATTGGAGAGGTTTCCTTTATGATTGTAGGAATTCTGCAGCTTGGTAAACTGCAGCATCTAAGTTGTGTGAGAGAGTCACGACTGATATACAGTGGTAATAAAAACAAGGAAAAAAAAAGCAATCCATACCCTTGCACCAGTATAGCTGGCACTGACTTACACCAAGCCTCAGTTAGAAGTCCTCAAGAAAATAGACACTAGAGAAAAAAGGCTAAAAACTTAGCATTATTGAAGGAAGCAAAACTGAATGTCATTTCAACATACACGTCCAACCCTCTCAATCAGTTCAGTAATTCTTTTTTGCCTTAAAACAGACTATTTCCTTATCAGTTGCTTCCCACGCAGTGCCTCACTAGGTTGGGTCTGAATATAAAACTTTTCAAAGTAGTTCAGCAGTTTATCAACAGCATTTAGATTCAAGCATACACACATTGTTTCACTTGGTTCTGGGCAACCAGAACAAGCTATCCAGGTTAGTCTTTGCCCCTATAGACTAGTGACCAAATGTGATGGTCCTTTTGAATTCGCTTCAGGTGAGGAGCCTTCTTTGTTAGGAGGAACAATAAATCCATCACTGCTTCCACGTCCTAGCTGGTAGTAAGTATGAAGTTGCTGTTCATGGTTCCTGGAGCCCAGATTCGGCATACTTTTATAATACACATCATCACCGTCACTACTTTTAGTTGCTGGAGGAGCGCTTTGGGTCTGAGCAGCACTACCATCTGCCACGGGCACACCTGCCAAAGCAGGCATGCTGGTATACAGAGAATCCCTGTTGGGTGACTGCAGTTCTTCTGTGTGCTCATTGGTTAGCAAAGGAAAAAAGCTCTCACTGTGATCTTGAGGGATCCGTCTTCGGTTGGGATACTGGTGGGCCTGATGGTTCTCTACTGAATGCGCCCTTTGTGGCAACAAAGGGGCATCTGATTCCTCTCTAATGAGTTCCAGTCCTAGGCTTTCTTCGTGGTTAAATGAAGTGGCATCATCGAGAACGACTGCATTGTCTTCACTGCTGTTTCCAATGTTGTTCACTAATTTGTTCATGAGGTTCCTGTTCTGTTCGTTGGAGCGCTCGTGGTTGTTCATATAGGATGGGATGTAGTTGGAGGTGAGTTCTTTCAGGATCTTTTTCTCTAAGGCTGTTTCATTGTGGTTGTACCCACGGTCAATAATTTGCACACAATCACTCAGGTATTCTCCACTGGCAATACTGTAGCTGTTGCCATGGTTACCATTCAGTGGTAGAGTATCCATGACACTTGTATCCCTCGCATTGTTCAGCAACACCTCTGAAAGATAAGACAAAGAACCACATTAATCATGACTACAGCTTTTGGCCTCTTCTGGGAATTAAAGGAAGATCACAGCATCTCGGATAACAGGCTAGGTATGCTAAAACTCAACTTGTAATTGTGCAACAATCATTTCAAAGCTTCAGGAATCAATATAATCTCTAATGAATCCATTAGTATGTTAGAAGGATGGCACACAAAGTGGACTCTAAATACAATGTAACTTCTTCACAGCATTGTTCATGGTGTCCATGATGCAACTGGGGAGTATGAGAATATGTTGGAGCCACAGAATAGCTACAGAAAATATACTTCATCCGGTAGGAGAATCAAGAAAAGTGGGGGATATAATCATAAAATCGCAGGTAAATAAGGAAATATTTATTCCCACAAGAACAGTTTTGAGTTCTTTCCCTAAAAGGTTGTGGATGCTTGAGCTATTTGGAGCTTTCCCCTCCTCTGCAAACATAAGGTTGTTCAAAATGTAGCTGCCTATGTCTTAAATTGAACCAAGTCCCACTCATCATTGTGCTTGCTGACCTACACTGGTTAAGCAACCCCCCACCCCCTTCTCTGGAATTTCTTCCAGCGTTTCTCGACCCTCCCAGATACCTGTGCTTCTCTAATTCTGGCCTCTTGAATGCCCTATATTTTATGTGGTGCATCATTAAACATAGTGCTAAACTCTAAATTTTCCTCCCTAAACCCCTCTAGCTATCTCACTTTCCCGCTTTAAGACACTAGTTTTGATCTACTTCCTTGACCATACTTTTGGTTACCTGTCCGACTGTTTCCTTACATGACTGTAAATATTATCTTGTAAAACCCATATGAATTGCTTTGAGTGGTTGTTCAAAAATGAACTTTTAGTAGAGTTTCATTGTATTGGGGTGAAAAGGAAATGTGGAGCTAAGATGGGTAAAATGGAGTTGTGACACAGATAAGTCATAATCTATTTGGCAGAACAAGCTAAAGGAGTTGGAAGACCTAGTCCTGTTCCTCTGTTCCTAAAAAAAACTATTGGCAACCAGTAGGGACAATCCTTTTTATGAAATCCGTTAAGCAAATTTAATGTTATAAATTATATCAAGATTATGTCTTTGCACTGTGTTATCTGATGTACTGAGATATCAAAGTCCTACGATTAATTTTGGCTTTTGAGGGAAGCTCCACTAATTAGCAGCTTATATATTAATACATCAACTCAGACAGCATTTTCTAAACCTGTGACCTCTACAGGCATAAAAAGGGAACAGGTGCATGGGAAAACCAACCCCATCCAAGTTTCCCTCCAAGTCACACACCATCTTGATTTGCACCTTTATTGCTATTCCTTCATTTTTTGCTCAATCGTAATCTTGGAATTCCCCTCCTAACTGTATTGTGGGCGGTCCTATACCACATGGACTGCATTGGTTCAAGGTGGTGGCTCAAGGTGGACAGCTAATTCCGTTCCAATTTTCAGGAAAGGTGGTAGGACTAAACATGGAATTTCAGACCAGTGAGTCTCACATCAGTGCTAGGCAAAATAATGCAGAAAATTCTGAAGATGAGAATTAACTTTCACTTGGAAAGGCAAGGTCTGAACAAGCATAGTCACCATAATATTGTCAGAGGGATGTCAGCCTATTTCATTGAATTTTTCAAGGAGGTCATCAGATCTGTAGATGAGGGCAGTTGATATTGTTTATGTGAATTTTACCGAAGCTTTTGACAAGGTCCCATAAGGGAGATTGATAAAGGTAAAAGCACATGGGATCCAGGGTAACTTGGCATGATAGATCCAAAATCGGCTTTGTGGTAGGACAGTGGGTGTTTGTGAAAGTCAGTGTCCAGTTGTGCATCACAGGGATCAGTGCTGAGTCCCTTACTGTCTGTGACAAAATAGATGGGAATGTTAGGAGGGGGATGATAAGTAAGTTTGCAAATGACACAAAGATTGGCCAGCTGCTTAACAGTAAGGAGAATGGACTTAGGTGAGAGGATAATATAGATGGGTTGTTCAGATGGGCAGATCAGGGGAAGATGGAATTTAATCCTGATAAATATAAGGTATGCACTTTGGAAGAATTAACAAGACAAGGAAGTACTCAATGACTGACGGGACACCAGGAAGCTCAGAGGAATAGAGGAATCTTGGAGTGCTTGTCCACGGATTCCTAAAGTTGGCAGGAGAGATTATCAGGGTGTTGAAGGTGGCATATGAGATACTGTCTTAATCAGTTGCAGCACAGGTTATAAGAGCACGGAGGTTATATTGCACAATACATTGGTCATGCCTTGTCTCAAATACTGTGTGCAGCTTGGATCACCACACTATAGGAAGTATACGATTGCCCTGGTGGGCATGCAGAGAAGATTCACCAGGATGTGGCCTGGGACAGAGTATTTTATATTTGACGCCAGGCTGGATAGGCCCGTGTGGTTTTCCTCTTAACTGAAGTGTCAATAACAAGAGTGTATTATTTTAAGGTGAAGGATAAGAGATTTGGTGGGGATTTTCTTTTCTGCTTGAGGGTGAAAATCTGGAATCCAGGATGCACTGACTGGGAGGGTAGTAGAGGCAGGAAGCCTCAAAGCTTTAAAAAAGTACATGGGCGAACACTTGAAATGGTGTAAGATTCAAGGCTATAGACCAAGTCGTGGAAAGTGGGTTTAGTGTGAATAGGTCAGCACAGATTACATGCACCAAAGGGCCTCTTCCGTGCTGCATGACTCTATGGCCACCATCTTTTCAGGGCAATTAGAGACTGGCAAAACTGTCTGATGTAGCCAATGATGTACACATCCTGCAAAAAAATTTAGAAAAAGCTTACTGCAATATTCGTCACTGAAATATAGGGCAAAACAATTAAGTGGTAGATTATAAAAAGGATCCAAACATAACATCTTATAGATGTGGCTTTTAAATAAATAGGAAATTTTGGGTTGTCATGACTTTCTCAAAATGTTATCAAGTATAGTTAGGTTAATGCAGAACAAAAGATGCATGATTGTCATTGTTATTCTATGGAATTTTGTATTTATTAACTCAAATCCATATTTGCTGTTTGATTTAGTTAAAAAAGACTTAGTAATTAGAAATGCTAATCAAAGGATATGTATTGCATGATTTTTGACAAATTTCTGTTTTTTTTTGAGTGGCAAAATCTGGACATCAGTGATTATTTTCAATTTAACTGGTTATATTGATTGCTCAGATTTCAAAGAGTTGTTGCACATCTAACTGGACACAAACACCACAGATAATTTAAAAAGCACAATGGTGCAGATATACATATATAAACAAAAATTACAAACAGAGCTGACTGACAAAGATGAAATCCTCAATTAGGAGCAAGACCATCCATTTGGAAAAAATAATGTACACAAAATGGTTCCAGTTGTTATAACTGAAGAAGCAAACATTTTTAAATTTAAATGAAAAGAAACAAAATCATTTACTAAATTAAGCAGTTTCTGCTCAAGGCTGCTGCAATTATTAGACAGTAAAGGGCTGCTGTGGGACTTCTTCAAAATGTATTTCACATTATTGATCAATGCAATAAGGAGTTAATCCAACGAGATAGATAAATTATCTTGGGTTATTTTCCTCAATTAAAGCATTTATGTATCCAGTAGAGAGGTAATTCCACTCAATTTGAAAGGCCAAATTTTGCCCCTCTTCCCTTCATCATAGAAGCTTTCCAGGAGTCTTAGCCAAACTATTCTATAAACCACCTGGGCTACGTGCATTGAACACAGAACTCAGTGCAATTAATTAAGAATTTTAAAATATCATATGAATGAATTTACTCTAGCTTGTACTCACATCATGGATAGATAGAAAATATTGTACGATGTTTCACTTCAATAACCTGATACTTCATTTCAATTTAGGTCCACCCAAGTCTAAAATATGTGTATATATTGTCCACATTCTCAGGAAAAGAAAACTAATGTTATGAGGGATCTTTGAATATTATATTTATGTGCATTTTACTCCTGAACAATACTGTGCTGTGTGGCAAATCTCAACTTTACTCAATGATGTGTGTGGACACATTGTGGATATTCCACTCAAGCTTAAGGCAAGAAATCTTGAGGGGTAAAGTATTTCAAAATGTTTTTCATTTAATAAATGAATTGAAATCTCAAACATCTCAACAACTCTGTACATCCCCTTTGCAGAATTCATTGTTTTTGGTCATTAAATAATTCAGTGACAATGGAAACCAGATTACAACCAATCAATAATGACAGATATTTGGGAGTAATAGGTGACGAACAACACTGCAGAATAGAATACCGTCTTCCAGAAACTTCCTAATTAGAGTTATCCAGACTTAATGGGATTCAACAAAGCCTATGGGAACATTAACAAAAATATATCTATAAACACTTCTGCACTTTTTGAAAAAAAATCTCCTCGATCAACTCTCGTTATACCACAGTTATCGCCTAGATTTGGCTGGAAGAGAATGGTAACTAAAAGAATTACATTTGATATGCAATGTTTAGTTTTACTCCCATACTTGTCTCTCTGTAGGGCTCTAAAGGACAGCATGAAGAAAAGGAAAGAAAAAACACAAGTAAGCATACAGCGACAGTAGAAGAAACATGAATAAAAGCAAATAGATTGATGGTATGCAGAAAATATCTAACAAATCCCATCTTCACTACACATAATAAATGGCTAATTTTAATGTTTTTAAGCTGAAAACAAACAATAGCACAATTTTAATGATAACAAATGTGTTTGACCTACTCATATCAGAATCACCCAGATATAACTGTTCCAAAAAGAGAGCAATCCTTTCACCGGCATATTGTCATCAAGTAAATAATTATATTATGAAGCTCTGTTTGAATCCGGTTTTATTGATATTTTTATGAAACATCAATATTGGAAAGGTAGAACAAGACTGATGATTAAATACCTGTGCTGGTGAAAGGGTTGGAAAATATAAGACCCCTTTGCTTGGCTTATAGAGGCTGTACTGAATAACTACCTAAATTTGTAGCTATCTAAAGACTAATATTTCAGTCCCATCACACCAATGTTACCATACATATTGTTGAACATTTTGTCAGTAGTTTTCATGACCACTCTGCACAGATTCTAGCCAGATGATCAGAGTTACTGCTACTTTAATTTACAAAAGGGTACATTTTCCACTGGCTTCCTCTGCTTACATCCAAACCTAATTTGGCTAGAAGTTCAAAAACAAATGTAAAAAGATCATGTTAAATGCGTAACAATATATGCAGTCAAGCCTCCTTACCACAACAAGTGGAACATTCCAAAATACTCTAAATAATAAGTGCTCGACCCAGCTTCGATTAAGAGCTGGAAAAATGTGGTGGAAAACGATAAATTTAAGACAATTACATTCTAAAATGAGGTTTGACTGATGGTAAACTGGTGAGAGACAGCTTTCTAGCTTCAAAGCAAGAAGCAAATTACAGCCAAAACAAATGAATTGAAAATTGGTGAGAAATTAATGTTCCCAACAACTGATGATCATTGTCCACTGTGAAATAGAAGGATTAAATTGAAATGATCAAATATTCTGCTGTGAATTATTCTTCTTCAATCTAATTCTTTTGGAATACAGCCTCCACAGACCAGAGATGGGGTATTGCCACTATAGCTTAGTGAAAGATTTGGAGTAGCACACCTTGTGTGTTGTACATGCTGACTGAGGGGTTGTTACAGACTGCTGATTCCCCAAGCAATGTATTATAGGGATTGTTAGTGCCATGAGGACGAAGAAGAGCATTGGTTATTAGATGGTTAGCCATAGCCCCTGGAGCAGCCAGACAAAGAAAGACAAACAAAGAAAAAAGATCAATCAGGCAAATGTAGGAAAATAAAATATTCTTAATGGTAAAATCTGAAGTCACATCATTAAACAAGCTGAATAGAGTCAGACCTGGAATGTTGAAATTTACAAAAAAAATTAATAAATGCTTTAGACAATGTAAATGCATTTGCAAATGGGCTAACACAATCAATGCTGGTTTTCCTTATAACCTATTTTATAAAACAAACAGATTCAGCCAGAGTTATTACTTGATTTCTTGGAATTACCCACAGGTAAGTTGTAATATCAAGCCCCTTATATATAAAATAAAGCTTGCAATACAATTGATGTTTTTTTCTGCAAACTTTAATCATTTCCGTTCCAATTTGCAACAACAGCTTAAGGGTTTCATAGTTTATTACTTCAATTTTCCCAAGACCGAAGTACAGCTGAGAAATAGAGCGGTGACATTACGGAATAAATATGGATTTGCAGATAATGAAACAGAAGACAAGGAAAGCCATACTGGATATGGACTCCACAAAGTTTCAAAACATGAATCAATCTCATCCAAATGTAAGCGTCAGGGTCAAAAAAATGCACTTTTGGAGATAAAACTCTGCATTAGTCACGTTCAGATTAAAGATGCTTACATTAGAATTAGGCAGTGTTTCACAGTGTGGAACTTGTGTCTTTCTGTAAGGATGCTTTGCTAATATTGAATACTCTCAGAGGACTGCTGCTGAAAATCAATTTCCGTGAACGCTGTTAATTTGGGTGCACGCTGAAGATCTTATTGGTGTTGAATTCAGAGCACATTTCAAATTTAATAAATAGACCATGTTCTCTGTAGTACTGTATTGGTTGTAAATTTAAATATTGATAGGTTCTGTCTCAACTCAATTACAAAAAAACAATGAAGCAAGCCCAAACAAGGGTAAGTGCCCCACAATGGATTACACCCCTTCTTGTTATTTACTAAACGTTATTTGCACAAGTACCTGACTTGAGTAGCAAAAGCCCTTTTTCCTAACCGCAAATCAAATTATTTATTATTTATATGTCACCAATTGGTGTACCGATTTTTGACAAACTGCATTTTCTCATTGGAAAATACTTTGTTAAATGGTATTGCGAACCTACAAACTTACCTCTTTAAATTTAAATTCAAAGCGCTTGATACTTCTAAGAATATTATCCATCTTTCTGTGCTCAAAGTGTTGACAATTATTCCATCCAATATGCTCCCAAATTTATAACATGCTCAGGTAAAAATGTATAAATAGCTTCCAGTATGAGTAAAAACAGATGGATGATTGCATTCATTTGGCAGTTCTACATTTACCAAATGCTACTCAAACAAAAATAAATTACTGTAAAATGTAACTTCCACTACAGGTTTTGTAACTTCAACTTGCAGCACTGGTTCTGTACCAACTTGGACATTTAATAGAAAATTCACAACCAGGAAAAGTACACTTCATTTATTTTCACATTTTCTTGATGGGTTTTCTTGAAGTTGACTTCTCTTTTATGGAGATTGCAAATATTAGATAAATACACTTAATAAAATTTGAACGTTTTACGAGTCTTAATGGATGTGGCAGTACATCAACAGCAACTCAATAATGCATTAAGGTAGGGGAAAACATCACAACAGGCATTCAACACATCAAAACACAAAGTCCTTTGTGCTAACACTAATCATAGTAAACACTTAGGAACAAAGGTTAGCCACTGCCATTTCAAAAAACTGACAGAAACAAAACTTGCATTACATGCCTATCAACAAAGAGAGTATTTGAATGCATTGAGGTCTTAGATGGCTCTGAAAATCTATTTAATTTGTAGGGACACCAGAAAGGATGGTGCTTCATTGGTGTTGTTTGAGTGGAAGTTGTAAGACAAATGGATGTTTTAGAGGTCTATAAAATCCTACAATACAGGAAGCTATTGAACCTATCATGTCTATGCTCGGTCTCTGGAAGAGCAGTATGTTTACTCCACATACTTCTTGTCAAATCAGCTCTAAGCTGTTCATATATTTTAAAGTCTCTTTTTGAAATATTTATAGGATCAACTTCCACTATTTTTTCAGTTTAAGTATTCCAGATCTGCTTACTTGCCCCCTCCTCGAGATTTTTTGTCAATGATTTTAAATTTATGAGTGCAATTTTATCCTCCCTGGAGTTGGTGAGGCTGATGGCAAGGGTGAATAACAATGCACGTAGACACTGCAGAGACACATGCTCACGTTTTGCCATTGCAACAATTAGGGCATGGAGGTCCACCTTTGGAACCCCGATCAATGAATGCCCTTGAGTGTTCAATTAACCAACACTTCAGGGTTTCAACCAGCCTCCTATCCGATTACTTGCCTTTCCAGAAGATGAGAAAGAAGTGACTGGTTGGCCAACTTGCCTCAATTTGACAGGTGGAGGAGAGGAGCGCTCTCCATTTGACGCAATCTGGCTTCAAGTGAGTGGCTGCTGAAAGCTAACCTCTGCTTTTGCCTCCAATCTCCAATTGCCCCACAACACCCAACCTGTGAGACCTGAAAGAAAAAGGCTTACCTTCTTTGCTGTTAGACCCCTTCAGGCCAAGGCCTCATGCACTGAACTTTGAGATCCAGAAGATCATGGCTAACGTAACAAGGTGGGTCTTTAAAGGCGCAATCTGTGATTCGCTGAGAGGTTCACCAGTCAGCTCCTGACAAGCTAATTGTTCTCTGTGACAGCAAGTGTTTGAGGCCAAAATACTGAATACTTTCAGGAATGAGTTAGATATAGTTCTTAGCGCTAAAGGGATCAAAGGGTCTGGGAAGAAAGTGGGAACAAGGTGATGATCAGCATGATTGTACTGAATGGTAGAGAAGACTTGAATGGCCAAATGGCCTACTCCTGCTCCTATTTGCTATGTTTCCATTGATATTAATTGAACCTTGATCTGGTGAGCTTTATTGTTGGAGGGGGAGGATGCCAGTGATAAGTGACCATGCCTGCTCCAATCATTTAGGCCAACGTTTTCCGCTTTGTTGCCTATCACTTCTGGATATTGACCTATCTGCTAAAGAGAATATAGTTTCTTTATTTACCCTTACTAATTATGTCAGCTGTTAAACTTCTCTATTTCAAGGAGATAGCACAAAAATTTGCAACCACTCCTCATAACTGAAGTCTGCCATCCATTGTAACATTTGGGGTAAACCTTCCATGTAATCTTTCTAATGCTTTTTATATCTTTAATAAATTCTGGGTTGAAATGAACCGCAATAGTCCAGCTGAACTGTAATCAGTAATTTGTAAAGTTCTAGAATAAGCTTGTTACTTTTATATTATATTCTTTGATTTACAAACCAAGAAAACCATATACCTTTGTTATAAATTCTTGTCCTACCTCAATGTATGCACACTAAGGCCTCTCTGCTCTTCCATATTTTACAAATTCATGCAATTTATTGTATATAGCCTTGCCATTTAGTTTACCTGAAATGCATTACTTAAAATCTGTTCACAGTAAATTCCAGCTGTGATGCTTCTGTCAGTTTCTCCATTTCTATTTCATCCTGAAGCTTACCAATTTTCCTGATCATTATCTACAACTTTGCAAAGTGTTACATCTGCTGTTTCTGACAACTGACTCAAGGTCACGCATATAAATTGCAAAGTATATGGTCTAAAAACTGACCTTTCTGATGGGCGCTGTAGCAAACCACCTTTCAGTCTGGAAATAAAAACAAACCCTCCACTTTCATTTCGAACTTTTACTGGTAGAGTTTGGAGTTAGTAAACCACAACTTTGATTAAAACTGACATCTGTACCATAATATTTATCATTACAGCTACTTAGTGTCCAGAATGCAACACAAACCTTCACTCGTACGAAGTCAGCAATGGTAAGTCAGCAAATAAAAGAGATAAGTTTTTAATTTTTCAGAATAATTTTCAGCCTGTGTATTCAGTTATAATATTCTTAGCCATTAATTATTCTTCAACCAAAGCTAGATTACACTTATTTATTATTTATATTTATATTTATATTTCCTCAGCCATTTTAATATAAATACAAATTATTTTCTATGTGATATATATCGTTTATTAATTTATATTTTTACCCCTCTATCTGACAAGCAACTTAAAAATTCAAAAGCAATAAATTATGTTTCTATCCAGAGAAGTAAAAATAAGTGATTTTTAAAAATTTAAACTTGGGAGGATTTCTACCTGTACATACAAATTGAGTAGTTCTGTTTGACTTCAACGTTGAACCCCTGGTTACTGAGAATAAATTACATCTGTATCATGCATGATTCATGCTGAATATCACATCAGCAATATCTGGTAATCACAAATTAATCCTGGGAATAGAGCTCATACGTATTAGAAAGTATTTTGCTCAAATAAATGCAACAAGGCTAAGAGAATGAAAAATATTGCATTGTTCACAAAGGTCAAGCCATAATTCCTGAAGGAACTTCATTCTATTTGACTGATCCTAAGTTTTTGTCAATCACAAACTCATATTGCCTGCAAACGACATTTTAAATTTCAACAGATAGGCAGTTCCTAGATAAATTGGATTTCAAAATGGTGAAAAATGGACACTACCCACTAATTATATACAACAACAAAAACAAAGTTGCTGGAAAAGCTCAGCAGGTCTGGCAGCATCCGTGAAGGAAAAAACACAGTTAACGTTTCGGGTCCGATGACCCTTCCCAGCAACTTTGTTTTTGTTCCTGATTTGCAGCATCTGCAGTTCTTTCGGTTTTTATCCACTAATTATGTTTTTATCTTAAGATTGCTGTAAAATGCCACACAAGTGTCAAGTTTCACGGCCCTTCACTTTTTCAGTAAAACGTACATTACATTATACTCCTTATGAATATTTTTGTCGAGTAAAAAATAGTCCACAATGAAAAAAAGTCAATATGGTGCAAAGGGATGATATTCATAAAGCATGTAGCTTTAACTATTAGAAACAAAATGAGAAATTGCTGGAAAAAATCAACAGGTCTGGCAGCATCTGTGGAGAGAAAGTGGAGTTAATGTTTCGGGTCCAATGACCCTTCTTCAGAACCGAGTTTTAACTATTGGGCTGTGTAGCTTAAAGCAAATAGACTGAAAACATTCCAGGCCGCGCGCCAGTCTTCAAAAATTCATAAACCCTCAAATTTCTAAAAGTGAAGTGCCACAGTCAACAATGTTAATACTAGAAAGTCTTTCTTAACATACTCATTGGTAGTCTAATGAACAACCTACAGCATGGCTACAGAGATTTACTGTGCCCCTGTAGAAGCCTAATTACAGCATGAAATATTTACAAGTGGCTTCTCTTATAAACAAGAAGGCAGGAATTTTTAATGCGACAGTAAGAAGTATGATTTCATAAACACTGAAATGCAGACTTTTTAATACAATATGAATATACACAAACAAGAGACTGTCTATGGGGGTTACTATTTGTTAGTGAAATACAAGATGATTGAAGTAAAATATAAGATTTTCCTCCTATCCATAATGTTCCACATTAACTAACATATCATGTAATAAAGAAATTAACAACCTTTGGCCTTACATTTTCTTTCTTTCTTTCTGATCAAGTGTTAACTAAATCCCCAAACCTCTCAGTGAAACTAGCCTACCTCAGATTCTGGCTCTGCAGCCAACACTGGGAAACTCATGTGTTAAAATCAAGAATGAATTTATCCTAATCATCCTGTGGTTTTCGTGCAATGACATATAACACAAAACCAATGGCAACAGCTTTCAGATTCTTTACTTTTCTGAGACTGTATTTTTGTTCTCTTATTATTACACATTTCAACAGTGCATGAAAGAGGCCATGCAGCTACCACGGCTATCTCAGTCCTCAGAAAAGGTAGAAATTGCTCTGTGTGGTTTTCAGTGTAAAATAAGTATATTGTGTTCAATCTGTGCTTGCAGACAATTGAGCAAATCCAAGACAGGACTAACACTGCACAGACTTTGGCTCTGTTATTTGAGTTACACACTATTTCTAGGTTTAGGCCTGAAACGTCAGCCTTCCTGCTCCTCTGATGCTGCTTAGCCTGCTGTGTTCGTCCAGCTCTACACCTTGTTATCCCTAGTGCTAAACACTGTGCCACCATGCTGGCCTAAATGCAGTGCCGTTCTCTGCAATTTTCAAGAATATGGGCCAGCTTTTAAAGAACCCATGCTTCAGGGCCCCTTACAGCTGTCATAAACAATATGAAGTATATATCCATGTCAGTTATTGTACTTGTATGTCCATTCACACATGAAGTGGTTCAAGAAGGCAGGCAGCTTGTCAGTGGCAGATAGGAATAGCCAATAAATGGTGGCCCAGTCAATATTATTCACATTCCAGGAAAGAAAATAAAAAGAGCTTCCTCAAAGAATATCTTTTTACCAATGGCCATTAAGTGTCTATCAACCACACCGAAGCATCAACAGCAGAAATTTAAACTTCTGTTAAATCAGGCTAAGATAAACATTTTGAAGTTGATAACACATATCTGAGGGCCAGAGTTGCCAAACAAGCAATATTTTCCTTGGGGCTCATGGGTTTTAACAGAGTAATGGATATCTGGCTTGTCAACCAAGAAACAAAATAGGGATGCTCTATTCTGTCAGCTTCTCACAAGGTGTGCAGGATGAGCCTGCGGTTTTCCTGATTTTCGTGAGTGGAAATCCAGGTAGTGAATGTCATCTCACTCTTTACAAATTTAAACAACTGCACAAAGGCAGGTATCACATCACCATGCACACCGTACATGGGCTGTGACCAGCCAGCCCGAAGCCAGCCCCTAGCCTGAGAAGACCTTCTGAACCTCCTGTTTATATCTGTCAGCCAGGACTCCCTGGTTGGTCCAGGTTAACACCCCCAATCAAGAATCCACCTGGCCCTGGTTCAAATCACTGCCTCATTTGCTGAAGATTTCCATAATTTTCATTTTTTCAAGTTTTTATTTCATTGAGTTAAATCTTGCCCTCTCATCACCAACTGCTTCCTCTGCAGCTCCATCCTGCCCTACTTGTCAAAATATTCTCTCAGTTGTCAGCATCTCTTAATATATGTTTGATATTTATGACTTGCTGGTTTGTGTTGTCTGAACTATACAGCCAGATCTGGCATTGTGGTAATTTTACTGGACTAATGATCCAAAGATATCAAAGTCCAACTCAGCAGCTGGGAGAATTGAATTCAATTAATTAAACACAGGCAGAAAATACCAGTGTCATTAACAATGATTGGGAAACTAATGGGTTATCATAAATACCGCTCGATTCACTCATGTCCTTCAGGGGAAGAAATCTACCACCCTTATCTGATCTAACTTATACATGACTCCAGATCTATAGCAAAGTGGCTGACTTTCCACTACCCTCTGAAATTGTGAGACAGGCACCTTTTGTTGTATCAAACCACTAAAAAAAAAGCACCAAGCGTGCACCTTAATCTCATGGATTTAGAAATTCAAGGGGGCAGCTCAACCTTGACAGTGGCACTCAAATTCCAAGAATGAATAATGATAATGCTGAGCTGAGGCCTGTTATGACATTAATTTTTAATCTTTAATAAAAACATCAAGTTTTCTTAATGCTGACAGTTTGAGCTGTGGGTGGACTAATGGGGTTTAAGGAATGAAGTTTCATGGCTGCCAAGTCGGGCTTTATTGTGCCACTGGTGTCAGTATTACAGAGGTGCTAAAGTCATTCTGCATAGTGCTTCTAGCACAGACTACTAGGTGCCCTGTGTTGGGAAGGATGCAAGCTCCCGTGTGCTGTGCATGCACTGGCAACAACAGGAATGTTCAGACTGTGAAGCCAATCAGCCATTTTTGCTGGTTTTGAGTATAGTTGGAAATCATGCAGATCCAGTGAACTTCTATGTTAAATCCCTCAATGCACACTGGACTTCCTACTACACTACTTGAAGGTCAAGCTAGTCGACCAATTTAAGGTAAAGTGGTTTTGACCTCCGCTATAGTTTGGTTTATGGAAGCACTGTGGATTTTTTTTTGTAGTGTTGCGGTGAGTATGTGTGTACATGGAAAGAGGGCTGAGGCTTTGTGCGGCAGAAGCAGCGAAACTGACTTCAAACCTGTTACCACATCAATTTTGTTAATAAGAAGACCACAACATGGCAACCAAACATAATTGGAATGGCTACAGTTCTGATCTGAAATGCACTACAAAATAATACATGTTGCTCTATCAATGCTTCTTAGTATTCCACGCATTTAACTTTCCAATACGAACTTTTGGATGCTATCACAATGGTAGTGGTAGATCCAAGTTTCTGACAGTCTTCTGACAGTCTTCTGACGCAAATCCATAGCAGCTGGAACTTCACAAGTTCTAAGAACGGCATATGTGAGAACACTGCAGAATGAATGGTAAGATTTCTTGGCCAACTAAACAAACAACCTACACAGCAGTCTAAGATTTTAAATATTAAATGCAATATTAGGTCTTATGGGGAATAATGGAAAAGTAGGATCGGAAGACAATACACCAAGACCAGAGAGTATAGAAAAGGTCAGAAACCATAAGGCAGAAACACTAGTATTTTGCTTCACCAGTATTGTAAAGTTTTGTTGGAGCTAATACATTCTTAGTGGACTCAGAGATAACAAGCATGGGGCTGGATGAACACAGCAGGTCAAGCAGCATCATAGGAGCAGGAAAACTTGACGTTTCGGGCCTAAACCCAAATGTTTTCTAAAAGACTGAAAATTGCCATGACCATTCACGGTTTTCTGATTCTAACTGAACAGCAGCAAGTGATGAGCAGAAAATCTATTGACAAAACAAGTCCTACACATTGTGGTACCTTTTTTGGAGGTCCTGGACAATTAGCTAGATTTAATACATAGTTAACCTAGCATGGGCCAAGTGTTTTCTATTCAAATACAAATACACTTTGAGAAATAATTTAATATATTGTTTTTGCTTTAAGGTTTTAAATCTGTTGATGATGATTGACTTGAATTACAATGGCCTGGATTTTACAATGAAAATGACAATGAAACTACAATGTTTGCAGAAATTATTCCACTGAACTGACAGCAATTTCTGCATGAAACCCTCTGTTGAAAGGTCATCAGAATAAAATGCTAACTGTTTCTTTTTCTCCGTTCTTGCTGCAGGTTTGATCATCATTTCCAGAATTTTGCGGCATTCTTTATTTCTGATTTCCTGTCCCTGTGGAATTTCCCCTTTACAGCAACTTCTGGAATCTACACACATCCATGATAATGGAGGGATCCAGAAGATGCTGTCAGTGGATCTACATTTCTCCAGAATGTAATCAATGATGATTAATCAAATTGATGTAAACTGCCATTTCTACAATGGTTATTTTGCTGCAAGAATTCTTGAAAAAGTTATTTTTCAACAAACCATGTTGAATGAAGTATATTTTGGGCTTTTTACAAATCTTATAATTACTGTCATATTTTACCCGTGGCCCTGAATAACTAATTTCATATTTCTGAAGTGTGTGATTTCTCTGAAATAAAAAAAATATAAAGTTAATTTTCTAAAC
The DNA here is from genome assembly GCA_024137785.1 of Ginglymostoma cirratum. Classification (NCBI taxonomy): domain Eukaryota; kingdom Metazoa; phylum Chordata; class Chondrichthyes; order Orectolobiformes; family Ginglymostomatidae; genus Ginglymostoma; species Ginglymostoma cirratum. Next base: position 12,651,481 of record JAHRHZ010000024.1, read on the forward strand.
TTCTATCTTAATCGATCGTAATCAATTATTTTGCTATTCAAAAAGTTCATTACAAGCTCTGAAGATCATCACTGGATCTGAAATGTTATCTCTGCTTTCTGTCCATGTCTGCTGTCAGACCTGCTGAATTTATCCAGTAATTTTTGTTTTTGTTTCATATTGAGTATCAACACTTCTTTGTAATTTGTTTAAGTTTAATTACAATGACAAACAATAAGTGCTTTTAACTTCACAATTTACTACATATAAATATTTCAATATGATCAGATGATTAGCTCCTCACCCTCTTGTTAACATTACCGCTGTTGGATGTCAACACATTCCCCAGACTCGGTGCCAGATTCAAAAGTCATTGGAAAAGGGGATAACCACACAACAGTCTTGTTGGTAGCTTTCTTCAAGGTCAGCAGCAAAATCAGCCACTGCCTGCAAAATCCGGGCTCCAGTCTGTCTTACTTTGAACCCTGTCTAGTAGTTGTAGCCTCGAATCAATTTGCTAGAGAACTATTTATAATAGCTGACTGCCCCAAGCTGAAAATACACTGGTCTTTGGTTCAAGTAGCTTAATGTCTTTGAAGGTAATTTACTTTCTGACACATTATTGAAACTGATGCCACAATGAAAAATGAAATGCATCTGTACTCTTTAAGTATTAAAGTTTCGTACGTGGCATAGAAAATAAAAACGGCAATCAGAAAACAAATTAATTGAAAATTAAAATTAAATGGCTCAATTAAATTTTAGGAGTTCTCAAATGGACAAAACTTGCAATAAAATGAGCAACAACTACTGCTAAAATCCCTACGAATTGTTTAGAGCTAATGTGCAGCTAATCAAATTCATTGAAAATCTAACACAAAGAGCTTAATATTCACAAAATTCCTGACATTTCTAAAGCTACACACTGAGAACATTCTTTAATTAAAACAGTTTTTTTTAACTCTTCCCTCCCTCCCAATCCATGTTCAAAAATTATTTATGTTTTACTAGAAAGCAGTAGCAATTTAATAAAATTGTAACTTGACATGATATTTTGAACTGAGAATTTTAGCTTCTCACTATATCATGTATGTTTCATTAAATAGCTGATCAAGTTACTGCAGCAACGATTGACAGCAACTCCAAGTGTCGACTTGTTTTATCTTTCTCTTCTGGTCTTAAAAAGAGAATGTTTATAATACAAAATTTTAATTTCACATCATTTTTGTTATTTTATCCAATGAAGTTGCCTTTCTATTTTGATTTATAATAGATCAACTCAGCAATGTCAAGTAAGTCAGAAATCCCACCCAGAGCTATGACTCCACCATCAATGGTGTACTGTTTGCATTTTTTGTCTGTCAAGGCATGTTTGGGAACGTTGGATTGGGTATATGTAAGAGGATAACTCAATCACACAAAAACAGAGATTACAACAGATTTATGAGTTCCTGTGAACTTAAAAAAATGATGCCCTTCGATCTAGTTGCTAATATGATTGAATGGCTTTTTTTTAGGAATGGAAACTATTTGAGTTTTATGTATTGACTTTTGAAATTAGCTGTTAAGTGCCAAAGAAAATATGCATTTCTATGGCTG
>JAHRHZ010000024.1:12653158-12698609 GCA_024137785.1 Ginglymostoma cirratum
AACACAGCAGGCCAAGCAGCATCAGAGGAGCAGGAAGGCCGACGCCCCGGGCCTAGACTCTTCTTCAGAAATGAAGGGTCTAAGTCCAGGGCGTCGGCCTTCCTGCTCCTCTGATGCTGCTTGGCCTGCTGTGTTCATCCAGCTCTGCACCTTGTTATCTCAAAATTAGGTACATTTCGTTATTTTACAGTTGCAGGGGTAGAATTAGTGCTTTGGGCACAATCAACAATTTAGATACAAATCACATTCAAGCTGTGCTACTTTTTCAAATTGAGCATTTTGGTCAGGTTTTCACTCAAAGTTACTTGAAATAGCAGAATATGTATTTCTTTTATGCTGAACCAATGCAATTGGGCAGGTTTGTAGAGTTTTCTTTAATTTGAGAAGTGACACTCCACAAGATATTGAAGAGTGATTTACTGATCCAGCTAGAAGTGAGCTTATCACCAAAGGTAATTATTAACATCTTCCACATGACTGACACGAGACGCCCCAAGCATGTGCTCGACCCCGAGCTTTAAAACAGCAGGCGAGCCCCAGATATATGGAGGGTTGCTTCAGTGATACCCTCAAGGCCTCACTGGCAAAGTGCAGCATTCCCACAGACACCTGGGAATCACCAGCCCTAGCTCGTCTAAAGTGGAGGAGGAGCATCCGGGAAGGCGTCGAGGAACTTGAGATTTGCCGTTGGGAAAAAGCAGAAGCCAGGTGTAAACAGTGTAAGGAGCGTGCTGTCACACCAATGCCCCACTCACCCCTCTCCACGATCACCATCTGCCCCAAGTGTATCAGAGCCTGCAGAAGCTACATCAGTCTGTATAACCACCTACAAGCTTACCTTGAGAGTGGAACAGTGTCATCCCTGTGTGTGAGGGACCACCGATGGTTATGGTGAATTATTATAATCAGTACCTAATTGGCAACTTGTTTCACCTGATTTTTTAACAACTGAAAATCACTGTAATAAACTACCGAGAACAATTTACAAGTTTCATTGGGGCACAGTTGTCAGTTTCTTAACAAATTAAAAATTTTTCAATATTTAAAAGCTGCCTATTGGTGTTCTTGTGCCTAATGGCTCAATTTTAAGAGCCATTTCAAAGATTTGCGAATGGGTACAACTAGTAGAAACTAGCTATGGTGATTACTTCAATTTGTGGGTGTGGCCACTTCTATGGCGGGACCAGCTTCCAGCACAGTGATGTTTATACCAATTCAAACGTTACAGGAACTCAATTTGTGTTAGATGTACCAAATCCAGTCACGTATCTCCTATTCCTTCCTTCAGGAAAACAGTCTAGGCATGTTTCACTCCTTTTAGAAGTGATAACATAGGTTGATTAACTCTGGGTGGTTTATGAAACAGATGGAAATGGTTTATAAATTTAGGACAAGTGTGAAAGAACAACATTTATTTTAAGCAAATATTTGTTCATCCTCTTGAACAGAGAGTGAAATCAAAGTCCCAAGCTGTCAAAAAATGACAGTGCAAATTACTGAATGAAAACTACACAATCAAAGCAAATCAATTAGAACCAGGCAATGAAAAACAATTGTGTGTGCAAACAGCTTGCTCAAATTTTCCTGAAAGATAATCTCTTGCTTTGTTTATTGCTGGGCTTCATCTCCTAAATCTGTGCCAATTTTTTTAAAACTAAAATCTGCCCGCTTGTTTATTTGTTTGTTTGGGAGAATGTAGAAAAGATTCACAAAAAAATGGTCCCAGCAATGAGGGACTCCAGTTACAGATTTGAAAGCGAATTCAGAGATTTGATTGACATGTTCAAAATTATTAGAGGCCCAGACAGACAGAAACCGTTCTTAGTGGCACAGGAGTCAAAATTTGAGGATGTTGTCTAAGGTGATTAAGGAAAAGAAGTGCGGTGACTTAGAAAACATTTTTTTTACGCAGTGAGTAATTAGGATCTGGAATCTGTAATTGGGATCTTAGGGCATTGAGCCAGATTCAAATAATAGATTTTGAAAGGAAATTTAATAATTATCTTTTGAAGGGGAAAAAAATAAATCTGCAGGACAGGAAAAAGCAGGGAAAGTGGGACTAGCTGAAAAACTCTTGAGAGGCAGCCAGAATGGACACAATGGGCCGAATGGCCTCTGTCTGTGCTGTAACAATTCTAAGGTTATATTTGAGCAATTTTAGAGCTGCGCTCTTATCTATGCAGACAACCTATCTCATATCCTATCCTGTCTCACCATCAAACACAATCCACCTAACCACAAGAACTTACATCCATCTGTATAAATTTGAGGTTAATTTATGACGTGTTCGAATTCAACTGGCATTAATTGAATGCCTCAATATTACCTGGAATGGTTTAATAATATTCTAAGTTGATGAACTCCCATGTACGTGTACTTTTGATGATATGTAATTCAACTTCAGAAACATTATGGGAGAGTTTGTTCCCTAATCCCAAACATCTCTTCCCATTTTATACTCAAACAGATTTACATATATTCGATTACAAATTTGCCATGAACTACCATAATCAGGCAGTGTTTTAATACATAATTAAAAATTGCCTATTATTACCTGTTATTAAATTGCCTGTTATTACCCCAATGCACAATTGTGTGTGTGTGACCAGGATACTGGGCCAAAAAGAATTCTGGTGCTTTGACTGTCATCATTCCCCAAGCCTCAACAATATTGACACTACGGTACCACAGTTCCTTTGAAAGGAGGTAGTGGCAATCTATATCTGAAAATGCAAATGCAACATATCAAGTAGCAAGTTATATGTACAAGTTGAATTATGTACCGAGAATGGGGGAAATCAAATCAAGGGTAGGCAACCAAAGAAGATTCATTGTTTCTTTGACCTCAGTACATAAATAAACAAATGCAAATTTGTGAAGAGTACAGCGTTGGAAAATCTTTCGGCTCAGTACGTAGTATTCAATCACTTGTTGTTTAAACTGCTAGATTCAGGTAAAAATACATTTCAGAGTACATAAATTATTCCATCAAGTTGTCTTGATACTAAGTTGATACCAAACAAGCTTTCAACATTGCAAGTAATCTAGATGACATGAGAGAAAATAAGCTTTTAATACTCTGTGTTAGGATCACAGCTAGTTAAAATCTGCACAATTCAATCCATTCCATCAGTTAGTTGCACGCCATTTAGTGATAGATTTCCAACAGATTTGTAAAACAGAATAAATTTTCATCATGGATCATTGAAATGTCCATGGTTCTATCTTTAAAAACACTAATGTTGAGTAAACATCAACAAAATGGTGCTTCTTTTCTCAAACCATAGGGCATGTATTGGTATATTCAGAGATAATAATACTGAGAATTGAAACTCAAAGATTCCTCGTTTTTAAAGTTCACATGTAGTCTTGGGACTGCCTGATCTGAAAGCCAAGAAGTACCATCTGGATTCTCCACGAAAAGTGAAACCTGCCAAAAGTGTGAGCCCTAGTTTAAGTGAGCAGCATAACAATTTTGATAGCCAGTAACAGAAGGTCACTTAGAAAGGTTAAGAGACTTGAACGTTTCGGCGGATTCTGATATCCCTGCAGAGTTTTGAAGCTTTTATTTAAGTTACCTGCTGCATTTCTTAAATTACCTGCGTGAACGTAATCCGCTGCAATGGTACCACAAAATATTTTTTGAGGGCTCTACTGGAGAGTTTGCGAGGGCTACTAATTCATTTTCAGAGGTACCTTCTGATTTCTCAATGACTCCTTCATTAAGTGAGACATAGACACCAGCATTCCCTCTAAGCTGTGTGGCTGCACAGCCTCTCACAGATTTTGTCACAGCAACTGGCAGGCCAACGCCCTTCACAGCACTAACTTCTGAATCCAGATGTCACTGCTGTGCACAGACCTTGCAGAAGAGAGAAAAAAAAACTCTAATGGGAATGTTGGCAGTCACGTAGTAACACTATCTTCTGCATTATGGTGACCTAACGGGGATTTGGACTCAGAAGCAGTATTACAAGGATTTATTAATGTGCTCAATAATTAACAAACCCTCTGTTGAATATAAAGCCACAACACACAAGGAAGGCTTAAATTTCCTAGACACCACAGTATTTAAAATGTCACATGACAAACAGCCGTGAAGGAGCAGCAAAAACACTTTTTCAATAGTGATATGCATTTCATAAAATGTTAATTTCCAAGGAATTCATTACCTGTGACTCCAATTTTTTTTTCAGGCTCCCAGTTAGCTATTCCATTATTGAGAAGCTGTTCTTGGCAGCCTCCCTCCCTCCCTCCCTCTTGTCTTTACAGCCATTGGATTATCCTCACCAACCTCTTCCCTTTTGCAGTCAGTAGCTTCTTTCCTTTCCATCTCTAACCCTTTGCAGCCAATTGCTCGCTCTGCCTCTAACATCCCCTTTGTAGCCATACAACTCTCCCCATCACCCCTTCTCCCCTTTGCAGCCATTTGCCTTCTTCCCCATCATCCCATTTCTAGCCTCTTCCCATCACCTCCTCCCCTTTTGAAGTCACTTGCTCTTTCTCATCACCCATTTCCTCTTTGCAGCCATGCCCTTCTTTTCCCCAGTCGCACCATTCTGCGATCACTGGTTCTCCCCTCATCACCCCTTTCTACTCTAGCTTACACGCCCCTCCCTTCCAATCCACCTCTCCCCTTCTAGCAATGTAGCTCTTGGCTTACGAAGGAGATGGCCTCATTTAGCAAACTCTTTGACTATCATCCTGGACTTGCTTAGCAGACTCACTCTTCACCCTGTGGTCTAGCCAGCTTTGTTCATCACCACCATTCACCTTCTCATTACCCCTCCTTTAATGGTTGGCTCCCTCCTACCGTTCCTGCAGGCAGATTTACTTGTCACCTTATCAGCAGGAAAGGCCAGGGAGAAGCAACCTGTAGCTATAGGAGTAGCTCCTTTCAAAATTACCCAATCCATATGTGCTGGGCGTTATCCCTGAGATTTTTTTCTCCCCATCTAACTTGCTTACCTTTGGGGGCAAAGTCACCAGCCACTCCCATATATTTTGAGCACTGATAAACAAAGATACAGAATGGGATCAAAAGCTTTTCTTTTCTTGGTAAGTGCACAGATATATGAGAGGGTTGGGTCGGGAGGGGGATGCTCTTCAAAGGGTCAGTGTGGACTCAATGGGCTAAATGGCCTCCTTCCATATTGAATGAACTTTAACTACCGTCCTTTGTCTTTAGGTATGATTCCACCCAGTGGTGAAAATTCCCCATGATTTCCAGTCACTGCAGTTTTTCCTAGGGCTCCTTGATGCCACAAAGGATCAAATACTGTCTTAATTCAAGGCAGCTGTCCCCTTCTTGAGTTCGGCTCTTCAGTCCATGTTTGGACTAAGGCTATAATGAGATCAGGAGCTAAGTGGCCAGGCAGTGAGCTGGTTATTGTTGAATAAATTTCACTTTATAGCATTGTTGAAAAAAATTCTTCCATCACTTTGATGATGCTTGAAAATAGGTTGGGTTGGATCATTCTGCTTTTTACATGCAGGACATATCTGGACAATTTTGCACATTGTTAGGTAGATGCCAGTGTTGTAGAACAGCTAGGCGAAGGGTATGACTAATTCTGGAACACAAGTCTTCAGGACCAATGCTGGAATGTTGCCAGGGCTCATGGCCCATGTAGTATCCAGAACTTTAGCCTTATCTGGAAGTGAAGTCATAGAGACATACAGCATAGAAACACTTTCTTTGGACCAACTCATCCATGCTGACCAAGTTTCCCAAGCTAAACGCGTTGGGCTTGCCTGTATTTGATCCATATCCCTCTAAACCTTTCCTATTCATGTACCTATCCAAATACATTTTAAATGTTGTAACTGTGACTGCATTTACTACTACCTCTGCAAGTTTATTCCACATATGAACCATCCTCTGTGTGAAAAAGTGTCCCTTAGGCCCCTTTTAAACCTAGGGACCTCTGGAGGAGGGCAAGATGATCATCGACCTGGCACTTCTGGCTGAAAACATTTGCAAATGTTTCAGCTTTTCCTTTTGCAATGATGTTGGCAGAGTTTCAAAAACAGAAGTGGTGAGCACAGCCTAACATTTTTCTCAGCTAAGATCAACCCACCCATGTGCAAATTAGATTTATTTTCAGTCAAACAATCCTTAGGGAGGTCACTTTTGTATGTTGGAACAATATGTGACACAGCTTGCTGGCAACAATGGGAAGCAGCCTTCCCCATAACTCGGCAGGTCTGGCAGCACCTGTGAAAAAAAAAATCAGAGTTTAACGTTTTGGGTTAACTGAGGCAGTTCTGAGAAAGGGTCACCGGACCCAAAATGTTAAACTCTGATTTTTTCTTCACAGGTGTTGCCAGACCTGCTGAGCTTTTTCAGCAACTTTGGTTTTTGTTCCCAATTTACAACATGCACAGTTCTTTTGGTTTTTATTCCCCATAACTCACTCTGGATCAATTGATTACAAGGAGACATTGGGATTTGGAGTTAAGGCTGCAGTATGAGGGAGAACATTTTTCCAAGTGCTTTACATGCTCCTTGCCTGGCCCTTCTAAATCAGAAATGTTAATTCATGTTTGACACAAAAAAAAGTTCTGGATTACCGCCAAAAGTTGTGCATAACACTTCTTTAAAAGTGTACTGATCGAGGCTCTGTCACTGTTTCTCAAAACCTCTTAAAATTACTGCTTTCCTGACTTTCTCTAGAAAATCTATCTCACTCCCATGTGGATGTGTCCAGTATATTTCTCCTGATAATGTCAAGGAATAGCGATTATCTGTATCATTTAACTCAGTCAGTTTAGTTAATTGCAATTCCTATGCAGAGTCAGTCTTAAAGAGATATTGAAACATAACAAAAACAGAAATTGCTGGAGAAATGCAGCAGATCTAGAAACATTTCTGAAGAGAAAAAAATGTTAATGTTTAGAGAGCAGTGACACTTATACAGAATTTTGGTTTCGGATTTCTAACATCCACAATTATTTGTTTTATTAAAATACGTAAGCTGTGGATACATATGATAGTAATGCACAGGAATGAAAGAGGGGTTTGAAACAGGTGTAATACATCTTGTCAGGGATATCTATCATTGGGTTAACCAGAAGTCCAATCACAAAATCATGTTTCATGACTGGGAGACCAAACATATTGGTCTGCAAAGTTGATCTAAATTTTGCCTAGTCAGATTTTGAGAGTGCTTAGTAATGGTTTTAAGAGAAGAAAGATGAGCCCAATGTATTAACAATTTTCTTAAGAGGAGTCATGGTTTATCTGCAAGTTCTCATACATCTAAAGACCTGATTTTAAAAAAAATTCCAGGTATTAGAGTTGGTCATTTTTTAAAATAGCCTTTCGGTCAAGATGTAAAGGGTGGAAGTATACATAATCATTTGTTTCCAGTTCTTAACTTTAAATGAGAAAGGTCATTTGCTTCAGCAAAATTTGAAGGCAGCCTAACACTTCTGTTAACGCTTTCATCATGGGAAAGTGATGAAGGACAGAAAACAGAGCTTTAGCCCAAATCCACATCAATGGAAGGTTTATCTATGCCGTGGGCATGTTCTGGTCTGTTTTCCTGTTTATTCAAAGCAACGCATCAGAAATATACACTGATGTCATAGTGTCAGAGGATTGTACAGCACAGAAAGAGGCCATACAGCCCACTATGTTTTTGTAACATCCACCCATTTTAATCCTGTTTTCCAGTATTTGGCATGTAGCCTTATAAGCTATGACATTTCAAGTGCTCATCTAAATGTTTGGCATCTGAGTTTGGCAGAGCTGCTCTGTTTAGTGTTTTCAATATCAGGAATTCATGCTAATTTTTAAGGTTTGTACAAGAACAATAAATCCTCCTTCCCGGAGCGGGAATCAAACCCAGGCCACAGTGGTGAAAGCAACAAACCCAAACCACTAAACCACCAGGTAAGCTGCTTTGATTAAAGAAGCTGCAATCAAGTGAACTTCTTGTTTGGCAGTACCAACAGTACATGTGGGTTTACTCTGGGATTAGTGCACACTCCAAAACCTGCACTGTACAGCCTGTACATTAACAGTCTGGCAGTTCAAATTTATTTTGGAGTACAACCTCAAGCTCCAGAAACAGAAGACTGGATCAGTATTGCTGCAATATTAACTTGTGTTTCCCTCTCCACCTCCTTGTACCGAAGGAATTATACACAGAATCACAGAGTATAGAAGTGGCCCTTCAGCCCGTTTTGAGTCTGCACTGACAAAAATATTCTAAATCTACACTTTTCTATTTTCCAGCACTTGGTCTCTTTCTTTGAATGTTATGACATTTCAAGTGCTCATTCAATTACTTTTGAAAGGTTCTGAGGCTTCTCACCTTAACTAGACGCCCAGACAGTGCATCCCAGCTTTACAAGAAGCGCTGAATTTAAAAAAAATCATTTGTGGGATGTGGGCATCACTGGCTGGCCAGCATTTCTTGCCCATCCCTAGCTGCCCTTCAGAAGGTGGTGGTGAACTGCTGCTTTGAACCGCTGCAGTCCAGCTGCTGTGGGTTGACCGACGATGTTATTAGGGAGGGAATTCCAGGATCTTGACCCAGCAACAGTGAAGGAACAGCGATATATTTCCAAGTCAGGATGGTGAGTGGCTTGGAGGGGAACCTGGAGGTGGTGGTGTTCCCAGATGTCTGCTGCCCTTCTCCTTCTGGATGGAAGTGGTCGTGGGTTTGGGAGATGGTATCTGAGATTTTTTGGTGACTTTCTGCAGTGCTTCTTGTAGGTAGTGTGCACTGCTGCTACTGAGCATCAGTGGTAGAGGGAGTGAAAGCGGGCTGCTTTTCCCAGGATGGCGTCAAGACTCTTGAATGCTGCACGAGCCGTGGCAGATCTCAATGCCTTCCCTGTAATCCTCTCAGACAATTTAAAATGCATCTCAAATCAGTCAATGCAATTACGGAGGACCATTTCTAGCAGCAGCTCTAATCAACTACTCAGTAATAGTTTGATTTTTGTACGTTGAGACTGAAGTTAATTTTTAACATGGAATAATAGGCCCAAACGACCCTGTCAGCTTATCGTTGATACAACATGATGTTTGTCCTGAAGTAGCTTTTGCACGTTTGAGTGATCGAGAGAAGCTAAGGCAGACACAAATGCCAGCTGGAATGATCTGTGTCAAGATGGATGAATCTTTAAAAAGGACATTTGATTCATGTGGAGACATTTAGATCAAAGAAATTTAATTTGCTAAGACCTCCATCTATCAACTGGATAAGTAAAAACAGCGAAAAAAAATGAGACTGGTTGATAGGGTTTTGCAAAGTAAAATAAAACTCAGCAACAAAAAGGATCAAAATGTATACGATGACTAGATTATGCTGAAATGTATGGAAAATAATTAGCGAAAACTGAAATTTCAGTCCATCAGTAAAATAAGTGATTTACTCATGATTAAAAGGGGGAGAAGAAATAAGGTATATCACAAGATTTAGCAAGAGGGTACGCAGTGAAGAACATTTTGTTTTATAAAAAAGGTCAATATCCAGTTGTTAAATGAACAGACTCCTACTCATTCGTTATTCAGTTTCGAGACTTCTAATGTAAATTTAGAGATTGTATTGTGTTTGACAAATGGAGAAGAAACAGATTTTTAAAAACGTTACTAAATGTTAGATAAACAGACAAAAATATCAAGTGTTTAACTGATTGTAATATTTACTTCTACTAATTCACATGGACAACTAATTGGGCAACGTTGGATGCTCTGCAGAAGAAAAGGCAGAGATGGAGGCAAGCCAGTGGAAACCTAAGCCTTGAATAAATTTAGAATAAGATGCAAATGTCTGCTTATTGAGGATTAGTATAACCTCTGGTTAATGAATTAATTAGATATTTCATTTTCTAGTTTCTGAACTAATCCTTTAATCACTGAATTTCATTACAGTTCTCAAAATAAACATTTTTAATCATATCATAGGCATGCAGTGATATTATGTTGAATTTTATCACAGTGGTCATGGTGAAATGATTTTCTGGAATGCAAGACTTAATGACAACTGTTCAAATTGTATCCATGCCCACAATTTGGCTACGTATGATTTGAGCACCAGCAAAAATTCCTGAAATCTTCCTTGGATTTGACTAACCTCTGTTCAGCGATGCTGAGCTGTTGATATCTCCTGTGATAAAGGAAGATTCAGACTGTTTTCGAACTGTGTCATTCCACATCCTTCGAATTCGGCTCTAGAAGATACAACAATCAAAAGACAAATGAGTCAGTGATTCCAATCTAGCAGAGAGATTGCATTAAACAAAGCAGCTTCAGACAAGTCTCCAGAAGCCTCTGCACACCCAATTTTCACTCACCTCTGAAATACAGATAACACATAGTCAGAATGCCATCTCACATTACGGTGTTACTTACTTCCTCTTCCCTGAAGTTTGCAAACCCAAAGAAAACAAAAGCACTTCTAAAAATCACACATAAATAATAACATTAAGCTACTTCTAAATAGCAGTGTTAACATTTCATCACACAGCAAGAGTAGAAGGAGCTAATTAAAAAGAAAACCAAGGTGATTTTATCTCTAATCCTTTCATCAAACAAACAGCTGTTAAAACAAATAATGCCATAACGCAGTCTATGACAGATTAATATTTTGCAATTTTCTGGAGGAAATTTGCAATGGCTCCCTTCCCACAGATGTTTCTCTCAATGGTGGTGCTCAACTGCTACAACTTTATCCAATAGAATTCTTTCAGATGTGACTTTTACAGGTGAGTTTTGGGCAGCTTAGTAAAGCTGAATCTGATTCTGTCCTCAGTTAATGTTTACCAGCATGGATCACTAAATCAGCAGCAGCAAATGGACAGGGAAAATCACTTCTGACCCAATCAGGGCCCGTAGTCAGGTTGAGATCAGGCTGTCACTGTAATTGTTAGTGTAGTAAATTGCAACAGTTTGTTAGAAACTAATTGCGCTTCTCATAAAGGCAGTAACGCTTCTCATATACTAAAAACTACGGCTGGATTATTGCTAGATCAGATAGGCTCTCCAATGTCAAAATTAGCAGAAGTTTTCTGAAATCATAAGACCCACCCACAATGGCATTGTCCATTTTTGCAGGAGTATGAATGGAGTTAAATTTGTGCATGGTAGTGTTTGGTTTGGAGATCACTGATCACGTAAATCATTAGCTGCTCCCTCCTCTGTGTTACTGTAGTGAGGCTGTGTCTTAAACTGAAATAGTGTAGATTAGACAAAGGGAGTGCAGATCTCATTGCTGGGGTACACTTTTGGAGGTGTAAGACCTGGAGTCTGAATGTCAGAAGGATGGTAATCTTCCTTTTGACAGGGATAAGGTGCCCTTCAGAGGGAGGTCCCTTTTGGTGAACATAAGGTGGAATTTGGAATAGGCAAGAACCCCTTTGGGTGAGGCAATGTACCCTCTGGATTGTTAAAAGTAGCCACGATTATGCATAAAAAGGTCCCCAACCTAATTGTTTGGCTGTGAAAGGGGCCTTTCAAGGCAGTCAAGGCATTTAAAACTCTAGCTCTTTTAATCTTTAAATAAAATCTGGAGAGTTAAAGCAAAATATATTGCTTTCTGTTTTAATTTTTTGAATACATTACCTTAAGAATTTCCATTAGACTGGATTAATGCAGAATGAACAAGAATCCATTCTTACATTGAACTTTCTTCCATTACAGTTTGATAGCTTCAAGTGGTTTTGAACTTGATGTGGGACAATGAATTCCACCGCTTATTTCACTCGAATGAAACATTTGTTTTTACAAGTCCTTATACAAAAAAGGAATTGAAATGTTGTAAATGCATCTTTGTGAATGAGAGTCTTTTCTAGATATGGTGATGTTATATAATGTGGACTTTGCTGGTAAAGTCAACATTTGTTGCTCATGTTAATTTCTCTTGAGCTGAGTGGCTTGCTTGACCATTTCGGAGGGTGGTTGATATTTTACCATGTTACTTTAGATCTGGAGTTACATTTAGGCAAGACCAGGCAAAGATGGGCAGATTTCCTTAACCACAGGACATTAGTGAACTAAATGCACTTTACAACAATCAATGATTGTTTCATAGTGACTATTACTGAGTCAAACTTTCAACTCCAGTTTGCATTACTTGAAATGAAACAAGCTGCTGTGGTGTGATTATAATCCATTCCCAGGTCATTAACCTGCTCCTCTGAACTACTAATCCAATGATATTATCAATAATACCCATCTTTCCCTTATTTTATTGAACTGAACTTTAATATTTTTTTTAATCTGTGCATGGGTCCCATGGTCTATGGATGGTGGACACTGGGTGAGTTGGCACAGAAAGTACAGGTGCTAAGTGATGTATAGGTGAGGGGTGTTAGTTGGTTTGGTTCTACAGGAATTGGTATTAAATTGGACTAGATGCTATTCAGGGCAAGATGGTGGATGCAGAAGCATGGCTTGACATGGATGTATGGCAGGCCAAGAGGTTTGGAGTACAGTGCATTGTGCGACTTAGGGGACATATCAGGCCATGGAGTTAGGGACAGGGTATTATGTGTCTTCGACTGCAAAGTTTAGGGCATGGAAAGTGAGCAATAATAACAGGAGGAATGGCTTGTGCTTTAAACTTTATTTTTAAGTTTCTAGCTCGGTGTCAGAATTCCAGGACAGTCTTGTCATGCATTTTGCCAACACCCTGGACATTCTCTTCAGGTATTCCAGGATCACCTCTCTCAATTTGTAATCCAGCCTGCGGCTCCTGCAATGAAAATGGAATGCTTAGGCAGCCACTTTTAAAAAAAAAAGTCTGTTCGTGGAGTTGGGAATTCTCCCATCCTTGCGCACACAGCCTGGGAAAAAAATATTTGGGCCAATGTTTCAATCAAAACTTTTAGCATGAGGGAAAAACTATGCTGGTATTTGAGTACCAGGATGCATCACAATCTGTGTACAATTCTTTCACTTATGTAATTAGGGCGTGAGCAGACGAGTTCTGCTTTGTTTTGTCTCCACAATGTCAAAACACAGCTGGAAGTGATGAAAAATAGCTTTTCAATGTGTTAACACTTCCTTCCGATTTTCTTTTCTCACGTAAACCACCCGATAGATCAATTCATGGTTTTATAAAACAACAACAACTTATATTTACGCAGCATGTTCATTTTACCAAAATGCCCCCAAGGCATTTCACAGGAACATTACAAAACAAAATATGATTCAGAGATAGTAGGAAATGCAAATGCTGGAGAATCTGAGATAACAAGGTGTAAAGCTGGATGAACGCGGCAGGCTAAGCAGCATCAGAGAAGCAGGAAGGCTGACGTTTCGGGCCTAGACCCTTCTTCAGAAATGGTCTAGGCCCGAAACGTCAGCTTTCCTGCTCCACTGATGCTGCTCGGCCTGCTGTGTTCATCCAGCTCTACACCTTGTTAAAACAAAATATGACACTGAGTCAGGCGAACAAATATTGGTCAGCATATTCTTAGATCTAGCAATCATAGTCAGATTGCTATTCCAATTCCTCTTTTTTTTTTAACGTTAGTGCTGAGCTCTACATTTCTATCCAGGAATTCTGATCCCAAATAATTCACCTGTAGTGTAGCATTATCAGTCAGTGAGCTAGGTTTAGAGAGTTAAAATGTCCAGCAGCACAGCAAGACACTATGAGAGCTGCTGGAGAAGGGTAAGTACGGGATTAGTGACAGTCATTTAAGAGTTAGGTAGGTAGGTACCAGGTGTACAGTGTACGAGGTAAGTGATGGGGTCCTCAGCCTAAGTGAGGGTGGATCTGGTGGGGCCAGTAGTAGCCAGTGAGGAGCATGTTATGGTTTGATTTGGCCAGGGCGGGGGCGGGGGGACGTTGGGGCTGTCTGGGATGTGCAAAGGATGTAGTCAGGGCTGGTAGGGGAGCGGAGGTTGGATGTGAAGGGGAGGTGATGGTGGATAGAGGCCACAGTGGCCAGGTCAGATTTTGGGGCCAGTGGCGACAAGCCTGCTAAGGGAGGGGGCAGCCTTCTAGAGTCATAGAGTCAGACAGTAAAGAAACAGACCCTTCGGTCCAACCAGTCCATGCTGACCAAAGTCCCAAACTAACATCATCCCACTCGCCTGTGTTTGGCCCATATCCCTCCAAACATTTCTTATTCATGCACTTATCTGAACGTGCTTTAAATGTTGTAGTTGTATCTGCATCCACCACTTCCTCTGGAAGTTCGTTTCAAATACAAACCACTCATGTAACAAAGTTGCCCCCATGTCTTTTTTTAAAATCTTTCTCCTCTCACCTTAAAAATATGCCCCCTTGTCTTGAAATCCCCCACCCTAGGGAAAAGACACCTGCTTTTTACCTTATTTATATGCCTCATGACTTTATAAACTTCTATAAGGGCACCCTTTGACCTTCTATGCTCCAGTGAAAAAAATTCCCAGCCTATCCAGCCTCTTTTTATAACTCAAACCCTCCATTCCTGGCAACATTTGGTGAAGCATTTCTGAATGGGGAGGCAATGGCCTAGTGGTATTATTGCTGAATGATTAATCTAGAGACCAGGTAATGTTCTGGGGACCTGGGTTCAAATCCCACCATGGCTGCTGGTGGAATTTGAATTTGATAAATATCTGGAATTAAGAATTTAATAATGACCATGAATCTATTGCTGGTTGTTGGAAAACCCCATTTGGTTCACTACTGTGTTTAGGGAAGGAAACTGCCATCCTTATCTGGGTCTGGCCTATATGTGACTCCAGACCCACAGCAATGTGGTTGATTCATAACTGCCCTCTGGGCAATAAATGCGGGCCTAGCAAGCGATGCCCTCATCCTGTGAATGAATAAAGGGAAAAAAAAGAACCCTCTCCAGCTTGATAATATCTTCCCTATAACAGGGCAACCATAGTTGCACACAGTACCTCAGAAGAGGCCTTGCCGATGTTCTGTACAACCTCAACATAAAGTGCCAACTCTGCTGGTTGTCAGTGGTCCAGGCCTGGGATGCAAGACGTACTGTGAGGAGTAGTTGAGGGAAGGGGATTCAGCTTAGCAGTTACCATTGAGGTAGATTTTCAATCATCCAACTTTTCCTGTTTGGCTATTAACTTAATGGAAGTGGTACCTTCCAAATTTCTGCCTTTAATGGATTCTTCCTGTGGGTTCTACATGTAATGCGCTTGCCCAACAGAACCTTCAAAATCCCTGGGAAACTCCTATGGTGCCTGATGTGCTAGGAATGCGCAGAGTCCCAAGGTACAACTCTGGTCTTCCCTGTTCCAATGAGTATCTGGCTGTTGAATATCTGGCTTAATAGGGTCAGATGCCAAGAAACTTGGACAAAGAGGTAGGGTTTAAGAAATGATTTAAATGTGGCAGAGAGCAGTAGAGAGCAAAATGCTGAACTTATGGCCTAGACAACTGAAAGAAAAACCATTAATGGTGAAGCAATTATGGTAAATAATGAGAAAGAAGCCAGAATTAATGGAGAATGAATACCATGGATAAGCTCAAAAATCATGGGGTTGGAGAAGATTATGGAGATGGGGAGGGGGAAGGGCACGGAGGGATTTGAAAACTAAGATGCAAGTTCTGAAATGAAGGTGTTGTTTGGCCAGGAGCCAATGTAAATCAGCAAGCCGAGTGGGAATAGGGGAAGAGGGCATACTGAGATTGAGGATGTGGACAGCAGAGTTTTGGATGCTTTCAAATATACAGAGATTAGAATGTGGGGTATCAGCCAGACGTGTATTGGAATAGTTTACAGATTACTAAGGCGCAGAAGAGCATTTCAGTGGCAGAGAATCTGAAGTAGGATGAAGTCAATCTGTATTACAGTCGTGAAAAAAAATGGGGTTTTTCTTGGCTGCACACACATGCAGTTGGAAGCTCATCTCAGAATCAAATGTGATTCAAGGTTTGCAAACAGACTGACCTAATCTCAGAGTGTTTCATTGTTAGGGAACAGAGTTTGGAGTATGGAAGGGAAACAATGACTTCAGTCGTCCCAATATTTAATTGGAGAAAATTTCCCCTCATCAGGTATTGGTTGTCGAATAGCAATCTAATAAATTAGCAGGAACTGGTAGGAACTGCCAGTGCTGGAGAATCTGAGACAACAAGGCGTACAGCTGGATGAACACAGCAGGTCAGGCAGCATCAGAGGCGCAGGGAAGCTGAAGTTTTGGGTCTGGACCTTTCTTCAGAAGAAGAACCTGGACCCTTCTGAAGAACTCTGAAGAAGGGTCCAGACCCGAAACATCAGTTTTCCCGCGCCTCTGATGCTGCCTGACCTGCTGTGTTTATCCAGCTCTACACTTTGTTATCTCTAATAAATTAGTAACTGTGGAGGAGTCAAGAGGCTTGGTGGTGATTTGGAGCTGGGCGTTATCAGTTTGGATGTGAAATCTAGCATATAGACACAAATTAGGAAGGGCCTAATGACAGATACTTGGAGGACAGCAGAGGTAACGGTGCAAGAGTTGGAACAGAGGTTATTGCAAGCAAGTCTCCAGTTACAATTAGATTGTTAAGTTTGGAAACAATAACACTGAGGAGAAACGAGCAAAAAAAATAAGGAAATGTAAAATTGGGTTGTCAGGATAATTTGCAGACATTGACTTTTCTTTTAAATGACTTTTTTCTCATTTACATTCTGCAAGCTAACTTGATTTTCAATTTTTTTCTAGGCAGCAGACTGTAGTGTAAGGCAGCTAAACATTAAGATTGAGACTGCTGAATTTAGGAAACTTATGTTTGGCCTCCCAGATAAAATTGGGCTTTAGCTATGGGCATTAATGAAGAGTAGTTACCAAAGGACAGCTCACATTTGTCTAATTGGGGAAAACCTATGGAGAATATTATCACATTGATCATAAGGAGCTGATTACTAGGGGTGTTTTGTTGCCTAATCAGAGTAGACCAACATCACTGAGAAAATTCAGATCAACAGAGAAAAGCTGTACCAATAAATTGTAATGGGGGAACAGTAAAGAGACAATATTTCTGTTTAGCTTGCAATATGATATTCAGTGAAAGGTTGCCATGACAGGACTATCTGACAATTAAAACCAGAGAGAGAAAAGTTTTCTGATGAAGGGTTTAGGCCCGAAACGTCAAGTTTTCCTGCTCCTATGATGCTGCTTGACCTGCTGTGCTCATCCAGCCCCATGCTTGTTATCTCGGATTCTCCAGCATCTGCAGTACCTTTTATCTCAGAGAAAAGTTAATGTCGTTATGCCTACCCTTTGTCATTATTTGCTTTACCATGGAGCATAAAACTAGGTTAAGACGTCAAAAGATCAATCATGAATGTGGCCTCATGGTACCATATACAAAATCCATTGTTGTCAGCAACTGTCTGTATTCAATTCTCAACAATTTTAGGATAGTGTCTTGGGCAAAATAACAAACAGTGGTTGAATTCTTCAAGGATGGAAGGGAGGGAAGTTTCCTATTAAGGACCTTGTTTTTGTGCATAAGTTGAACTACAGATGTGTCTGGAATTCAATTAATGTGATTCAAACCCTTGAATGGTTGACTGTCATATTTCTATTTCTCCAACATTTGACCCAATAAATTAACACATATTCTACAAGAATGTAGAGAAAAGAGACAGAGGCATTATTACTTTGATTTAATTATTCATTAGAAAATGGTGTAGTGCCACAGGACAGGCAGCCAGTGAATAGAGCTGTTGCATTTAAAATGTGGGACAGACCATGTCCAAGGAATTTTAGATCAGTAGTAGGAAATATAATGAAATCCTGACTGAAGAAAAGTAGAACAATATCCAGAAATAATAAATACAATAATGAAGTGACAGCGTGTATTTCAACAGAAAAAAATCTTGCTTGACCAAGCTTACTCACGTTTTGAGGAGAGAGCCACAGACCATGGTTATACAGAAGTAATTTATATGGATTTTCAAAAAAGGACCTCAAATTGGATTATTGGATGTTATGATGATGGGCAATTAAAAAAGAAAAACAAAGCACTCGGTTTCATTTGTAGAGGGATAGAATCAAAAAATAGGTGGGTTATGTCACACCAAAAGCGAACCATAGATAGGTCTAAATTAAAGGGTACTAAACTTCTGGTCACCGTGTTACAAAAGCAATAGGGACATGAGAAGGTGCAGAAAATTTTATGAGGGTGGTACTGGGAAGATAGAAAGGCTGGAGCTCTTTTCTCTTGAAAAAGTAAGGCTAAGCAATAATCTAACAGACGTCTTTAAAATATGAACGATTTAATAGCAAGGATACAGAGAGAGTGTCTTCTCTTGTGGGGAGTGTGTACTAAAGGCCATCCATAGGGAATTCAGAAGAAATGTTTTTACATAAAGCGTAGATAGAATGTGGAAGTCATGACTACAAGGAATGTTTGTAGTGAATATTATAGATACATTTGAGGGAAAACTCGAGAAACATATGCAGCTTCAGGGAATAGACGGTTACGTTGGTAGAACAGAAAAGTGAGACATGGAGGCTCGTGGAGCTCAAACATCTGCACGGGTCCATTGGGTTGAATGACCCTTTTCTTTGTCACATATCTTACTTAACTCCATGCACACACCAAATCTTCATAATCTTGTCCTAAACTTTTTTTATTATTTAACCAATTATAGAATAACTTGGATGGGGCCCTGAGAAATGTTGCTGAGTGACCATGACTGGTGTAGAGCAGGAACTTCCTGCATTCATGTGGACACCATTATTGCTTAACAGATAACCCCATAACTTGGAAATAACATGGCATTTAGGCTGGAGAAAATAAACAGTAGTAAAGCCAAGTATCTTAGTGGTCAATATAAACAGAGTCTTAAGATAAACAGAGTCAATTACAGGGATGCATGGAGCGTTTGATAATGATATTGATAAAAAAAACTATAGTAACTAGACACTTCCTGTGCTGTTCCACATGTTGTTGTGTAGGACATAGATATGCTTTATCTCACTCGTTCTCCTTGGAAGATTTGGTACAGGTGAAGAGACAGTGTAACAGGAGGAATTATGCACAGGACATCCAGCAATGCGGTAAAAAATAGGCCAGATTTTATCAGTAATGGCAAATTCTTGCAGATCACAATCAGGGATCCCTCATAAATGTGGAGTAGTACTTCCATTCTGACAGTTCTCTCATTGTGCAGAGCTGTCAGGGGGAAGGCAAATTATAACCCCTTTTTCACAGCAGTCAGCTGCCATGTTCTGAAATTTAAAAGTCTAGAATAACTTTGATGGCTGAGACAAACGTAAGCATGGAAGTTGTGTGTGGTTCTATGCTGTTCGGAGGGTAAGATGCCAGATGGGTAGTGTGCCAGGTAAGTAGTGTACTGGTGAGGAAGGTGTCGGTTAAGCGATGCAATTTTTAAGGCGGGTCTGGGTAGGTGGGAGAAAGCAGCAGGTTGTCAGGCGTGGAAGAGGAGTTGGGCCCCAGGGTTAGAGGATGCAGAGACAGACTGAGTCGGGAGCGAACGAAGGTGGTAAGGGGTTTGGATCCAAAGTGAGTGCGGCACGGTAGCACAGTGGTTAGCACTGCTGCCTCACAGTGCCAGGGACCTGGGTTCAATTCTGGCCTCAGGCAACTGTCTGTGTGCAGTTTACACATTCTCCCCATGTCTGCATGGGTTTCCTCTGGGTGCTCTGGTTTCCTCCCACAGTCCAGTGATGTGCAGGTTAGGTGGATTGGCCATGGTAAATTGTCCATAGTGTTCAGGGATGTGTAGATTAGGGGGATGGGTCTGGGCAGGATGCTCTGAGGTTCAGTGTGGACTTGTTGGGCCAAAGGGCCTGTTTCCACTCTGTAAGGATTCTATGAGTGAGGGAGGGTAAGGTTCAGATCCCAAGCAAGGGAAGGGGGAGGCAGCTCTGGAGTTGCTGGGGGCAGTGTTCTGGGAATGTTTGAGTGGTGTAAGTGATCTGGGGAGATGGATGTGTAGTTCAGGGTGTGAGGAAAAATAGAGTCAGTGAAAAACTGATTCAGGGGTTCATATATTTAATAGTCTAACTTTTCCTGACTAACTATTTACCTGAGTTCATTGGAACCCTCTGAATTCTTAAATGGAGATTTTCAGAGAATTCTAAGTGTAGAGTATCATCCAGGAGAATATTCAATTTCCTGGACAATTCCATCAGAATCTGCGAAGACGGAGATTTCGGAGTCTCGGTGTACAACTCCCATCTATGTTATAATAATGGCTGTCTGGCCAATGTGGAAAAGTGGAAAATCTGGGCCACTGTGTCCAACAATGGAGGAATCCAATTTGAGGGAATTGCTTTTTTCTCTTTCTCACCGCAGTTTATCAGGATATACTTTCCAGAAACCTTGCAGAGGGACAGCAACATTCGGAAACAATAGAAGTTCTCAGGTGGATATTATTCATTAGTTACCGCCAGTAAAGAAATTTTGGATTAGGTGAATTTCCATTTGACAGGTCATTCACTTACTTGAGAGCCTGTAGAATAACGTCCAGGAGTTCGAGCACCAGATGTCTTTGCTGAACCAAGGGAGCTTTCTGTGCTTCTTTTACTGCAGCAGTGGGCACGAAAGCATTTGCCATACTCTTTTCTCACCTAGGCAGTAAAAACAACAATGAAAAAAATGGTAGTAGCGCGGCTCAAACAACGCACCAGATCTTGCAAAGCTATTTACAGCATCAATGGTTTCCATCAAATTATTATTCATTCTACTTATCATAAATTTAAACAGTGTTGTATTTTTGATGAAGATCAAGAAAGGAAATAGTTGCTGTTGGGTCAAGAGTCATAAAAGTCAAAACATATTTAGCAACAGGGATCACAATTATAACACGGACGGTCATTAGCAATTTCTATTGATTATTGGAACCCTAAGTCTAAGACATTACTCTCTGTAGAGATAGACAGAATCTTCATTATAGTTCTTCATTGCTGTGCAGCCCCATTAGTTTGAAAATGCTATGTGACAAAATTTGTGGATATTGTACACTCAGTTTAGTTGGATTTCCTCCAGTGTCATTTGCACAGCCTTATTTATTATATTTAGACTGATGCTTGGCTGTTTGGAGACAACAGTCTAACTGAAAGATTTTTGCTGCTCCAGTTCATGATTATTAGAATTCCAAGATTACAGGCTGGTGATTACTTCCAGTTAGTGTCCTATAACTCTAGTGCTTCACATTAGTTGGGTGTCCTTGTCAGCAAAAGCTGTCAACAATCATTATGCTTCACATCCTGAAAATACAATGATGCTTACAGACAGCTGTAGTATGAATGTGATGTTTTCAAATGATTATCCATAATTCTAGGCAATTACGCATGTCGCAAACCAATGCTAAAATGATAAATTTCTGGAGCATAAATTCATCTATGTCATCATTTATTGTTATTATACATTAGGTCCATGCAAAACCCACCACACCACCAAAAATTCAGGATTTACTTCAAAAATATTAAGTATTTCTTGGACCAATCACCAATAAATGGAAATTGGTTAGTGTGCTTAAGTCACTTTTTCCATTTCCACCCTATTTATATTTCTCCACATGCTGGAGTAAAATTCTGGATTGTCCTTTGTACCTTGCTAAAGTTTTGTTTCTAAGTGAGGTGTGTCAGCATTACAGACTAATATCAGCATCCCACCAACATTTATTTGAGTAGTGCTGGCTAACCAGACATAAAATGCTGAGATGGTAGTCCTGATAATGAAAACTTTTAAATAAAAATAATTTAAAGGTGGGCCATGAAAAATTCAAGTGACGGAGAAATGCCTATTTTCTTTGGCAGCTAGTTTCAGTGTGGGCTTGAACATGAGAAAAAAGATTGTTGACACACTGTTTTGGAAAGGAATGATCTTTGTAATTTGTGTCAATAACTACTTCATGTTTTGCCTTGCTGGAGGGCATCAGGTACATTTTCCTGTCAATTCCCACTAGTCCATTCTATATTTTATAGAAATGATTGGCATTTTTTCTTCGACTCCTTTCCTGCAGTGGTTCCTATTCCGTAGCTTTGGTCAACATTGATGTATTCACCAAACTGAAGAACCTGTGCAGAACTGTGCAACATGTCTTGGGATTCCTTCAACCTTATTAACATCTTTTGCCATTTAAGGATGCCACACACAGCTTGCATACTTCAGGTTTGGACAATAAATGTTTGGCAAGCTGTAACTCTGGTATTAATGTTGCAATACTCAGGATCCTTCCTCAGAAATCCAATAATCCTGTTGCTTTGGATGTCATCTACTGAATGTGGAATTCCCAATGAAAACTGGTGGTAAGACGAACCCTCAGGTACTGTTGTATATCTAGAATCATAAGAATCCCTACAGTTTGGAAGCAGGCCATTCAGCCCATTAAGTTAACACTGACCCTCTAAAGCGCATCTCTCCCAGACCCACCCCTACCCAATCCTTGTAACATTGCATTTCCCATGGCTAACCCACCTAGCACATCCTCAGACACTATGGGCAATTTAGCAAGACCAATCCACCTAACCTGCACATCTTTGAACTGGGGGAGGAAACCCATGCAGACACAGGGAGCATACTTAACACCTCATAGAGGACCAAGGCTGGAATCAAGCTCAGGTCTTTGTCACTGTAAGGCAGCTGTGCTAACAACTGTGCCACTGTGCCACTCTACCTGTGGAGAGTCTGATTATAGAAGTTAAAGCTATATATGTTGGTGGATCCTTCTTACTGATGTTCATTGACATAACAGTTTTTGGCAATGAATGCCATCTCCCATCTCCCACAGGTCCTGCCACTTTCACAATTCCAGAAGATCATATTGCAATGAATTGATGTGGTCGTGAGTTTTCTGTGATGCATAAACCATACAGTCATCTGCAAACAGTAGCAACATTCTTCATACACAAAACCAGAGGTGGTGGTAAGTAGGTGGCTCCATAAAATTACACAGCAGCTCAAATCTTTTCACAACCAAAGTCCATGTACGTATTTTCTCATGGTCTCACACATACACACTCAGGGGTGATAATGCAGATTCATTCCTCTCCCAGCCCAAGAGAACTGAAGACAATTGTACAATGTCAATCAGCATCTCATTAACTTGGATCAACAATCACAGATTATGATGACTTTACTATAGTTAATAGCCTTACAATAGACTGTGAACTTTGAAAATATTTACACATTGAGCATAACTGGAATATAGCATCTTTATGATCTGCTTGAATTTTAACAATTGAGTAAATTATTCAAAAAGTCAAAGGGGAGGGGACTGAGAAATGGAATCAGGTCACTTTGGTGCAAAATATTACAATGAAATTTACAAATGCAAAATTATCTCTTCATTACAAACCAATCTCATCTGTCAGATAACAAGTTTAATCCTTATAAGAATGGTTTTCACGCTCTTTGTTTAGTTTGCCTAATAAAATTTGACTACAAACATACAAACCTACAGGAGGTGAGATATTGCTTGTATCTCATTATTTAGTTGCGTTTAGTTCCACACTTGCTGCATTTCTGTTTTTAAGTCTGTCACTCAAATGGAAAATATTTAACTTTGTGATAAGGATAAAAATTGGATCCAATCTTGCGCAAAACTAATTGAAGTGCTGCTTGACTGCTGAAACTTCCTGAACCCAAGCCTGAAGCCAAGTTCAGTTTGATTACAGTTCAATGTTAATAGCTCATGAATTTGGTCATCAGGAGCTCAGTAATGTTTTTTAATGCAAGAAATCTCTGTTCTATGTTCACCTGAATTGTGTGAAACGTCCAGCTATACGACTGCATTTCATGTTGGTCCATGTAAACTTGGGCTATGTTTAAGCAAAGAGTATTTTCAGTTTTATATAACATAAGGGTAAAGCAATGTAATTTCAAAGCCCATTAGTTTAGTGAGAGTAAGTTGATGTGTTAAATTAATAGCATCAGGGTCCAAAGTTAGGCAGAAGTAAAGCATACAACAAGCAAAATGCAAAGATTGAGCTGCACAAGTACTAACATACTAAGTTAGCCTTAGTAACACAGCACTTTGTGTGTGTCTCCTAATACCTTAATGCATTAGATTTGTTAAAGTCAGTTACCTCCCAGGGATCAACTTCTTTTGGTCAAGAACATGCAGCCAATTTTGGAGCCACTGGGCTTGAGAGACACAAAAGGGCTTCCAACCCTGATTGCTGTTAGCATTGTTCTTGACGGCATGGATTGGAGATGCTATGTATGAGGGTGCTTGAAACTGTTGATATTACCTGGTTCCTAATTACAAATGAGATATTATCATTTGCATAAGACACTGTCCATGAAACCACACCCTCACTTGAGTTAGTGTCTTCTTGACAAGCAGAACAAGGCAAAACCAATACTTATATTTCAACAATTTCCAGGGCAGTTCTATGTTTAGAACAATATGGGGAACACCCTGGATTGTGATTATTAATGCATAACTCCTGCAGTCTAAGAAATACAAGTGTCCAGTCTAGGACATTGCATTATAAAGTAGTAAGCAACAGGCTGATGTAGGGAGAGACATCCCATTGATTGGATTAGATATCTAATTCATAGTATGTTGAATAGATTCTCATTGAAGAATGACTGTCATAATAAGCAATTTGCTAACATTTATAGAACATTTTCAGACTGCATATCAGGACAAGAACATGATTCTACTTATTAATGAAAACAGTAACGTCCTGCTCGTATTTGAAACACATTCTTGTTATTTCTTCCCTTTTGGTTACATTTCATTAGATGCCTTAGTTTTTACAGCATGACTATTTTGGTACAGAAAGCCAAGGATGTGTTGTTGACTTGAAGTGAAATCAACTGAGACAGACAAGATATAGTTATATCTGCTATTCTTTCAAGTAAGAAACTGTAACACCTCTATTATCATGAAAACTGATCAAATTGTTGATCAGGCTGTGACAAATGAAACTTAATAACCATTTAAGAACCTCTGAAGAGGTTTCAAATATGGTTCGTTTTACTACAGAATAAGGATAAAAATTGACCTAATTCCATTCCCCCACATCTCTGGATTCTTCTCCAATCTGAACGTTTTGAGATATCTCTGTTGCAATAATTCTTACCTCTTGCCAATTCCTAATTACAACCATTTTGCCATTGGTGTCTGTTCCTTTTGTCCCTACAACACCCTCCAATCACAAACCCTCTCTTGCTGTGTATTCCTCCTGCATTACATTGCTTAAATCCTAGTTCCTTGATCAAGCATTTGGTTAACTGACCTAATGTGAGTCAGTATCATATCCAATCATATAATGGCCATGTGAAGTGCTTTGGGACATTTTGTTATGTTATAAGGTGTTATACAAATATAACTGTTATGACAATATGGATTTCCTTAATCACAATACAACCTGGCTCAAGAGTGGACTGTGTGGAGGAGAAATGTTTGTGTTCTTTTGCTGGGTATTGGTGGGGGACGGGAGAGGTAGTGATGAGGAGGAGGAAGAGTAGGGGGGCTGTGGTATGATTCCTGACTTCCATTTTTGCCTAAACTGTAAATGCTATTTATTTTACTGAGCGAGGTAGCAGGATTTGAACCTGAATTCAATTAAACAGGTAACTGTTTCCAAACAGGCAAAAAGCTTCACAGATTTTGATAGAAACTGGCAATTTTTTTTTGCGGACATGTAAAATTAATGACATTGGGGCAGGCAATGTGTTCTCATTAATAAAGGAATCATTACCTCCCAATTATCAGAACTGAATGAGGAGTGACAAGTAGTAGGTGGAAAGTTAAATGATGGCAAGCATAACACTCATAGCAAGTGTGCTATTACATATCTCTTACTCGTGAATCATCTGTGGTGCCATCACTTCAGCTGAGGAGAGGATTTCAGAGTGTTTCTATATGATTTCTACTCAGGTAATATTGAGATCCATGCGGAATGAAAGGAAGTAGAGCAAATGATTGTGAAAATTTGGATAATCTTTTATGCTGATTCTAAAGTTCATATGCACAAAGCAATCTAAGCCCCTAAAACTGACCACTCACTCCAAGGATGGGACAGAGGATTTCTGCCAAGCAAACCCATTTAGGAGCATTTATCACATTATACTAAAATGGTGCATAGGTATCCCGATAACATCAATCCACTGTTAGTCACTGCAGATGCAGGTAATTAAGAGTTCATTGAAACTATGCACAGATTGGTTTCTCATAGTGCTGCTACAATTACTTTAAATTCAATTTAAATTAGTTCAAATTCAGTCGATTGATCTGTCCTTGGTACATGGGACCTGTGACCAGCAGTCAATTTAAAATTATTGATTGCTATTTCTTCAGCTCCAGCAATTACCTGAACAAATTTTCAGTTTAAGTTATTTAAAATTTAGACATCTTGAGGCTCCATTGACCATTTTCCAGTTAATAATCAATTATGATCAATAACACAGGTTGATGGTGCTGAAACAGGAGAATTTTTTGTTCCAGCTTACGCTGAAGTGTTTGCGTTGAAACGAGGGTTTAACTCTAAAACTGGTGCAGTGTCCATCAAAAACTAGGCACGTTTTGCAAAATGTCTATCTAATGGAAATGCCAGGCCCTACAATTTTCATCTGTTGTCGCACATTGTGACAGGTTCCAAGGCCACCTCTGGAGTAAGCAAATACAAGAATTGTTGTTGCCATTAAGTATCTGTTGATTTTAATGTATTGGTATTTCAAATCAACCAAAGATTTCAGTTTATCACATGGAGGATAGATCAAAAATGCAAAATGACAAAATATCCTAAAGTTCTAAGTTATTTTGGTGTGAGAAGAATCTTCTAACCTCAGCTTAATCTTCAATTTATAGCTCCCACCTCCTCATAATACCTCTGTACAGAAACCAATCGACTATGAGCAGCAACTTCACATTGCAATGATCTCATTAAGATTACAAAATACTTCAGAACAGACAATCTTTGTGCTGACACATACACATTAAATCATTAATAGAAAATTGATTACTCTGCAATTACATTTCCCTGACTTCAAGAGGTCAGAGTTCAAATAATAAACACTCAAATCTGAAAAGACAATTTAAGGATAGTTAAAGAAGAGTAAAGGTTAATAGCTGCAGATAAATAATGAACTCTGACAAATCTTTCCTGGTCCCCCTGTTGAACAATGAAGTGACTGACTTACGGAATATTGTAACACATTAGAATCATTATTATGAAGATCACGAGGTGTCAGCAAATGTTTTGTTCCCCTGCCCCAACACACAAGAGTTAGGAGTATGTTTCTTTGACATACAAAACTAACCTTCTTCTGGAGGACACAGTGGAAAATGAATATAAACATTCCCTGCAGTGAGTTGAAAATGGTGAAGAGGTATGCCATGATAACTGTGCTTTCATTAATGAACATAAGTCCAAAAGCCCAAGTTAGTCCAAGGAGGCAAAGGAGAGCTATGGCCCCTATGACCCATGATCTGCAAAGAATGGAAAAAAACATGTCATTCAACATGATTGCACACTTTTCTTTCTAAGAAATGCCTACTTTCATGAACTTTGGCTATGTTATCGAGTTTCAATTATGTAGAAAATTTTAAAGTCTGAAATCTATAACATTTTTCCCAGAGTTCATGTTTAATTGCATGTGGATCATTTAATCATGAGTTACAATAAATCAATATGTATTTGTTGATCCAGAACAAATTATTTTTTCCTTACACAATGGTACAAGACTTGAACAAAGAAGTGACATTTTAACATATTTGGTTTTGCAAGCTACTGATGTAAAATAAAATGGCAGCAAATAAATCCAGGAATCACAGTAAACTTAATAATCATTAGTAGTACATGAATCATTTCTTAGAAGTAGCTTTCAGGTAATGAGACTAATCATTCAAACATAGTTTCATGAATTTAGGTCAGAGTTTATAATTCACAACAACACTGTCAGGGAACACATCTCTCTTCCCCTCCACAATGACCCCATCCAACACTCTCCCCAGAAATACAAGGCAGAAAAAAATATACCAAAAGAAAGCTAATAGAGGAACAAAATGGGAAAAGAAAAAAGAAATAAAACAACGACAGAAGACGATCTATGGTTGGCAGTGAAAGAAATAAAACAGCAATGGAGAGTAAAGATCATTCCATGCAGGAATGTGAATGACAACAAAGGAGAAGACTCTTCATCAGAAGAACAAACTGAAATCATTAATCCAGTCAGCATTCAATGGAACAATGTCACTTCATCCACAAGCTGCACGTTTTGAGAGAACTGATCTCATGCTTCTACTGTCTCAATGTAGATTGCAAAAATTGCAAACACAATTGATTTCGTAAACTTTCAATTTTTCATACTTGATTACTGTTCAGAAATGTACATATTTACCTTAAATGCATCTTCTTCATTTTGATTCAATAATGCAATATAAGCAGAACAGATACATTTCTGAGCTGTACGTAAAACACCACAAGGTTTTAACAAAGAATTTAAATACTTTGCTGCTTAGCATCAATCACTGCAGTAAATGCAAGAAGCTTAGCAGGCTTTGGTAGTTTTATAATGTAACTATATCCAGGTGTATATCGTAAAATATCAAAATGTGAAGGGAAACTCGAAACTGCTGATCCCTTCTAGACTTGTTGAAAGGTTAGTATTAACCCAAAGGATCCTTAAAGGAATTTGGATGTGATTCTCTGATTTGCTGCATTTATAAAATAGGTTTGCAGAACATCCTTAATAATCCATTTCTTACAAAAGCAACAGACATATGAATATGTTGGATGGCAACTTGGAGGAATCAATCCAGGTTGCTAAGCAGCTCAGCA
The DNA here is from genome assembly GCA_024137785.1 of Ginglymostoma cirratum. NCBI lineage: Eukaryota > Metazoa > Chordata > Chondrichthyes > Orectolobiformes > Ginglymostomatidae > Ginglymostoma > Ginglymostoma cirratum. The sequence continues at coordinate 12,681,837 of JAHRHZ010000024.1, forward strand.
AAAGTGAATATCTAAATAAATGTTCCCTACACAGTTTGCTCTTCCGTCTCTATGCAAATGACAAAAGCTACAATGAAGGAAAATATTACAGAAGGGGCCAAGTTTCAGTACATCTCAAAAGGCCACACAACATGATGTTTGTAAGCCATTCAGACCATTCTTACTTGATGAAGGGCCTGTTATCCTCATAGCTAAAGAATGCATGGATGCAAAGACAAAAACACCAACATTAGAAAATAATGGTTCCAGCTGCAAATAATAAAAAAAGGAAGTTGAATAAATAGAACAAAACTCTTTCCAACCGCTCTACACCACCCAAGCAAATTGGCACACGGTACCGGGAAGCAGCTCTTCTTCATGATTAGTCTAGATTATTATTAGTGGTGATTACAATCAGCACCCGACTGCTGAGACTTCCATTAGCCACCCCAAAAGAAAAGTGCTGTGGGCAGGCTAGAAAATGGGTTATGAATCTGGGGAATTTTAAAGTATTTCGGGAAATAGGTTTTAATAATCTTCTTTCAGTAAACAAACTCATTTGATCTCTCTCTATCAGCTTTGGTATCATCACCATATATTTACTGCCAGTTAAGGACTCTGTGTAAGTGTGGCCTTAATGGAAGGTGCAGGGTTTCAAATCTGTTGCTGACAACAAATGAAGTACTAGTTCTTGGGTTGACATTTAAGTAGGATGTTCTCCTCTGGCAAGTGTGATAAATACCCACTCACAATGCGAGTTGTGGGAATCCTTAAGACCTTCCCATAACACAAGGTAAAATACATTGTTGTCTGTTATAAAATATGATTAAGGCCATGGGGAGTGTTCACTTTGTGGCCTGTCAGACTGAATTATCTCCTACGAGTTTAGACTTTTCTACCACAGGAGAATTCAATGTTAGGATAACATTTGCAATCTATCATATCTGAGTGTCATTAACGTTCTGTTCTTTGTTTGTTGCATCTTAGACTTCATTCACCATTAACTGAGTTGTGATCAAAATATACTGCTCCTAATCATCACAATTCTGAAATAAATATTGGTAAATTTTCTTCAACATGTCATCAACAGCAATGACAGGCTTTCCAGAAAGAAGCTATGTGAACAAAGTAGTAAATAAAAACTCACAGAGACCCCTTTAAAAGGGCTGTATCAATCTGCAACCTTTTCCAATGAGAAGGATAAAGGTAGCAGATCCATGGGAACATCATCAGCTATTGCAAGGGTCAGTGCTAGCTCCAAGCTGTTCGCAAGTTATATTAATAATTTTATTGTGGTGACCAATTATAATATTTCTAACTTTGTTGATGACATTAAATTAGGTGGAAACATAAATTGTAAGGATGATACGAGGAGGATACAAGGACTTGGACACCCGAGCGAATGGATGTGAATAAGACAATAAGTCAAAGTTATTCACTTGGCTCGAATAAAAACAGAAAGGCAGACTATTTCTTAAATGGTGAGTTGTTGGGAAGTGCATGTTTCCAAAGGCACAAGTGTCACTGTTCCTGAGTCACTTCATGTTAGCATGTAGATGCAGCAAACAATAAGGAAAATGACATGTCCATCTTTGTCATAAGGGGATTTGAGTACTAGTTAAGCGGTCTTGCTGCAGTTGTTTAAAGCTTTGGTAAAGTCTCACCTGGTGTTCTGTGTACAATTTTGGTCTCTTTACACTCGGAGGAATATACATGTTATAGTAAGAGTACGGTGGAAGTTTATCAGAATAATCTCTGGGATGTCAGGATTGTTTGATGAGGACAGATTGACGAAGCTGGGTCTGTATTCTGTATCGTTTCAAAGAATGTGAGGCAATTTCGTTGAAACTTACAAAATTTTTTACAGGGCATCTCGGGGAGGCTAGGACAAGTTACAGGGAAGCTGATTTCCAGGCTGGCGAGTCTAAAACCAGGGACAAAATCACAGGCTAACAGGTCGGCCATTTAACTCAGTTGAAACCGAGATGAACATGAACTTTTTCGCACAGATGGTATTGATGGATTTCTGGATTAACGACATTAAGAGATATGGAGATTGTATGGGAAAATGGCACTGAGGTGGATAATTAGACATGACCTAACTGAATTGTAGACTCCCTACCATGTGGAGGGAGGCCATTCAGCCCATCGAGTCCACACCGACCCTCCGGAGAGCATCCCACCTAGATCCACTCCCCTACCCGATCCCTGTAACCCTGCATTTCTCATGGCTGTTACACCTTTGAGGTGACATTTATCAAACATCCTTTCAAAATCTCTTCTTGTTCCCGCACCTCTGATATTTCCCAAGAATTGATCATTGATGGTCTCCAATTTCTCGTCTGCAAGCTACCCCTCAGCAACATTATTCTCAAACGCAACCTCAAATTCCATAGGTATGTTGACAACACCCTTTTACACTATATCACCACCACTCTTGAGCCATCACTGTTTCTAAATGATCAAGCTGCTCATTCACCAACCAGCAACGAATAAGGAGAAATTTCCCCCAATCAACTTTTAGCAGGACAAAAGCTTATGTTCCCATTTATGACCACAAACTCCACTCTCCTGTCTCTCCCATTCTCTCTAGTCTCCCGCAGCCTCAAACCCCTCTGGGCTATCTGTTCTCCACTAATTCCTGTCTCTTGGACATCCCTGTTTGTCATCACTTCATCGTTGCTGCTTGTCCTTTTAGTTGCCTCGGCCCTAACCTCTAGCATTTGATCCCTAAGCCTCTCTACTCCACTGAAGTTGCTCCTTAAAGCGTACCTTTTTAACCAAGCTTTAAGACATCTGACCAAACATCTCCCTATACAGCTCATGTCCTGTTATGTTTTATAATGCTTCTTAAGTACACAACTGTCAGCACCATTCACAATTTCTCAGATATCAAGCCAGTCTGTGTCCATTGGCAGCAAAACCTGGACAATATAAGTGGCAAGTAACATTTGCATCACACAAATGTCTGCAGTGGTCATCTGCAACATCTTCCTATGACATTCAATGCCACCACTATTGCTGAATCTTCCATAATCAATATCCTATAGGTTACCATTGACCTGAAACTGAACTAGATCAGCAATATAAATACTGTGGCTACAAGACCAGGTTAGAGGCTAAGAACCCTGAGATAAGTTGTTCACATTCTGTCTTCTGTATATTGCAACAACTCACTGGGTGTCCTTGGTCGGCACTTTCAAAATCTGTGATCATGGCCACCTTGAAGGAAAAGGGGAGCAGATGCAAGGCAGCACCACTACCTGCAAGTTCCCCTGCAAGCCGCTCACAATTCTGACTGGGAAATATATCACCATGTCTTCAGTGTCACTGAATCAAAATCCTGTAATTTCCTATCTGCATTGTAGGTGCACAAACTCCAGATGGTTTATTGATAGAATCGGTCAAGTGGTTTTAATTGGTAAAATAGAACATAGAACAATACAGCGCAGAACAGGCCCTTTGGCCCTCGATGTTGCGGCGACCTGTGAACTAATCTAAGCCCATCCCCTACACTATCCCAACATCATCCATATGCTTATCCAAGGACTGTTTAAATGCCCCTAATGTGGCTGAGTGAACTACATTGGCAGGCAGGGCATTCCACGCCCTTATCACTCTCTGAGTAAAGAACCTGCCTCTGACATCTGTCTTAAATCTATCATCCCTCAATTTGCAGCTATGCCCCCTCGTACAAGCCGACGTCATCATCCTAGGGAAAAGACTCTCACTGTCCACCCTATCTAATCCTCTGATCATCTTGTATGTCTCTATTAAATCCCCTCTTAGCCTTCTTCTCTCCAATGAGAACAGACCCAAGTCTCTCAGCCTTTCCTCATAAGACCTTCGCTCCAGACCAGGCAACATCCTGGTAAATCTCCTCTGCACCTTTTCCAATGCTTCCACATCCTTCCTGTAATGGGGCGACCAGAACTGTACGCAATATTCCAAGTGAGGCCGCTCAAGCGTTTTGTACAGTTGCAGCATGACATCACGGCTCTGGAACTCAATCCCTCTACCAATGAAACCTAAAACACCGTATGCCTTCTTAACAGCACTATCAACCTGGGTGGCAACTTTCAGGGATCTATGTACCTGGACACCAAGATCCCTCTGCACATCCACACTACCAAGAATCTTTCCATTGACCCAGTATTCTGCCTTCCTATTATTCCTCCCAAAGTGAATCACCTCACATTTATCTGCATTGAACTCCATTTGCCACCTTTCAGCCCAATTCTGTAGTTTATCCAAGTGTCCCTGCAACCTGCAACATTCTTCCACACTGTCCACCACTCCACCGAATTCAGTGTCATCTGCAAACTTACTAACCCATCCACCTATGTCTGCGTCCAAGTCATTTATAAAAATGACAAACAGCAGTGGTCCCAAAACAGATCCTTGTGGCACACCACTAGTAACCGGACTCCAGGCTGAATATTTTCCATCAACCACCACTCTTTGTGTTCTTTCAGAAAGCCAGTTTCTAATCCAAACTGCTAAATCTCCCTCAATTCCATGCCTCCGCATTTTCTCCAATAGCCTACCGTGTGGAACCTTATCAAAGGCTTTACTGAAGTCCAGGTACACCACATCAACTGCCCTACCCTCATCCACATGCTTGGTCACCTTCTCAGAAAACTCAATGAGGTAATCATTGGGCTTCTCGTGGGCTTATTTTTGTTTTGAAACAAAATTAAATACATTTAATGTTTTATTTCATGCTGAGCTCCAGAATTCATTTTGTTCAGAATCTGAACAAAATCAGATTTGTGAAGCTGGATTCCTTAGAACGTCAAATGACTCATTCCACATCAGTTCAATGTTGAGCTAGCACTCAAAGTGATTTGTAAACAGCAAATGCACTGGTATATTTCAGTGCACTGTAGCATTAGCCAAAAGTGGGAAAAGAGTTAATAGACTTCAAACTGTTGTAAAGATAAACTGTCAAGTTGATTGAGTACGGAGAGACAACCATCACTGAATGACAAGAAGGTAGGTGGAGCCAGCGATAAACACCTAACATGCCAGAAAGAGACAGAATAAAGCATCTTCAAAGCTTTACAACTCTGTCATCTTCGACAAGTCAAACATTAAACAGTCAAATGTGACTGACAATTTTCTGGTTGAGTAATACTTTAAGATTCCCTTGAAATAAATCAAATTTCAGAAGCTTGAAATATACTTTCTTTTTTTTTGTAAATTATAGGGGAATTTGACATGTGTGACAAAATAATTAAACAGGGCTGTTGCAAACACATGTAATGCAATTTGGGTATAAAATCAGAAGAACCAACATTTCTCAATTACAGACTTTACTGGTCTTGAAATGGTATGAAAACAATTTTTTATGCATCTTTGATGATCAAATTTAAAATATTTGCTTCACTGTAATTGCAATTTTCAAAACTTATTCTGAGAGTGTCTAATCCTAGGCCCGGTTACAAATCAGGGTTTCAGCAAAGCTTAATGGTCAGTGATAAATTTTGATACTGTGACGACTTGAACTCTGAAAAGCACTGAGGGGCATGAATACTGTTTTTGCCTTTCTAAGATTGAACTACTGGTTGCAGGTGGCATGTGGATTTAACCCAAAAGTGCCACTCTGGTTAGATTTTCAGGTAATTGAAGTGTTGAATTAAGTGTATAACTTTCAGCATCTTTTCCCCAGTTGTATCATCACGACAGTTGTATTCTGGGTTTGTAATTATATAGTGCACTAAAATCACTTTAGGCAAGGTACCATGACACATACATTTGTGCACCAACTTTGCATTAGTTTGACTAAATTATGTAGAAGTAATCAGCGGACAGAATTACCGTGATGCAAATTATTGATTTTGTCAGACAACTAATAATTTTAGACTGCATATGCGAAGAATTTGCATTTTTAGATAGCTTCATCAGAGTTAAAACTTCGAGGAGGTTAACAAAAGGGTCAGTAGTTGATGCTGAGCAGTAATGCCTTTCAATGACTTGAAAGGGGTGAAAAGGAGTAATAGATCAAACATCACCAGTAGTTGAATACTCTAGCATGAGGAAGAAAGAGAATTTGCATCAGAACAAAAGAAACTCTGCTAAATTAACAAAATGAACAGCGCATTAACTATAAACTCTGAACTAGGGTTGGAATGACATAACTTACGCACCAATTATTTTGAACATGTCAATTATTGTCACAAGGAAGAAAGATTAAACCCCTTCTTCTTTGGTGTCTTGGAAGAATTGTCCTTTTTCAATACTTCCATGGAATAATTGGCTGGATATAATATGTACCATGTGTTCCTGTTTGTATCTAAATTTCAGTGGCATTCAGCCAATCAGCTGGTGGAAGGTAAAGTATTACCATGGCACAGTGTGTAGATAAAGGTACACAGATTTATAAAGAGTTCAATAGTAAAGAAACATTCAAACAGTCTATTACAGTCTTATTAGTCAGGTTCATGTCAATATTGTAAATCCTCAGCTTTTCCTGACACTGTGTAATGATGCATTCCTAATCAGAAACATCTTGAAATATTCCAAGCTTATTGATCAATTCAATACGGGATTTAGAGCTTCATACGTGCATTTGAAATGAAGAAAGGAATGGTTTTGTTTTTCACCAAAGGCAAGTCGATAACTTCAGCACCCTCAGAACATGAAAGTGGTGATTCTGCCAAGGATTTTCAGGCTGGTGTGCCTGATAACTGTTGGTTTGACAGGAGAATTGACAGTAGCTGCTCAATTCCACACTTGGGAATACTTTGAGTGGTAAGCCATTTCATAAAGCAATTCTAGCATCAATATTTTGTAAGTGGAACTAGATATAAACCGCTTTCATATAGTGTCTTGAGATTGTGCAGCAAGGGGTGGATGGAGAGTGCTTGGGGTGGTGTTGGTGAGGGGTGGGGGGTGGTCATAGAAGATGGGGCTGGGGAAAAGGGGGGGGAGGAAGAACCATTACAGAGCAAGTGCCAGAGGACTGAAGTGAGATAGAAATGACACCTTGGCGCTGTGGTCCGAGAGAACGTGCAAGAAAATTCCAGAAGACTACATGTCAGTTAGTTTAACATCAATGGTGGGCAAGGGTTTGGAAGTAATCATCAGGATGAGAACAAATCAACGGTTGGGGAAGTTTGAGTTACTTAAAAAGATGCAGCATGGGTTTCTAAGGGGCAGATGTGTTCCACTAACTGATTTATTTTCTTGTAATTGCGGAGAAGGTTGATGAAGGGAATGTGATCAATGCTGCCAGCATGATTTTTAAAAAGAAAAGAGTTTGACAAAATACCATACAGCTGGTTAACAAAATGGTGGCTCAGAGTAGGAAGCTGTATGTCAATTTGGATACAAAGTTTGTTTAAATAACAGAAAAAAGGTTGGTTTTCAGACTGGAAGGTGAAAGCTGGTGGTGTTCGCCAAAGGTCTGTGCTAGAAGCACTGCATTATTGATATAAAAATACTTGAATCTCAGGATCAGAGTAGAATTTCAAAATCTGCAGATACTGCCAACTTGAAGGAATGGCAAATTGAGTGCGATAGTAATCAACTGGAACAGGGCATAGGGTGGCAGACAGAATGCGACATACAATGGATCAACAAGTGGAAGATGGGACTCAATACAGCTGACGCATGAAGTAGAGGGAAAGGCAGAGCAGACTTAATAGCATAGTTTGAAAGAATATGCCAGATGCAGGGACTTGGGGGCCCAAGTGAACTGTTCCTTTAAGATGGCAGGACATATGAAGAAGATTGTTAGCAAAACATATGTGAAATTGCATTGGATAATTCATGGCACGGAGTACAAATGCACACAGGATATGATGAATTCTTGCAAAGTACTGGTTGGGCCGTAACCTCTGGTTACCACACGAGGGAGCATATAAGGGTCTTTAATGGGATGCTGAGGAGATCTACCAGACCAGTTCCAGGGATAACAGAATTTAACTACAATGTTATATTGGAGAAGCTGGGCTTGTTCTCCTTGGAGCAAAGGGGGCTGAGGGTAGATCTAATAAAGACATATATGGTTATGGCAGGTTTACACAAGGTTGACAAAGAGAGATTTGTCTGATTGTGTAATTTATCAAGGACAAGAGGAGGAAGAACTAAGGATTTGGGCAAGTGATACAAAAAGTATGTCTTAAAAGCTTTTCTTCGAGCAGTGAGTCATAATAACCTGCAACTCAATGCCTACGTGGGAGGACAGTGCAGATGGCAATTGATGATTTCAAAAGGAAATTGGATCGGTCCTTGATGGAAATAAATTACAGGGACAGAGCAGGGAAATGGGATTGACTGGATTTCTCCAAAGAGAGACAGCATGGGCAAACTGGTCTGCTTCTGCATTGCAATGACTCAATAATTTGATTCAGAGTTGGCTGCTTCAGCTAGAAGACTGCAAGGTGACTTGCTGAGCAGATGCTTAAGGCTTTTGTTAATAGTGCTAGAGTTATCATCAATCTCTTTAAATAGTATCCCTACAAGCTCATGGAGAACCAATATAATTGGTAATCACAAATCAATGGGTTTATTTAATACTGATGACTGTCATTTCAACCCTCTTCAAGAGGATATCATCTCTTACCCTTGCCATTCCACATTAATGGAGCCATCGTAAAATCGATAGCTGAAACAAGCAAAGAGAAAAACACAAATAGAACAGAATTGTTCACATTCATTCCCAATGAATTGATACACATTAATGAACACTGTGAAATTAAAACAGAACAAAAAATCAGACCATGGGGGGAAGAAACGAAAAGTCACCTTGGAGAAACATTGACAAACTTTTTCTTTCAGTTCTTTTCAAAGCACATTACGTTTGTGAAGAGATTTAGTTTCCTGGGTTGAAGATGACCCAGATCAAAACTACATCTAATAGTTCTGGACAACTATATATAGAAAACAAATGATAATTTTCAAAAAGGACAATGAATTCCATGCAGCTGATCTATTTTGCTGAAATGACACTCCAGCGAGAAGTTGGAGAAGGTATCATTTACAAAGTATGAAAATGTCATGGATTAGTCAAAAAGTTTTGTACCACTCTGCGCAGATTAACATTTAAAGGTACTTTTTAAGATAATGTACTCAGGCTTACCCAAAGAAATGCAGAAACTTTAACAAGATTGACAGCATTAAAAAGCATCCACATCAAGCAACCGGTATTTGCTATGCAAGAATACTGGAGGCAGAAATGTACTTAATAGTGCGTAACATCAGGCATAATGCCACAATATGGGTAAAAAAAAAGAAGCTGTACATAATAATAGAATCAATGTGCATATTTCTCCTCTCTACATTCTATTGGTAATTCTCCATTTCAGCATTGAGTGATTGGGACAAAACTTCACTCATCATCATCACTCGTAGGACTACAAAGGAAATTACATTAGGTCTAAAGGAATATCAGGGGTGAAATTTTGCCCTCCCCGGTGTGGCATGAGCATGGTGAGGAAGTTGGGAAATATGGAAAAAAATGAATAAAATCAGAACTCGGTGTCGAGAAATATGTTCGCAATTTTCTTCTCAAGACGTAACTAGCAACTTTATAATCTGACCAGTGAATAACCATTATCTTATTACAATTTTATTAAAATGCAAACATACCTTATTTCTTTCTCATTTCTCTTTATCCTCTCCTTCCCCAAAAATCAGTCCCAAGTTAGTGAGTAGGAAGCACAGATACGTGACAGGATTTGTAGTTTTGGAGGATGAAATAGATGACAACTATTGAGTGGTCATGATGCATGCAATATAGAGACATGTAGCCTTCTTTGGTGAGTGATATGTGCACTGGCAAAATTAGAAAGAGTGGCAAAGAGGGAACAGAAAGGTGGTGGATATACTTAACATCACACAGCACAGATAAATGAGTTTCTCCCTGCCTTGATCGGTATCCCACTTCAACCCGGAAGCAGCACTGACCCAGACTGTTATTTAAGGCCAGGCTGACTTGATTTGGTGGTATGCAGTTCCGAAGAAAGTGGACGGCCATTTTCTCCACCACCCTGTCCGTCAGCATCTCCAGCCAATCTGGTGCAGAACCACAGAGTGAGGTGTATTTTCTGGCTTGCACTGTCTGAAATGGGGTGTGCCGCTGGGTTTTAAATATGACACCAGCGGTACGTATGCTGGAAGGTCCTGCCCATGGCAAGCATCACCATTTCTGTGGCTGCATGATCCACAAAGAAGGGCACAAAAGAGCCCAGTGGCACAATTAACAAAGTGAACAGCTGGAGATTGCATCAGAAAGGTTATTGAGCCATGGCATCTTGAACCTCACTCAATAAAACACCAAATGAAAACTGGAAAACGCTACACATGTTTCAGGCAGTTACAGCTGCAATTATGGTATGGCAACTAATCAATCTGACTGATATTTGACCACCACATCACTGGCCCTTTCAACATCTTGCATAAAAGTAAACAGCTTCAGAAACTACCTCTTCTGTGTAAAATTCAAACCCCTTAAAGGCAGACAGCTATCTCGCCCACTGCATTGTACTACTTCAGAATAATGGGAACTCTTTTTCCAAAGGACCATGGATAGAGCAAGTATAGTACATGAAAATGAAGTCTATGAATTTTATAAGCACTTAGGCAAATACAAACCCAGTCAAAATATAGTTTCCAGATGAACATGTTGGCTGGGCACCTGTAATAGTTTTGATTGAAAACCTTTTCTTTTCCAATTGGGAAACTTTTATGTCTTTACAAGTTTTCAGGTCTTTCCATATCTGTGTTGCCCACACAGTTGATGAAAGCTTCTACTGAGCAAAAAGCCAAATTCACTGAAGTTCATCATTGCGTGCTGAAAGGCTACAGGTGTTAAATTTACCCTACTAAATAATTTATTTGCTTGAAAATGAACACAGTACAGAAAGCGCAACAAATAAAACAAAGGGTGAAAGTAGGCAAATGGCCCAGAAACTTTTCAATGTCATGTTCAACTGAAGACTGGGTACCGATTCTCAACCAGCAACGGTGCATTTTTTGTAAAAATGCTGAATTCTTAAGACATCCAAGTGCAACATTTTCACTGTCAAGTTCAATTCCATTAAAGTAGATTTTTTGTAATCCTTCTCTCAAATGATTGCACATGAATAAAAGTTAGTAATCAAATAATAATTTTCAACCCCGTGCCCCAGGCATACATACTCAATAAGTTATAGTCTGGTTATAGCAATGTCTTGATAAATATTAACTCCCAAAGGAAACAACATTTAATCAAATCCATATGCCTATCAATAAGACCTGAACAAATTAAACAGACACAATGATTACATCTTTCAGGACCACATAGATGTTTGGTCAAAAAGTCACAGATCTCTGATGACCACAAAGTGTTAAATAATTGAAATGGAGAGTCTCAGCAAGCTGTGATTAACAAGAAGCATCCTGCAATTGGAAAAACAGGTCACGTCCACACATAGACGCTGACATGCACAATGATAACTGCTGCAGTTTTATGTGTATTGCTTCCCTTCTCACTGCGCTCTTGAAGATGGGTTTATGCTTCCCTGACAGGCTTGTTGGCAAGTGGATGGAGGAGTACAAAACTGAGTACAAAACTGTACAGGCATTCCATGTGCCTATCTGCCTCCAGTGCAATTCCACATATAGTGGGGAGGCATCAGGTGGCCTGTTCACTCACCGGCCAATTAATGGACTCCTAAGGGCTGCTTCCTGCCATTGCTGTATTTTCTGTGGTACCCACTGCTCAGGCTGGTGGTGAGCAAGGTGCTGGGTACGCATCTTCTTCACAGGCATCCCGTGCCTATAAGACAATACTTTCTTCCCCATCATTCTTCTCCAACCTCGCATTTGCTCTCTGTTTATCCACCTCTGCAACATCAGCCAAATCCTGGCCTGTTCACTGCAACACCCCTACCTTCTTCAATAATGTCTGCCATAACTGTCTTCAGTGATACCTCTCTCCCGTCTTACCTCTGTGCCCAGCTGCAGTGACGGTCGCTTTTGAGCTCTGGATGCAGTCCAGGCATTGACCAATGCTCCAAATGTTGCTTGCCATTTGATTAGCTGGCAGCTCTTGGAGGGGAGGGTGCAAACATCTCACCTTAAACCACTGAATGGCCGTCTGAGCCATTAAATGGCTTTGGGACAAAGGTGCCAAAGTGAGGCGAGCTAATATGCTCCTAATATGTACACAGGGGCTGAAAGGGGTGGGAGATTGCTGTGGATGTAGTGACATGGAAAGAACAAGGCTGAGTACAAAACTCCACCCATTGTTTTCCCGAAGGTTCAGGGAATTCATCACCAATACACAGACAAATCACTTCCCTTCAAACTTCTATATAAAAGCTGAAGTCTGAAGCATTAGAGCATATTAGTTAAAAAAAAACTTTCCTCCAGAAATTTAACCCAGTGGAGCAGAGTTGAGTAGTTCTTTATATCACATTCCATTGAATTTGAAAGGTCTATATTTCCATTGGATTTCCAAATAAGTTGCAAAAGGAAATGAGCTGAGACTTGCAAGATGATAATCATTAATGTCAGTCATTAAGATTCACACTGGAGAATTATTGCTTCCAAAGGGATTCAGTGTGGGCCAACCTAACAAATAAAACAAAAGCCTCTTCCCACCTTTATGTGATGCTACATTACAGGCTGAGAAGCAAACAGAGAAAAAAAAACTGAAGATAAAGACAGAAAATGCTTAATACTCAGCAAGTCTGGCAGCATTTGTGGAGACAGAAACAGAGTTAATGTATCAGCTCAGTGACTTTCATCAGAACTGATTTTCCTTTTGCAAAATATTTTAACTCTGCTTCACTCTTCCTTTGTGACCATTTTCAGAACACCAGAAATTTAACTGCACACATTTGTTACTGTTCCTAGATGGGTCTTGAACATTGAAATGAAAACATTTTAAACATAATATTTTAATACTAAAGTCAAGTCACTATGTTTTTTTCTGAATCGCTGAAAAATGTGAGAATTCTTCCATGGATACTTTGGGGAAAATCATGCTCTAACAATGCTGAGTGACGATCAAATATTCCAAATGATAATTCAAGAAACTTGCCTGATCCTCCATTTTTATTAAAAGCTTGCGAAAGCAAGACTTGCTATATGCCTGAGTGGAACTTGCTTCAAAATTCAGATTGTATTGGTGTATTGAATGGTATACAGGAATGCAGAGAGCACCCACACACATTCACAGACACCTTTTCGACTAGCGTCTTCTTTGTTCTTTTCAGAAAGGCCTTTCATAAAAGCATGTGAAAAGTTTGAGAGCACTTTACATTTCAGGATCTGACTTTTACTGCTTTAACTGTACTGGGTACAAGCAATGAGAATTAATCACAGGTTTTTCACCTCTGAAATTTAAACCCAGGCTTAACTGATGAGATGGAACCCCTTTTGTGTACTAACTGTAATGGTTCTCTGAAGTTTGGATAATAGGAACTTAGTGCTTAGTAGCCCATAACTCTCAGTGCAGAACTCTACTCAATTAGCCATTTAATTCAAATAAGTCAATAGGTGGCAATGAAAATGGAAACCATCATATTGGTGTCAAGAGACATCTTTTCCAAGATGGAAGCTAAGTCATTTTACTGGGCTATGAGAAAGTTTCTTGGCTCTGTAGCTGTCTATGCTGTATGTTAAATAAGGGTGCAAGGGTGAGAATGGGTTAATATTGAGGGCTGCCTTAGACACCACTCACTATGAAGATATTGTATGGATACATCATAAGAGGACCACTTACGATCTTGAAGGAGTAAACTTACCATTTGGGTAACTTGCAATGAGTTGCTGACAAGCTAAAAAATACTCTTACTTATTTAAAACAAACGTGTCTTCTCATGTGATTGCCTACTGGCTTTCCTCGACCATACCAGAACTAATGCCTGCTTTCGATCCATCTTTTCTTCCAATGGATGGTGACAGCAAACTTTCGGCATGGAAGGCAATAATGCAGACTACCTCTTTGGTGAGTAATAAGGACTGCATATACAACAGTTCGCAGCAATATGGATTCCACTTAGCTGACATCTGTTAGCTGACACAGCTTTAAGAAGCCTCCTCAAACTGGCATCCAGCACCTGGAAGAGCTGAATACTCACGAACCCTACCGAAGGATCCTTTATGGCAAGGTAGAATCTATAGTAAATAGTAAAAGCATTTTACACTTGGCTAAGGGACTTGCAACACAGGAGAGTTAGTAACTTCCTGGACCTGGAATGTTCGTCACTCCAAGGCAGTTATGGAGCAGTGACAATCTGTGGTGCAGTCCTGAATCTGACTTCAGCTGAGGAGTGAATGGATTTGGACCAAAAAAAGGATAGATCAAGGTACTTTCTAGATGGTATGAAGTTAAATGCAGTGGATCCCCAAAGAAACATGGGGGTTCAGTTGCATAGATCATTTAAATGTCACAAACAGGTACAGAAAATAATTAAGAAAGTTATTGGAACACTGGCTTTTATATGTACGATATCAGAGGCTTCAAGAACAAAATTAGGATCTCAGGTGCATAAAGGAAAAATTAAGTAAAAAGGTGCACACTGGGAGAGCTACAAAGAAAGTACTACAGCTCAACTGAGCATTGTTGCCAAAATGAGTAGACGTCAAACAACAATAAGGAAAATGAACGGCCATAGTTGCAATTCAAGCTGACGTCACAGACTCAAGAACATTGCAATGCCAGAATTAAAATGATAAAAGAGCAGATTAAAAGCCTCAGCAAACAAGGTGCAATGAACTTTCATAACATATTATTGTTATTTGGGAACTTGGGGGTTCATAAATGGAAGAAAAACGCAGTTCAGTTTTCAGTCTTGTGAACATCTGATTTCTTTTGTCTAAAAGGTCAGAAAACAATTTTGTTCAGTGTGATCAATCAAACAGCAATTGCAAGAAGTCATGTGATTTTAGCTAAAAGACCATCAAGCCATCCAGTCACAATTGCTAAGGTATTTGCTGACTTGGGTTAATGGCCCAGAAAGCGAGGTGGTGTGTCGGTGGTGGTGGTGGTGGTGGGGGGGGGGGGGGGAAGTGAAAATAGGTTCATTCAGAGAAGATGTGAGTAAGAGCATCAGTGCTCTGAGTAGCCGTCATTGTCAGGGAATGTCCTAAGCTGCTGGAAAGAAAGCCGAAAGCAAAAGGTTGTGGGCAACAGGTAACGGGGAACTGATACCTGCTTCACAATCAAGAATTTTCACTCTTGAGTCAGAATGTGCATCTTGACTCCAATGTTCTGCAAATGGTAGAAGGAGTCAAACACAGCTAAATTGAAGAAAAAAAAACTCGACCAAGAAACAGCAGTCACAGAATAGTAAGACAAGGAATATTTGATAAAGGAACAACCAGGCAAAGGACAACCAGTTTAGATCTCATACAGCTCCCTCGCAGCAGAAATTCATCCCGAGGAGGAGGAGGAGGAGGAGGAGGAGGAAGTGGAGGAGAAGGAAGAAGAAGAAGAAACATACTAAGGAGAGGATGAGGCAACAATGGCTAAAATGATAAGTCAGGGACAGCAAAAGAAAAAGCATGCAGTGAGGTGAGTATTAGTGGAAAGCCTGAGGATTTGGAAGCCTTTAAAAAATAGCAGAAGATAACTAATTCTTTGAGAATATTTTGACGAGGCAATAAACATGCTAGACAAAAGAGAGTCAAGTGAACATGATCTATTTAGATTTCCAGAAGGCCTTTGACAAGGTGCCGTACAGGAGGCTGCTAAATAAGATAATAGCCCATGGTGTTAGGGGCAAGGTGCTGACATGGATCCAGAATTGGATGACTGGCAGAAGGCACGGAGTAAGGATAAAGGAGTCTTTCTCAGGATGGCAGCTAGTGACTAGTGGAGTTCTGCAGGGGTCCATGTTGGGACCATAACTATTCAGGTTATACATAAATGATCTGGACGAAGCAGATGAGAGCATTATTACTATATATGCAGATGACATAATGATAGGTGGAGAGACAGGTAGTGTTGAGGAAGCAGGGGGGCTGCAGAAGGGCTTGAACAAGCTAGGAGAGTGGGTAAAGCCATGCCAGATAGGTGGGGAAGTGTGAGGTTAAGCACTTTGGTAGGAAAAATAGAGGCATTTTTTCAATGGGGAAAGGCTTTAGAAATCTGAAGCACAAAGGGACTTGGGAGACCTAGTTCAGGATTCTGTTAAGGTTAACATGCAGGTTCATTTGACAGTTAGAAAGGTAAATGCAATGTTAGCATATTCATTTCAAGAGGGCTAGAATATAAGAACAGAATAGTATAGCCAAGGCTGTATAAGGCCTGGTCATACCGCATTGGACCATTGTGAACAATTTTGATCTCCATATCTAAGGAAGGGTGTGCTCATGGTAGAGAAGCCCAGAGGAGGTTTGTAAGAATGATCCCAGGGACGAAGGGCTTATCATATGTGGAGCAGTTGGGGACTCTGGGTCTGTACTCGTAGTTTCAAAGGATGAGGGGGGATCTGAGTGAAACATAAAGAATACTGAGAGGCCTGGATTAAGTGGACGTGGAGAAGATGTTTCCACTTGTAGGAGAGACTAGGATCCAAGGGCACAGCCTCAGAATAAAGGGACAACACTTTAGAACTGAGAAGAGGAGGAATTTCTTTGATTTGATTTGATTTATTATTATAAAGTATTGATTTATGTGCTAACCAGACAAATTATACCCTACATAAGTACATCAAGGCAACAGAACAGAATGCAAAATATAGTGTCACAGCTATGGAGAAGGTGCAGAGAAATATCAACTTTAATATATGAGAGGTCCATTCATAAGTCTGATAACAGCAGGGAAGAAGCTGTTCTTAAATCTGTTGGTACGTG
>JAHRHZ010000024.1:12698709-12837762 GCA_024137785.1 Ginglymostoma cirratum
ATGAACACAGCAGGCCAAGCAGCAAATTAGGAGCAGGAAAGCTTGACGTTTCGGGCCTAGACCCTTTATCAGAAATGGTCATTTTTCTGATGAAGGGTCTAGGCCTGAAACGTCAAGCTTTCCTGCTCCTATGATGCTGCTTGGCCTGCTGTGTTCATCCAGCTCCACACCTTGTTATCTTGGATTCTCCAGCATCTGCAGTACCTATTATCTCTGTAATTTCTTGCAGTGTTGGGCAGAGCCGTTGCCATACCAAAGTTGTGATGCATCCGGATAGGATGCTTTCTATGATGCATCTATGAAAATTGGCAGTTCTTCAGCCACAGGGTGGTTAATCTGTGCCACAGAGGGTTGTGGAGTCCAAGTCATTGACTGTATTAAAGACAGAGATTGATAGGCTCTTGATTAATAAGGGGATAATGGGGAAAAGGCAGGAGAATGGGGTTGAGAAACATATCAGCCATGATCGATTGGTAGAACAGAATCAATGGGCCAAATGGCCTAATTCTGTTCTTATATTTTATGGTCTTACCATGGTGGACCCAAAAAGAACACAGAATCCATTGAGATTAACTAAGTCAGCATACAAAACCCGTTTCACGCTGATAACTAGAGAATGTATCCAGTGAGCCAAGACTGACTCGAACAAATATGACGCAGGCAGAAAAGATGTACGGAAAATGAGTTGTTGGTATTGTGTGGCCAGATCAGAGGGCCAATGGCATAGTAATGAAAACATATTCTTAGCACTAACTGCATTTCATTATCATGGACTACTTATTGGTGCATGATGAAAGACTGGTTATTCCAGCTTTGCTTTTGGAAAGGATATACATGGGACACTGGAGATTGACAGGTGCACAGCCTGAGCTTGATCACTGGCCTGAGATCCTTAAAGAGAATCAAGGATCTCAAAGCTGACTGTCAAGCTGGTGTTATGCACAGGCCACAGTAATGACAGCCATTATTACCTTTCATTTTCCCCACCAGTCTGTTGGCTCAGACTTATTCATTTCTAACCTGTTGCCAGTGACTAATTCACAAGAGATAGAAGTAAAGAAATTACCTCCCAGCTCCACAGGTGCAGTCATCAAGAAAATGGTTACAAATGCATTGAATTCATCTTCTAGTCATTCCAGACCACTGTTTGCAGCCAGATCTGAATTTGAACATGTACGCACTTCCTGGGATTCCCAAAATCAAACAGGCAACCAAGCATGGGTCTGGACTGCCAAGTAGCTTTGAAGAAAAATGCTGACTTCTGTACAGACTAAATTACTGACCCAGCCAGTTGAGTGTCGTTTATTACTGTCTCTATTGCTAATGGGCAGAAAGTTGAAGACTTAGCTCCCTATCTTACAAAAGAAATCGACTCCACATTCACATTCAATGGGGACTACCAAACCGTATGTAGGAGGGAACAGTCCTAACTGCATGCATACTCTATAATGGTTTTTCTTTTTTTTGTTTATTCATGGGATGAGGGACATTGCTGGCTAGGCAGCATTTATTGCCCATCCCTAACTGCCAGAGTCAACCACATGGCTGTGGGTTTGGAGTCACATGTAGACCAGACCAGGTGAGGATAGCAGTTTGCTTCTCTGAAGGATATGAGTGAACCAGATGGGTTTTTCCCGACAATCGGCAATGGTTTCATGGTCATCATTAGATTCTTAATTCCAGATATTTATTGAATTCAAATTCTACCATTTGCCATGGCGGGATTTGAACCCGGATACCCAGAACATTATCTGGGTCTCTGGATTAATAGTCCAGCAATAATATCATTAGGCCATTGCCAACCCCCCACCCCTCCCCCCAATGACCGTCAGTGAGACAGCTGATAAATTGGAGCCATTGACAATAGGTGGGGATATGCGTACAGACAGGAACAGAAATCACAGCCTATGTGCAGCTCCTGGTTAGGGCCTCCAGCTCTGTCTGAGTACAGTGGCCCTACCCCTGATCAGAGCACAGCAGCATTAGAGCCCTGGGTTCTTGTTATTGAACTCTGACGTATCCCTCCGTCTCAGGCCCTGGATTTGGTATTTTAAGAGAAAATCTACTCTCAGCCAATGAGCTGCAGACACCTCAGCCCCTTGGGGATCACTTATCCACCACTGCTTGATTGGGATGGTCCCAATGAGGAACATCACAATGAAAGGGTCTCTCAGCCCTCACTCTGTCAGGAATAGCGTCAAAGTCGACAAACTTCAACTCAGAGACCTAACAATCCTCTAAGTCCAAAGTGAATGCATTCTGGGAGCAGTAAAAACTCAAAACTTGAGTTTGTGAAGTATAACTTTCAATTAGTTGCTTATATGCAATAAATCAAATCTGATTTAAGACAAGTGCCTCATCTCATTAGCAAACAATGTCATCCTACTACTTTAGATCAGTCAGGCCCTGAAGAACCCTGGCATAACAGAGAATGTAACAAACCTACCACAGGGTGAGTAACAGTGCCAATAAGCTTATATAATGTGGTGGGTCAGTGGTGTGGATTGATGATGCAACACCCTACACAGATTGAGGAATTTAGAGCAAGGGGACATAAATACATGATTAAATGGCAGGAATCTGAAAGGCAGAGCTGGAGAATTGGAGACTGTGAAATGAATCACTTGATCTAATGACTGAAGCAGAGATCATGGATGAAATCTATTGAAATTTCTGGTGAGTGATAAGCAACGGAGGCAGGGGGCACTTAATTCTACAGGAGGTGAAATGTCAACTTTCTAATGGTGGGATGCAAGTTGCGAATTAAGTTGGCAGCAGATTAAAGGCCAAATGTGGTTCCTGACAGCATTAACTGAGAAGCTATGTTTAATGCATTAACATGTCATGCATATTCATCAAATGGCATCATCGCCAGATTAAACTAGCTTTGCAATTAAGTCAGCAGCAAACAAGAAATGCATGCCTTCAGATTCATGACTGGTTAAAGGTGGCATGCAACGGAACAAAAGTTGTTTTCCCAGTGAATTCAAAATGAAGAGAAGTTGCTCTGTTGGAGCAAGGAACTTTGTTAGACCGGGGAGAGGAAGTTGGAGGGTTGCATCGCAGTCAGGTCACAACTATCCAGGGAGGTCAGAGCATGGCTACTTGTGTGAGGGAGGGAGGAAGTATATCAGCAGCTCTTGAGATTCAAGTGTGGCAGTTGGAGAATCAATGCATGTCTGGGTGTCATTTATATCTGGGGCCCGGACTCTTGACCCCGGGAGGTAACGATGGATTTCCTGTATATCTCATGAATACAACTGGTTGAGCCACTCGACTGTACCTAGCTAATTGGCTGGCTGTAACTTGATTACTCACAGCCAACTGTCCTTCCTCTAAGTTGAAGATCTACTCACTTTAAGTCCGCACTGTTGGGGCACTTACCACTGTGACAAGGTTCTGGCCCATATCTACACTTAAAAATACCTAATGTGGCTTGTGAATGGAGAAACAGACATATGAATAAAATGGAGACATGGCATGAGAATTATTGCTCATTCTCAAGGGAACCACCAACAAGCTCTGAGAAGCTTCAATGATTTGTTACCACGTTGCAAATTCTAGATATTTTCTAATCATCATACTCAGAGATGTTATTACACATTTCTAGAGCAGATGGAACTTGAGCCCACACCTTCTGACTCAGATGCAGGGGCACTACCACTTCATCACATGGTGCAATCAGATATAATGACCTGAAAGTACATGACACTGAGAAGTTGCAAATAGGAAACAATGCATTTCTTACTGATGCAGACAAAAGCCATCGACCAAAAAGAGATGTACTAAAACAAAAGCATTGCTGATGTATAGTAAATATCTTAATGTGTTTGTCATGCATGTGCAGATGTATTCAGCATTCAAAGGCATAGTTTGTTTGATAGAAAGTACAGGTCATGATGCATCACTGATTTTTTGCAAATTACAAGAGCCAGCTGTTAATGTAAAGGCAATGATTAATTTAGTTTTACATGGGTGTAAGGTTGAAGCATGGAAATATATTCAAAGTCCTTTAGACAGAAGGACTCAAATTAATTACTGATTTTTTTTGGCATTTTAAGATTAAAAGATGACTGAATGGAATAATATATCAACGCATAGTGCAGTAAACCAAATTCCAGTGAGGTTGTCCTACTGACTGGGGAGTTTTTGCGAAATTTGATTGACCTTTGAGAGTTTTATGCTGATAGTAAAACACCACCATATTCACAAGAACATACACAAGTTAATTACAATTTCTATAAAAATTTAGAACAGAACCCAAAGTTCCCGGAAGCTGGATGTCATGTTAATAGAGAAGAACATTCAACTCTGATTAAACACTGTGTCAAAAATCATCCCTACAGCTCATTATGTAATCTTTAACAGGCTTGCCTACTGTTTTGTATTTCAGCAACACATTGTCAGCATCATTTGTATATTTTGACAGATATGAAAGCTTATTTCTACTCACCTTCAGCGTAATGTTAGCAGAAACCCTCGGCAGAATTTTATGATGTACTACCATTGCGTGCCCTGGTGTGAATGCCCATAAAATTCTCTGGGTGGCCCTCCCATCAAAACCTAGGGTCCCACCCTCAGCCCGCCTCAGTCAGAGGTCTTTAACTATACAAATACTGGCAGGAGTGGAAGCAGTGCCTGCTCAGGCCTCAAGCACAAAAAAGGGTGGTGAGTGAGTGCCTCTCTTGTGGTTTTCTTCAACATGCGGCTACACTACTCGAAGTGAGCAGGACTTCAACTTAGAGGAAGGACAGTTGGCCATGACTAATCAAGTTACAGCCAGCTGAGTAGCTAGGTACTGTCGAGGATCTCGCAGTGAGGAGGAAAGGTGAGACCCCTCACTCCACCAGGTTTCACTTCTCCTCCTCACTGCGAGATCCTTCACACACCTGGTGCTGCACTCTGGGACTTAAGAATCTGGGATCTGCTTATGATCCCAGTCTTGCTGTTACTGACATTATTGAGCTAGTACCCAATTTGTTTGCACAACAGCTCTCTGAGGTGGGAGTTCCATCTGAGTGGGGTGGGTGGGGAGGGAGTGGGGCGATCATTCCATCTCCAGCTTATTAGCATCCGGAGAATGTTAAATGATTTTGGGTCTACTGTCATCGGTGGTGATTTGTTCCCTAGCCACTCTCCGGGTAGGGGAGGATAAAAAACTCCACCATCCAAAACATTCTGCTCCCCATTTAAAGCTCAGACACGACTTTCTCTTCAAACTATGATAGTAGAATGCGAGACGTCACATTACGTGTCCCAGAATACAACCCAAACGTGATTTCACATTTTGGATCCTTTCTCTTTATGGGAAGGAACACATTAATTGCAAGATAACAAAAGACAAAGGATGATCTTGTAAATTCCTGGTAGTCACTCGATACAGTGGCACCAGAGTGGATGACTTGTTATAACAACAAATCAATCTTTATTGATTAGGCTACAACAGATGCAGACAGCTGAAGAATAGTTGGACCAAGGACTCCAGCAGTGATACCCGGAAATAATTGGCACACAACACTCTCAACCAATTTTTTTTTTTGGCTAGGCGTGACTTATCCCCTCAATTCTCATCGACTTTACCCTAGATGTCACACTTAGTCAAATGCTGCCTTAATTCTCATGGGAATCCACTATCATCTCATCACTGAATTTCAGCTCTTGTGTCCATCATTGGACAGTCTGGGGCACAGTAGGCCTGGCAGAACACAAACTGAGCATTGCTGAGCACATTATTGACGAGTAAGGGGCCATCTTAAAGCGCTGTTGATAACACCTTTCATGATTTGCTGATAATCGACAGGGCTGATATGGCCGTTATTCACCTGATTGGATTTATTCTGCTGTTAGCGCACATAGCTGGAGAATTGTTAAAATTTGTTGGGGAAATAGTGAAAGATCTACTAAAATAACTAAGCTACAGGTGTAGCTCTTTATGTTGTGAAGACTGTAGTCTTTGTGGCCAGCCATTTCTTGATACGAAATGAATTGCCTAAAAACTGGTTCCTGTGATGATGGAGATATCAGGAGGAGGCTTATAATGGATCAGCCTCTCAGTATATATTGCTCAAGATGGTTGTGACTATTTCAGCCTTTTGTGTCAGCCATTATTGGGTTGCTAACACTTGCAGCTCAGTCACAAAGTTTTGCATTCAAGTCCTACTCCACAGCTGGAGTAGAAAAGTAGCAGTTGACACTTCAGGCGATAAAGAAGTGCTGCAATGCTGGAGATGCTTTATTTCATACAAGTCATTAAACTGATGACTGACTAGTTCCTCAGGTGGATGTGAAAGAGCTGACAGCACTATTCTGAGGAAGAGGAGAAGGGCTGTCCATAGTGTCTTGACCAATATTTGTTCCTCAGTTAACATCACAAAAACATTATCTGGGCAGATGCATTTGAGACAAGTAGTTTGACAAGGGTAAGATCAAGTATTTTTTCCCCTCATAAATCTGCAATCTCAGGACTTAGTCAATCTGCAAGAAGCGGTTCTAATGAGCTAACCTTGGTGAAGTCCTCCACCCAAAGTATATTCCGTACTCTTGCTTTCTTCTGTACTTCTCACTATTGGTGTACAACATGTTATATGTATCATGCTCATAGGATGTAAGTATTGATGGAAAGAAGAGCCACCTCCTTTAACTGCTGCAGTCGATGTAATGAAAATACACCCACGAGGCTATTAGGAAGCAGGTTCCTCAATTTTAACCCAGTGACAGTAAAAGAAAGATGATACATTTCCAAGATAACAAGCATGGGGCTGGATGAACACAGCAGGTCAAGCAGCATCATACCTCTGATACATTTCCAAGAAAGGTTGCTGTTCAGTGTGGAGGGGAACACGCAGATTGCGGTGCTTCTATGCAACTGCCTTTCAAGGTGATGGGTCATAAGTTTGGAAAGTACTGTTAAAGGAAGTTTTATGCATTGCTAAAGTGCATCTCACACACACTTTATTGTGTGTCATTGGTGAAGGGAGTGAATCTTGAATGTGGTGATTGGGGTGCCAGTCAAGCAGGCTGCTTTGGCCTGGATAACGTAGAGCTTTTTCAGTGCTATTGCAGGTACATTCAGTTAAATTGAGAGTATTCAATCATGCTCGTGTCTCATGTCTTATAGATGGTGACCAGACTTTAATGAAATACTGATTCATGTTTGAGGATAGTATGTGGTAATCATCAGATACTTGCATCTGAGAAATAAACGCGGTTTCATCAAAATGCCAATATCAGATTTAAAGAAAAACGCAAATAATTGTGGCTGTTCAGAGACAGTAGAAAATTCTATTTAGCTGCTCTTTCAAAAACATTTTAGTTGGATATTTAATTGGAAGCAAACACTCCCAAAGTAGGTGAAATAACTTCAGAGGCCAGCATCCCATCATCAAATCACCCTTTATTGACACGTGCATAGTATTTGACACTGGTCTGACTTCCTCACAGCGAGCTCTCAGAGCGAACAGAACCTCTGACACTCCTACTTATATCTGTCAGCCAGGGCTCCCTGGTTGGACCAGATTAACAGCCTCAATCAGGGAACTCATATTCTATAGGGTCCACCTGGCTGACCTCATTACAATCACTACACAAGATGCTGGCGATAGGGTTGGGGAAAGAAAGATTAAGCTTGCCTAAAAAAAAAATTTTTTTAACATAATTTTGAAATATTAAATTTTTCCAGCTGAGCAGAAAATAAGTGGCCATTCTTCAGATATGGGTGGGGGGTGGGGTATGGAGGGAGCAGAATCATACACTGATGAATATAATATTGTGCTAGAATGTTGAAAGTGTCTGGTGTGAAAATAATTAAGATCACAGGAATCCTCTAAGTCAAAACAAAAAAAGTTACAACAAAGATTCACAACCACTATAAACAAAAACAAAACAATTTACTTGCAGGGCTGTCACACTAACCTGCCCTGAAGGTGTGCTTGAATATCAAAACATCCGCCTGGCACTCTGCTACCTGCATAAAATCCTGTTGCAAAGAAAACACCCCACAGAATCTAGCCTTTTGTCCCTTTAAATTCATCAAAACTGCTTGCTTCCTAGAGCAACGTGTTGAGGTTGCAGTGCTGATCAGATTCTCAAATGACAATCTAGTGAACTGAAACACAATCTTTTTCACAGTGTGCGCATGGGGCGTGGAAATCATGCAAGGTCTTCTACACTTAAGAAATATAACTAGTTTTGACAGAGTGGCCAGCGGAAGTGAAAATAAAGACAAGGGGATGCATATCAGACTAAATGACTTGTGACAGAAAATAAATGCTGGTTCAGACTGCAGAAGGAAAAGAAATGTTCAAATGGATATGATGTTGACTATCTTTCAAGTCACCCCATTTATAACCCTACCCGAAAAGGGAACCTGTGGTGACATTGCAGCTGAGGAATAGATAGCTGGTTGACTGTTACTAAGCATATTTTTTAGAGTTTGAACACAGTTCCGGCTGTTTCACAAATACCATTATCAATTCAAGGAATTGTGTGCCAAGGTGATAAAGTGCAAT
Organism: Ginglymostoma cirratum; assembly: GCA_024137785.1. Taxonomy (NCBI): domain Eukaryota; kingdom Metazoa; phylum Chordata; class Chondrichthyes; order Orectolobiformes; family Ginglymostomatidae; genus Ginglymostoma; species Ginglymostoma cirratum. Next base: position 12,707,217 of record JAHRHZ010000024.1, read on the forward strand.
AGGAGCATCCATACTAGATCAACAGCGAAATAGGTTTCACATCGGTGGCAAGTAACATCTTAACACCACACAATCCTTTCTAGTTTTTGAACAAAGCTTAAAGGATAATGCATTGTTCAACTGTTAAGTAACACAACGCAGGCAAAAATCTGGAAACTATCTATTCATTTCTGGATTTTAAATTAACAACAAATTTCTTAAAGAAGAAAATGTTCATAGAAGTTGATGGTAGTAACTTACTTGATATTGTCCAAACAGCTAGATTCTGGCTTCAACACAGTTGTATGATGGAACATCTTGTAAAGAGCAATCCCAAGAAATATCACATTTAACTGCAAATTTAAGAAATAAAACAAAATGAGGTTTCGTTTTTCGTAATTTTAAAATGTCATCTCTTTTAGGGTTCCTCACGCTCTACTATTCCTTTCAATTTTCTACAGCAATAATCGCCATCATGGTAAGATCATTCTCCCTTGGGAGCTTTTTCTTCTTCAATGAGAATATTGAAAATTAAAAATCAGTGCCATTCCTCTATCGCAGATCACAAATTTGAATGAATCTACACGCACTGATGCACAATGTATTGAGAATTCCAATGGTCTGTTGCGATTTCCAGATTCCTGGTGAACTGTGTTTGCAGTATCCAGTTGTAGTAGATTAGGAGAGTCACCACTACAGAACAAGATGTTCACTGACAGCTTCAGTATTAATTTTCAGAAATTCTGCATGAGTCAGAATTGGCATCATCATTAAAAAAATTGCATAGTTATAATTAGGAGCAAAACAAATTTGAAGGGTCTACTTAAGGTCAAGGTAATCGGAGATTATAATGAACAATACTATGATATATTTTCATAAATTGGAGGTACTAAATGCTAAAACACCTTTTTTTATATTTCTTAATTGGCTATTTCACCACAGTTATTCTTTACGGACCTATAGCTACAGAAATAACAATCATCTTCTTTTTCATACTAAAGCCCTATAATTGCTCACTGTGGCTAAGCGGTCTGAGAGGATTATTTATTTTTAAAATGAATGCCTATAAATTAAGGGCGTACAGCGAAGGTCCAGTGAAAGTCTGCTTTGTGCCCTTGAAGGTGCTGTGTTAATTAGCAGCACTTACCATAATAATCAAGGTTGCAGGACCTATAAAGCTCCAAATGAAGTAGGTGTCGAGCCTCAACCAACATCTGTAATGAAACGCAAGGGACAGCATTCAAGGTCTGAGTGCAGGACATACATCAACAGCAGTGGACTGACAGAGAGGAATGTACTTTGCAAAATAAGCTGCTGAGAGCCAGGAATTATTACACCATTGTTCATTTAAATGTTGAATTATAGGCACATTTTTTGACAGCACAATTGATGGAAGAAGATAATTAACTCTTGGAAAAGCAAGCAGAGAAATGGCACAAGACTTGATGACAGCACATGTGTGCGAGCACTTTCTTCAGCTGTCAGATAATCATCACAGGGAAATAAAAACTTAACGTAGCCATTGCATTTTCGAGCTTTAAGCTGCTTTCTCCTCCCCATTAACTACAACCTGTCAATCATTTATTGAACGGGACTAGATCTTAGCTTTGGCCGAGTAAAACCTGATCCAAAATAAACTGAAGAGCATGGTTTGAACTTTGATGAGCTGTGGTGATTAGGCTCTTAGTTTTAACAACCTATTTCCTATTAAAAGCAGGAATAATTCCTGGCTTTAAAATATTGCGGAGTGCTCAGACAGATATATGACCTTTAACTAAATTATTAATCACCTAATTTCCATTACATTCAGCAGGATCAAATTTGTAGTTCTCTTGAAAATTGCCATCTTCGTTCAGTTACATTTATGTGATGAATGGATAGAACGGATTTGACAAGTCCAACTGAATAGAATTACAAACTTTAAAAAAACTAGAAGGGTCTGGACGTGCATTCAAAACAGGAATGAAAATTAATTATCAATCCCATAAACTTAGCCACATAAAAATTGCTTAAATGTGCTGTTACTGATGAGGAATTGCTGAAATATGGACAGAAGACTTCATTTGTTTTAACAAGGCATTCCAAAGGATGTGATAGTTGGCATTATGTGCACACAGGTGGAGAACTGCAGATATTCAAAATCTGAAATAAAGACAGATGCTAGAAATACTCAACAGGATGGGCAGCCTCTATGGAGGAAGAAAGAGGATTAATATTTCCAGTCAACAACCTTTCATGAGAGCTGGGAAAACTTAAGAGATGCAACAGGTTTTAAATGAGAAGTAGAAAAGAATGTATATTAAAAGATTTTTCTTGCGCAAATATTTCTATCAACTTCTGCTTTCATTCACAAAACATATTTTCTTTTGCATGAATAAAATTTTTACAGTAGTACAGTTATTCAGAGGCTTGTCTAGTAATTTGGATTATGCAACGGTAACTTTAACCAGCTGCTTTTACTTTAGCACATCAGGAGCTTGAAGTTCAGAGCCTGATGGGGCCAGGATTAGCGAGATGTAGAAGCAGGTCTGGTGGCTAGGCTGTCAATTTCCTCGCTCTATTCTATTCTCAGGCTTGCTTTTCCCCTCACAGGGGGAGAGGGCAAGTGGGGGAGCATAGGGAGGTAATATTGGCAGTAATACAGGTGATGGTTAGAGGCAGTGGGGGGGTGGGGGCAGTAACATAACCTGGGTTGTGGTCAAGATGGCTGGTGTTTTTCAGTCAATTTGCAGCTTCCTGCGTGTATGGCAGCCAGATAAATGAACAGAATGGATTTGACAAGTCCATCTGAATAGAATTACAAACTTTAAAAAAAAAGAAGGGTCTGGACGTGCGTTCAAAATAAGAATGAAAATTAATTATCGATCCCATAAACTTAGCCACATAAAAATTGCTTAGACATGCTATTACTGATGAGGAATTGCAGAAATATGGACAGAAGGCTTCATTTGTTTTAACAAAGTGTGGACGGAGCTTCTGTTATGGACCAGACCAAACACCCGCAAAAAAAATCAAGGAGATAAACTAGATCCTAATCTTTATTTTGTTTAAAGGCAAGTGTAAGGCGCTGTGTTCCAGATGTGATTTGGTTGGTCAAACTACGAGTCTTTGAACAAAACACATTTTATTTTTACACTATAGTTAAAATACAAACAAAAAGAAAAGTGGTAGAACTTTACTATTGAAACACTTAACAAAATATTATTTAATTCCTACTCATCAACTATTCCAGTATAGCAGCATCCAATAAACACACCCTTGGCAAAGGCAAATTCAACAAAACAGATTTCCCTCACTTGCTATCTCCTTCAGTCCGAGAGAAAGGAAACACTGACAGAATAAATCTAGAAGCAGAGTGAGAACTCAAGCTTTTGCAGCAGAGATCGAGCTATATCTAGCAGCTTCAAGTCCAATAACCCCATTTTCAACCACTACAAGGAAAAACTAAAACGCTAGGTCTGTGTGAGCCTGGCTTCACCTACTCATGCTTCTTTTATCTAATTTAAAATAAACCCCAAAGCTGTTTATTCTGCTTTCTATGGAGCAGACATCTCGACACGGGGTTCACAACACCTCTCTTCAAGAGAAACAGGACAGAACAAATCCCTCTGAAAGGCACATTTTATCACACTTCCGAGTGGCATAACAAGGGCCGGTGATCCAGGGAGACCTAGGGGTCCTCTCTGTCTGCCTGGGCAGGTGACAGAGCAGCCAGAAGTCATCCTCTAGAAGACCCCATCTCCAATGCCTGTAGTGGTGACCTGACGGAAAAACCCATCTTCAAAAATGTCACAGTGAGAACTCAATCATGCAGCACTGTTATTCATCTGCCATCACAGGCTGCTATTCAAGTGGAAAGTCCTCTGATTGGCCCTTCAGCTTCAATTGAGTTTTAATTGAATAGTGAGCCTGGCCATTACTTGGTTGGCCAGGTGAAAAAATCACATTGGGAAACAATTTCCCACACAATGCAAGCCAGCGACACATATTTCACACTAATAGTGGGATTCAGAAGTTTGCAGACATAGTCCTGCTCCCATTTTTCAACAAAATGACCGATTGCTGAAAATGACTAACTATCCTGATGTATGAAGGGTGAGAAGTTTTGCCAAAATGGAGTTCTTTACTGACAAATGACAACCTGAAAATGACCCATCTCGATGTATTCAGCTCCATCTGTATTCTTCGTGCAAATCTGTAGCTGTGGTGTGATAAAAGGTCGTTGAATTATTCAAACCAAACTACTGGGAGCCCATGTTTATAAATTCATCAATAAGCCAGAAGTAATCAGTGCGTCTGGTAAGGGATTTTCAAAGCAAACTGGAAACTCACGCTGTTGTTGTCCCATAACTCCGGTAATCCACAGCAGCTGAAACAGCGACAATAAGTGCAGGTACACCATATCCAACCAGATAAAAGTATTTTTTGCGGGAGTGCTCACTTTCAAAGACCTCCACTAACATAATGTAGAGCTGAACACCCTCCAGGAACATCCATGTGAATGCAGCCAGGAAAAAGAAGTGAAGCAAAGCAGCAAATACCGCACAAGCAATCTGCAAGAAACAAACAGATAGATGAGCAACATGGATTCTTTCACTCCTAAACTTTTACAGCCTTCGTTGACATCAGATATTACAATTATCACAATTTCTTCTGAATGACTAGCTGAGGTTACATGTGATAAAGTCCCTTACAGGCAGCTAATTTGCACATTCAATGGTGGCAGAAATTTAGGACAAGTGTTTCCTTTATCTTGGTTATTGAGTATGTAACCAACTCAAAAATCTCCATGAGTTCTACGGAGGGCCACTGATTTTTGTTTTTCGTTAAAACATCTCTTTTCCCCCCTGTGCCCGAGACGGCGTGGAGTAGCAATGATGCAAGAGAAATTTCCTCGGGTGAGAAACATAGGAAGTGGTGTTTAAGGGAATACATTGGTAGACAAGGGCTTTGTCCATTAAAGATCAATTGTTGTATTCTTCTTTCTCCACCAGCATTGAGTATCTTCTTTTAATCAGAAAGCCTTTGTCTAACGTCGCAAAAACAATGTTAATTGACTAGCTTTCAGCAAGGGAATGCTTATGGAATTTTAACAAATATAATAACTCAACACATGACCCTCAAATGTCACTATAAAGATTTCTCAGCGAGTTTTGACTCACTTCACATCCAGCTTTCCAAAATCCATCAGTCATTCCTGGAATCATTAAACTTTATAGACTTTGGTTGTTTTGACTTAAAACACTTAAACACACAGTCAAACACCAAGAAAACCAACAGGATGCATCACAAACACTCGCGTAAATGGACCATCAATCATTCCTTTAAGCACCAATTTGACTGCTAAGTAGACAGTTGAAAACTGCTGAAGAATTATAGGAAAAAATCCTGCTGTTCACAATGCTTTACAAAAACAGTAATCTTGCCTGAAGAGTGGTGGATTGGAGGGAAGGAGTAGCTATATTTTAATCATACCTACTCTGAGCAATCCTATTTGTTAAAAACAAGTTAGAAATGTTTGACAAAAGAGGGACAAAATGATATTGAACAAGTTAAATCTTAGTTAAAGTACATAAGTTAGCTCATCTGAAAGTGTTCAGTGAAATGAGGATTACAGAGTGCAAAACTTTGTAAACAGCTTAATTATTGATTAGTACAAATGATTTCGGATCGTAACTTTACCTAATATATGGCAGTAGTGTATATGAAGGAGAGGAATAAAAGAGGTGTAAGTGGTTCAAAAGTGGAGCAGGTAAGACATTTATAGTTACAATCACTGAGTATTATGTGATGTAATTTTCAACGTCTTCAATGTGCCTGAAGCTGAGTACCCACCGGTTGATGCAGTACCCAACAATTTACTTCTCAGAGAAATCAAAAACAACTCCTGAAACAAAACAGAAAATTAGGTTCACTGGGTTTCTTCCCAGTCAGGTGAAGTTGGAAATTAACCCTTGTATGTTCTGTCACATTCACTTTGGACAAATAAGGCATAAATTGGTAAAAAAAGAAGATAAAGAGAAACTATCACCAATGGTTGGGTTGCACAAGTATAGAGGGCAGTGTCTACTAAAATTTGGGCTAGGCTTTTCTGGACTGAAAATGTGAAACATTTTCTTGTGCAAAATTTGAAAGGCCTTTCTTGAACTGAGGCAAATTATTTGTTTTAAATTAAGACTGGTTAACAAAAATCAATCAAATGCTTTATGGAACATGGGACAAAGGTGCATTTATGGAGTTGAATTGCAGATCAGCTGTGAAAGATGGAACTGATTCAAGCACTGAATGGTATACTCCTATCACTAGCTTACTAGTGCTAACATTGGTCCCCGATGGAGTTGGGGCCAAGATTTTGCTTCTCAATGGAAAATTTGTCACTGCCTATTCTCTGGGGTGACAGCTCCACTAAACTGGACAAAGCAGGAAAGACATCAGTACTGTGTCCATGTCCAAACTCTATGGTAAAATCCAAGTCACCATGGTTTGGAAATTCAGTTAAGGTTGTTTTGGAGCTAAAGCTGGATGGCAATCTAATTGGAATGATTCAAATAGGGAATTGTTTAAATTATGTCTAGGGATGTGATTGTTCCTGGCAAGATACAATATGCCTAACTGCCTTTGAGAAGGTCCTGTTGAATGCCTTCTCAAATTACATCTGTCCATGTGGCGTAGGTTGAATCACTTTGCAATTAGGAAGGGACAGAGTTCAAGGATTTGATACAGTGACAAATAAGGAGTAGTGGTAATTGTTCCCATTCAGGATGGTGAGTGACGTGGAGGGCAACTTGCAGGTGATGGTAATCCCAGGCATCCACTGTCCTTATCCTTTCAGGTGCATGAGGTTCTGGGTTTGGAAAGTGTTGAAGGAGTTTTGGTAAGATGCATACATTTGTGGTTCTGAATGGGATGTTGATCAAGTGGCTTGCTTTGTTTTGAATGGTGTTAAGTTTTTTCACTGTTATTGGAGCTGTACTCATCCAGGTAAAGTTGACAATATTTTGTCACCCTCCTGATTTCATAGAATCCCTACAGTGTGGAAGCAGGCCCTTCAGCCCAACAAATCCACATTGACCCTCAGAGCATCCCACCTAGACCCATCCCCCTATAACCCACCTAAACTATACTATACATCCCTGAACACTATGGGCAATTATTAAGGCCAATCCACCTTGCCTACACATCTTTGGACCGTGGGAGGAAACCCACACAGACACAAGGAGAATGTGCAAACTCCACACAGACAGTTGCCCAAGGCTGGAATCGAACCCAGGTCCCTGGTGCTGTGAGGCAGCATTGCTAACCACTGAGCCACCGTGTCACCCTGTAAACAGTGATCAGGCATTTGGGGAGTCAGGAGGTGAGTTACTCACCGTTGAATCTCCAGCATCTGAACTGCTCTTGAAGCCACAGTATTTATGTAGCTGGTTTAACTAAGTTTCTGGTCAATACTGACCGCCAGTGTATTGATGGTGGTGGATTCAGCAATGATGATGCTGTTGAATATCAAGATGATTCTCTGTCGTTGGAGACAGTCTTTGTCTGACACTTGTGTGACCCACATGTCACTTGTCACTTAGTAGCCCGAGTCTGAATGCTGTTCACATCTTGTTGCAAATGGGCATGCTTTACTTCAGTATCTGAGGAGTTGCAAGTAGGGCTGAAGATCTGTGGTCACCAGTAAACATGCCTACTTCTGATAGAGTGGAGGAAAGTTCAGTGATGAAGCAGCTGACAATGGTTGGGCCTAGGAAACTACCCTGAGGAATTCTTGCAACAATGAAGAGGCACTACAACGTTTTCGGCAACAAGAACCATCTTCTTTCATGTCAATTAAGCCCCTAATGTAGAATCGTACCCCACAAACAGTGTGCGCTGACTTCAAATTACAATTATTATAAAATTACAATTTTTAATTATGGGAAGGAAGGGCACATATTTGAGAGGTAACAATACTTCACAGAAGGAAGAGAGCTTGAAGATGGGGCAGCTTGTGAGGAGTCAAGAGTGGGTTTCACTGAGGTACAGTAATGATAGGTGTTTTGCAGCCTGCAAAACTGACAGTCAGGGAAGTTGCATGACCAGGACTTTAGCAGTGATGTAGTCAAGGGAACAAGAGGTGACTTTCCTGGATGTGACGGGCTCTGATACAATATTTAGGTTGCTAGGAGAGAAATTAGAAAGATACGGGAGTTTGGCTAGGGCTGGAGCAGGAAGCAATCTATGGTGCGAATAATAGAATAGAATCATGGAATGTTTCCAACACAGAAGAAAGTTATTCAGCCCACTCTGTCTGTGCCATCTCTCTTCAAGATTAAAGTCACACAGTGTCATTCCCCAACCTTTCACAACAGACCTGAAAATTCTTTCTTTGGCATGGAGAGCAAGGAGAAGGAAAAGATCCAACCGACAATGGTACCGATTTCTACTGACTACATGAGTTCCTCAAACTCCTTTCTTAAAAAAAAACACAAAGATGGATGGGTGCGGGGCCAATTTTTAGTGTATTGTAATGGGTGGTACTAGAGTAGTTTTAGCTGAGAAAAGTGAGACCGAATAGATTATGGCATGGACCAGCAGAAGATATCCTCTCAAAATTGTCACTTTGAGGGGAAATTGGAAGTTTTATTTACATGTCACTGGTAAATCGCAACATGACAGAAATCAACACTGACCAAATAATCTGACTGGGGTGAAAGCACTAGACTGGGCAAACAGTTTAGGAAAAAAGATTGAGAAAGTGTCGTCCTTGCATCAGACCTAATATTAAAGTTCAGTAGCATAGTTTCTATCATTTTAAGTCACCAGAAAGAAACAGAATGCTCAAAACAACTATCACCAAAACGCACATGGTTTATTATTTCTTAAGCTTTAGAGGAGAGAAGACAGAATCAATTATGTGGAACAAACTTTGTCTCCGCATTTTAACTTTTTCACTTAAATAGAGCAGCTTCAAAGTTGATAGTGAGCAAAGTCTCACCATATTTCACATTGTATTCATCCATGGAAATATCTTAAACCTGAAACTGTTAAAGTTGTTTACACGTAGTCCTTTAAGAAAATGAATGAATGAGTGTCCATAACCTTTGACAGAATGAAACATTCCTATAAATGTTAAAATTGATGATGGTTGGTATGAGGACAGCTGATCTGAGGCAGAGGCCTAGCATTCACAGAATTTCCAGTGTAGTGAATGATGATGCAGATTCAAGCTGGTGTCAATAGTTCTATAAAGATTGCCTGTCATCCTTACAAAATCGGTACGGCGTTTTTCACATGGTGGAAAAACAGGGGAAAAAAGAAAGATCTTTCAAGCACTTGCCAAATACATTTTGAGGGCTCAGCCCCAGGGCTATTGAGAGTCTGTTAATCTTCATCACATTGATAGTAAAGGAAATTGATGGCAATGGCTCAATGCATGAGAGACAAAACTTGATTGATAAGGGTCCTTTAAGGTTTTTCAGTCTTGAAATTTTTCAGTAGTTGGCCCCAATGATCAGCCTTGGCTGCAATGATCCTCAGAGGCAGAATATCTTGCTCTCATTCTCAAAGTTCTCATGTGCAGAACAATTTAGTTGAGATATCGGTGGCTCATCATTTGGAAAAAGCCAATTTATCCTCAGGTATGAGTGAAAGAAACTACAAGGTCAGAAGTCATACAACTTCAACAGGTGACGAAGGAGCTGTGCTCCAAAAGTTTTCAATTTCAAATAAATCTGTTGGACTATAACCTGGTGTCGTGTGACTTCTGACCTTGTCCACCCCAGTCCAACACCAGCACCTTTACATGGTGAAAGAAACAATTGCACGGGATTTTCTTTAATGTAAAAGGATTCAATGTGATTGCCATTTTAATTAAGTCTATTAGGTCTTTAACTATAAAACTAGACATGCTCACCGGTTGATCTGTACGATTGATTCCAATTAGGAAAAGCAACTCGGCCACAAAGAGGCTGATGCAAAGGTTTTTGTGAATAGTGTTTCGATCACTCTGAAGTCCGTGAAAGAAACAAAAGGTGAAGATGCAGATCAGGAGACAGACAAGTGATATCAGGATTCCGACCCAGGTAATAACTTCCAACAGCAGCTCGTGGACAGGGTCACTAAACTGGGAACACAATAAAGAAATTATCAATTAATAGACAAATATCATTTAGTGCCCACAGTACAGCAACCTATGCTTATTGCAGTCCGGCAGGATAAGCAAATAAATCATCCATCACAAATCGTTGTTGTTACTTTTGATCTCAAAAAATCATTTTCAAGATAAGAGATACTCACATGTGGCCTCCTAACCTTATGCTTTCTTCATTGTAAATGTTCATTGTACTTACTGTGTGCATGTACAGCACTGATTTTCACAACCGAGCAGTAATGACAAGATATGCATGGAATCAAAGACTAACGAACTATAATTGTCAATTTAAAGTTTTTTGAAGAAACAACTTGCTTTCCATTCCCTCAGGATGTCTTCAAACACCTTACTGCAGATAATGCTTCTGAAGTGTAATCGTTGTGGAATGTCTACATTTGCTTACGTAGCAACACACTGCAATTTTTCTTTTCAGGCAGATTTGGTAGAGTTGGTCAAGTCGCAAGAAAGTGCCCTACTCTCTTCAGAAAGTGCTTTGGGAATTTTATATCCGTCCGTATTAGACTTGGCTCGTTTGTAGCACTCCTGGCTCCAAGCCAAAGGTTTGTGTGTTCAATTTCTACACCATCAATCAATATCACTAAAATACACAGATTATCTAGTCATTATATTGAAGTTTGTGGTAGAATGCTATGCATAAAGTGGCTACTTCCTTTTCTGTTTTACAGCCGAGACTACACTTCAAAAGTACTTCACAACCCTAAAGCTTTAGGACTTTGTGGGCTGTAAAGAACTACATAATTCCAAGGCTTCCTTTTTTTGTCCTTTTCTTTTCCATCCCTGAAATTGTCTCATTATTTCTTAATAACAAAATATCATAATAGCTCACCAACTCTTAATAACTTGGGTCTTTGAACATACCTACAACTGCTGCCTCCTTTTCTGTCTCACCATTTCCCTCACCCAACTCTCTTGCTTCCCTCCTTTTCATGCCCTCCTACAGATGCTCCAACTCACCAACACTTGCACTCAAGGCTCCTTTCCAGTTTGCCACCTCTCCCCCTGATCTTTCAGCTTGCTGCCTCTCTCACATGCCAACCACGTTCCTGCTCACTCTTTCACTCTTCTTACTGCTCGCTGTGAGTGGGGGTTTGTGGGAAGGTGCACAAAGAGGAAAGAAACGAGTCTGGGGTTGAGGGGGTCTACAAGCGGGAGTGTTAGGGACTGAAATGTTGAGTATGAGGGTTTTGGAAGGAAGCAGCAAATGAGGTTACTTAGGAAACAAGTGCTGGGTGAGCACAGATTTTGTTGCTGCGCACTGTAGTAGAGCCAGGGACCAAAAGAGTTGGGAGAGAGAAACCAGAATCTGAGATCAGTTCAACTAACAATCAGGGGAAATGCGAGCGAAGATTTCTTTTCAGGTACGCATTCAAGTGTCCCTGACACTCCCACTTGTGGACTCTCTCAATTGCTGATTTGTTTCCTTCCTCTTTGTGGCACTTCCCACAAACCCTCACTCACAGTGAGGTCTAGCTCTCACTTCGTAATTTCCTGTTATGGGAGAGTCCATCAGCTCTTTACTCACGGGTTAGTTTGGCAATAATCCTCACTTCACCGTCAGGAAGTGCACAGACGTAATAATTTAAGCATATGGCACTTGATGGACTGTTGCACCTTGAATAAGGGCATACCTTAAAGGGAACTCTGGTCCGCAGTGGCAGTGAGAGAGAATCTCCCCATTCTGAATCGTTGCAGATCTTTAAGTTTCCAGGCATGAGGAGAAATAGTTAGAGGTGGCTACATGCCCCATGTCAATCAGGTGGCCAACCAGTGACCTTGCAAGCTTTGATGGTGTAGCGATGAAGAGCATTGCCCTATACAACTGGGATTGAATTTCTTAGCACTTTGGCAACAGAAAGATTTACACTTACTCTTACAATTTAGAAGAACAAAACACAGACCAGAGAGATTTCAAAAGTGCAGTTTCCAAGTATATTGAGATTCAACAGCCCATCAACCATGATCAGACAGAAGCTTGCTCACCAAGAAAGTTGATTCGGACTGTGATTTTCAGTGACACCATCAGCTCAGAGTGATCTGGGACACCAACTCACTGCACATGAAAAGCTTGACCATCTCAATGTGCCTGACTTTAATGCTAAATAGTATCTGGCTGTTCTAGAATTGTTAAGTTGTAATATTGTACAGTTTTATTCTTCTGCAAACCATGTGGGATTAGCCTGTAAAAATGATATTCCAATAACTTCTCTTACTGTCCACAACCAAAGTAATTTATTGTACTTACATCTTTATGTCAATGAAATGGTTTCATTTTATTAAGACATAAAACAGTAACACATGGCAGAGATCAAGGATAAGGAAATATAAAGCTGTAGTGTAATCTTAGGTGTCCATAAACCTTTCAAGTTTTCCTCTTGTGACTATGAAGTAAACTCCAACCCTCATAGCTATTTCCAACAATGTTTAATCAAATATGACTTCAGTTGTTTTGCATTAAATAGTATAAAGCTGCACCAGCAGATTTTTAAAGAAAATACATAACCTTTCGTCAGGAGATCAGTGAAACTCCTTTGATTAATGGAACATTTGGAGCTCTACAGCAAATCTGTGCTTCACCACTGTTGCTGTATAAGCTGGCTGTTTAGATTAGCAACAGCAATTACGCTCGCAACAACATACCACGAGTCTAACAACTTGACTCAAGGTATATAACACACACTTCTGGGAATACATGCAAATATGCTGCAAGCCCCTTCACCCAATAAATCGGGCATATGGATAGTTAGTTTAATTTTGTGTGTTAGAAAATTCATAACAATGAAAGAATTGTGTCAGGATATTACACATACCAGAGTTACTATTTAGGCTGCACTGTAACAGCTGCAGTCAATAATCTATCATCGTAACAGCTAAAGTTTGGCTATTGAGACTGAACTGTACAACATTAAAGCTGCAGTCAGCTCAGTTTTGTTGAAGTCAAAGTTTGGTGTACTACAGTGGGTTCTGGAGAAGAAATATTGGCTGGTTAGTTTTGGTTTGTTTGGATACTGATCTCACAATGACTTGAAACCAAGTGGACAGAATAGAGAGTGATGTGTGTCACCACTTTCCTGCAGATACAGGTTGACCTAACTTAGACTGCAGCTATTATCAATTCTTCTTCTGATGACTCAGTAGCTTTCAGCTCCCAGAGCTGCCCAACTAACATCAGTTTTATCTTGTGGATGTTTGCCCAGTGGAAGCTATGACCATGACTGACTGTTGACCTTTGTAAACTGTTCACCTCCAGAAATTCTAGTACGTTGCCATTTGACTGGACTTTAAGTTAACTCTCCAGAGATAAAAAGTAGCAACATTAACAGCCAAAAAAAAAAGTCAAAGCTGGATAAAATAGATAACAGCAAGACAACTGTGGTCAATTTAACTGTTAGAATGGAGACTCATTGATTTTAAACATATATATTTCAGTGATTTGACCACAAGAACAATATAGTGCTGTGCAACAGGTACTATACATTTGGAGAACTTTATGTCATAACCGTATTATTTTGATTTTGAAAGTATACTTTATTCATAAAAATCATCTTTAAGTACAGAAAGAAGTTCTAAAGAATATCTGTACCAAATCTGCACAGGAAAATAAACAAACACATTGGAATTTTACATTCCTCAGGGCTTTCCTGCAGTTGCAATAAAAGGCATTTTCTACTCCTGCAGAACATTATTTAGATATATTTTGCCACACTGGGAGAGTCTAATACGGACCCTCACTGTACTTTGGCGGTAAGATCTTAGATGGTGCTCCTTACTGCTGCATCTTGGCAGCAGCTTCTCTTAATTCTAGTGCGCCTCTCAGCACATAGTCCTGAACGTTGGAATGTGCCAGTCTGCAATACTCAATTGAGGTCAACTCTTTACATTAGAAGACCATCAAGTTTCGGGTACGCCAAAGAGAGTCATTATGAGTTGATGGCCCTCCAGGTGCAGTTGCTGTTTGTCTCAGTGTGCATCCTGGGCAACAGTACACAGAGCACAGAGTCCTGCATCACAGAGCTGCTCAGGATGAACCTCAACAAAAACCACTGTATCTCTCTCCAGACTTTCTTTGCATCAGCACATTCCAGCAACAGATGTGTGACAGTCTTCCCACCAATGCAGCTGCTTTGAGGGCACTATGTGGTTGTGAGGGAGTGTGGGTGTACATGAAGGATCTCACAGGTAGTGCCTTCTCACCACCAGCCAAGCTACAGCTTGGTGATTGTTGGGAAGTTCTAGCAATAAGGCATTCTGCCAAATGATGTTGAAAGTCTGCTCAGGGAAGCATCTGACAGGATCAACTCTGTTCTTCTCCCACAGGGTTTCAAGTACACCATGTGCTGACTACTTCCTGATGGACTTGTGGTCAAAGGTGTTTTGCTTTACGAATTTTTCCAAGAGGGACAGGTAATATGGAACGGTCCAGCTACTTGGAACCTTCCATAACAATTGGACCAGACCCCTCCACACCAACACTGGGGACAGGGAGAATCTCAGTACAGTGACACATAGTGTTTGCACACTGGAGGGTCTACATATAGCTTGATACAGCCCACATAACAGTAACCATCAGGATAGGGTGGTGTTGGGTATCTACTTCAACACTCCCACTCCCTCCCCGCGCTTTTATCCAGAGCTTTGTACATGGTCCATCTTAGACCTGCAAATGACGAGGAAGATGGTTCAGGTGACTGCAGTGATGCAGGTTTGGGGAATGGGCCAGATCTGCACCAATAACACCTCACACCTGGTTTTTTAACTGCAATGGAAAGGTAGCGGTGCTCCCATCTGCCCAGTTTCTGCCTCACCTTGGTGATACATTCCTCCCACATTCTGCTCAAATCCCAGCCCCACCAACCCATATGCCCAGCACCTTCAGATAATCTGGACTGACGGTGAAGGGGATAAGTGATAGGTCAGCCCAGTTCCCAAAGAACGTGGCCTCATTCTTGCCTCGATTTACCTCGGCTCCTGAGGCCAGTTCGAACTGGTCACTAATGCTCATGAGTCTGCGCATTGACAGCGGATCGGAGCAGAAAACGGTGATGTCATCCATATGCAGGGAGGCTTTGACCTGCAGGCCTCTACTGCTTGGAATAGTCACCCCTATCAGGCTCACATCCTCCCTGATGGATTCAGCAAAAGGCGCTATAAAACACACAAACAAGGCAGCAGAGGTAGAGAGAGCGAGCTACCCTGCCTGATTCAGGATGCTTTCTGATGCCCACCCTTTGATTAAGATGGCACTAACGATGCTTGCATGGAGCAGTTGCGTCTAATTATGCATTCTCACCCCAAAACACATCCCTCATTTACGTATGCAATACCCTGTCAAAGGCCTTCTCCTGGTCCAGGCTGATGGAGCAGGTGTCCATTCCCAGTGAGCTGTGCTGTACTGAGTACCTCCTCGTTCCCAATGTCAGGAGGTGGGGTTTCACTGGACTCTTCATGATGCCCAAAGTTTCTGGATTGGCTTTGGAAGTGCTCGTCTCTTCCCCACTCTTAGTTCTTTGCCTCTTGTTCTGTTTATGGCGACCATCTTGTTTTTCAGAAGAAGAGTTCTTGGTGTGCCCTTCGTACAACTGTCTCTCTGCTGCTGGTCTGTGGTGGCCCTGTGTGATTGGAGGGTTTTCCTTTTCAGGTTTCTCCTCACCACCTGCCACACTCTCTTCCTTACTTTGTTCACTGCCTCCTCCTTTATTGATCTGTATTTTCAGGTGGAGGTCCAGTTGGTTTCTTTTACCCACAGACACCTTCTTTTCTCTTTCCGCAAGACTTAGCTTCCTCCTGACTTGTCCCTTTTCTCAGTTGCCTTATTATTGGAGGGTAGCGCCTTGCTATCCTTTTTGAGTCCACTGCTTGTGTTGCCATTTCTGGTCATTTGTGCATTTGTACTCCATACCCACCCCCCATCCTGGCCAGGCCTTGTACAAGTCCCCATACAATTTGATGCAGCTTTCGATCCCTTCGCAGTCCTTAGTCAGGTGCCCCTCCTGTTTGCAGTTCCTGCAGACTGTCATATTGCAGTCTGTTGCCATTTTCCCTGACCTCCCATACGTTTAGCACACTGTAAACTGCCCCACAAATGTCAGGTAGCCTCAGTTCCATCCAATCACAAAGTTGGAAGGCAGGAGGAGGATAGCCCTGCTGACATCTACCTTCAGGGTCACCCTGACCTGCTGCTTGCTGGTCCAGATTCTGAAGAGGTCCACTCCATCAGTACTGCCTCCTTCAAGCTGTACGCATCTTCCCAGGAAAGTCAGGACATCTGCGGCCAGAACATGGGAGTTGTAATATGATAGAGGGGTGGGACAAAGAAGTGGCCCTAACCTCCTTTCTCCTCAAATAACTTCAGGAGATGTGAACATTGTTTCACGCTCTGTTAAGTTAGAACAAAATACCTAGGGAAATGCTGCAGACAGAAAACATCCGCTGCTTGGAACCCACAGCAATCCATGAGGATCCTCTTCATGAAGAAGATCTGATTGACCAGAATTCACTCTATGACCTTCGTCATAGTCAGCCTGACTCTGCTTGGACACCGTGGTCTGGGGCTTGGGCATTTGCCGAGGCCATAATTCTGGTTTGCTGGACAATCAATTGGCATTAGGCCAACGTCAGTGAAAAGATCAACCAATTGGTGCTCAGCTCAACCGACAATCCTTCAATGTTCAATAACAAACGCGTGATGATCTCAGAATCCTCTGATGACTCGCAACTCGGAGCCGAGATTTAGTCTGAGCCAGAAGGTTTCCCTGCAGCAGTATTAGGGGACAACGTGCTTCTCCATTCAGTGAATTCTGGTTTGTGTTTTATTATCTGGCAGAGCCATATGTATTCTTTGACTTTACTCTGATGGTGACATCAGCAGAATGAAGCTATGACTTCTCTCTTCCAACTAAACGTGATGTTACAAGTTCTACACACTTTTTAAAACTGATAACATTTTACAGCTTGTATTTTATGTAGTTGTAAAGCTATCAAACCGTTAAATTAAAGAAGAATTTGAGGTCCATTTCAGCCAATTGGAAACCTATGAGATACGTATATACAACGTCTACCCTGGTTATAATCTCTTCCAACCTCTTCCGTCAGGCAGAAGATACAAAAGCTTAAACACATGTACCAACAAGTTCAAGAACAGTTCCTTCCGCGCTGTTATTAGACTGATGAATGGATCTCTCAAATTTCAAATCTAATCTTGATCTTGCTGTTTGTGCACCTTCTTTGCTGCAATAAATTTGTATTCCTCGCTCTGTTCTATCACCCTACGATCTTTGTATAGTATGATCTGCCTGTACTGCATGCAGTGCAAAACTTTTCACTGTACCTAGGTACATGAGACAATAATAAATCAAATCAAATGGAGAATAAAAGATTACCAGGAATCAGGGCAGAAAGGGTAAGAAAAATTGATTGACTTTACAGGAGCCTAACACTACCTGTTTTCCCTAAACAACCTGTTTAGAGATATTATTACACACATCTGGCACAGGTGGGACTTGAACTTGGGCCTCCCTGGTCCAGAGAAGGGACACTACCAATGCACCACAAAAGGGTCCAGGAGCCTAACAGTACAACGTCTGGACTGGTTAAAATCAAGCACCTAATAATTGTTACCAACCAGATCAAAAAAAGTGGCCTGAAATCCCTGATTGTATTGCTTTCAGCGCAGACACAGTAATGTCTGTAAATCTAGTTTCCTTAACACAAACATCGCAACGAAAACAAAGCAATGGCCTCAGATATATGGGAATGCATTTTTAAAAATCAATTTAAAGAAAGAGCTATCAAAGGACAGGGCCAATTCATGTCAATGAAAGAACTTCTTTTTCCTTTTGTGAACATTGAAAGTAAAATGCAGTAAGAGGCAAATAAAATGAAAGTGTGGGATGACAATCTCAAACATGACTGATCAAAAAATAAACTGAAAGGAATAAATCTTAGAGGTGCTGCTCGACAGCTTTTTCACCCTTAGAATAAACACATAGAGGGAATGAAATAATAAATAAAACAAATAGAGTACAAGGCTTTTAAGATAAAATTGCATTTGATGTCTTAAGATATTGAAATTTTTGTAGACATAGCTCTCTCACCAGTCATGTATCAACAATGCTTCAGCCTGTGGTTTTTGCAGGACTTTGCACAAGAACTCAAGTCTGATGGAGTGTGGGGAAGGGAGAAAACTTACAGATTGTTACATGTTATTTATTCATTGAGAAATATATATGTTGCTGGTGTTAGACAATCATTCAATAAGGTGGCTCAAAATCCAAGGGTTCTAACTAACTTTAGCTTCCAAACTGACTGAATCGATGGGATAAAAGAGGTTTAAACCAGACCTTAGCTCAATCTGTGGCTTAGCTCAATCTGTGTATTACAAGAATCAAGAAGGGAGTCAGTGTGGAGCTAAAGACTCGTTACAGGTTGAAATTTTTCACCTCCTGTCCAGTTTCCTTCACTCGGGTAGACAGCGTTTTTCCATGATGCACTGTAAAACAGTTAATACTTGGCTTGATTCTTGGAAAATTCATTTCTTTTTACAGGCCCGGCAATACAAAGCAAGTGGAGCCAGTTTTATTATGATCCTCTGTATTGACAGACATTGTTTTGATTTCCACAATAAGCAATCTTCCAGTGCTTGGACATAAAGACATTTCTGGCCTGAAACTTACCTTAACATCTTTGTGTGCCATGAGGACGGCAAAGTTTGTCAGATGATTACAGGAACATGTGGTGTGCGTCCTGTTTGAGCCCAGCATTCTGCAACCCTGCGTGGACCAATATCCTGTCATTGTGCGCTTTGAGTAGCTCCAGAATGAGCAATTAGGGTTAAAATTGTTTTGGAGCTGAAACAAAAAACAAGGTAAACCTTTCAAACTGTGACAAGTACCATCTCTCCTCCTGTGAGCCAGTTCTTCAATACATTCATTCCTCAGTCAAGAAGCAATCTGTTACATGTCACATTCTCCATGCAGAAGCTATAAAATTCAGATTGCTCTCAAGCACTTCACTATTACCAAATTAATTCTTTGGTTTTGATTAATTTGAAACCACAACTAGAATCAACTCTGTAACAACCATCTGCTTCATTTGCAATTCAGATCAAGCAATTTAACAGTGCCTGCCAATTGTGTATTACTCTGACCCCATTTGATTATTAAAGTGGCAATGTCCACTGAACATTGAAAGAGAATTATGAGTCAGCAAGCCTGTCATTAGACCTTGATTTAATTGGACCATGAAGAACATACTACTTAGTTGAACCTAGTTGTTTACCAGGAACATTTTTAATAAGAACCTATAAAAAAAAACAGGTAGCCAGCCTGAAATTAGAATGGAAAAACACTGTTGAGCAAACCTTAAAGCTCTCTGAAGGTATTACAGATACAGTGATCTAGCAATAATATGGCTTGTTTGAAATTTCCAAAGTGTTTGGCAAATTTCTACAAGGACATCTTCTAAATAAACAGAACATTGTGATTTGAGAGTAAAACCTGGGAGTGGTGAAGAGGTAGGGGACCGACAACACTTTGAGAGTCACAGTAGAGTAGGGAAGGTGTCAAGAAGTGTTCTGCAGAAATTGTTACTATATTCTTTCTTGTTTCTCGTCTGCACAGTTTAGCAACCATGTCAAACTTGCAAAGAACAGAAAAATGGGGAGAGCTATGGGACATTGGAAATAATTTGGAGCTTTGGTGTAATTACATAATCAGGCAGGCAATTCAACGTTATTAACAAAAAGCAACAAAAGTACAGAATAAATGAAAAGTAGGAGCAAAGGGTGTATTAGACGAGAAAGAGCTAAGTTGTTTGTGACGAATAGCAAACTTTTCAACGTGCTTTTGTGCATGCATGCAAACAACAGCAAACTTTTCCTTAGAAATGACTGAGAGGAACAATAGTTTGCATTATTGAGCTGACATTAAGAAGTAGCTAATGGACCTGATTGAAGCTTTATAGCGGATGTTGAAAACTACAATTGTAACACTTTGGGATTTCAGATAATGGAAGATCTTGATGAAATTTTAAATGAAAAACTCTAATATCAAGTTTCAAGCAGATCTCAAGAGAATAGAACATTACAGCTGGGAAATCTAGTTGCAGGGAGAAACTGATGTCTACACCTCAGAAAAGGCAGTGCCTTGAAAATATGTGCATCCTCCTCCATTGTTGTGGTTATTATCTGAGTAGGTGGCCCCAAACCAACCTACAGTCAGACCCGAAGGAAATTTTAAGACTTCACTGCACTTGAGAACGTCAGCTCATTTTAAGCTCGGCAAACACACTGATCCCA
The DNA here is from genome assembly GCA_024137785.1 of Ginglymostoma cirratum. Lineage (NCBI taxonomy): Eukaryota > Metazoa > Chordata > Chondrichthyes > Orectolobiformes > Ginglymostomatidae > Ginglymostoma > Ginglymostoma cirratum. Next base: position 12,727,640 of record JAHRHZ010000024.1, read on the forward strand.
CACAAGTAAGATGGTGAAAATTGTTTCAATTGTTTTGGAAAATGTGGCTGGAAAAAGAGATTAAAATAGTTAGGGGCTTGTTTTTGATTGGCACTGACTCAATGGGTCAACAGCATTTTTGTGTGCTGTAGACTTCTATGACTCTATGAAAGACCAATGTATTTGTCTACTATACCCATAGTCTTTTTAAACTGCCATTCGTAGAATTCAAAGTAAACAGTTTGCCTGAACTTTATCACCTGATGGGTGGCACAGTGGCTCAGTGGTTAGCACTGCTGCCTCACAGCACCAGGGATCTGGGTTTGATTCCAGACTTAGGCAACTGTGTGTGGAGTTTGCACATTCTCCCCGTATCTGTGTGAGTTTCTTCCGGGTGCTCCGGTTTCTTCCCACAGTCCAAAGATGTGCAGGTCCGGTGGATAGGCTGTGCTAAATTGCCCATAGTGTCTAGGGTGGGTAATGCAGGAATAGAGTGGGGCGCGGGTCTGGGTATCCATATCTCTGAAGATAGTGAAGTGTCTTGACTGCATTCTCCTCCTGGATTCCTCTTCAAGTCAACTAGGGTCAGGCATCGGAAGGACCATCGAGCTGAAGGGGTGCGGGATGGGAACATCTAGATAGAGTTGAAGAGGCTTAACAGTGACAAACTCGAATTGTTCTTGCTTGAAGTGTGGGCTCATATCATCTAGATTATGGAGAAAGATTTGACTCCGAAGACCAAGAAAGAGGCTACCATCAGAGAGGTGACTGTCAGGACAGACTGGCGTGTAGACTTCAGGGTGAAGAGGCAGGTGGAACAGGTTTCTGCACAGCAAGCCCAGATCTGTCCTTGCTGTCCTGTCTCCAGGTTATGCTTTGCAACAGGTCCTGCCCTAGGGATAATATGAAGAGGTGTTGGAATTATGACAGGGCTGGGCTCTACAAATGAGACTGCCCTCACAACCACAATCACCACTGCAGCCAGGCACAACGGCGCTCCCTTCTCACCAGAGATTAAACTGGTTTGTCTTCCCACTGAGACTCAGGTCGGAGGAGAAAGGTCCTTTCAGAACGTGGTTTGGTCTTATGTAAAGGGAGAGTGACATGACCTACAGCAGGCATGAGATTAGACAAGTGGGAGGCACTGTGCACAACTGACATAAGAGCAGAGGTATCAACCATTGTTCACCAGTTTTTACAAAAGCACCTCGCCTAGGCATCTGAGATGTTCAATTTTTCCTCCCACAACCAGATCTCAGCTTTTCAGAGGTCAGGCCATCTCTTCTAATGGTCAAATGAGCTCTCCCTGTTGGCAATCAGGTTATAGGAAACTGTCTTTTATGGTAGCTTGTGACTCGATCAATGCTCAGTGTAAGTAAGGCAGTTTGAAATAATTGTGGTATCAGGGTCAAATGTTAAGAAATATCAGAGACTCCTCAAAAAGCAACATGGTAACCAGCATGAGTAATAATTTATGAGGTCAGCAGATGGGGCTCAGGAGTCTTGCTTCATGCACTCATGATGGGTCAGCCAGTATGGTACCCTGGAATTGTTTAATTAGCAGGAAAGTGGGCTGTTCTGTCACTCTGCTCACACCTCTGCTGTTCTTGAAGGCATCTTGTTAGCTGTCTCTTGTTAATGGTCACATTTAAGCAATGCTCTTATTGATGTTACTCTGGGAACCATCCTTGTTGTTGGGTGAGAAAAATGTAGTGCAGCCATTCAGATCACCAATTTCAGTGACAAGGCTTCTTACCTCCAACTCAGAATGCCCGCTGAGGTCTTTCAACCTGCTACTGTCCTGACGAATGGACCAACTGGAGAAGACATCTCTGATCATATTTCAAAGATGGACCTTGGTGACTTAAATGAGGCATAGAGAGGGCAATTTGTTTCTAATCCCACCGAGTATGAGGCAACTCTCAGTAAGGATGATGGCAACACTGCATATTGTGACCTGGTAAGCAACAGGATTGAGACTAAAGGTGATTGTCCAGTAAAGATTCACCACGCTGGATCCCATGCTACCTCTGGGAGTAGATCCAGGACTCCCTGCAGAAGACTTTGGAGTAAGGTGTCATTCAAAGCTCATCAAATCCATACACCTCTCTGATAGCCCACATGAGGAAGTAAGATGGAAAACTGAGGATCTGTGTTAATTATTGGGCATTCAATGCAAAGATTCATAAGGATGCTTACTCTCACCTCGGACTGAGGAAGCATTACAGGTTCTCAAGGAAGCAAAGCATTCCTGCAATCTTGATTTAACCATAGAAAATAACATGCTATGCATTGCTGAACAAGACATCGAAGTTATGTCATTTGAAAAGGGCACCAGGGAACTTTACCAGTATTCAAAAATGCAATTTGGGCTCTGTAATGCCCTGTCACTTTCACACATGTAATGGATAAAGCTTTTGGTGCCTTTAATTATTAGTACCTTCTTTATATCTGCAGGGGAATTGAGTGTTAAGGAAGCTGGCAGGCAAGTGGAATCGAACCTAAAATCTTACTGAATGTTGGAGCAACTATACAGGCAGGATAATCCACTCCTGCTCCTATTTCTTATGTTCCTACATCAACATGATAGATAAGAAATAACGGATATATATTGAAATGGTGAAAAGAAAAATACTGTAATGGCAGTGTGACTCTTCATCATATAAATGGGCTCATTGTTCAATTATCTTGCAAGTCGTTATACCAAGTGTGACTAGTTGGCTGAAACAGAAACATGAAAAAAATTGGCAAGTTTGTACCAACATTAAAATAAGTTACAGAGTTAATGGAAAAGTCATGTTGGAATTGAAATATTATCTCTATTTCTTTCTTCACAGATCTTGCCAGACCAACTGAGTTTTTCCTGCACTGACTGTTTTTATTTCAGATCTGCAGCATTCGCAGTATTTTCCTTTTATTAAGACTAGTTGACCAGTTTAATGTGCAAACACGGGGGCATTAGACAATGGTAGATTGGAAAGTGCTGAGGTAGTAGGGGGAGACACACAAGTAGAAACTGCGCACTGAGCACAGAATGAGCCGATTTTTTTACTTACATCAAGATGTTTTAAGGTAAAAATGACAGGGGCTGCCAAGTAGATTCGGTTGCTTTCTTTATTTATTGCTGCAGAGACGACCTGTGAGTTGACTATAACAGTGTGATTCGTTGACATCGCCTCACTTCCTAGCTTGAAGCTGGCATTCTCTGTAGAAAGATAGCTTCCCAAATTATTGTAGAGGACAAAAGCCACTCTTATCTCACCTGCAACAAAGGGATATGACATATTACCTTTACTGGCATTTCAAAAAATGGAAGTTCAGTGATTATTTAAAAATAGATTGGAGACTGTGCTTCCTTGAAAGCCTGAATGCAGTGGAGTTTTACCTTACCGTGACTCAAAAGTTCAGGAAAGCTAACCTTTCTTGCAATCAGCACAAAATATTGCAGTGTTAAATTAATCTGATCAAAACCTATAAAGTAGTATTACATTCAGAAAGAGCCTCCTACCATGGTGAGAAAGTTGCTCGAATAAAGTATCTAGTCTACATTCTACCATTTAATAAGATCATGGCTGATCTGTTTGTGTTTTAAATTTCACATTCCCATTTACTGATGAAAATTGTTTATTCCTCAGTCCAAGAAGAATTTATCCACCTCTATCTTGACAATATTAATAACCCTGCCTCCACGGTAGAACATTCCAAAATTGAACAACCTTCTGAGAGAAAACAAATCTTCACTCTGTTCTGAAAGGGCACTCCTCACTTTTCTAGCCTGCTGTGAAAACAAGCCCAGCTTGTCCATCCTTTTCTTATACCTATTCAATCTGGATATCCATTTAATAAACTGCTTCTCAACTGTCTCAAATACTGTTACATTCTTCCTTGAATAACAAGATCAAAGTGCACACAGTATTTGAGATGTGGTCTCATTGATGCTCTGTGCAACTGAAGCATAACATCCTTACTTTTATGTTCAATTCCTCTTGTGACGAAGGTTAGCATTCTGTTTGCCTGATGTGCTGTACCTGCAAATTAACCTGTGGTGAATTGTGCACCAGACCCATCTAAATCTCACTGCACTCTAAATTCTGTAGTCAATTGAGTGATAGACTGCTTTTTCATTCTTCCTGCCAAAGTGAACTTTACATTTTCCCACATATTTGCCTACACGCTCAACCTATGTCTGTCTACATTTTCCTTTTGTCTTCTTCATAACATACAATCCCACCTATCTTGACATCATCCGTGAATCCAGCACTTCCTCATCTAAGGTACTGACATAAGTTATGAAAAGCTGAGGCTCGAGGGAAAAAAACAACTGTTGAATTCCACATGTTACATCCTGCCAATCAAAGGTCTATTTGTGCATACTCAGAGATAGTAAGAACTGCCGATGCAGGAGTCAGACATAACACGTGTGGAGCTGGAGGAACACAGCAGGCCAGGCAGCATCAGAGGAGCAGGAAAGCTGACATTTCGGAAGGGTCCTGACCCAAAACGTCAGCTTTCTTGCTCCTCTGATGCTGCCTGACCTGCTGTATTCCTCCAGCTCCACACTGTTATTTATGCATTCTCTCTGTTTTTTGCCAGTCAGCCAATCTTCTGTCCATTTTAATATGTTACCCAAGCAGCGTGAGTATTTATATTCTGCAATTAACCTTCAATACGGCACCTTATCAAATGTCTTATGGATAACCAAGGATTGTACATCTGCAGTTGACCATGAAATCATTGTAAATACCCATCTGGTTCACTAATATTCTTTAGGGAAGGAAATCTGCCACCCTTACTTAGTCTGGCCTACATGGACTCTAAACACAGCAACTGCCCTCGGGGAGATTCAGGATGGGCAATAAATACAGGCCTGACCTGCATTGTCTATATAAAAACACTGATCACCCTTCCCATTAGTTAGTTTTAAACCTTCTCTATTTCATTAGTTATGCGGATCGCAAGAGCCTGAACACAGTTCAGGCGTAAATGTTCCCAAGTATCACTTACGCCAATTCCAGACGCAATGGCCCATGAACTCGAACCCACTTTAGAGTCATAGAATCATAGAGTTATACAATACAGATACAGGGTCTCCACGCTGACCAGGTTTCCCTAACTGAACTAGCCCAATTTGCCTGTGTTTGACCCATATCCCTCGAAATCTTTTCCAACTATGTACCTGTCCAAATACCTTTTAAATGTTGTATTTGCACTCACATCTACCACTTCCTCTGGCAGCTTATTATATACCCGTACCATCATCTGTGTGAAAAAGTTGCCCTTCAGGTCCCTTTTAAATCTTTCCCCTCTCACCTTAACCTATACCCTTGAGCTTTGGACTCCCCAACTGGAAGGAAAAGACCTTGGCTTTTTACCCTATCCATGCCCCTCATGATTTTATAAACCTCCATAATGTCACCCCTCAGCCTCCTATGCTCCAGGGAAAAAAAAACAGTCTCAGCCTCTCCTTATAACTCAAGCCTTCCAGTTTCAGTAACATCTTTGTAAATTTATTTTGCACCCCATCCAGTTTAATAACGTCCTATAGTAGGGTGGCCAGAATTGTATGCAGTACTCCAAATGTGGCCTTACCAATGTCTTCTACAGCCATAACATAAGATTCCAATTCCTGTACTCAATCCTCTGACTGATGAAAGCAAGTGTGCCAAACGCCTTCTTTACCACCCTGTCTACCTGTGCTACCACTTTCAAGGGATTATGTACCTGCACTCTAGGTCTCTCTGTTGTCCCTTGTCATTTCTTGTATTATTTATTCATCTCCCTAATTTGACATACCCTATGCCAGTTTGTATAAATTTCATAGATAATCCAAAGGTTATAACCTGTGAGGTTCTACTTTCCAAAATAGTTCCCAGTATCTCATATTGCCTAAGCAGAACCTCTCTCCAGGGATGATACACTTCAGTTACGAGGATAGATTGAAGAAGTTGGGTCTGTTCCTCTTGGGAGAGAAGACAAAGTGTGATTTGATAGAGGTTTTCAAAATCATAAGTGGGCTGGATAGGGAGAACTTGTTCCAAATCAAGTGGAACAAGAACAAGAGGGCATAGATTTTGACTTGTCTGCAAAGCAAAGTAAGGTTGAAGTGAGGAAAATATTTTTCACAGCCCACTGTTAGGTCATGGAATACATTTCCTGGAAGCGTTTTGGAGGCAAGTGCAATTCAGCATTCAAGAGGACTTTGAACAATTAATTGGATAAAAATAATGTACAATGGCACGGGGAAAAGGCAGGTAATTGGCACTAGGAAATGATGTTCATTTAACGAGTCTGTGCAGGCATGATGGGATGCTGCTGTGCTGAAACACGTATGTGCTTCTGTAACAAATCTGCCCATTGGTTGGGCTTTCATATTTACCACTAGAAGAACAAGCTGCTCCTTCCTGAAGGTATTGGTTTTGTATCCAATTTATTCAGGACTTGCTACATATTTACATTCTCAATAAAGCGTACAATATAAAAACACTGTAACAAACTCTTAAATATCTTAAATATTGAGTTTTTCCTTCTCTATCTTGGAATAACTTAAAACTGATTTGTTATTTGCAAGAAATAATGGCTTTGAAATGTTCTGAAATTCAATCAACTTTTCTGGCATAAGTCGTAAGGCACTGAAACATATCAGTATCTTTATTCTCAGACTGACATGTTGATGAAATTGATTCACTTCTATATTTCCTTCAAACCTTAATTGAATTTTGTATGCTGAAAACACAAAACTGCAATTCCAACTTAATAAAATGCTGATATCAAAATTATCTGTAGAATTTTTGCATTTTTATTGGACTGTTAGCAACGTCTAGATTACATCTAGCTACACAGATTATTTACAATGATTTACTCCTATAACTAACAAGCAAGTCTGAATTCAAGTCCATAATGCAATTTCTACACAAATCTCTGGAGCAAATCATCATGAGTTTCCTATGGTTGATCTTTAACACGGCCTTAACAAGCTTTTTAGTGGTTAACTTTCAGCAATATATTTTAACATAGGACCCAGGATTCTTGGGGAAGAGCTTCATCTTTGCTTTCCATTGGAAATCTGCTGGAGAACATCTGGCTTTGCCTGAACCCACCCAGTTCTTATTCTCCTTAATCCTAAATTGTTTGTTTGCCTTTCAATTAGCTTTCAAGAGGTAGTGAGGGAGTCTTGCATTAATGCCAAACAGGTACATATTTTAATGTGGGTGGTCTGAATATAAATAGCATCAATGGCTATGCCCATAACAATTTAGTGATGAAAATGGCATGGCACCATTGATAGCATAGACTTCCACTGTTGGTGGGAGCTCGACAATTATTCAGCCTAATGTCCACATTTGTGACTAATTCTCCTTGAGCAAGCTGCTTATATGGAGAGAAGTGGTTATTTCTCCTTCCCAGAGTTTCAACACTGCAGAGTTACTCCTTTATACCGGCCCTTACTGAGACATTCGGATAGTCGTGATTCCCAAATCTTTTACTTCAATGATATCTCATTAGAGGAATCAATTTCAGTTAAATCTTACCATTACGACCATTCTTTTTCAGAGTACTTGCAGAAAGTTGGATGGAGTTCCCATTCAGTCCATTTTGCGGAAATTGCAAATCTTCTGATGTTCCATCTGTGCTCAAGCGGGCAACCTCTAACACTGTTTACATTAAGAGCACAAACAAGCAATTAGTCTTCTGGAAACCAGACCTTACTAACATCTTCTACAACACATCAGATATTGATGTCTACTGTTCCATATCAGTACATTTATAACTATGTTTTCAAGTTTGGAAAAAGATATTGATAAAATCTGAATAAAAGAAGGATGTTCTCTGATGGTGGCCATTTTTAAAGTGTCTTTCATAGAACATACAGCATAGAAGCAGGCCATTTGGCCCTATCTGTCCTTCTTAAAGTTTATGCTCAATTTGATTACTTCTAAATATCTCATATTAACAGTACAATTATAGTATACTGGTTATATACTATGCTATACTATACTATACATCAAATAACTTTTTCATCACATTTATTTTTAGCTTCTCCTTAAACGCATCTATACAATCCACCTCAATACCTGTCTTCTCTATTATAGTGGAGGTCAGATTATCCTATTCCAGACAAAAAGCAAAGTCACATTGGCCATTTACAAGTGGAGATGTTTGACTCCCACATGTGGAGGTACAATTTTCCATTGCTACCACTAGATATTTTGATTGGTTCGGGCAAGGAGGACGATCATGGGCCTGTACACAGTCCTTGCTGGCCCCATTCTGGGACTGGGCATTTGAGACCTTCCACGGTCTCCATTGAATTGGCAGAATTATGAAGGCAAAATGTTTGATAATGGATCAGAGGCATTACGGGATAGCCCTAGTCTGGAGCTAGTAATATAATTTAAAAAGAATTGACAAATTCTTGTCATAATGGAATACTGCATGATGTGTTTTAACACAATGACTAATAACAAGGTTTGGTTCTTAAGAGTTAATTGATCATTGAATTGACCAGAATTCAGTTCTGGAAGATAGCTTATACAACTGTGCATTGGGAAGTGATGGATGGGCGGGGGATCTCAGGGTTAGGAGGACTTCAGATGTATCAAACTGGGCCAATGTCCAATGAACGGAGGCAGTCCTTCAAACTTGGTCACATCCATCACTCCTGCTTCAAAAGGCCATGACCCACTTTAGTCTGTCCTGGATTCTGGAAGGGGGAAGGAGGTGGTGGAATACTGGGCATGGCCATTCAAGAGACGAGATTGTGACTTCAGCAAATGGTCCAAATCCCGGTGCCTGCCTCAAAGGGAATATTCAGCCATCCAGCACATATTTATCATAATTTTCAAAGTTAGACCAAGAAGTCTTCTCCCTGATTCTCCCTGTGGTGGCCTAAGGACAACACCGGTGTGCAAACTTGTGACTGTGATATAAGGACATGACTGCACTCTGGTGTTTCCATTCAAAGGGACAAACTGGTAACTAATGAAGTGCGTGCAGTATAAGCTGTACATGTTTCATATTTTTACAGTGAAGGCCTTTTAAAACTTCTGCCAAACTGATCTAACCAATTTAAAAGGTTGCTCATTGCTCAAAACTCAAAGCTGTGCTGGAAGGGGAAAACAACATTCACGTATCAACATTTTCAGGTCTGCAGAGTTTAAATTTATTCAACGCATTTTTCAGAAGCCTGTGTGATAATTTTTCTGGACCAGCTGCAATTTGGTTTTTTGTTAAAAATAAAATTTAGTGAGGTAACAGCTATTCACTTAAGAGAAAACTTATGTCTCCAATACTATCAAACAGCACTCACTGACAGAAAGAGGTTTCCTAACCTCTTTAAATATGATATTGCATTTCACAATGACTATACTCACGTATGTTTTCAGTGTTTTCTCGGACTCTGTCTGTCTTGAGCAGGTTGTCAGCAAGGACAAATGCGCCTTGCTCCACCGTATCAAGTAACATAGTGGCTGCTCGCAGCTGATCGCTTGTCATGAGGTCCTTCCATGCATCCAAGGCTTGAGGTTGTAAGAGATTGTTAACTGTCTCCACCATGGCCTGCAGTTCAGGGAAGAGAATAACACAAGATTATAATTTTGCCTGCTCACAGACAGCCATGGGTTCAATCCCCCAGAGCCCAGCAGAAGAATCAGCCCCCACCCCTCCCCATGGAGGAGCATAAAAGTAAAAGATGAACAGATCCCCAAAATTAGGGAGGGCGATTGCAGCCACTCTCTTGCGTATCTCTCATGTCTACAAGGACCAGCAGTAAATCAATGACAAATTTCAAAAATTCATTCACTGTAAGAAATCATGTTCTCTTTAATGGAAGTACAAATTGGATGTGTGAAGAAAAACTAGAATGTGAATACAGTTGTGATGTATTTACAGTCAATAGCTATTAATGCACTGACAACAATCTTCTTGTATTGAACATCTGGGATAAAAGGCAACCTTGGCTCCCTGTTAATCAGATTTAGCTTGAGCGGGCTCGTAAAAAAGAATTTTTTTTCCCAAAGGTAAGAAGCTATTACCTTTGATCCATTTATTATAATTCAGGGAGGCTGGTTGAACTACAGTTTGTGAGTATTCACATGGAACAATTTGACTTTTCCAGTAAACAATGCTACATCACGCAGGACACTTGAGTGAGTGAAATACATTTCCAGCATTTTAATACAATTTCATTTTTCTTTAGGGGAAATCAAATCAAAACAAAGACAAGAATATGGTGCAAACAGGTAAGAGAAGTACTACACGTAGTTGCAAAAGTTGATAACCATAACTGGTGTAAATTTCTTTTCAAACTGTTCTCATAAATGGACAAGTAGTCTGGTTGTTCATACTTGTTTCTATGCAGATGACCACGTCCTCACATCCTGCACATAGCCTATTACTTTAGATGCCAAAATTCATTAAGTCTCACCTGACTTGAACACTCTCTTTCTGACCCTTTCACTTTCTGTGATGATAACAACACCTCATGCCAATATTATAATTGCAAAGTAGTCCAATTGCCTTAACAGTTCAACATGTGAAGTCATAAATACCACCAGCTTGCTGATACAAAATGAGTTTTTAATGAGCATGAAGCGTGGAAAAGTTTAAGATGCAAGCTTCTTCACTATGGCAAATCATTGTTTAGAATGAAAAATAATAAATAAACTACATTGGTTGAAATAATAACTTCAGTTTAAGTAAAAAGCAATAACTTGAATTTCCGTAACACCGTTAATACAGTTAAACATATTAAGGTACTTCACAAGAGCATTAACAAACAAAAATGGAATTGAGCCATTGGCAGAAATATTTGATAGGTGGTCAATCACTTGGACCTGTTCACTATTTAGAAATGGCTCTGGTGGTCAAATTTCTTAAGTCTTGCTCTCCAACATAAGTTCCTACCATATTTTGGGTGGGAGATGGGGTGGGGAATTGTCTCTAAATAGCACTACTGTGGTTTACAGAGATAGCTTCCCATTTAAAACAATAGTTGCGTCCCGTCTTGGCTGATTCTATTAGCCAGGAGAGGGAAACACATCATCTGTAAATTACACTTCATTGAAAAGCCCTGGACTTTTGAGTTGTGGCTTGGATTTGTTGGAAAACATCTCAGGGAGTTAGGATACCCTTTTAAATATGTTCTGGGTGATAAAATGCTCTTTGGGAGGGGTCAGGCACTTTAAGTGTGGTTAAAGGTGGACATCAATATATGAATGTTTGAGAAAGTTGCATCAGAACCATATGAGAAGCAAGTATAAAAACCAAAGGACACTAGGAGCTGCCAAAAGGCACTGTCTAAAACAACTGTCCAAAATAGATGTATAAAGAAACCACATGTCCAAAACAGCCATCAACACCAACTATCAAAACTAACCATCAAGCAGCGAAAGCATTTGAAACCCTTGCCATTTAAATATTTGAGAAAACTGTCTGAAGTTGTTAAAGAAAAAGCCTACTATTTCAATTTTTCTGTTGACATAAGCATGAAGGTCGACCTTACTAAATTAGTGTTGCATTACTGATTTCACAACTTTCTATTATCACAGTCGGGTGCCGGCCAATTCAATTTCATTACAACTGCAAGTGGTTATAAACTCTGAAACTATAAATTTTAATGCTAGTTTTTTTTGTAAAGGATTAAAGGAAATTAAATATAGTGAGTGGATATTTCAATGGATGTGTCTTTTTTGATTATATGAATTGTTCATCAATTAACAATGTTATTTTTAAACTTTATCTTATGACTACAGAATCCGCAGTTGCCAATGGTAGATAATTAAGGAAGTGGGAATGCAGAAGACACCACTGATAGAACAGTCAAATCACTGAGAGGTTTAAAAACAAGAATGAAAACAGTAATGTATTGGTACAGAGGGACTGATGGAGATCTGCAAGCTTAGAAGTGATTGGTAAAAAGGATTTAGTGCAAGCTATGATGCGGGCAGCAGTGTTTTAGACAGCTCAGTTTGGAAGGTGGAAAATGGGATGCTAGGCAGGAGAGTACTTGAATAAAACAGATGTTAAGAAAAATGAAAATTTCACCAGCAAGTGAACTGAGGGAAGGGCAAATATAATGAACTGCAGAGGTAGAAGTAAGCAATTTTATGTTGGAGCAGACGATGGTTGGTAACTCAGCTGTGGTCACTATTGCGGTATAGCTAACGTAACAGCCAATCTATTCGCAGCAAGGTTAAGCATACAATTGATATGATTGGAATTTAGTGATGCTTGCTCGGTCCCTTGGTCATGTTTCAAATAATGCCATGGAATTTTAATGTTTATCGGGGAGAGCAGATTGGGCCTTGGTTCAATGTTTCATTTGAAAGTCGACACCTTTAATTCACCTTGATTTTGTATTTGTGGCTCTGCAGTGGGACTTCAATCAGCAATACTCTTACTCAGAAGTTACAGTGCAATAGCAAGCCATGGTTGACATCTGAAGGTGAGATCAGCTGACCATTTAATGGTATATTGTTTAGAGTGAATAGCGAATGTTGTACCTAATCTTTATCGTGATGTGGAGGTGCCGGTGTTGGACTGGGGTGGACAAAGTAAGAAGTCACATAACACCAGGTTATAGTCCAATGGGTTTATTTTAAATCACAAATTTTCAGAGTGCTGCTTCTTCATTAGGTGAAGTGGAGCGTCTTTGATAGTGTGTTTTAATGCACAAGACAGTGAACATTCTACAGGTCAGCGGATCTTAACTTGAACTGGTAAAGATTAAACCAGAAGTCACACAACACCAGGTTATAATCTAACAGGTTTATGTTAAATCACAAATTTTCAGAGTGCTGCTTCTTCATCAGGTTAAGTGGAGAGAAGCGTACAGCTACATAATTTGTAGGTGAAGAGATCATTGCAAGATAATTCCAGGTAATTAAGAGTGTCAATGGTGGATTCAGTCATCATACAATAAAGTTAATGGGGAAAAAGTAAAGTTCTCAATTGATGACACTCTTAATTATCTGGAATTATCTTGCAATGATCTCTCCACCTTTAAATTTTGTATCTGTGCACTTCCCTCCACATCACCTGATGAAGCAGCAGCGCTTTGAAAGCTTGCAATTTCAAATAAACCTATTAGACTATAACCTGGTGTTGTGTGACTTCTGGTTTAATCTTTACCAGTCCAAATTAATATTCGCTGACCTATAGAATGTTCACTGTCTTGTGTATTAAAACACACTATCAAATATATCAGTAATGCTACATTTGTGTCAGGCAGAAATAAGTGGTTACCTTTCATAAGGGAGCTTCATAAATCACTAAATCAGATCAATTACAGGCAAATTATTTAAAATATCTATAACCAATAAGAAATAGGAAAGCAACAGATAATGGGAGACTGTTCAATCTTGCCATATCCTGAATTCAGTTGCCATCTTGAAATGCTATATCTGTCTGAAATTTATCCACATCACTAAAATTTATATTTAAAAATTCCATAAAAACTGAATAATTCAGGGTTTCATGCCAAAAATCCTAGAAGAAGGGTTTTCTAAGTCTACGTCTTGCTTTGTTGGAAGTCTAGAGCTCAATATAGCATTTTAGGCTGGAGCTTCATTTTGGGTTGACAAGCTTGGTGCATACACACTGATTTCTAGCAAGCAATCATCGTCAATCACAGCAAGTTCCTTATCAATATGTTGGTTCCACACATGGATTTGTTTATGCAATGGTAATTAAACCACTCCCTTGGCTCTCGCTAACAAGCTATAGCTCATTCTGGCCTGGAAATTCTCAGCGAGTGATCGCTCAACCAAATTATCCTGTCTATTCTGCAGCTTCTTCTGCCACAACATTTTTTCTCTGCATCAAGTCAGTGTCTATGCTGACACCTGGATTTTTCCACTGCTGTACCAGCATTCAGGACCATCAGCACACCCGCAACTGGCACTCATACATCTTCCCCGAGCAGCTCTCAGTATGAATTCAGAAGCTCCCACCCCTTGCTCTCAGAACATACTGTCAGTTTTCCTTTTTAGTGCTTTTAGTCCTTCCAACTTTTGCATGGCCAATATTTACCTTTCTCACTTTATGCTCTTGCATTCCTAAAAGCATTCAATTTCTAGCTTCTCTTTGTACTTTTTGGCTTCAATATGCCTGCTGCCTCCTCAGTGCTCCAACAGGACAATGCAGACACTTCCCTGTGCTTCTACTCTCTAGCTGGCCCAGTGCTCCTACCACAGAGCAACTGCAACCATATTTCTGACTACTCCTGGATATGGTGCTCCGGACTCCCACTCTCTTCCATTTTCAAAGCTTTCTCTTACTTACGGCTCCTACCCAAGGCCTCTCTAAGTTAACAGTCACAACTACCTTCTCTGTCAAAAAAATATAATGCATCATTAAAGTAACGAGTCAGAATCATCAAGAAAAAAAGATCGAGACCGACAAACAAGAAGGGGCACAAACATTAAAAAGAGGTAAAGAAGGCAAATGAGAAAAGGTTTGACTAATTTGAGTCAGATTTTCATTTTTGATTCTGTGAACAAGTCAAAGGCAATCAATTATTTTCTAAGGGATATCTTCTTGATGTTGACACATCCTAAAATTCACTGTGAAGAACACCAAAGGAAATCCACGAGTGTTGATGAGAGACCAACTGTTTTAATCTTGGAGCTAAAACACTAGGGTTAAACAATGTACTCCCTCCTGATCTATCCAGCCCAGTGAGTACATTACTACCCTTAGACCTCTCATGATGGGTAATCTAATCTATTGTATTTGCTTCTTAAGCACAATGTGGCTTCCTCTACGTTGAAGAGACGAATCGCAGAATTGGTGACCATTTTGCCAAACACATACTATCTGCCCACAGAAATGACCTTCACCTTCCAATTGCCTGCTATTTCAACACACCACTGTGTTCCCTGGCCAAAATCTTTATCTCGGGTTTGCTACAGTGTTCTAGTGAACCGCAGGGCAAGCTGGAAAAATGTTTCACTTTCTCCTTGCGAATCCTGCAACCTTCTGGAGTCAATCTCGAACTCAATAGTTTTAGGGTCTGCCTGAGCTCCTTCTATCATGCCCTTACCCCAATCCCCACACACTAGGGCTTGTCCTCACATGAGCTGCTACCATAAACAGTCGATTGTCAGACAATAACAATCCCCATTAACAGCTATTTATTCTCCTAGGCTGACCCTTACCCAACTGTTTGTCTGCCCAACTGTTTTTTTTTCTCTCTCTGGGCTCCATCTCCACCTGTTGTTTTTTCTTTCACTCCTCCCTGCCCCTTTTCCAGCATACGTACCAACCTTTTCCTACCTGCAATCAATTCTGAAGAAGGGTCACTGGAGCCAAAACATTAACTCTGCTTTCTCTCCGCTGATGCTGCCAAACCTGCTGAGTTTTCCCGGCGAGTTCTAATTCCGATGGTTGCATCATTTTCTGGCTTGCTCATGTCAGTGGAAGTGTATATACATGTGTATGTTACGTACTACAGCATTTTCCTGCATACTGGTATCTCTTGATCAATGGTTTAACATTATGTTCTGATTTTGGAAAATTTTATTAGCAAATGAGAACAATTTGGGCCAACGTAAGACAACTTCAGGAAACAGTCCAAAATGTGCCATTAGCTCTGGAAAGAGATTTCCTATTTTTACCATTTCAGATTAAGAACGGGGATTTCCAAAAGGCACAAAGCAACTCGAGAGAGAAAAAAAAAACAAAATAGTAAACCAAATTGCGACAGAAACTGGTAATACTGATGGTCATATTTGCCTTAATTACTGGCAGCACAGGGAGGTTTTTTGAAGTAGATCACTGCCACTTTGTCTACACTGTGCCCAAGATCCGTCCTATCATCAATAGCAGAGGATAGACAATGGTAAGTCTAAACTGAAGAATTGCTTGTCTCAGTTTAAATAAAGGATATTTGCATGACAGTAATAAGTACATTTTATATCTCTAATTAGGCATAATCATTAAGGAACTCTCAGGAGTGGTTCAGAATACAATTAACCCATATGAAGACCATGACGGAACTCCCAATCTCTATCCAAAGACTGTGTGACATTATCTGATTGGGTGGACATAACGCAACTTCAACATGAACTCTTTCACAGCTATTTCCTTACACAACACAGATAATCTGAAAGTAACGCCCCTTGAGGAAACACGTGATGTGGCTCTTCAAATTTCCTTTTTTTGAACATTCCCATTCCATTATTACCCAAAACACATTTCCATGGAACCACCAGCATCGATGCATAACTTCAGTGAACAGCACTAACCTTTATTCTTTGAGATCACTGTTTACAATTTTAACATCAGCGAGATAATCAGATCACTTGACATTTAGTACCTATAGGCTCAACAGCTGTAGACCAAATCCGAAAATATACTCCATATTTGACTTAAACACAATTATTATTTCCGTAATTAATTAATTTATTGCCATTCTGCCTCATTCTCTGACGCTATTCCAGTTATCTTAGTACTCAGCACGCAGGTATCGAGCTTGCCAATTTATTCCAATCAGTTTAAAAAGGATGTTAAGCCAAATGGGCCCTCACAGGACAATAGTAGAAGTCAAAAAGGCAAAGTTAATTAGAGGATTCTGAAAGTTGTTTGTCATGCACCACAGAACACCTCAACAAACAGCCAATTCAATGGCCAAACAAGAAAACAGCATCCTCATTAATTCGCCTTTCATTTAACATTAAAATGATCTTTTACATCAGTCAAGGCAGAGGCACAACACAAAATGAAGATCTTTTGTGTTTCTGTACAATTTGTTCTGGTACCTATTACTCTTCAGTTTACCCCAATTAACAACCCTCTGTATTCCCAACATATTTTGAGTTTAGAGGACTCAAGTGTTACCCAAATTGGATTTTGGGGGCACTTGAGATGAGAAGTTGTAACCTAAGAATAAATAGAGTCAGTCAAAAGGAAAATCATTTGTATTCAAGTGCTGACATTTCAATATTAATCTGAAGAACAGTTATTTGATGAAGCAGTTTCTTGCATATGGACTTTACTTAGATGCATTGAGGAAAAATAATGAGCAGATTCCAGCTGGATTGGAGGACTACCTCCACACAACTCCTCTCATTCTAAGTTTTAGCTGGTTGTTAAATGACGTTGCTGTAAAAGGTTACATAGCAAAATGACAGCAGGGGATCAGGCAAAGCACAGCTTATCAAAATGTAATTCTGCTCACAGGTACTGCTGGTTAGCTCAAAAAACAGACACAAGGGACTTTACCAATAAATGCTGGAATACAGTGTTGTTATCCTTGAGTTTGCTGATAATGTGCTATCTACACTGGAAATCTACAAGCAAGAAGCATACCACACTGGGGGCAATCCACCTTCATTCTCTGCAGCATGCACCCTTCCCTGAAGGGGAACTTTGATGTCAGTGGGCAGGATGAAGACCACGCAAACTCAAGCTGCTCCTCTGCGTTCCTGGGAGACCATTCCTACATTTTCTCTGAATTGTTCTCTCCTATTTTCTGTGCAATCAAATACAGGGCACTGGCAAGGTGCTGGAGGGTGACAAAGCAACTGTTTTTAATCCTGAATCATCAGAGTTGCCAGTGTCACTACAGCTGGACCGAAACACATCCTCAACTGATGTCCCCAGCATGCATTTTCGAGCAAGGCTAGTAGTCGATGGGTAGTGGTCAAGCAAGAATTTCTTGATTCAATATTCCCCTCCCTGTCAAAGGGGCATGGAGCTCAATAATAAACAAGATCATCACAGAAGCAGGGCCAGATCATTTTACGATAGAATCACCTTCTCTTCCACCAACCAATCCAAGCCAGATGACAGTGTGCAGCAATAGCTGTCACAGTGTAAAATAGCTGCACACCGTCATCTTATGCTATCTTTTGTACAATCAGCACAGCTGAAGCCATGACCACTTGTACTTATTGACTGCTCTGAGTGCTTACACAAGGAGATTCAGTGCGATTAACCTTTTAATATTAAAGCAATTACAACAATTAGTGTGCAAATAAAGGATGGAAGGTAATTTCCCTACAGGTATTACACCATAAAATATTTCATTTCTTTTGATTTTTGCACAGATTTTCATGTTTAAAAGTATCCATACTTTGAAAAACCGTTCATAGTATTGCCAGGCCATTGTAACAGGAAACTGCCAGCAGCACCAGATGGGCTTTTGCGAATAACACAAATTATTTTTTTTTGCTGCTATGATACCTCACTTTATGGGACTGAAGCCATTACCAAGGGCACCAGCATGCAGAGAATGGCCTGCTTAGAGGAAGGGAAAACAAACACCTTATGTCTAATTCCATGAGCCAACCTACAGCGCAATAAATTAAAGCAGATAATTTAACAGCCAGCAAGCCTCAGGGAGACACAAAGCACAGGAAAAATGTCAGTGCACAAAAAGGTTCTTTAAATGGTGAATATGCATAGAGAAATAAAACTGTGGCTAAATTACCTGAATGTAGGCCCTGCAAGAGCGCTCTCTTTTCTGAAGCTGAATCCATAGAGCCAGCATTATCAATAAAACACAGAATATTGGAAAGTTAATGAAAACAGGAGGACATGACAGGAAAAGAGAAAAAAAACACAAATTTTACCTTTTGAGTGCACAACAGGAAGAAAAAAACCAACATTACAGAATCAATTGTAAAAACATCTCAGCCTGTGAGCCTCTTCATTGTTTTTTTTCATGCTAAATTATCCTGTTTGACATTCAACATAATTAGAAGTACTGTACATTTAATTTGCTCTTCCAGTCCTACACTTCAGTTACATGAAGAAACCAAGATTACCTCAGTTTAAGTTACAGGATTTAATTCCTTCCCACCACAGAGTTCCAAAACATACTTAATTGCAGTTTCTGCAGTCCATTTAACAAAGATGGTTCAAACTACACCAAGATGTTCTAGTCTGGGTTCATCAATCACTTCAATCCATTTGATTGAATCCTTGGCCCAGATATTTCGATCAGGATCAGGTCCCTATTTCCAACTCTGATTAGACCAAAAATACTTACCTTCCTCCGACTTTTCTGAGTGAATGGAGGGTTCTTCAGAATTGACTCACTGCTGCAAACCTTGGAGGGGACGACAGCAGAGAGTCTTCACAGAAGCCATGCCCCCCTCCTACAACACTAACTTCCATATTCCAGCAACACTTCAAATGTCCCAAACATTCTTTGAGAAGTTATGGAGAGAAGATAAGTGTAAACAGGAATAGGGGAGTAAGGTAAGTGGGGAGAGTTGTAGATAAGGTAGCAGGTGGGTCAGTTGGGAGGGTTTGTCAGATCTGCGTTAATCAAGTTGAGTCAGGATGGAGGGATCGTGGCGGATGTTGCAAGTCGAGTCAAGTCATGTAGGTATCCAGGAATTTGACTCGGTTTTCTCCTGTCTAACATTTCTCAGGTAAATATCCATCTATTTTTGTACCACCTGAAGTCTCTAGCTCTGCTCAGTCTGACTCTTTCTTTTGCAGGATCATAATGGCAATTACCACAGACTTCTTCCATTGGAATTTCCATGGGGTCCTGTTGTGCAATCTGGGGCTGGGGTATCGAGTCTCCAACCATCCGGAAACCTGAATATCTGAGCCTTTGTCCGAGTTAAAAGAGGCAGAAGGTGCAGACATGTGGCAGGGAAGAATTTATGACTAAAGTGTAAAGTATGAAAATAACTAAGCTGAAACAGTGAACTCTGAGCACATAATTCAATATTAACAGCTTTATCGTTAACCTTTTATGTTTGAGTAAGTTAATAGCCTTTTTCTGAGACATTCTGGAACCATGGAACAAAAATGTCCATTAGTTGTACAATGAAACACAATGAATTCACATAGCCTTGCAACATGACGTAGATGAATATTGAATTAACTAGATTCACAAGTCAATCAACTTAAAAATGGTTCTCAACAATCACAGCTCGAATACGTCCTGCACACAACAGGCCAGTTTGGTTACTCAAGCTTGCGTCGAGTATGAAAAGGTTCAAAATAAGAAATAGCTGCAAATGTAGTCAATACACCATCTAAAATGCAAATTAACATGTTTTGTTCAATGTCATTAAAAAAAGAATAATTTTGGTTTGTCATAATCCGCAGTGTTTACAGAGAATGAAGTGGAAACTGATTGAAACCACCCCATGAATTTTCTCTTCAATATTTTGTATTTCACATTGTTAATTAAAGAGCTTTAGTTCACATCTGAAAGCTAGTCATATCTCTTATGAAATTGCTAAGACGGTCATTTTGCAAGAAAAAAAAATTAGATCACTACTTGCAATGATTTTGTACATAAAATGTTTGCTAGTTCACGTTGACTGTGTATATTTGGAGTTGAAACTGATATAGTTAGGAAGTTTTGCAGAGGTACACTCAATAAAATCATGGACCTCAAGTATTTGTGCACATATGGCCAGAAACAGAAATGTTGTAGAAAATGCGTTCCTTATGCGCATTATGTGCCTTGTTCAAGGGCTGATGAGGACAAGGGTATCACGTAGTGTACTCATGGGTTTCCAAAAGGTGTTTGATACAGAGCTGCTCTAAAGACATGTAAGCGAAGTTAGAACTCATGAGATTAAATGAACAATGGCAACATGGATTTGAAATTTTCTGGGTGACTGGAAACAGTTGTTAATGGATTTTTTTTGGGGATGGAGGGGGATTTTGGGACTGTAGAGAAGATACCCAGGAATATGTATGAGATCCCTTGTTTTTATGACATATATTTATGATTTATATCTCGATGTACAGTACACAGTTTCAAAATTTGGAGATGATACAAAGCTTATAAATGTTGTGAACTGTGAGGGGTACAAACGTAGAACGTCAAAAAGACATTAGTAAGTTGGTGCAGAGATAAAAGGTACTGCAGATGCTGGAGAATCCGAGATAACAAGCATGGGGCTGGATGAACACAGCAGGTCAAGCAGCATCATCGGAGCAGGAAAACTTGACATTTCGGGCCTAGACCCTTCATCAGAAATGGGGGAGGGGAAGAGGGTTCTGAAATAAATAGGGAGAGAGGGGGAGGCGGATAGAGGATGGATAGAGGAGAGGATAGGTGGAGAGGAGGCAGACAAGTCGAAGAGGCGGGGATGGAGCCAGTAAAGGTGAGTGTAGGTAGTGGGGTAGGGAGGAGATAGGTCAGTCCAGGGAGGACGGACAGGTCAAGGGGGCGGGATGATGTTAGTAGATAGGAGATGGGGGTGTGGCTTGGGGTGAGAGGAAAAACAGGTTAGGGAGGTGGAGATGAGCTGGGCTGGTTTTGGGATGCGGTTGGGGGAGGGGAGATTTTGAAGCTTGTGAAATCCACATTGATGCCATTGGGTTCCCAGGCTGAATATGATTTGCTGTTCCTGCAGCCTTCGGGTGGCATCACTTTGGCACATCTGCCAATGTGGTATACTGCATCCGCTGTACCCGTTGTGGCTTCCTCTACATCGGGGAAACCAAGTGCAGACTTGGGGACCGCTTTGCAGAACACCTGTGCTCAGTTCGCAACAAACAACTGCACCTCCCAGTCGCGAACCATTTCAACTCCCCCTCCCATTCCTCAGATGACATGTCCATCCTGGGCCTCCTGCAATGCCACAGTGATGCCACCCGAAGGCTGCAGGAACAGCAAATCATATTCAGCCTGGGAACCCTGCAGCTCAATGGCATCAATGTGGATTTCACAAGCTTCAAAATCTCTCCTCCCCCAACCGCATCTCAAAACCAGCCCAGCTCATCTCCACCTCCCTAACTTGTTTTTCCTCTCACCTCAAGCCACACCCCCATCTCCTATCTACTAACATCATCCCGCCCCCTTGACCTGTCCGTCCTCCCTGGACTGACCTATCTCCTCCCTACACCCCCACCTACACTCACCTTTACTGGCTCCATCCCCGCCTCTTCGACTTGTCTGCCTCCTCTCCACCTACCCTCTCCTCTATCCATCCTCTATCCGCCTCCCCCTCTCTCCCTATTTATTTCAGAACCCTCTTCCCCTCCCCCATTTCTGATGAAGGGTCTAGGCCCGAAACGTCAAGTTTTCCTGCTCCTATGATGCTGCTTGACCTGCTGTGTTCATCCAGCCCCATGCTTGTTATCTTAGTAAGTTGGTGGACTGGGTGGACAGGTAGCAGATTAAATTCGAAGCAGAGAAATCTGATGTGATTTGTTTTGATAAGAGGAACATGGAGAGGTGGTATTAAACATAGACTTTTAAACTCTATAGGAGGTTCGGGTCAGACTGACCTGGACGCATTTGTGCATCAATCATTGAAAATGGTAGGACAAGCTGAGAAGGCACCAAATAAAGCATACAGTATCTTAGATGATTAATGACAGGATAAGATATTAGAGCAAGGAGGTCACATTCAACTTGTACATGGGGCATTGGACAGTGCAGAAAAGTTGCTGGATGGGACAGCTTTTCAATTTAGCATCTGGACTAATGAGTGACATCACACCATCCACAAATGTCTTGTCTGATATACTGGACTATGGGTAAGTTTGCTGAGTTTTTGATGATTTTTATGAAACTGAAAAGGCAGGAAAATAAGTGATAACTACAGGAGTCAACCCTTTGAAAACAATGTCATAACAAGGGGGCCACTATACTGACCAAACATGTCAAATTCCATTTTCAGCAATTGCAATGAAAGCATTTTATGAAAATATTAACCAGTGGTATATCTGAGCTTCAATTGGCTTTTTCATGAAAACTGTGGATAACAACACTTTGCGATCACACACTTTGTAAGTACAATGAAAATTTCATCATATACTTTTTTTTATTCATTCACTTTGCAATGAATGTTCAATTATTTGAAGAAAATCTTATATTTAAAAATTGACATCATCTTCATCTAGATATCTGCAAATTCCCTATTGCTCATTGCTTACAGGTTCAGATAAATGAAAGATCAAACCCCAACTATCCTACTCTTCTTTTCCAATGGCAGGAATACAGACAACTCAATGGAAACCAGGAACTTTCCATGGAAAATGTAGCTGGAAAGGCATAGATTGCTGTTTTATGTTCCTGAGGACTGGCAAACTCACAAAGATCATTTGTGGCCTGTAATCTTAGACACAACAGGCACTCTGCTGTTAAAACATTCACAATATTAACTGAACAAATAAAAAATTAGAGTATGATCCCAGAGCAAGTTTGGACTCAGACAGGGAGGTATGAAGTTAAGTCAAACACACTCATATTTTAAGCAAAGTCTCATATTTTAATCATTAAGCTAGGCTCTATTGACTTGTTCATGCAGATTTAATGTTGCTCCAACATCAACTAAAGTGCTAAAACATGGAGATGATCATGGGTTGGAGCATCCTAAATCATTTGCCACAATTATCTCAAGGGTTCCAATGAGAACAGCAGTCTTCCACTAACTTCAAATTGGACCGTGTATAGAGTCATATATCAGGTGAGATTTTCTCTCATGTCTTGTTTTCACCCACATTGTAAATGTGGTCACAGGTTAAATCAGGTGACAGGAAATTAAAAATATCAATCTGGGCAAGTATACTGTAATGACTAAATAACACATTATGAACAGAGAATGGTCTAGAGGCTTTAATTAAAGCTATCTAAACAATGATAGAGATAAAAGGTACTGCAGATGCTGGAGAATCCAAGATAACAAGGCGCGGGGCTGGATGAACACAGCAGGCCAAGCAGCATCAGAGGAGCAGGAAAACTTGACGTTTCGGGCCTAGACCACGTCAAGTTTTCCTGCTCCTATGATGCTGCTTGGCCTGCTATCTAAACAATGTTGTTTTTATGTTTTTTTCGGATCATGTCTGTAGACAATGCTACCAGTTGCTTGACTTTCAGCTCAGGATTTCTCAGCTTGGGGGGAAACTGTGAACCACTGTGGACCAGTACGGAGACTGCGAGTTCTCTGCATCACATCTGTCAGGAGGCAGTCACTTCACAGGCAGCGAAGGATCAGGACACTAAGTAGGTGACCATCAGAAGATTTGGAAGAAGCAGAATGTCATCAGGGTGTGTACCATTTTCCTTTACTTCAGCTTTAGTTGTGTAGCAGTATAGATTAATTTTGGCATCCACTGACTGTTGTCATTTCTTTCTAATTACCTTTACTTTGGCTTAAGGTTCAAATCAAACTTTCTCACCCTCAAAATAAATGTGAAATTCTCTTCCCTGGAGAACCCTTTACTGTGTGATTGTTAATTAATCCTACCTCACTACACATTCCCTCATCTAAAATAACTTGTTGTCTGGTTGGTTCCAAATGTAACTATCTAAGAAACTATCCCAGATACTCCACATGAACTCATTATATTTGCTAATTTGCTTAGTCCAATCGATATAAAGATTTTATTTTTCTTTTGAAAAATCCATGATTACTACAGTGCATTTCTTAAAAGCCCATATTATTTCTTGATTATTACTCTGACACACAGCATACCCAGAGAACGCAATCCAAATTAGAAAGTAGTTACACTAGTCCTGTTTTTTTCACTTTGCAACCAATTCTACATTTTGATCTTCTGAAACAAGAAATATATCTCACTACTCTACTGATGTAATCCTTTATTTGCAGAGCCTCACCATCTCCTTTTATTTTCTTGTCAACATTTCCAATGTCAAATATGTATTAATATTCAGTTCCCAGCCTTGGTCACCTTTCAGTCCCTGTAACTGTATGTCTGTAACGGCTACTATATCATACGTATTTGATTGTATTTATTCCACCACCTCATCCACCTTCATTTGGATGCTCTCTGCATTCAGGTAGGCCTCTGTCTTTTTTTATTCACTTTTTTTTCTATTTTCCAACACACTGCCATGTTGATTGGCTATTCCTTCACGATGTTTTGACTCTCAGTACCCATTTTGCTACCCTCCACTATTAGGCTGAAAAAGGCATGATGACTTTAACAGCCATGTGGCCTACAAGGCAGCTTGCCCAGTTGAAGAAAGCTATGTTGATCAACAACAACCTTTCTGATGGATGACAGCCTCCTTCAACATGAACTACTGCTTTGAGGTATTCAGGATAGTGACTCTTGGCTTACAGAAACCAAGGGTAGGAGTAACTTTCTACAATATTATCCTTTGTTGCCTTGGTGGCCAGGGTGTTATGTTAGGTCAAAATGACTGATTTTAATCATATTTATTTGCTGCCAGGAAGGTGATATCTTCATTTGAAGGGCCATTCTGGCTCATTTTTCATCTGCCTCAACTGTTTTCAACTTATTCTTCAGCTCTAACCAAACCCACTGCAAGTGAATAACTGCATTGACTCTTAGTGTTAATTTTTTTTCAAGCTTTTAAGTATACATCATTAAGCACCAAACTAGTTTGCTGTTGATCGTACAGAAAGTGTGTTTGTTTTAACATGCACTTAAGATTTCATAAGCATGAATGCTGACATTATGGACAGTTTTAATACCTGGTCACTGAACATCAATATCATTCAGCGTTGTAAATTGAATATGCAGGTTACTCTACTGTACCAAATGGTATTTTCAGCAAACATCCGATGCAGTGTTGCAAGTCAGGCATTACTTAAACACACCATTTAAAATGGAATAACTAAAAAGGTCAGAATAAGTTTAATGAAATGCTGCAAAGAAACACTTTTATAAATCCACATGGCAACAAGAGAGTTGAACTCCTGCCCCGAAAAAGATTGTTGAGAGCTTTTGACATTTTGCAGTAAACTTTCTTGCACTGGAGGAAATCAGTGTTCCTTCGACAGAAAACTGCACAATACCCAGAAGACTGTCATCATATCGGTTCCTCCTCAATCACAGCACTTTTATTAATGAATGTAGAATTCAACATCCCGCTTGGCTATCACAATTCTGAACTCTGTTGGCATAACATATCAGTATACTTAGTCGCATCCTGAGAATAAGATTCTCGTCCACGATTTGGAACCTTGCTTACTTCTTTTGTCGTTGTATTATCTCCCCATTTAAAATCTGCAGGTTTGTGAAAGAGGAAAGGCGATTTTTAAAAGGTATTTCCTTGGTGTAGGCCAGTAGAATGGGAAATGTAGATGCATTTTCAATGCTTAACTGGTTCCTTTACCCAAAAGCACTTTGTAAATCCATGTTGCAATGTGCAGTCAGGACAGTCATAAGAGGTCCGCATTCTGCTGTGCAGGAGTCAGGGGGACAGCAGGCCAATATTGCTCTCCTGCTGTGTAAACTAAGCAGACCCCACTGTCATCTCATTGCAGTTAGACAATTTGCTGCCAACCTCATGGATAAGATACAGGTGTTCCACTTTAATGTGCACTGTAGTTTCATAAAAGTGATGTCTTGATATCAACTAATTATTTAAAGAAAAGCAAAACAGTTGAGCTCCCAGGAGCTTAATTTCCTCTGACACTGCATTACTTTACAAGTTTTCACAAGCTTTCCTTTATGTGCTGCTTTTATGCAATTGTTACGTAGTTTAGAGAACGCACAAAGGAATTTTACATGTTTACGTTAAGTAAAGCCATCACAGGAAATTAAATCCCTGGCACCAATCTTAAATCAGAAAGATTAAAGCCCAACTCAAATATGTTTCAGCTGTACAAGAACCCTCAAATGGGCAGTGCAATTAGTTAGTTTATGGGAGATAGAAGCAGCTTGCATATAAATACAAATGACTTAAGGCGAGTGTTAACTTTAGGCCCGATTTTAAAAAGGAACCAAGTATCAGTCTAAAATCCAAAAGCATGTGAAAATTAGACAATTACAATACCCTTAAATATTGTAGCAAAGGACAATATTCAAGAACAAAAAACAATCTCATGGTATTTTGAATTTGCCTGAAAATTAAGCTGTATGAAAATAATATCTCTCAAGTATTTCGGCTGCATTTGTCTGAGCACATTATTACAGATTTTTCAATTAGCCCATTGAACAACACATAAACTAGGGAAATTGAACGTGACAATACCTTCCAATAACAAAGGCTTCCCCTATGTCTTTCCACCTAATGTACCAATGGTCCCATCCAATTCAGAATGAATCACAGGATAAAAAAAACAGGAGAACTGAATAAAACCAATGCAAAGATGTAGACTTCCTACCTTGTTCAGGCTCCGAGCTGCACTGTCTTTTCCACCTGGAGTTAGGTTACGAAGTTGCATGTTGAGCAAATCGACTAACTGTTCCATAAGCTTGACAGAGAATAAAATATCACCAGCATGAATCAGACTTTTTGTCTGCTCTGCGAGTTCTCGAGCAATATTGGCAGCAGCCTCCCCAGATCGAACCTGTGATTTTAAAAAGGCACATCATCTTAAATACATTGCTCGCTTCCAGTCTGGGAAAAAAAATCATATAATGAGCCTTTTTCTGTACATTTGGTCACCAATTTATCTATGCACTCTATACAATTCTGTCTAAATGATGTTAATACTAGTCAATGAATACCAAAATATACTTTGAATCTGAATTGGTCCTCTAATGTGGTCCATATCTGTGAAGGATATGTTTGTTCTTTCGCTATCAATCCTCATGTGTCAAATGCCTGCAGTCTTCTTTCCCAGTTGCTAAGCGAACCTTAATAGCTTGTTTTTTTTTCTGTATCGGACACATTCAAATCTATAAACTACAGGCCTGAACATCTAACTTCTGTTCGGAGGTCTTTTGTGATCTAATTTAAACAAAGGAATTTTGTGGACATTCTAACGATATGTCTTTCATCTCTGTTGCTTGGTATTAATCTGTCACACGCCCCGATCACATATCTTTCTCAAATGAGTTAAATTGGTCTTTCAAAAGGGATTTATCTGCTTCCTAATAAGCTGTGTATCTTCAACACACCCTGACTCACTAATGAACAAAGACATTGAAGGAGGTCTCATATACTTCAGCACAATGCAATACTGTTGACCAAGTATTTTACCTGCAGATTAATTGCTTGCTGACTGTTTAAACATGATAGCCCTCATCAGTGTGATGCTTTCCAGGCCCATCCACCATAAAATGTTAATGATAATGGTGTAATAATAAATTTCTCATCAGGTATTGATTAACTCCACGGGTTAGTTTACTTAAAGCAAAACAATTTCAAGTTATGAAACAGACATTACAGCAAACTGATTTGTGTGTGTCCAGCCTGTAGCCTAACTGGAAGGCAAAGTCGCAATTCTGAAGGTACATACTTGGAGTCCTTAAATGCGAATTTTCCTGAAGACAAGGTATACATTGCACAATTCCAAGATCACGTCGACAAATATGTTTCAGGTTGGGGCATTTGTGGAATGAGTTTTAGCAGCAATGAGGCAGATTACATCTCTGTGCTTATACATAATCTGAACTACATACACCCCATCCCTCACTCCAACCCCACTTTGTCTCCACTCCATGCTAACTAAATAGAAAATTAAATTTATTTTCTTTTTGTCTGGGAGAAGTAACACAAACATTTAAGAGCAAGCAATTAGGAAAATATATTTATGTTGAAAAACAAACTTGTTTTATATAAAGAAGCAACAACAAAGTTCGCAGCCCAAACTCTCAACAGTGTTGCAGAATTCTGTACGAATTTGAAGGATGGGATCCAGATAATGTAAAAAATATTGACCCTGATTTTCCAATCCAGTGTGGGTGGGAGTTACAGATGGGGATGTGACAAAATCTTTATTGTAAATGATGCTAAGAGAATTATCCGAGAAATTGAAGATTACGCTAGACAATTCACAAAAAGTCATCATAGAATCCCTACAGTGTGGAAGCAGGCCATTTGGCCCATCGAGTCCACACCAAGGACCATCCCACCCAGACCCACTCCCTACACCATCCCACCCAAGACACCACAGGCAATTTAACATAGTCAATCTACCTAACTTGCATGTCTTTGGACTGTGGGAGGAAACTAGAACATGGGGAGAATGTGCAAACTCTACACAGACAGTCACCCAAGGGTGGAAGCAAACCTGGGCCCCTGGCGCTGTGAGGCAGCAGTGCTAACCACTGAGCCACCGTGCCAGCAGTTTTGGACCCTCTAAATGTCTCTGTCTATTTCAGAGAATTTGAAGGGTTCTGCTAGAGTTAAGTAAATAGTTATTCAAGAAGAAAAAACAAACTATTAAATATCTTTGTTTGACTTCTGAGTAATGATGAAACTGACTCCTAACTTAGTTCATGCATCGCCAGCTCTACCTCCCCCCAGAGTCTGTGCACTCCTTAGACCCTGAACTGACAACTCTCTCCGATCAGGACCCATCAGCCACTGCCGTCAGACCTCACCCCCTTCCACTGTTCTTAACCTGGCACCTTCTTTGTCCAAGATAACAAGGTGTAGAGCTGGATGAACACAGCAGGCCAAGCAGCATCAATGGAGCAGGAAGGCTGACGTTTCAGGCCTAGACCCTCCTTACTTATGCACGTTTTGACTGTAGTTCTCAGAGTGACTGTGTGTGATGTTGAATCTTTAAATATCACGGTACATCAGCTAACTGAAGTAAAATAGGGACATAGTTTGCATTCTCCCAACTATTCTACTCTACAAGGTACCTGTCAGAAAGGAAACATGCTCCTCATTTTTAAAGGAGCCCTGATTGCTACCTCCTGGCAGAAATGTACAGGTCTTTCGCTGTGTCAAAATGATCAGAGTGACAATTGCATGAGATTACCACTCCTCAGAAAATCAGGCCCATTATTTGAACAACACCAGGTGAAACACAGAAGGCTGCAATTCAATTTGAGTGATCATTTGATCAAGGGATAAATAGAGATGAATTAACAGGCTTTCTGCCCAGCTTTAAGGTGTGCCCAATTAAAGAGAATTGGTAAAGCTTATGAAAAAGAAATTCATGCAGATGAAGTTTTGGACCTAAAAAGCCATCCATATAGGACAGTAGAGTCAATTATATTGCATCCAGTACCACATAGAAGTCCTCTGTCATTCAGAAGTGACTCTTCAATACAGGCAGCTACAGTTTTCCAACATCTGAATGTCTCCATAGATCTGTCCAAGCACCTACTGACAATCAAGTGGCAGACATTCAATTAGGATTTAGGGAATAGGATCAGAGACCCTATTTCAAACATTGATATGACAGAAAAAGAACAAAAAATCGTATTCTTTTGACTTTATTGAGTCATCTTCTGATGGAAGAACCTGGCTGGAGGGGAGTGAGAGGTGTGGGTCAGTGCAAGTGACTAAGGAGTCAGTTGTATAGTTACTCAGGAGATAAACTAGGTTTTCTTACGAGGTAAGTCAGATTTGTCTGACTCTATCTCAGATGAAAAAAAAAAGTGCAACTCAGACCAGAATAGAGTCAGGAAAATTCCCAGCTCCATGATCTCAACCCACGATGAAATCCTCCAGAATTCTGGATTTTTGCTGTGGGGCTTCAGGAGAAAATGTAATCTGTGTTGGGCAACCCTCGATATTGTTTGGAGGCTGTTGGGCATAAAGAGGTCTGGAAGAAAATGTCCCAAAAGTTTGGTTTGTCGATGGGGTGGGTTTGATTATATATCCACTTGCAGCTGTCAAAGAAGTGTGAACTGACCCACAAGTGAAAATGAAAGGTTAGAAATCAGTCATACAGCACTAATCCTGTAATAATAACTAAAAAAAAAATGAAAAAACTGCGGATGCTGTTAATCAGAAACTAAACCAGAAATTGCTGGAAAAGTTCAGCAGATTTGGCAGCATCTTTGGAGAGAAATTAAGAATTAACATTTTTGGTCAAGTGTCTCTTCCTCAGAATGGATAAATAATAATCCTGTGATTATAATCCTCAGGCTCATGCCAATACAGATTAAATACTACTTCTAAAGGCCAGAAGCCATAAGTGCTCTGTTAGCTTGACAGTTCTCTTGACAGTTCCAATGAATGTCAGCACTTTTTCTTTACACACATACCGGTTTACTTTTGAGAATCCCAAAAGGCACCTGATGTCTCCCAAAATTTTCCTGGAACCATGCTGTGAACTGAATCTTACCTATCGAAGGAACTCTGTTGAATTTTGAACATTCTACTAAGAAAGACCAGATGCATTCTAACGTAGGTAGTTGTCTCTGTGAATAACGGATGTGTAAGTTAGAATTCACCCATATCCCCCACTGTGAAAATACTGAGGGCCTGTTTCAGGACTGGGACATCACAATTCAGGTTTCTGCTGCCATCTTTGTGATAATGGAAAGCAGTTCCAATTGTGTAAATATACAGGCCTCAGTACTGGTAACTGATAGTGTATATAAAGATGCAGATGACATGACTTTTATGAAAGAATGAAATAGCAAAGACTTAAAATGGTGAAAGACTGTGCATTTATTGTGCCTGGTTAATGTGAAACAACATAGAGTCATACAGCACAAAACAGAGCCTTTGGTCCAACTCGTCCATGCTGACCAGACATCCTAAATAAATCTACTGCTACTTGCCAGCATGTGGTTCATATCCCTCTAAACCCTTCCTATTCATATACCCATCCAGATGCCTTTTAAATGTTGTGTTGTACCAGCCTTTGCCGCATCCTCTGGCAGCTCATTCCATACACGCGCCACCCTCTGCATGAAAAAGTTGTTCCTTGGACCCTTTAAATCTTTCTCCTCCCACCTTCAACCTATGCCCTGTAGTTTTGGACTCCCCTACCCTGGGGAAAAAAAAAACCCTGACTATTCACCCTATCCATGCCCCTCATGATTTTATAAACCTCTGTAAGGTCACCCCTCAGCCTCTGATGCTCCAGGGAGAAAAGCCCCAGCCTATTCAGCGTCTCCCCATAACTTAAACCCTCCAGACCTGGCAACGCACTTGTAAATCTTTTCTGCAGCCTCCCAAGTTAGTTAACCAAACATAAAGAAGGCTGTATAAGACGGCTAAATTACTTGAATACAAATGACAGAACATAATGGTGAAACAATGCAGAGCTTTCATCAGACTCAACCTTGTAAACTGTGCTCATTTCTGATCTAGAAGCATACAAAAGATATTCAAGGTCTTGTGGGGATGAGGTGTATCAGCTTAGCATCAAATGCCTAAACCAAAGGAAAGGGCTAAAAAGAAACTTGAATCCGTCATACTTAAAAACTTAAAACCGAGAAACCTTATGGAACTATGGGTGATGAAGAATTATCTAAATCAGGCATGCTAATGTTTTAACCTGACAAAAGGGAAGTTTACTACAGATGCCAGAAAGCAGCTCATTGCCTGAAAAGTTATCAACATATGGAATGGACTCTCAGAAATGGTGATTTTTATTAAAAATGTGACTTAACTGAGAACTAAAGTCAATCAGCAGTGATACAACTTTTCAAGGCAACTGAAGCGAGTAAAGTTAGAATGCCTTTCTCCTTTGCGTACATTGTGATTGATCATCCTTTCGCATATTTGGAATAAACAACTATGACGACCACAAAAGGGTAAATAGTTCAGGGAGAAGATCACATTTGTAAAAGCCTGAAAACATCATATTCTTGTTTAAGGGTGTAATAATTTTTTTTGTTTTTACGTAATTCTACTTGATATTTCCATGCATTTTATGTATGTTGCTGCTTGATTTGTTTGCTTTTCCACAATTCACATATAGGCTGTTGGATACTTATCCAAACAAAATTATGCACATTGTATTATGCATCAGTTTGAGAAAAAAAAAGATGAATTTTGTGGATCGCATTGCTTTCTAGAAACTGGTCAAGTCAAATTTTTTGCAGAACTCTAAAAAACTGAGGGATTTACAAGGCCTTTTTTTTTAAAGAAGGCAGCTAAGAACTAACCGCATTGCTGTAGCTATCGAGTCACACACAGCAAAAACTATATCTTCTTTATCTTGCTGTGTGTTTGATCATAGACTGAAATAGAGAAAGGACTATTTCAAATCAAAAGGACTGAGGAAGGAATTGCTGTACATTTAGTAAGCAAGTTATTGAAATTTACCCTATTATGCTTACACTGCTGTTTTGTTTAAGCAGTGGGGGGAAAAGTTGTAGATGGGCCACTACCAGAGGTGTACAAAAGGTGAGATTTGGATGGCAACAGGTTGCTGATTGGTTTAAGGAGCTGTGACCAGCTGTGGTTGCCAAAGGCCATCAGCCTGACAACAACTATCTGATTGGCTTCTTGGTGACTAAACAGCTTAATAATGTGCTGAAAGGATAGATGATGTGCTTTTCTCTCCAGTAAAATACCTTAAGCCTGGAGAAAGCCACATTATTTCCTTCATCATTTGCTGTTGTCAGTTGCTTTAACTGGTGAATAAGAGACTTTATAGTTAGTGTACCAAACGTCTGTATCTTGACCGAAGAGATCAAAAGAACCCGGAGAAGAGAGACTGAAAAATAGAGCATCCTGGCAATCTTCTCAGTGAACCTGGTGGATGGTGTACTTGAACTGCTTCCCCAGGTTTTTTTTCTCTATCCAAACCACTATTTTTTTTTTGAGATAACAAGGTGTAGAACTGGATGAACACAGCAGGCCAAGCAGCATCAGAGGAGCAGGAAGGCTGACGTTTCGGGCCTAGACCCTTCATCAGAAAATGTTTTTTTCTTCACTTTTTTTTGTCTGTTTCAATGAAGGTGGAGTGGAGCTTTAGAAGCAGATTAGAGTTTTAACTGGAGCTGTCAGTCACCAGTTCATAGCTGTTCAGCCGCGGTTTGAATCCATTTTTTTTCGTAGTGAATAGTCATTCTTATTAAGCACAGAAATCTAGTCTGTACTTTCTATTGGCCTAGGTCCAGCTGACAAGTAAATGGGAAATTTTGTGTACTTTAATCATTTTTCAAAACTTTTGTGATGACTCCAAAAATGATAGGGCCTGATTTGCAGTGCAATACTCCATCCAGCCATGACAACATAGGGACTAGACTGGGTACAGACAGCAGATTTCCTTCCCCAAAGGTTGTAAAGGGAAGCAGGTGTTGTTTTTGACAATCCAGTAATGAGATGGTCACATACAGATTCCCCTAGTGCCACAGTGAACAATGAACACAACACCTCTTGATCATTAAAGGCAACATACTGGAAATCTGAAACAAACACAGAAATTGTTGAAAAAACTTAGCAGTACCATGGAGTGAGAAACAGAGTTGATGTTTTGAGTTCAGTCTGACTTCTACAGAGTGAGTTCGGAAGCTCTTCTTGTTTTGAAGGACAGTCGGAGCAAACTCTAAATGTTAAGTCTGTTTCTCTCTCCACAAATGCTGCCAGACCTGCTGAGTTTCTCCAGCATTCTCTAGGTTTGACTGTAGATCATTAGTTCAGGCCTCTGGATTATTGGTTCAGATCAATAATATACAACAACGGCCACAGTGTTAGAACACTTTTTTTTAAAAGATTTTGATTGCACAGATCACGCAAATACTGTTTGGGCTTGGTTGCAATTAAACAATATACCTTTATATGGCACTTTTTTGCAGAAGGCTTCCCTTTGCTAATTAAGTACAGTTACTTCTGATGTAGGAAATTACATAATGAAATTTTAATGACTGAGATCCTCCAAACTGTATGCATGACTCAAGAATCTGTTTTAATAATGTTGATTGAGGCCTAATTGTTGGTAAGAACACCTTCACTACTTTTCTTCAGAGCATTATGGGAGATCCTTATACACCCTATTGAGCGAGCAGCATTCCTAAGTACTGCACTGCAATTACAGATCACATTTCCTGTTAAAGTTTCTGGTATGGGGCTTGAACCCACAACCTTTTGACTCCGAGGCGATATAGAACATAGAACATTACAGCGCAGTACAGGCCCCTCGGCCCTCGATGTTGCGCCAACCTGTGAAACCAATCTGAAGCCTAAGTAACCTACACTATTCCCTTATCATCCATATGTTTATCCAATGACCATTTAAATGCCCTTAAAGTTGGCGAGTCTACTACTGTTGCAGGTCGGGCATTTCACGCCTTTGCTACTCTCTGTGTAAAGAACCTACCTCTGACATCTGTCCTATATCTATCACCCCTCAATTTAAAGCTATGTTCCCTCGTGCTAGCTGTCACCATCCGAGGAAAAAGGCTCTCGCTGTCCACCTTATCTAATCCTCTGATCATCTTGTATGTCTCTATTAAGTCACCTCTTAACCTTCTTCTCTCTAACGAAAACAGCCTCAAGTCCCTCAGCCTTTCCTCATAAGACCTTCCCTCCATACCAGCCAACATCCTGGTAAATCTCCTCTGCAACCTTTCCAATGCTTCCACATCCTTCCTATAATGCGGCGACCAGAACTGTACACAATACTCCAAGTGCGGCCGCACCAGAGTTTTGTACAGCTGCAACATGATCTCATGGCTCCGAAACTCAATCCCTATACCAATAAAACCTAACACACCGTACACCTTCCTAACAACCCTATCAACCTGGGTGGCAACTTTCAGGGATCTATGCACATGGACACCGAGATCTCTCTGCTCATCCACACTACCAAGAATCTTACCATTAGCCCAGTACTCTGTATTCCTGTTACTCCTTCCAAAGTGAATCACCTCACACTTTTCCGCATTAAACTCCATTTGCCACCTCTCAGCCCAGCTCTGCAGTTTATCTATGTCCCTCTGTGACCTGCAACATCCTTCCGCACTATCCACAACTCCACCAACTTTAGTGTCTTCCGCAAATTTACTAACCCATCCTTTTACGCCCTCATCCAGGTCATTTATAAAAATGACAAACAGCAGTGGCCCCAAAACAGATCCTTGCGGTACTCCACTAGTAACTGAACTCCAGGATGAACATTTCCCATCAACCACCACCCTCTGTCTTCTTACAGCTAGCCAATTTCTGATCCAAACCGCTAAATCACCCTCAATCCCATGCCTCCGTATTTTCTGCCATAGCCTACCGTGGGGAGCCTTATCAAACGCTTTACTGAAATCCATATACACCACATCAACTGCTTTACCCTCATACACCAGTTTGGTCACCTTCTCAAAGAACTCAATAAGGTTTGTGAGGCACGACCTACCCTTCACAAAACCGTGTTGACTATCCCTAATCAAATTATTCCTTTCTAGATGATTATAAATCTTAATCTTATAATCCTTTCCAACACTTTACCCACAACTGAAGTAAGGCTCACTGGTCTATAATTACCAGGGTTGTCTCTACTCCCCTTCTTGAACAAGGGGACAACATTTGCTATTCTCCAGTCTTCTGGCACTATTCCTGTAGACAATGATGACATAAAGATAAAAGCCAAAGGCTCTGCAATCTCCTCCCTCGCTTCCCAGAGAATCCTAGGATAAATCCCATCCGGCCCAGGGGACTTATCTATTTTCACACTTTCCAGAATTGCTATTACACTCTCCTTGTGAACCTCAATCCTGTCTAGTCTAATAGCCTGTATCTCAGTACTCTCCTCGACAACATTGTCTTTTCCATGTGTGAATACTGACGAAAAATATTCATTTAGCGCCTCTCCTATCTCTTTGGACTCCACGCACAACTTCCCACTACTGTCCTTGACTGGCACTAATCTTACTCTAGTCATTCTTTTGTTCCTGACATACCTATGGAAAGCTTTAGGGTTTTCCTTGATCCTACCTGCCAAAGAATTCTCATGTCCCCTCCTGGCTATTCTTAGCTCTCTCTTTAGGTCCTTCCTGGTAACTCTCAAGTGCCCTAACTGAGCCTTCACGCCTCATCTTTACATAAGCCTCCTTCTTCCTCTTGACAGGAGATTCAACTTCTTTAGTAAACCACAGTTCCCTCGCTCGACCACTTCCTCCCTGCCTGACAGGTACATATTTATCAAGGACACGCAGTAGCTGTTCCTTGAACAAGCTCCGCATTTCAACTGTGCCCAGCCCTTACAGTTTCCTTCCCCATCCTATGCATCCTAAATCTTGCCTAATCGCCTCATAATTGCCATTCCCCCAGCTATAACTCTTGCCCTGCGATATATACCTATCCCTTTCCATAGCTAAAGTAAACATAACCGAATTGTGGTCACTATCACCGAAGTGCTCACCGACCTCCAATTCTAACACCTGGCCTGGTTCATTACCCAGTACCAAATCCAATGTTGCCTCACCTCTTGTTGGCCTATCTAGTGGCACTTAACCAATAAGCATTTATTTTCCTAACGTCTGCAACTTCTCTAGTATCGCCTTTAAAAAAAATTGTGAATGCCCCTTCCAGGAGAGAATGAAAACATATAAAAATGTTGATTTTTAACTTGCATCCTTTAAAATAATATAAGCAGACTCCAGTAATCTCAGATAGAGAGATCTTGGCAGTTTCAAGTACCAAATATTAAAAAACTACTACTTAAGAGAATTAGAACTAAAAAAATTCAGTTTATTAAAGCTGTACCACTTCCTTAAAATAAGTCAGATAAACCAGTGCAGAAATATTACCTATTGTTGTAGCTTTAACGTAAACATTGCAAACAGGAGTTAAACACCTCTCCAACTCTATTAACAACCTGACTAATTTATCCCGCATTCAGGGAATATTTCGTCATCTTGGTCTAATAAGCGAACAAACTGAACTGACACAAATTATACCCACATTACCACAAAAGCATGCAGGCAAAACAAAACTTCAAACTAAAAAACTTCATGGTGAAAAGTCCCATCTGGTCTTCATTTTCTAATAAAAATCAATTTACAGCACCACTGCACATTACTAATATGGATTCAGATAGTTTAATTTCACCTCATTTTTTATCTGTGAAAAAACTGTATCCCACAATTTATTGCCTTCTTAACGCTGATGAATGTTTATGACACATTAACATTTTTAAAAACAGCTGAAGAAGAACTGAATGTATTCAGATATCCACAAAATGAAGTGCTTATGGTACAGCTCATTACGTTTCTACAGACTGCAGCAAACCGTGACATGTATTTAAAGGGGCTCTGTTTTAGACTAAGCAACTGGCTCAAAGTTATATTTCTACATGAAGCAATATGGAAGCCACTTGTTCAAAATTTTAAAACACCTTTGTCTTTATATTTTAAGATAGACATTTCAGACTGTGCAAGGAGCAGACTATACTGAAATAAAAATAGATTTCCGGTAATAACCTGCAAGTCTGCCAACAACTATGAGGAGATAAAAAAGGCTGATGACTTTTCATCTGAACTGAGTTGCTTGATTTTCTGGGTTACGTTCATCGTTTTTTAGTATTTATTTCTGATTTCCAGTATCCACAATATTTGATACTTCTAGAGTTTCGATGCTGTCATCTTGCAACTGACTGATGCAGCAATTTCCACGGCTTTAATATTGCACTCTTCCACTCGAGAAAGGGGAAGTATGATGGAGTCATTCACCAGAAATCTGCTGCTCACCCTGGCGATGAATGGAATCCAGTCAATCTCCCAGGATGAGAAAACGAGGTGGGTGGGGCAGCTATGTGTGTGGGAGGCGAAGTATTAGTTTGCTGATGGTGGGATGAAAGTTGGGAAGTGTGTTGGCAGTCGATTAAAAGTAGAGTGTGGTTCCTGACACTAAGTCAAGAATAAGCACGTCATGTATATCTATTAAAACACATGGTTACCAGATTGCAATTAAATCAATCGAAAATGAGAAACATGTGCCTTCTGATTCTCGACTGGTTAAAAGTGGCATGCAGGGAACAATGTAGTCTTCTTGCAGAATTTGGAGGGAGCAGGAATTGCTTTCTTCATATGTGGAACTTGGTTGGATCAGGGGAAGAGGAGGGTGAGCTGTTCCATTAATTTCACAGACTCCCTACAGTGTGGAAACAGGCTTTTTGGCCCAACAAGTCCACACTGAGATAACAAGCATGGGGCTGGATGAACACAGCAGGTCAAGCAGCATCATAGGAGCAGGAAAACTTGACGTTTCGGGCCTAAACCCTTCACTGATGCTCAGAGCATCCCACCTAGACCCATCTCCCTATAACCCACTGAATCCACTCATCCCTGAACACTATGGGCAATTTAGCATGACCAATCCACCTAACCTGCACACTTTTGGACTGTGGGAGGAAACCGGAGCACCTGGAGGAAACCCACGCAGTCACGGGGAGAATGCGCAAACTCCACACAGACAGGTGCCCGTGGAAGAAATTGAACCCGAGTCCCTGGTGCTGTGAGGCAGCAGTGCTAACCACTGATCCACTGTGCCACCCCAATTAATCTTGCAAGGAGCAGGGCCAGCAGGCAAAAACAGAGCTCAATGATGAGATGGTCAGGTGGCCAGGAACAGAAATTGCTGCGAGACTGTTTAAGAGCTGCAATCAAGCATGCTGGGAACTTTGGTCAAGCTACTTTAAACTCTGACCTCAATTAAACTGCAGCCAGGACATACTGTGACGTATAGTATCCTGTGTTGACCAAATAAGGCAAGTGTCATGGTGCTCTCCAGACATACTGGCACCACTGCTACCTTAATATAGAGTATGGAATGTCACTGTCTATGGCATAGTGTACACATTTGGGAGCTCTTTACCAGGAAATTTTCACTGGCTGAGATTGAACATTATGATCAGACTATGATCAATTCATTGGCTTAGTGCCAGAGGTCATTCCAGAATGAAGCACATTTTAGATAAGTTAACAGAACAAAAGAGACATTTTTTTTCTCTCAGAGGAGAGGAAGGCTTCCAGACCACATTGGAAAAGCATGTGCCCTGAAGTTACTTTCAGAGAAGACAAAGAACCATGAGACGAGACGTGCACAGAGAGCTCAGCTGGCCACATCACTCGAATCAGGGTAGTGTTTAATTCA
Organism: Ginglymostoma cirratum; assembly: GCA_024137785.1. Classification (NCBI taxonomy): domain Eukaryota; kingdom Metazoa; phylum Chordata; class Chondrichthyes; order Orectolobiformes; family Ginglymostomatidae; genus Ginglymostoma; species Ginglymostoma cirratum. The sequence goes on from JAHRHZ010000024.1 coordinate 12,767,220, forward strand.
ATTGAAACTTGTATGCTTTGTATTGCGTATTGGCACTTAAAGAGTTAAAATAAAGAAAGGTATGTTTAATTAAGTTTTGAGTTGGTTTCGTGCCTCTTGTCTGTCACACAAGGGAGTACCTGAATGAAAGGTCTGAGTACTCCTTTTTGGGCAACAGTGACAGGTGGTGGCACTAGGTTGACAGACAGTTGATCAAGAGTGATGGATGATGGATCAAAGGTCACAAAAGACAAAACGAGGTAATGGAATGAGGATCAAGGATAATGGGAAAAAGGGCAAAGGTGATTGAGGGATGGTGCTGAGTGACGGCTTGCTTCTCCAGGGATTCATGTCTGGCAGGTGGGGGTGGGGTGAGAGGTCAGTGCGAGCTCATGTTCCCCCTCCCAGACAAAAAGGCAGACTGAATGACAATGTTGCCTGATAGGGAGTGGTGCTCGTCCTGGTGCAGTTTAAATATGGCAAACAGATCTTGATCATTACAAGGTAAAAGCATGGTCTGTGACTTTGTGTGCATTTGGCTGAGCCCTTCACATGTGCATTACTAATTGTCTGGCCACTGTTTGGATGCACATAGCCAGTTCTCCTGGCTCCAAATGTCAGTCACACTTGTTTCCAGGTCCACCATTGGGACATTTTTTGCTGCAACAAGATTCCATCCTACATTTACCTTCATAATTTCCCCTGCTTCTTTCCCCGCAAATAAAGCTCCAGGGTCCACATTGTATAATTCCAACCATGGTGAACAAAGGTGCAAAGAAAACAATGTCAAATTGCGCATATTTACTTAATGACAATACAAATTCTGTATGAATGCAAAATGAAACAAAATAAAACACATTAAATTTGAAGACTTACTCTTTTCGACAGCAAGTTTATCCAAGGAGAACTGCAGTTACTTAGATCTGGACCTGATGGATCCCAGAGTCCTTCGGGTGACAAGCATGTGTAGGTGGCTATACCTGTAAACATTGAAAAATTGTCAAGTACATAATTGGAAATAGATTTCATTAGCAACGCCCTCATTTAGCAAAATTTCTGGTATTTCCTTTGTCATAAAGATTCAAATAATCAAATGAGGGCAAAGGAGTTAGTGGCTATCTAGTCTTTGTCAATACTGCTCCATAACTATCTACTAAAAACATGAAAGTCATGCAGGTCACCCTGCCCTTCCGACTTTCCTTTCCAGTCCCCAAATGCCTTGCTGCATTTGTTTTGAGACACTGAGATGGGGAAAGTGTCTCCAGAGTGCTGGCAGGTTTCACAGGAGCAGATTCCATCTGCTGGTTCACTATGGTTACTAACCCTGGAAAGCTTTTTATCCAACAGCAATGCATATTTATATTGGTCCTTACCTTGGGATAGAACATAGAATGTGATAGAATTCTGCCAAGCAATATAACAGGGCAATGATAGATAAGCACCCAAATTGAAAAATGTGTTGAAAATTTCTACCCCCCAACCACCTCCCTCCACCCTCACATCCCCATTCCCTGATTTATTAGAGTAGCAATTTAAATTGACTATCAACTTTTAACCATCTCTATTTAATGGCTGGGACTCTTCATGGAATAAAACACTTTTTTCTGAAAGGGATAAACTTAAGATGAACACAGTGATCTCCTGACTAGAGATTTTCTGATGAAGGGTCTAGGCCCGAAACGTCAAGTTTTCCTGCTCCTATGATGCTGCTTGGCCTGCTGTGTTCATCCAGCCCCACGCCTTGTTATCTCGGATCTCCTGACTAGGTTGAGACAACCTCATGAATCTAATGATAAGCAAGAATCTGCTTGAACTGAAATTAGTCTCATTACAAAAAAAAGTATTTAAACTTAGATCTGTATCTCCTATTTGATTCACACCTTTCTTGAAAGTGGGACTAATGTTGATTTTTATTGGTGCAGACTTAATGGGCCAAAGGACCTCTTCAGCACTGTATGATTCTAGGATTTTATATTGGGATGAAAGTGGTCTGCTTATTAAAAAAACACTGAAGACAGACATGGGCATATTAAAGTGAACTGTATTTCATGCAATAGCCTTTGAACAGAGAAACAGAGAAGGAAAATGGATTGGGTAGCAACAGCACAAGAAGACCCTCTCAGTCTATGTTCCTCTTAGCCCCTTAGAAAAGCAAATCGGAGAAACGTCCATTCACCAAGAATTCAGATATTTATAAATGTCACACTGTGAAGGATACATCAATTGGTCACGGTCTCAAGGTAAAGCTAACACCTCAAGTACTCTACTTTGGACTTTGTAAACTGCATATTCTATATCTTCCCATTTCTTTTACCATACATTCTCCCCTTTTTAACCTTTATATCTGCATTTGTGTATGCGTTTGATGCCACATTTTAATATTTTTTGCAGGGTAAGTAATAAAACTCAATTTTCTTTCACTCAAGAAACCTCTAATTGGTTTCTTCATTTGGAACTATGATTACGTAAGTGTTTTATGGCTGTGAACGAAAACAAAAAAAAACTTTGTTACAGCCGATTGAGGGGGTTGAAAAGAGAGGAGCCAGTTCATCCCTCCTTATCCAATCAAATAGTTTTAACTCATCTGATTGTGGAAGACATTATTTGCTGCTGAATGTTAGCACCTCATAAATTGGTGCATGTCACAGTATATTCATCATTCTCTGGTTTTCAGTACAGTTGCTGGAAAATATTATCATTTAAAATTAAAGACTATGGAAAAGGAATTATATTGTATAGCTCTAATGATTGGCTAAAACTGGTTGATGGCGTCCTCCGACACTAAAATGAAACTGAGGTTGGAATCAAATCTGCCACAAAGTGAATAGAACCTCATAGTTTGAGTCACACACACACACTCATAATTTGAGTGTTTACAGATTGTGGAATTGATCAGATCCTAGACCAAAACATACATCACCCTTTATTAGTGTTGAAACCCTTTTACATTAATTACAATCAAACAAACTGAAGTTAAATCTTATTAAGTTAATCATATACAAGAAAAGCATAGTTTAAAAATTTCAATCTGTTCAATAAGACCACCATGGGGGCTCGCAGTGGGGGTGGGGTCAACATGAAATTTTAACAAGTTTCTTACCTATTGTTCCCAGAGGACACGGTCTTTTAGCCATGTCGCCAGGTTGAGTTTTGGGCCAAGATATATCACGTTTGTCTGTGGCTTCACAACATTCAGCCCCCTCAGCAGGAAGATGTGATGCTATTGCTGTCTTCGTCGTGGTCCCAAGAATTAATGGAGGATTCTCCAATGCTGGGGTTGTTGTGGTCTTGATACTCTTTCCTGAAGCTATTGTTGTTGTGGCTATGGTAGTGGCCACCTTAACACTGGGACTTTTTGTAACTTCCATGACAAATGACGAAGATGTTGATTCTGAAACAAGGATCCAAAATTATGGTTATCATCTGAGAACCAGCATTAAAGTACTCATTTACAGAACAGTTGGTTTTATGGTGACTAAATAAGACACATTTTATCTTATTTACATATTTACATTTTCTTTATTTACATCTTATTACTTACATGGTAAACTTGCATTCACATCAAGACCATGGGGATCCCATTTGTGAATCCATACATTTTTAGTGAGGCACTTAATTTTACAGTCAAGGAACAAATTGAATTCAATTTCACAATGGAAGCATAGTACTTTTCACATGGTAAAACATTCAAAAGTCAGACATACAAAATATAATTTGGCTCCAAGCCACAAAAAGAAATGTTGGGGCAAATGATCATAAGTTTGGTCAATCAAGTAGATTATAAGGAGTGGTTTAAAGAAGGAAAGAGAGATAAGACAGGCAGAAAGGGTTAGGAAGGGTAATTTCGCATTTTGGGTCATGGTGTCTTAAGGCAAGGCTGCCAATGATGGAACAATTCAAAATTAGCATGTAACACGTTAGACCTGCAGATATCTTAAAGGGATGTGGATTATAAGCGAATACTGAAAAGGGGTGAGACCACAAAGAAATCTGAAAATAAAGATGAGAATTTTAAAGTATGAGCATTGGTGAACCAGAGCCAGTGTAGGTCTGTGATCACAGGGTCATGGGTCAATGGGGCTTGGTGTAAGTTAGGACACAAGCAACATAGTTTTAGATTATCTCAAGTTTACTGGGGATAAGAAAGGAATGCACTGGAACACGTGCATTCCGGAAAGAATGATGATGCAAATATGTGATTGTAAACTCTTGCCTGGGTCAAGGAGTTTGAACAGTCAGACAGTCACAGAGTCACGGATTTACAGCACAGAAAAAGACATTTGGGCCCATCGCATATGCACCAGTCAAAATGACCACTCAACTATCTGAATCCCATGAACAAGCACTTGGTGCATAGAGATAGTGGGAACTGCCGATGCTGGAGAATCTGAGATAACAAGGTGTAGAGCTGGATGAACACAGCAGGCCAAACAGCATCAGAGGAGCAGGAGGGTTAGGGTTAGTGTTGGTGCATATCCTTTTATGCCTTGGCATTGCAACTGCACATCTAAACACTTCTTAAATTTTATGAGGGTTTCTGCCTCTACCGCGCTTCCAGTAAGTGACTTTTAGATTCATAATGTCTTCTGAGTGAAAAGGTTTTTCCTTCAATCTCCTCTAAACCTGCTGTCCCTTGCCTTAAATCTCTGCTCCCTGGTTACTGATCTCTCCATCAAGGGGAAAAGTTTCTTCCTGTCAATGCAATTATGCCCCTCATAATTTTATACATTGCAATCATGTCCCCTCTCATACTTCTCTACTTTAACAAAAACAATTCCAACCTGTCTAATCTTTCTTCACAACTAAAACTCTCCAGTCCAGACAACTTCTTGGTAAATCTCTTTTGCACCCTCTCCAATGCTATCATATCTTTCCTATAATGTGTATTCCAAAACTACACACAGTATTCTAGCTGTCGCCTAAACAATGCTTTATACAGTTCCAGCATAACCTCTCTGCTTTTAAATTCTATGCCGTGACTAATAAAAGGAACTATACTATTGCCTTCTTAACCACGTTATCTACCCGTCTTGAGTCCTGAAGAAACCCGTGTACGTGCACACTGAGGTCCCTCTGATCTTTGGTTCTTTCCAGGGTTCTAACATTCATTATATAATCTCTTGCCTTCTTGCCCTACTCAATTGCATCACCTCACATTTACCAGATTAAATTCTATTTGCCACTAATCAGCCCGTCTGACCAACTATATCCTCCTCTAATCTAAGACTATCCTCCTGACTATTTACCACCCCACTATATTTTGTATCATCTGTGAATTTATTGATTAACCTGCTTATATTCAAATTTAAATCATTTACATCAATTACAATTAACTCAGGTCCCAACACTGACCAATGTGGGATCCCACTGAACACAAACATCCAGTCAGAATAAAAACACCCCTCAACCATCAGCCTCTGCTTCATGCCACTTATTCAGTTGTGAATCCAATTTGACAAGTTTCCTTGGATCCCATGGGATCTTAATTTTGCTGTCAGTCTCCCATGTGAGACCTTATTAAAAGCCTTGAAATCCAAGTAGACAACATTAAAAACACAGTCCTCATCTATACACCTAGTCACTTGTTCAAAAAATTCAATCAAGTTGGCCAGACGTGACCTCCCTTGAACAAAACCAGGCTGACTATTCTTACTTAATCTCTACCTCTCCAAAAGCTGATGAATTCCATCCCTCAGATTTGCTTCCAATAGTTTCCCAATCACTAAAGTTAGACTGACTGGCTAGTGACTTCCTGGTTCATCTCTTGCTTCCTTCTTGAATAATGGTATAATATTGGTTCTCCTTCAGTCCTCCAGCACCTCTTCTGTGGCTGGAGTGGAATTGAAAATTTCTGCAAACACCCGTGCTATTTCCTCCCTTGCCTGACTCAACAACCTGGGATATATTTCATCCAGCTCTGAAATCCATCTACTTCTAAGGCTCCTAGACCGCTCAGAACCTCCTGTCTGTTTACACTAGTTTCTTTAATTGTCTCACAGACTTTGTCCCTGATTTCTACACCTATATCGTCCCTCTCATGTGTGAACAATGAGATGAAGTATTAATTTACAGCTCGACGTACATCCTCTGGCTCTACGCATAAAATACCATTGTGGTCCTTATTGATCCTTACTCTTTCCCTCATTATCCTTTTAGTCTTAATGTAAAAAAAAGTATGATTTTCATTTCTTATACCTGCCTTTTAGCTCTCCTGATCTTTTTTTTTGGAGTTCCCTCTTGCACATTATATACTGCTCTAGGGTTTCTGCTGTTATATCCCTCAGTGTCTTACATAAGCATTCTTTTTCCTCTGAATCCAGTGATGTATATTCCTTGACATCCAGTGTTCACAGGATTTGATGGTTTGAATCTTTCTCTTTATTTGAACATGGTAGGTCTGTCCTCTCCCTATTTTCTTCTTGAACGCATCCCACTGATATAAGACATACTTACCTGAAAGTATCTGCTCCCAGTCCACTCTGGCGGAATCATATACGATCTTGTTAAAATCAGTTTTCACTCAGTTGAGAACTTTGATTTCAGGCCCATCCTTTTCCATAACAGTCTAACAGAGTTATGATTGTTGTCTGCAAAATGCTCATCCATTGATACTTCAACCATTTGCCCAGCTTCATTACTTAAGCCCAGGACTGCCCCTCTCTTGTGGGGCATTCTACATAGTGGCTTAAAAAGCTCTCCTGGGTGCATTTTAAGAATGCTGCTCTCTCTAAACCCTTTCCGCAATGACTATCTCAGTTAATGTTGGGCAAGTTGAAATCTCTGACTATCACTAACCTATTACTTTTACACTTCCCCGAAATTTGCCGACATATCTGCCTTGTTATTTCTCTCAGACTGTTAGGTGGCCTGTATACATTCCCAGCAATGTGACTGTTCCGTTTTGGGTTTTATGTTCCACCCATATGGCTTCATTTGAGGAGCCTTCTAAGATGTAATCTCTCCTCACTGTTACAATCAATCCCTGGATCAAAATCGCAATTCTTCTTCTTTTTTCTCCTTCCCTGTCTTGCCCGAAGACCCTACATCCTCGAATATTGAGCTGCCAGTCCCGCCCCTCAAACATCTTTCAGTGAGCAATGACATCATATGCCTATGTTTTAATTTCTGCTCTCAACTCATCTGCCTTGTTTGTCAGACTCCTGGATTAAAATAAGTATCATTCAACATTGCCAAACTCCCTTGTACCCTAACTGGCATATAACGTCTATGTCTTCCTGAGTCACCTACTCTCTCTTCTAATTTTGACCATTCATCCTGCCCTGCTGAACATTCTCTCTGGATCCAACAGCCTGTCAAGTGAGTTTAAATCCTCCCCAACAGCACTAGCAAACCTCCCTGCAAGGAAATGCTCCTATATCAGTTCAGGTGCAACTTCTCATCTTGTACAGGACCCACTGCCCTCAAAAATGATTCCAATGGCCCAGTCTTCTTCAACGTCAGATAATTATCACTGAGAGGGGATGGGGTCAATAGCCAGGGAATGGAATTTTGCGGTGATCACTGAAGACAATTGGTTTGGTCTGCTCATTGGAAGGTAGACATTGCTTCTCAATCAGATGTTGGACAATTTAGAGTCAGAGAGGTGTTCTTGAGAGGTGCTCGTGAAGTATAGCTGGGTGCCTTCAGTGTAGTGCAAAAGCTGGCATGCAGGAGAAAAATAAACAGGTCAAGGATACATCCTTCGGGGACACCAGAGATAATGATGGAGGGTGGAAAAAGAAGCATTGCATGTGGTTTTCTGGCTACAAGGAGATAGATAAGAATGGAACCAAGTGAGCGCAGTACTACTGAGTTGGGTGGCAGTGGAAACATTTTGGAAGAAGATGGTACTGGTTCTATACTGATTTTTCTGAGATTATATTGTACAATTTTCTCGTTTCTCCACAAATAAAGCAAGAGGGTATCAGAGATGAAATGTTCTTCAATACGCCATCAAAATATCAGTACAGTGAAGAACCATTTTGCTTGATGTGCACCTGAACAGGCAGCTCACATCACAATATCCCTAAAACCTTTTTCTCTAAGCCCAACTGAAAACCGTAACTGTTGTTCAAGATACAGCTTCACCAGCGCCGATAGCCCCACACGTTCTCTCTGAGCTGTTACTCTTGATGTGAGCCGAGAGTGAGCAGTCCTGAGCTATTCCAAATATGAAAGCTTTACTGCTTCCCCTCCATTATATGCTCACCTAATTAGGAGCATCAAACTTTGTCAAAGTACTTTCGAGTCCAACCCAGCTCTCCTCAGCCACCCATCCTGATAACACGTTAGTCTTTCTCGATCAGTTTCAGGACTGTTTCCATGTTTTTCATTGACTGTCACTGACCACCTCAGCTGAGAACTGTCCTTAGCCCCACCAATGACAATCTTCAGCTAACCATAAAAAACTTTCCAAAAACAAACCTACAATTGTCACCTATTTCCTTTACCTTTGATACATTCTGCATACCTCAGGACACTGGCTCACAATCTGTTACATAGATGCATTACGTCTTTGAGCCTTAATCTAGAGGACCCATTACTGACATCAGCATCTGATTCCTCTGTAAATACACCTAACTTTCCTTAATGCTTCAAGACAAACCATTTCAGAACAACATCTGGCACCATCAGTATTTAAAAAAAAACACTCCACTGACGAATTTCAATAAAAATTTTCTATAAAATCTCTACCTCTTATCATTAGATAACAATACTCAGTTAGGTATTGATAAATGTAATAGATCATGAATAATAAATTCGCATTTTACTTATTTTGCTTGCTAGTCATCATTTGTTAATTTTATTTTGTTACAGCTTCACCCATGTCATTTTGTGCACATCAAATCATACTTCCAATGAAAAACGGTCACTTGTTTGGTGCTGAGGTTTACAAAACAGAGAGCAAAAAAAAAAGCACATTTAGTTACTTGTGTGTGCAAGTCTCAGTCGAGGCAATGGTGAGAGTATCGCAATTAACCTTCATCTTCCTATAGACTTTCTCTTCTCTCAGTGGAACAAAGTCATGTAAGTACAGTATCAGATAGTCATACAGTAAGGAAAGAGGCCCTTTGGCTCATCGTGTCCACATTGGTCATCAAACATTCATCTATTCTACTCCCATTTTCCCATATTTGGCTGATAAGCTTGTATGCTACAGTGTTTCAAGTGCTCATCTTGATTGTCTTGAGAATTCCTGCTTCTGTCATCCCTTCAGGCAGGGAGTTCTGGATATCCAAAATCCTCTGGTTTAAAAAAAAATCTTCAAATCCCCTCTAAATCTCCTGCTTCTTACCTTAAAACTGTGCTCCATGGTTATTGACTCTTCTACTAAGGCAAAATGTTTCTCCCTATCTACTCTGTGTAAGCCCCTTAGACCTTTGCGCACCTCAATCAGATCTGTGTGCAGCCTTCTCTGGTTTAAGGAAAACAACACCTGCCTATCAGGTCTCTGCTCATTAGTGGAATCATTCCAACAACACCCAATACACTTTCTAGTGCAGTCGCAGTGTTCTCATTGTGTTGTGACTGGAACTGCAAACTGTACTTCACCTGTGGCTTAAATAACGTGGTATACAGCTTCATCATAACCTCTTTGCTCTTGTATTCAATGCCTTGATGAATAAAAGCAAGCTGAATAAATCCATATGCCTTCTTAACCGCCTTATTTATCTGTCCTGCTGTCTTCAGGAATCTACAGATATGCACACCAAGGTCCCTTTGATCTTACGGACCTATCATTCAACATGCACACTATTGCCTTGTCGACCCTCGGAAAATGCATCACTTCACATTTTTCAGGATTAAATTCCATTTTCACTGTTCATCCATCTGACCAGCTTGTTAGTATTTTCCTGTGGTCTGAGGATATCCTCTTTGCTGCTTACCATGCCACCAGTTTTTGTTTAGTATTGTGTTATATCAGAACACATATTTGCTTTCTAGTGATCGAGGGTAACTTTACAAAGTGGGATTAGTACTGCAGGTTGATATTAAATCACAGACTCTGAACAATGTGGCTTCCTGATACATGATTCTTGATCAGTCGGGGAATCAAGGGTCATGGGGAAAATGCACACACAGATATGAATGTGAGAAATGTTTGATGAGCCATAATCCTATTGAGTGGTACAGCAGGCTCAAGATGCCAAATGGCCTACTCCTGTTCCTATTTCTTATGGTCTTATGACACATTAGTTATTTTTTGACATACTATTTCTCCAGTCAATGGCTAAAATTGTTATACCGATTTGATCAGAAAAAAAACTTTAAAAAATGGAAAAATATTAAAACAATTTTTGATAAAAAATATCATTTAGGGGTTATGGGCATTACTGGCCAGGCCAACATTTATTGCCCATCCCTAATTGCCCAGAGGGCAGTTAAAAGTCAACCACATTACTGTGGGTCTGGAGTCGCACGTAGGCCAGACCAGGTAAGGATGGCAGTTTACTTCCCTGAAGGACATTAGCAAACCAGATGGGATTTTCCTAACAATTAACAATGGTTCCATGGCCATCAATTCCAGGGTTCAAACCCAGGTTCCAAGAACATTTCCAGAGTCTCTAGATTAACAGTTTAGGGATAACATGACTAGAGCATCACGACCCAAAGCAATTTTAAAAGCTGCTCCTTCAGATTTTCAGTATTTCATATAGTTTAGAGTTTATGTTGCAGAAGATCCTGATGTACACCAGAGACAAGACATAGATAATGCAAAGAGAAAGAATAAAAGAGAAAGAACCTGCAAAACAAAATAAAGAGCCTATAACATCAAGCCTGTTAACTGCACACCTATAATTGACTACACTTATTACCAACCCGAATTTTCACAGGTCTTGCAAGATGACACTGCATTATTAAACAATTCTTAATATTCCTTATATATTCATGTGTCCATGCGCAGCAAGAGCTAGATAGCATCCAGTCTCAGGCAGACAAGTAGCAAATAACATTTGCACCATACAATGTCAGACAAAGAGCACCACCAATAAGACAGCATCTGTACATATCCCCTCCGTACAAAAAAGCAAAACCAACATCCGGGAGCAGGGGTGTTTGGGTGTGTAAGGTGTTACCAGTGACCAGAAATTAAACTGGACCATTCATATAAATACTTTGGTTAGAAGAGAAGATGGGAATTCTGTATCAAATAACTCACCTCTCGATTCTTCAAAGACTGCCCATCATTTCCAAGGCAGATGTCAGGAGTACAACAGAATACCTCCACTTGCCCGGATGGAGACAGCAACACTCACAAAGCTTGACACGATCCAGGTTACAGCAGCCCACTTGTCGCACAGCCCTTCCACCTACAGCATCTGTCCCCTTTGCACAGTGCCAACCGTGTGTCCTATCCATAAGATGCATAGCAGCTATTCACCGAGTACTGACCAACACCTTCCAAACTCATGACCTCTACCACTTCGAAGGGACAAGGGTAGCAGATGAAAGGGATCAAGACTACTTGCATGTTCCCCTCAAATTTACACACCATCCTGACACTGAATTAAATTTTCATTCCGTTGTTATCATGGATTCAAAGTCCACATACTCTCTTCCTAAAAGCACTGTTGATATCACTATCACATGCACTGAAGTGGCTCAAAGAAGCAGCTCACCACCATTTACTCAGAAGCAATTAAGGGTGGGAAATGAATGTTGGCCTAACCAGAGACACACAAGTCCACGAAAGAATTAAGTAAGAACAGCTCCAATCATTCAAACCAACATAATCGGTGTCATCTTCACTGACGGCTCCAATGACTTTCAGTCCGAACATCAAGTGCACTTGCTATAAATACTTATGCTACGCTTCAAGCTTCCTTAGTTACATTTCTTTTCCACATTCTCTACAAAAGAGAAAATCTGGCCTCCCTTAAGCTACCAGACAGCAACATACAATTATGCAGATTATACATAGTGACACTTTGGCCCTTCTTATTTGGCGAAAGAAAGGAGTTCCACATTTCCAACATTAGATGCCACTCAGGTTTCACTCAAAAATGTGTGGACCCTTACTGCCACTGTGACAGTTCTCTCGCAGTATAGAACTGTGAGGTGACGGTAAACCACACCTACTTTTCACATCAGTCCGCTGCCATGTTCTGACTCTAAAAATCCTGGCAGTCAGTGACAGTGAGGGTCAGTGTCTAGGGGAGAAAGAGGGGGTCAGATCCCAAAGGCTGTTGGGGGTGGGGGGTGCAGTGCAGGAGGAGTAAGGGGGGTCTTGCCTGGGTTTTATTAGTGGTCTGGGGTATGAATAGTTGAGGGGTGTGTGCAATAAGTATGGGGCTTGTTTATTAGCTCTGCCTGAATAACTACATACTTAAGGGATTCCCATGCACATATTCTATTTAATAGCAAGTGTCTGGTCAGTACAATATCTGCCCTGTAGTATCTTAAATTTTATATCACACTTTACAAGTATGGGAGAAAAAAACTACAAAGTAATAGGCGACGGCTTAGGAAGAAAAGGAAGTCTAACTAAATAATATTTTATGAACGCAAGAGTAAACAAAAGAAGGTGTTGCAGCCATTAGCGGAGCAAAGAAAGGAAGAAGTGGAATAATTCTGGGACACGTAAAGAAATACCGGAGTGTATGTATTGAGGGAACTATTACTCACTGAGACCTGAGAGCAAGAAGAAAAGCAAAAAGTAATCTATTGAAGAAAAGTTGGCAAGCACATGATGAATTAGGGAGTAGATCTTAATTCAGATGGCATTGACTTTTGGGTTAGTTTATAACGTAGAAAGTTATTAGAACATTTGGAAAATTTTTCAGAGTGGTCGAGATTGTAAGCAGTGGAGGCATAATGCCTCAATTAAAATTCCCACTACATGTCATAAATGAAAAACTGCAAACTGCCAAATATTAAGGATTTTTTTTAATGATCACAATCAGCAAGCACCAACCGTTCAAATTATAGAAGCGTTTTGAAACAGTCAAATTGATTACTTGTGTTTCTTTGGAAGCTTTGTTTGCAGATCAAACAAGTTTTAGACAATTCAGTTCAAGATACATCTTCCCCGACGTGATAGTCTCAATGATACACTTGCAGGTTCTAGCCAGATGGTGCAAAAAGTTGATCACCTGCAGCATCTTAATTATCTCAAAAACACTTACAAAAATATATGGGTTTAATTAACTGGTGACTATGTTGGAAATTAGTCAACTAATAAACCAGACCCTGAGCCCAAGTAACGTGGCTCTTCCTTCAAACTTTGCATATGATGAGGAAAATATGCAACATTTCTATCAGATTACACTGAAGATCTGACGTTGATTATGTGCAACTGGATGAGAAGTACAAAAATACTTCTGATGAGTGCAAAATGAAAGGATGGTCGACCAAAATTAAAAGGAAGTAAAATATATTCATTTTTTTTGCTGGAGGGAGTTGTTGCTTTGAGCCAGTTTCAGACTTCTGCGGTGCTATTTGAATGCTCCCATCATATTTTCCGCTTCCAAAGATGTGCAAGTGAGATGGATTGGCCAGGCTAAATTACCCATAGTGTTCAGGGATGTGAAGGTTAAGTATGTTAGCCACGGGAAATGCAGGGTTACAGGGATAGGTCTGGGTGGGATGATCTTCGGAGGGTTGGCATGGACTTGTTGGGCCGAATGGCCTGTTTCCATACTGTGAGGATTCTAATCTCTTCAGAACCATTGGGATCATACCCAAACCATTAGTATCTAGGAGCCCATATCCCCAGCATCTCACTGAAATACCGTCTCACTTTTGAGAAGTTGAATCTCACAGAGGCTTCACTTCAGCTGACTCTACAAACATACATAAAGCCAATGTAAGGGTCATCTTAGGTGTCTGACAAGCACAGTTAATATTAAATCAATGGTTCTCGAAGATTGTACCATTATTTAATAGTTTGGTGAGACATTCTAACTGTTTTTTGGCACTTTGGTATAAGCCAGAATTGTTTTCTCAGCGAGTGGTGTCTGTATTCAAATCTCTTTTGAAACAGAATCCTTTTTTAAGCTGAGAAACAAAATAGAGAGGAAACCCATGGATTTCACATTCATAACACATGTTTTACCCAATGATACTGTTGTCGGTGACATCTCCTTGCTTGAAAAAGCCTTTGTAACATTTGTGCAGCATTTGTCAGAAAAAGGCAAGGATTCAGAGTGTTATATTTTACACGCTGATGCATCGAGGCCTGGCAGCCTAGAACATTATAATGATGTCACACTGAATCCTCACAATTATTTTCCTGCTTTCAAAAGCTATGAATCTGCAGATGCTGAATTTCATGCGCCTGCACAAGATATTAAGTTAGAATCTAAAACAAAAACAGATTTCAGGAGTATGACAAAGTTAAGCATTGCTGCCGTTGTTGATCACACTCAGCTGGAGTCAGACAACGTGCTTCTATGAAGTGGACTAAATAGACTATTTATTAACTAAAGGTGGTTTTGCAGTTTCCCAGTCCATCTGTGGCCAATCTGTCTTGCCTGGAGCATTATGGATAAGCGTCTCATATGAAGTGAGAACATTAACACTTGACCAGTTGTTCGATGTCAGTAGACTTTCTTAAAAAGTTAATGCTGCAATTGTGTCAAGATGCATGTTGTCTGACATTCGGAATGGAATCTTCCCAGGCCCTTTATGACTTGGGCCATGGTGAGAGATGCGGGAAAATCCAGTGAGATTACCAGTGAGGCACTTCCTCACAGGAAGACCGAAGAGTTGGATTTTCCAACCAAGTCCGGTCCATCAAGATGAAATTCTCGCTTGTGACTGCTGAGGTGATATAAACAGGGATTATTGCACATTGTTCCCTCTGATTATTTGCTAATCTCACCTCAGTAATGTGCAGTCTCTCATTCACCCACCCATCAGATAGAAATCGGAGGTCAAAAGCTGCTGCATTGAAAATCAAAGCAGGTGTCTGGTAACTCCAGCTGACTGCTTGCTCTTCTGGACCTAAATCTTGGACACTCAGGAGAAGCATCTCAGAGTCCACTCCAAGGGAAACAAGTGCAAGCATTCTCATCCACAGACACTGGAACCTAACATGCACCAGCCTCACTACACCCTTATGGTACATCTCCAACCCATTTACAGTATACCTCTTCACTACTCTGCTGCATTTTGGAGTACTTTAACATTTATTATTGCAATGCTGCTGCAAGGACACATATATGATTGGACAGATAGACCCAGGTCACAAATTGGGCCAAACTGCATGTTCTTTTGATCTCTCAGAGCTAACTCATTTTCAGCTGGATGCTCATAGCATTTTTGCTTTGATTTTATTTTGCAATTTGACCCCGCCCCTCGCTACAGCCAACAGGCTCATAGTACTGCTATCTTGCCTGACCTTTTGGTGCAGACACAAAGCCAGTCAGTTTATCATGCATGTTAGCAATGATTAATCATGGGGATGGGCATGTTGCTGTGTGGCACAGTA
The DNA here is from genome assembly GCA_024137785.1 of Ginglymostoma cirratum. Classification (NCBI taxonomy): domain Eukaryota; kingdom Metazoa; phylum Chordata; class Chondrichthyes; order Orectolobiformes; family Ginglymostomatidae; genus Ginglymostoma; species Ginglymostoma cirratum. The sequence goes on from JAHRHZ010000024.1 coordinate 12,782,632, forward strand.
CTATATCTGTGTTACAGCTGGCAGCTTACATGCCAAGCATCCCACATGTGCTTTAGCAAATGGCATTCTTAAAACTGAAGGGGAGTAATCCTCAGTCAAGTCAAGGGACACCACCTTCAGTCAGTGAGTCCTGGCACATTAAGTCTAGGGCAGCCTCTTCAGTACAGGGCTTAGGGAAGTTCAGTCAGTTAGTCAATCACTTGGGTAGTCAGGGTTAGGTTCCTCCTTGTAGAGGGTGAAGAGCTCAATGTCAGGTAAACTACCATCCATCTTGGCTCTTTCTGCCCACTGCTGTCCTGGTTTGGTGGGACTGACCTATGAGGACAGACTGAAACAGGCAGGACTATATTCACTGGAGTTTAGAAGAATGAAGGGGGAATCTCGTAGAAACCTAAAAAAACTCAAACAGGGCTAGTCAGGGTAACCGTAAGAAGGATGTTCCTTATGAACAGGGGGTCCAGAACCGTAGGTCACAGTCTAAAGATACTGGGTAGGCCACTTAGCACTGAGGTGAGGAGAAATTTCTTCACCCAGAGAATGAAATTCTCTGCCACAGAAAGTGATTGAGGTCAAAACACAACCTGTTCAAGAAACAGTTAGACAAAATTCTAAGGGTTAAAGTGATCAAAAGGTATAGGGAAAAAAACAGGGAACACGGTATTGAGCTCTGAGATCAGCCATGATCATTCTGAATGACAGAGCAGGCTCAAAGAGCTGAATGGTCTGCTCCCACATGAGTCTAGGTGGGAGGTGGTTGCAGTAGCAAAAACAGAGTGAGGTGTGAAGCAGCAGAGAAAAGATGGTGGTACTTGCCACAGCAGATCAGAGAAACTACTGATCATCTTCCTACACTGCTGGGTGTTCTTCCAGATGGCTGAGAGTGCACAGAGGGTGGTGGTAGTACCAGACTGGCAAGGTCCAGTGTTATAACCCTCTCTAATGGTCTTTGAGGTGGAGGATGGACATCCTCTGCACCAACCCATCCACCAGAAACCTCCAGGCCCCCGTCTGTGATGTGTGGAGCAATTTCATTTTATTCACTGTGTCTGGGGCAAATGTCATGACTTGTGCAGGATAGGTCTTGACTGACAGCTCTTAGCATAACAGCCTTTTCAAGACACCGGTGGCCCCAGGGGTCTCAGAACATTCCGGCATTGCTGAATATTTTCACTTACAGTGGGTAGGAAGATTGTGACAGCGTTGGACAGTTGAAGCCCCATACAGGCACTGTAACCAATTAATGCGGCGAGTTTGGAACAAAAGCAATGAAAATCTTGTCAGGTCTCACAGACAGAAACACTCCAGGAAATTTGACAAAAATATCAGCAGATTTCTGGCAAGATTCAGTCCTTAGTTTGTTATTTTGTATACTTTACTCCACAAGACCAAAATATACACATTCATTTGCCACTGATCAGCTCATTTGACGAGACTGTCTTCATTGTCTTGTAGTCTAGCCTAACCTCCTCACTATTTATCATCCTACCAATTTTTGTATCTGAGGCTGTCTCTGTTTAGAAGTACCCTCTCTCTTTTTGAGTTGAAGCCCTCTAATTGTCCCTCCAGCTCTGAGTGCTCACCTACCATCCTGAATTGCATGGCAAACATGTCTCCTGAGCAACTAAAGTGAGGGAGGCCATTCTGTGAAAACTTGTGATAATTTGGGAGCAGGTTTGACTCCCAGCCTCTTTATTTCCAATATCTGGGGGGAAATTCAACTCTGCGCCTCAACAACATGTAATCTGCTCCATGATTACCGAGAGTCTACGTAATACATCACAAAATGAACAGCAACTGGGAATTCGAGAAAATCTGATTATTAAATCTGATATTAATGAATTCATGCTCAAGTCAGAGGTTTGAAGTTTTGAAATTTCATCAGCTTGCGTCAATGAATCAGGGTAGTACACGAGAAAAGCTGGATACCCAGCAAATGACAGCACCTTCTGGCATCCTCAAACAGTCACTTGGGAAATTAAAAACACTAATTTAATGGATAGGTAAATGTCAACCAGATTTACATTAGAAACCCATGGTGACAACTTTCATTAGCACAAATGAGACTTTCCTTTGCCTTCCATTGAATATATTGCTATAAAGTTAGCCTCAGCAACTGACTTTTGCAGCTTCTGATATTGTGCTGCAGAACTGCTTATCTCACTTCGCATAACAAAATTCCCTACATTCACATCATCAATGAATTCATTATTTTTAAAATTAACATTGTGTTCCTTCTTAATCATTCCATCAGTAATAGATTTAATTTCTTTAATTCTTTTTACAGCTCATTGATACAGAAGCTGACATAATATTCCTGAGAATTCATTTCACCACCTCAATGTTTAAGTATATTGATAATTCTACGTTAAATCTGGTCTCAGTGATGTTTCATGGAGGTTTAGCATATCTCTGCTTGACTTATCTTTGAGTCATAAGATTCTCTTTCCCTGTCAAACCAGTATAATTAACCATGTTAAATGACATAACTTTACATAGATGTAAATATACAATCAACACAGCTCTATGGACTATGTCACTGGAGATACCAACAAGCTCAACTCAAAAGACTTTTTGCAGGACTGTTGTGTTCACATTTCACAGAAGAGCTCCCCCAGTGGAAGATTATGATCTTGTGTGGAATTCAACTGTAGAGACCAGGAAGTTATAGCTTCAATCATCTCTCCATTGAGGAGCAGAATCTTCTGTTTCTGTTGGTAGTAGACTTGGAGGTAGAAAGGGCACTTAATGAGTTAGGATGCTGGCATACCTGAACACCATTACCTTCAAGCCTCCACCAGAATTAGGTCCGCATCTAGATGCAAAGGTCCACGGTCAACATTCCTGTCCTGCCCCTGCATATAAGAACTGAAGTGGCAAATTAATGACTATTTGAAGGCTTAGTTTGCTGCCACTGGCATCAACCAAGCAGAAGGTGAGTCTGTTGCAATAAGGTGCTTGGGAGTGCTCCAGTCTTTGGACTTGTGGCATTGGCAGGGAGATGGTGGTACTGAAGGGAGGGTTTTCTCTTGATCAAAAACCGTCAGTGTCTGATTGATGGACTGGACATTGGGTAGGGAGTTTGAGAATCACCTCTCCTACCCGAGCTTCCACATCTCCTCTCCCCAAGGCCCACAACCTGAGAATCCATCCCCACCAAATCACTTACATTTTTCCTCGGTCCTTCTTTTTCACTAACGCTTTCACTTTGACTCTTCCTAATTCTCTTCTATCCTCCTATCCAAAGGAAGATTACATACTTATGTTCAAATACCCTTTCTGTTGGCCTCAAGCGTTAACTTACTCAGCCTACATGGACCTGGTGTAGCTGGAAACATCCTTCCCTCAGCTTATTAAATTTATCTGATGTTCCCTTTCAGTCTCCTAGCTAATAATTTTGCGGGACTGTTCAATTTTGTTGCAGCATTATCAAAATGACTCGTTCTCACTTTCCTGCAGCTGAACTCTATGTTCATTGCATCTTCAATACAGCAATAAATCCACCCTTCTTCTACTGACCAGGTAAACTTAATAAGCCTTGCTAGGCCCGGTGGTTCAATACATCTCCTCGATCACTTCCTTATTTTTAGTCTCTTGTATTGCACCTTTTTCCTCAAAACTACATTTTTCTGGTCACCATCGCATGGATGCCACCCATGGATTTTTTTTTCCACTGTAAATTAGTTGTTTATGTTTTAATGCTAGAAGTCAGTTAGCTATAAAAGTCTTCATGAATGCTTTAAATAGTTTTCCTTGGTCCCTTACCAATTCTCCAGATCCATTTGCCACTCATTTCCCCTGACATAAATCAAATACAAGTGCCGGATGCAAACAACTCTCTCATACACTTTTAAATCTCCTTTCTTCTGAAAGTCCTCCTTTCAACAATGATATTTCAAGATCAAGACGGCCCTCTTTTCAAAACTTGATGATAAATATTGAAACATTGTAAACAAAAGACTAATTAAATTAGAACCATTAATCAGTCCCTTTTGTTTCCCATTACTGGTTGTCACATCTATTATCGGTTTCATTTTTCATTCGCTGAGCTAGTTGAAGCAGAACAGGAGGAGACCATTCGGCCCCTTGAGCCTGTTCTACCATTTAATTAACCTCATGGTTGATTGGTTTCTTAGCTTTGTCAACCTTAGTGGTGTAACCATTAATTTCTTGCCTATCAAAAATCTAACTTCAGTTTTAAAATTTTCAATCAAGTGTGAGTGAGAGAACTCTTAAGTATTTGAGACACTTGGTGCAAAGAAGTGTTACTTGCATAACTCTGATATGGCACCTTTTACTTACTTTCATCCACCAGAAGAAATTGCTTCTCTCTTATCTAATCAACTCATTCACCCATTTTAGCATGTTTCAAATTTAGATCACCCCAAATCATCCATATTCGCGGGAATACAAGATTAGCCCATGCAACCAGTTACCACAATTTAACAGTTTAAGCCACAGTCATCATTTTGGAAAGGGATACAGTGTAGATTTATAAAACTAATATATGTTTTTTGAGGTGTCATGCCCAGAATTAAGCACAGTTCTCTAAATGGGATCTAGCAAAGATTCACTTGTAATAACTTGTAACCCTATATGTTCCAGCTTCCTTAAGAGAAAGATCAGAATTTAGCCAAGTTAGCTTAGAAATAGGCTGTGATATCAAGACTTTAAATAATGTATTTGAAAGTCAAAATGAAATAGAATATATACCATTTAATGTACATTCAAAAGAACTGAATTGGCATTATCCAGGATAATTCAGTGATCAATGATGCAAATCACAAAATATAGCTATTTTCTTTGGCAGCCCAAAGTACAATTTTCATAAGCAAATAATTATTTCTAAGAATGTAGGGTTAGAGTGAATATTAGAAATGGGAAAGATAATTTCTTATTAAGATCATAGAAAGGAAATCAGTGTTTTCAAAAAAATAACTGGACAAGAACAGGTTCTGACGAAATGATATCAAGCTAAAACATCAACTCCATTACTCTCGCCATCAACTCTTTCTCTGTTCATGGGTGCTACCTGATCTGTTGTGCATTACCAACATTTATGGGTTTAATATTGATAATAGTCCAAGTGCAATTTTAATTTTTTTTCAAGTTTCTATTGAACCTTCACTTTGGGCTCTTAATTAATTCCAAAACAAAAATCCAATTTTCTTGCATGGTTGCCATTCAAATTGAAAACTGTCAGTTACCATTGATAATGTAAAGGCATCAACAAGTGAACAAGACCATATCATTAACATATAGCAGCAGGTACCATAAGGCTAGAAATGTAATAATTTAGAACAACTTCATTTGCTTTAAACAGCTACTTTTAAGATAATTATTAAGAGCTGATAACTTGTAGAAGATCAAGAATGAGAGGAGACATATTACCATGATTTGTAAAAGAAGTAAATGTCATATGTTTTATGTCTGGAATGCACTGGCTGGAGGTGCAGTGTATGCATCAAAGTATTCAAGAGGGCATTAGAAAATTACTTAAATAGAAAAAGTACTCATGGTTATGGAAAAAGGTTGGCAGAATAGTACAACATTATGATGCTCATTCAGGGAGGCAGTTCAGATAAAATAGACGGAATGGCCATCTTCTGCAGCATAACAATTCTGGGATTGAAGAAGTATCGGCTTCACACAACAATTGTAATATATTGCCTGAAAGGGCAGTGGAAGTAAAATTACCCAACTGTAATTTTCAAAAGGGAACTGGACAGGATTTGGAACAGAAAATTTTATCCAGCCATTAGGCAAAAAAGAGAATTAGGAATTATTGGATAATTCTCTCAAAGTGCCAGCATTGAAACGATGTGTCAACTTCTTTGTGCATTGTATAATTCCATAAATTTAATTCATATGTATGATTAGTCTCTCTAAAAGTAGTTGTTAGCTGTAATTTTATTTAAGTGTATGTGTGTGTGTACGTGTGTGTGCATCTGTGTGTGTGTGTGAGTTATCAATAAGAGTCAGGATAGTGTGCTATACATTTTGGTAAGACGTAGTCTTATTGGAAATACACAGCAAGGCATGTCAGCTTTCATCGAGATAAAACAAACTATTTTTAATGCTTTGTATTGTGAATTTTGAAAGGGATTGTATCTAAAGTGCAATGACCTGCCTTTCTTTTTCAGAATAATCACTACCCTCAGCAATATCATGTCCTAGATCCACTGATCTGCCATGGCCAAGTGATTCAATGCAGTTCTGTTTCACACAGATGGCTGGTGATTTGTATCAATTTGAGGGTGGAGTTTCCAAATGATTTGTTCTTCTGGACATAGACCTTGCCTATGTTTTAAATCAAAGAACAGCAAGTGGTGAGGGAACAGCTCCAAGCCTCACGTTCAGCTATCCAAAACGTAGGTAAAAGTCAACTAAGAGTTGAGCCTCTAAGCTGTGGAGCGAATATGGATAACAAGTAGTCTTATGGTCACTACTGTTATTTGAGTGCTTTTACATTTATGTTTTGGAAACTAAGGTTTTTTTAAAATGATCTGTTAAGACATCTGACTATTTGTTGTTTTCAAAACTATCTAGAATACATCAATAAATACTCCAAATGAAAAGGCAACCAACAACTATTAGAATACTGCACTGCACATACCTGCCTGGTAGATTATTCAAGTCTATATATCAAGAGGAAGAACTACTATACATTTAGGATGCTGGACAAAGCTGTTCACTGTTATCTGACACCAGTGTTCAGCTAGACGACTAGTGGTCACCCTTTAACTATCATTCTACCATCTGCTGCAGTGTTAGGTTGGAAAATCACTTCAAGAGGATTATTTAACAGCTTCCAGCTGTCCTTCATTACACTGGGCCCAACTCAGATTCAGACCAAGGTCACAGCGTGAAACAAACCAAGCCACTGCACCACCTGAGCCCAAGCTCTTCCAGCCTCCTCATTAACTGTTTGACATTGATGCAACAGGATCTTCATCAGCGTGTACAGGCATCAACACAACTCAGGTGGTGCGTTTTGCAATATTCAGTTATCATTCTTATTTTAAACTACATCACCAGGATGTTCAATAACTTACTCTCGCAGCATGTTAAGGAAGAACTGGCTCAAATACAAAACATTTTGTTTCATTAATGCTACTTGCAGGACAGAATGCCAGAGTGAAGCCTGCAGAAAGGTTACATGGTTTCCAACATGCATCCATCATCATTCAATGAGGACATACTTTGAAATATCACTTTCCTGCCTTCCTTGAAACTTGACAGAACAAAAATGCATTTCCAGTACTCTTCTTTTTAATTTAAATTTTGTTTCTCTAAATTATCATGTCTTGCTTAAATGTCTGAGTGAACAGATCTTGAAGCAAATCAGCTCCCACGACATTGCCAATTCCTAAAGAGTTAAGTCAAACCCAGCATGCAGGCTGTACAAACCTGCAACTAGGTCACAGATTAGGAATTCTACGATGAGTAACTCATCTCCTGTCTCCCCAGTGCCTGCACATCATCAACAAGTCAGGAGAATGATGACATATTCTCCATTTGACTGGATGAGAGCAGCTCCAACAACACACAAAAAGTTTGACACAATCCAGGGCAGAGCAAAATATAAACCGAAAAAACTGCAGATGCTGTAAATCAGAAACAAAAACAGAAATTGCTGGTAAAGCTTAGCAGGTCTGGCAGCATATGTGGAGAGAAATCAGAGTTAATGTTTTGAGTTGAGTAGTCCTTCCTCAGAGACTTATTGCATTCATCATTGATGTGCAAGTGGCAGCCATGCGTACCATCATAAAATACATTGTAACTACTTACCAAAGCTCCTTTGACAACACATTCCATACCCATGTCCACAACCACTTATGGGCAACAGATGCATCAGAGTGCCATCAGTGGCAAGCCACATACCATCCTAACTTGGATCTACATCACTGTTCTTTCATTAGCACCAGGTCAAAATCCCTTTCTAACTACACAGTGGGTATATCTATAGCACATGCATTGCTGTGTTGCAAGAAGGCAGTTCATCACCGTTTTTTCCAGGACCACTATTGAAGGGCAATAAAGACTTCTATCCAGTGATGCCAGAAAACAAAACCCAGATAAATCACACAGAAAGCAGCAACCATGAAAGTAGGAGCACAGAGCGACACTTGTGCTTTCATAGTTGTCCTTTATCTTGCATTTTGTTACAATGCTAATATTGATGTTTCTATCAATTCAACCAATCAAAAATATATTGCCCTCAACAGCATAAAACTCTCCCAGTGGAAAAGCTGATAGAGACAGTACATACATAGGACACACAAAGTACATTCCACATACTACATTCCTGTCTCTGCCAGGCTGGAGGACCATTGCTACAGTAGCTCTGAGCATCTCTTAAAAGGGAGAATTAATTGGTAGTGCTGGTTAGGAACTGATCGACCTTTCCTCAAAAATGGAGGTGTGGAAGTGTTGACTGAGGGCTGAATTAGGCTTGGTGGTAGTTTCTTTCTCCTGCAATCAAAGGCTTTAAAGCAATTGCTATTCAGTCTCAGATTGAAATATACCTTCTCGGGCAAGATGCTAGAGTGAATTATAAATGCTAGACAAGGAAAGACAAGAAATGGAAAAAAAATTGCAACTTTCAAATTGCACCTACTCTAAACCTTCTCCATCCTTTCCCTTACCTTCAAGCAGAGCCACCCTTTCAGGTGGCTCATTCTTTGTGAAACAAATACCTTCGCATCCCTAAAGTGGCTTTATAGTTACTTCAACTATGAAAAGAAACTGCTACCAGACATATCCGAATTGCTTGGTACAGAATTTTGCAACTGTGAAATTAAATATTCGCTTTAACATTCAGCATTATTGAAGACGCTCCGTTTGAAATATGCACCAATTCTTTAATGTTGTTAAGGAAAGGAAGTGTTTTCCCAAGCTGTCTGTCTCAAACTATCCCATACCATTTGATTTTGCAGGCGTCCTCTGAACAGATATCTGCCAATAAGAACATATTTTAAACCTATTTTAAATATTTCAGTCTGCCGATACATACTCCGCTGTTGGCTTCCCCTTTCCCTCAGGGTTCTTGCAGTCTTGAAAGATCCAGGACTTTGGGGCATAGAACACCATTCTGAGCTTACAAATATTTCTGAGAAGAGAGGTGCCAATTTAAATTTTTTTTATTAGTAACCGGATTTAAAGTCTGTTATTAGTTGTAATTATGCTCAAAAGGGAGCAATTACCTTTCTTTTGTAGGAAAGCAAATTGAGAACGACTTCAGAATAGGGGCGAATTTCCTTTAAGAATTTCTTCCTGCGTTGCTGCAATTTTGACAGAAACCCAGTTCATCCCTAAAAAGGTGAACATTTGCAAAACCTTTGTTCAAGTTACACTGATGGAGCAGGGGAAGGTCTCAGGAAATTATCCTGAAAAGCTCAGTACAGAAATAGCATAATTTCATGTTTTGCTGCACTATAATTTGCCCTATAGCGTTTCAATTTTATCTAAATGAATCACACAAATAACAGCATCATAATATGTATGCTCATTAGGTGCCATTTTCTCTTGAGCAGTTGACAGAAGATAGCAGATAATATCACAACTGAATAAAAAGCAATATGCTTCACTAAAAACTGAAAAACACCCATTTAACATGAATGTTAACTCATACGCTGTTTTTAATTCTAGTACTAAAATGGGACTGGTAGGTACCCAAGGAGTTTGTTCACTGGCAAATCGAACAGAGGAATTAACTAACTGAAAAAATGAACTGTGAAAACATATTATTGCAAGAGCAAATAAACATCACCACAGAAAAACAAATTCTCAAAGGAAATTAGAAAATCAAACCTTTCCATAGAGAGTGCATGATTGGAATGTGGAATTCTTTGTATCCGTTGTTCATACTATAACATTTGATGAATTTATTAAAATATATTAATTTCAGTTGTTCAAAGAAGGAATTAGATTTTGTTGGAAATGGAAAGCAGTAAAAACCATATGACAAGCAAGAAAGAGGGATTGCTAGGTGGGCCTCGTGAGGAAAGCACTACTGTAGACTGCAAGTCAAATGACCTGTTCTGAGAACAGCTTAATGCATGTATTTAATTTGCTTCTTTAAGAACATTAGCTTGAACAGACCTTAATTACTTGTAGTTTTAACTAACGTAACAGCAACATCATAGCTATCAATGAGAATCCACGCAAGTCATGATGGGGAGCAGCAAAATTTGAAGTCACAGTACAACACTATTATACACATACAAGTCATTGTATACAATGAGTATTTACTATTTTCAAAACAAAACAGATCTTGTCATCTTCAAAAGCAAAGTCAACCTTGAGGCTCCATTAATGTTGGAACACATAGATAGAGAAGATCTAGTGCTCATTTGCCGATGACTACTCTGCCAAGATCGGCTATTATAAATTATGCAACAGAGACTCAGTAATGGACAATAATATCTTACATAATTAAGTTATAATGGAAGGAACTTGCACACTGTTGGGTTATTAACTGCCCATTTATTTTCTCAGTGCCAGGTGCACAGATGATAGGACATACAAATCATTTGGAAGATGTGCCAACATAGCTCTTTTACTCAAACAACCCCACATGCTCTGTACATTAGGAGGTAGCCACTGTGCAGATAACCAGCCACCTGCTGTAAAGACTGCTCTCTGGTTAACTGCTCAGTCAGAAAGTGCAGACCAGTTACACTCTGGTCATTGAGAACACAGAACCACACTTTAAAACAGCCTTGTACTTTGAATACCTCCAAATAGCATTCAAATTTCCACAGTCTTACTTCACATCCGAGGTGGCATAATCAATATTTCACACTGGTGACAACAGATGGAAAGTACAATCCACACAAATAAACACAGGATTACCCCACTATCGGAAGGTTGAGAACTGTATTATTCAACTGATAAATAAACTCACCATTTTATGCTATTTCCATTTTTATTACAAGCTGGCAACTTTACTAGTTTTCAGGTGATTGAGGTTAATGATTTACCAATGTTAGCTCCATACATGCCCATCATCAGCTTTTCAAGCCACAAGGCAGCTTGACAGCATGTCAGAAAAGGAACTCAACTCAAATGAGATATGGTCAATCAGGTCAGAGGAAGGTGCAACTGGAGGAATTACAATCCATCGGTTTACATTGAAAGTGAACCTACCACTGCATTCACAGAAACCCGAGGACAAAACCTTTTAAGACAGGCTAATGGGTATTTAGAATCCAATTACAGCAATTTACAAATACGCAGCTAAAATCAAGCTTTTAAACAGACAGGTAGTTGAGCTAATATTTGGAGAGATTCCAGATCATCCTTGGGGAAATTGTAAACAATAGCATTAACAGCATTATAATGTAATAGTAACTCACAGAGTGGACAAATTCAGGTAGATCTGCATAGCTCAGCACCTCATGGCTATTTTTGACAGGCATATAATTAGAATGGTCTGGAGAGAGATGCATTTATTTTTGTTGAGGTTCATTCTGAGCTGCTCTATGATACAGGACTCTGTGGCCTACAAACTGTTGCCAGGCGTACAAAGGGACTGAATGTCTGACAAGGAATTTTTCTAAAATATACTTTTACCATAAAATTTGCAAAAGGAATTTAAATTAGACCTGCTTGCAAATTACAGAATCAAACTGCCTCTATACAGCATTTTCCAATCTTAAGTGCATTAAATATTTGTAATACTCTTAATATTCACAATATACATTCCATGCCAGGCATACAACTCAAAGATGAAATGTTTCAAATTATAAAATACAGGAAGTGTAGTTGATATTTTTTCTCTATGCATTGTGCTCTACTCTGAGATACCTCAATACAATTGCAAAGCCTTAATTTTTGCAAAGTGTATTCCTTGTCATGGAATGCTAAATTGCGATATATTTTCAATCTCCTGGTCTATTACGGGATGGTGTGCAATTTGGACAGGCAATTGCAGATTGCGCTGCTCGCATGCATCTGCAGCTTTTCTTACAGGCAGTAGTGACTGAGAGTTTGAAATGTGTTATTGAAGGCAAATTTATCAGTTGCTTCATGCAACATGTTACCATCGGTACATAGTGTTACCACGGTGTTTTGGTCATTGATACAGTGAATGCTTAAGTTCCCAATTAGTCAACAGCTGCAGCTATCTTCTTTTATGCTACATTTAAATCCAGGAAGTAGAGAGTTTTTCCTTGAGTAGCCAGTAACTTCAAGTTTGCTGGGGCTCCTTGGTGCCACATTCGATCGAATGTTGTCTTGATGTCAAAAGCAGTTGCTCTCACCTCATTTCTAGAATTCAGGTCTTTTGTCCGTGTTTGGACGACAGCTGTCTGGAGGTCTGGAGCCCAGTGAGTGATCCTGGCAGAAACCAAACTGGGCAGATTACTGGCAAATAAGTGCCATTCGATAGCACCGTCTCTGTTACTTCAGTGGCCCAATGTCGGAAGGACTATAGTATCACTCTGTTCTCTGCAGCCTGTGTGTTATTCAGTGCAGGGTTTGAGCTGCTTGTAACTAATGCGTCTGGAGATTTTTCAGCTTAAATTTTCTCCCTACTTTGCTGGATGTCCTTGGGATGTCAGATATCAGCTTTTCTTTTCAGTTCTGGCTATTTTCTTACTAACTGAACCTTTAATAACTTTGTAAAATACAAAAGGACTGAGGATGCTGTAAATCAGGAACAAAAATAGAAGTTGCTGGAAATGCTCAGCAGGTCTGGCAGCATCTGTGAAGAAAAGATCAGAGTTGACGCTTCAAGTCCAGTTCTGAGGAAGGGTCACCGGACCCAAAATGTTAAGATTTTTTTCTTCACGGATGCTGCCAGCCCTGCTGAGATTTTCCAGAAACTTCTGTTTCCCTGCTACAATAACTTTGCTTTTGCTTCTGATCGATCTGTTGTTCCTATTCATATTCAAAAAGGTTTTGGGTCCTTTGCTTTTTTTTTGATTTTTAGATTATTCCAGTGGAATTGTTCTTTTACTTTCCAGATCTCGATTGCTTTTTCTTCTTAACCCCAATCTCCAGTCAGCAGCTCGGAGTTTTTTTTTTAACAGTACCACCTTTTAATTTGCGATTGTCTTGTGCAATTCTGCTCCTCTCGCCTCACCCAGATTCTTATGTTGCAATGCGGTATTGTTTCCCATGCTCTGCAAAGTCAAAGTGCCATCACAACAAGGGGATACTTTCAATACAAAGTTCAGGCAGCCCAAAATACTAAGGCTGAATACAGTTGGTGGAATTCCCCAAATTCTTGTGATTCCTATTCTCTTGAATAAGAAAAAAAAACACTCAATGTGACCTTGTGTGAGAATAAATTAATTAACGTTTCATGCATAAAGTAGTTGCATATAAATCCCATTACACTTGATCTCAGAACACTCCCATGTGCTTTACAGCCAATTAACCATGATTGGAATACAGGTATTATTAGAATGGGCTAAGCATGGCAGCCAAATTACACATTGCAAAAACTGAAATGAGATGTGTTCCAAATGCCATAGGATTACCATCAGTGCTGTACAATAGTTGCGCCAGCAAATTGGATTCGGCATGTCATTGAGCGAAAGAAAATAACGAAGTTGATTCTTTGTTTGTGAGCTAAGTGACCTGTGCTTCGAAGGTGGTCTACGAGCATCAGTGATTCCCTGTTGTTCTGAGCAACTAATGCTAAACACACAAAAAAAAGTACACATCAAGGATAAAATCTGATTTATTGCAAGGCCATAAAATGTAACATGGTGCACGTATCCACAACCAGAAACGGGACAAAAGAATCAGAGTTGCAGAATATGTATTCTATTCTGAAGCTGTCTTTTGCGGTAGGTTCATAATCTATGTAAGTGAAAACAGACAATAAAAATGACTTTCCTGAGCAGTGGTTTTTGCTGATGGTATTAAGATGAATTGAAATCCTCAAGATTATAAAATGGGGTTAACCATCACTGGATAAGGAACAAAACTTTTACCAACCCGTACCAAACCACACAAAGCATTCACCAGCGTGTGTGCACCAACCACATCTGCAGAACACAATGAGAACTGGAGCAGCTATTTAAATACTGTGGCAACAAGAGCAGGTCAGAGGCTGGGAATTCTGCAGTGAGTAACTCAGCTCCGAAACATCCCAATGCCTGTACACCATTTACAAAGCACAAAGCAGGACAGTGATGGAATATTCTTCCATTGCCTGCATGCGTCCAACTACAACTATATTCAGGAAGCTTAACAGCATCCAGGACAAATCAACCCACTCGATTGTTACCGCGTACACCACCTTAAAGAATCACTCCCTCTGCCACCACTAAATAGTGACAGCAATGTGCACCATTTACAAGGTGCACTGCAGCAACTCATCAAGGCTCAATCAACCTCCCAAATCCATGACCACTGCTATGTGGAAGAGAAGCAGATGCCTAAGGAAAACCAACCACCACAAGTACCCCTCCAAGTCATTCACCATCCTGACCTGAAATTGTTTGTTTGCTGTTGGCTAGGTCAGAATCTTGGAACTTCCTTCCTAATAGCATCTGGGTGACCCTCCACCACGAGGACTGTAGCAGTCCTGGATGGTGGCTCTCCACAGCCTTCTGAAGGGCACTTAGGGCTGGCCAAAAGTTCTGACCTAGCTGGGATGTCCACATCTTGTGAAAAATGAAACAAATAAACACTACTGAACAGTCTCTAGAACTGATAAAATTAGACTTCAGCTTTTGGTCTTCTACAATACAAATGCTAGATATGATTTTTAAAATTTCCTTCGATCACAAGCTGCACATCCAAGGCATGGCCACAGTAGTAAAATTGAATAAAGCAGCGAATAGATACTCTGCAAGTATTTTTAATTTTTTTCAACATTTGAGAGAGATAATACTCAGATCAGAATTGTTTTGCATTGCAAAGTGATTTTAATACCTTTCTAGTTGGACTGAGAACACAACTGTGATTGCAGAACCTGACGGAATGCTGTATAAGTGATCATCCACATGCTTAAAGAGATCTGGCCCCCTTTCATGATAACAGAAAGAAGAAGTTAAAAAGAGGACGTTTGAAATGTTTTACTGCAGGTCAAGTCAGCTTGAGACTCAAGACACCAATTAAATTAGTGATAGTACATTGTACTCCAGTTGGAATGGTTTACTCCCAGGCTTAAGTCATCTTAAAAGTATGTGGCTGAGGTATATGATGCAGTAAGACTTAACCACTGTGGAAATATGTCAGAGTCTTGTTTGCTCACCAACGGAAGAATACCATTGGTTAATGTCTTCATTACCCGACTACCAATCTAGAATTGTGGATTAACAATCCAGTAACATGAGTTCAAATCCCTACATGTAGCAAGAAATTTACAAACAATTAATTAGATAGAAGCTTATATCGGTAATGTTATTCAAGGATCTCCCAGATTGTCATATAAACTTTTCTGGTTCACAAATGTTCTTCGGGGAAGTGAGGCAATTGGTTTGGATGACAGGTAGAACTTTCCCTGCCCTGGAAGTGGTGAGAAGGGGAAGTAACTGAATCAGTTTGCTGTGAACTGTACTCTTCTATACACTGACAGCTGATGGTTGTTAAGTGTTTTCGTAAAATAAAGCTGAAAGTCAGTCTAAGAGCAGGTACTTTGTCAGCAATCTCCACTGTCATAACCCTTGGATGAGGGAGAATGGTGATGAAGTAGTAATGTCACTGGGCTATTAATCCAGAGTCCCAGAGAAATCCTCCGGGAACAGGGGTTCACATCTCAACATCCCAGCTGATGGAATATAAATTCAATTAGCATGATCTGCAACTGAAAGTGCATCTCAGTAAATATTTCATGAATCTGCCAATGATTGTTGCAAAAACTCATTTGGTTCACTCATGCCCTTTTGGGAAGAAAATCTGCTTTCCTTATTTGGTCTAAACTACATGTGATTCGAGACCCTCGGCAATATGGTTGTCTCTTAACTGCTTTCTGAAATGGTCCAGCAAACCAATCATCCAAGGGCAATTAGGAATGGGTAACACATTTTGGCCTTGCCAGTGACGGCCATCCCATACAAGAATAAAGGAATAATTCATGAATGGAAAATGGCATGCAAGCCTGATCTTCGATTTAATGGAGTTGATTTTTCTCTGTAGTCATAAAATACACAAAGAAAATAGCAATTGGTAAAAGCTGTGAAACAAATCAAGAAATGTACTTTCAATCTCCCATCCATGAAAGTTGACTCAGTGATGGTGTTCTTCTCTCAGAAAGGGAAGTGGTGGATTCAAGCCCCACACCAGGATATCAGTACATGTTTCAGGCCAGCATGTGAACACAGAACTGAATTTTGGGCATTAATCAGAGAAACTGTTTGCCCTTCCAATGAAAACTACTTTTTTCATCTCTGATTTTCTTCGCAGAATCATAGAATCCCTACAATGTGGGAATAGGCCATTTGGCTCAACAAGTCCACACCTCCCTTCCGAAGAGCATCCCACCCAGGCTCATCCCCCTACCCTTTCCCTATAACACAGCATTTCCCATGTGTAATCCACCTAACATACATTCTCCTGGACACTAGGGGCAATTTAGCATGGCCAGTCCACCTGAACTGCACATCTTTGGACTGTGGGAGGAAACCAGAGCCCTTAGAGGAAGCCCACGCAGACACAGGGAGAACGTGTGGAAAACTCCACACAGACAGTCACCCGAGAGTGGATTCGAACCCGGATCCCTGGTACTGTGAGGCAACAGCGCTAACCATTGAGCCACTGTGCTGCCCATTCTCATTAGAATGTATGTTTATAAATGCTAAGTTTTGTGTTTCTGATCAGGCTAGAGGCTGGGAATATTGCAACGAGTAATTTGCATGTCTTTTCAATGTCTGTGCACAATTTGCAAGTCAGGAATACTCTCAAATTGATTGGATCTTTGCTGCTGCAACAACACTCCAGAGGCTTTGCCAAATCCAGGAGAAAGGAATTCATTGATTGTCACTCCACGCACCACCTTTAACATTTGCTTCCTACACCACCAAGAATACTGCCACAACTAACCAAGATGTCTTCCACATCATCACCTAAATACAACTACCTGGAAGAACAGGGACAAACTCTGTATGGGAAGACCACTGTCCCAGCAGCAACACTGTGATATGGAACAATGTAACTGTATTAGAATCTTGGAACTCCCGAACAGACGGCGCTGCTGGGAGCAATTTTGCTGCAATGGGCTTGCAGCAGTTCAATAATGTAGCTCAACAGCACTTTGTCAAGTAGTGTAAGGGATGATCAATAAATGTTGGTCTGGCCAATGGCATGTACATTAAAACTAGCATAAGATAAAGCTCAAGGCATGCGTGTGGCCAGTATGAAGACTGTATAAGTGTACTTACACAATTAAAACTGCCAAAAGGAGGGACTCAACTCACACTCATGTCAGCAAGCTTCACTTGTGCTATCAATAAAAACGCAATCTTGTTTCAACACGTCTCATTTTTTCATAAATGGACATGGCCCCATATATCTAGACTAAGTGGGGTTGGCAGCAAATTCCTTTATTTTATTTATAAACGTTCATTCCTGGTGATTCAAGAAAATTTGGTGGTCTGCAAATTCCACTGTGAGGTCTGCTCTCAATCATGTGCAGTATCTTTTTTAAGTTTGCTTCAGAACCAATTTAATTGCGGCAATTTAAAGAAAAAAATATTAAAGGCTAGGGAAATCTAGACGTACTTAACGCATTAAGACTGGGATTCCGGTGAAATAAATGCCACAAGCACCATAATTATACACGGTGTAATCAATTGCAGTGTTTAGATTATTCTTTCTGCAGAACTATAAACACTTCCTCCTGAAAATTAAAAACTCAGGAGCTGAAACTGGAGATTGCAACTAAGCATGTTTTTGAGAGCTTGTGGAACATAATTGGCGGCTCAAATGTCTGACATAACTGAAGATCTGTGCACAACACAGACTGCAGAAGGAACTTCAGTGGTGGAGTTCGATTACAAGACAAAGCCACATCAATAATTTTGTTCCCCCTGTACAGAAACAGTTCTAACATTATATCTTGTCCTTGTTTCTACCATCCAGAAACTGCCATTTTTTTTCTGTTCAAAAAAATTCTAGTAGCTATGGGTCAACTAAAACAAACCTTGTGTTTCATGATTGCTGTCTACCCATCTCCACTTTAATTTATAACCGTCTGTTTCACAATATTATGGTACCCATGTCCTTCCATTGCAGGCATTAAGCCTTCTTGCCCCTGAAACACTAAAGAGTGCTTTCTCTCTGAGCCATAACAGCAAGAGAGGATGGTTTTAGAACTTACTATAGAGTGCGATTGAAAATCTCCAGAAACAGGAAATTACCAGTAAAATAGCAAAGAAAGAAAAAAAGAATTTATATAACACTTTCACAACATCACAATGTACCAACATACTTCACAGAGAAACAAACAGTTTTGGAGGACAGTCACAGCTGTAATGAAGTACGTGTTCTAGCCAAATTGTAAGCAGCCAAGATACCATGAACTGCAATGTGACTGTCATCACAGAAGCTGAGTTTGGAGGTTGGCAAGTATAAACATTGGACAAGACCTCCATGAGAATTCCCTTGTTCGCCTTTGATATCGTGTTGTGGAAATCATTACACTCTTCTGAGATAACAAATGGCAGGTGGAGGTGGGGGCATGGTTTAATGTCTCATTTGCAATACAGTACCTCTGACAAAACAACACTCCTCTGGTATTGCATGGTGGTGTTAGCATTGAGTTCGTGTTCATGTCTCTGACGTCGTCTGATTCATAAATGACAGTGCTACACAGAGTTGCCACAAAGATGAGGGTGGCTTGGCAGCACCATTATTGATCAAGCTGGTCCCATGTAAAAGAAAATGCCTGTTAGAATGGGTGTGTGGTGTATGGGGAGGGAATCAATCAAAGGGAGAAAGTTTTTAACTGCTCATGACAATATTGGTGGTCGTGACCACTGCACCGTTCTACTGGAGGCAGATCATCACACCGTCTTTGTGGAGAAACAGTTCCGTCTTGACATACCCATTATCAGGATACTCTTCACTACGTTGAGTGGCCTGGACACTGTGCTAACTGGGAGAGATTTTGTACAAATTTAGGAACTAAAACCTGTGCATTCATAAGGCTGTGGACTACCACTAGCAGAATAGTATTCAACCACAATCTGTATTCCCCACTCTATCGTTATCTTCGAGCCAGGGGACCAACCCTGAGATCAGGGAAGGCAGCAGTAGGGCATGCTAGGAGTAGCATCAGGCAAAGCTAAAAATGGGGTGTCAACCTGGTGAAGCTACAACATACGATTATCTGCCAAAAGGCAAGTGATAAACAGAGTTAAGAAATCCCATAACCAATGGATCAGTTATGCAGTCCTGTCAAATCACATCATTAACAAAAGGACAATTAGAACATCAGATTTTGTAAAATAAATTTGCTCCTGGTTTATGAGCGCTGGTGGCAAGGCTGCATTATTACACATCCCTAGTTGGCTTAAGGTGGTGATGATGGGCCTTCTCCTTAAAACATTATAATCCTTGTTGGTGATGATACTCTTACAAAGGTTAAATGTAGGAAATTAACAAATATTCTATGGGCTCAAGTATCATTGATGCAGCTTAGGGCTGTCAGCAGGAGCGCTTCGGAAATTCAAGCTGCATCTTGGGAGACTCTCAGATGTTATCATGCAATCCAGTAAGGCTTAGAATGACAGACCTCAAAGACCATAAAGATAAGTGAGTCATAGGAAGACTTCATTACAAAATTAAATATCAATGGGAATAGATCTGACTGGTAACTGAGATGTGAACCAGAAGGGGCAGTTTCCTAATAATCTGAAGAGTATATCTGGGTTCTTCTAACAAATGAGAAGAATTTTAGTTGAGAAATGAGAAAAAATTTAAAATATGAAGAAACAATGAACAAAAATTTGAAGAAAAGATGCATTAATATTTGTTAGTATCTGTAGCCCAACCACACAGAAGAAAAATGGAAATAAACATTTCTGAACTTATGAGAGCAAAATAATAAAACAAGAAGTCTTTTTTTTTGAGAAAACAGTTTTGCGTTCTCATTTGCTTGAATTCACAATTACTTTGGTTAGCGTGTTTCAGAGTTGGAGCATTAGCCTAGTGGAAGGCCCCAGGCTAGCACTGTTATATAACGCCATGCATACAAGAAGTTGCTCAAAACGGATGTTTCTTGGATTTGATAGGACCAATGACTGAATTAATGCAATCTGACAAACAGCTGAGCCTGGAGCACAAATCACGAAGCAGTCAGTAGATTTTGAACTGTTTTGTGAATTATATATCTAAATTTAAATTTAGGATTTGGGAGCTGCTAATCACTTTCAGCATGTATTACCCTTTCACATGAGAGTGACAGGGACAAATGATTGAGAGAATCTCAGGTCAGTCTTAACAGAATAGTTCATTGTTGTGTCAAAAGCTGAAATTAACCGATCAGAGCCCCGCTCCCTGGTAGCCTCCATCCATCCTTAACAAGATCCAGTGGTTTCTGTTTCATTCAAACACATCATAGCCTAATGGTATTATGTGAAGCTGCAGGGACTGCTTTGAGAAGGGCATTGCATGCCCAAACAATCTTTTGCATTAATTCAAAAATTAAATCTTATTTCATCCAGATTGTGCATAGAATCTTTATAGTGTCGAAAGCTCAGTCAAGACTTGGCTCAATAATAGGGACGCCATTCGGCACAATGCTCGCTCTGAAAGCAGCAGGTACAGCAAAGAGTTGAGGCTGCTGAGCTTGGAAGTGGTCACTGAGGTGGAAGAATACTGAGGCAGGCTGAAGCCAGACCACTTCAATTCCTCAAGGTGCATCCCGGTTGTTTGAGCCCACAAACCCTCAGCGTCATCCATCTTCATGGCCCTCATATCTTCCATTCCAGCTGAATGCAAATGTGACCTCCAGTGACATCCTCAGTGACCACCACGGCCCCTCATGGGCTCAATGCCACCTTGACAGTCACACAGCCAATATCTACCTCAGCAGTTTTCACAAATAAGATGAGGAAGAATAAATGAACAATCTATACAGGTCTTGTACCTACACACTTGAGAGTGGAAAATAAATAGACTTTAACTAATAAATCCAGTCAAAGTTTCTAAATCTTTTGAAGTGGTCAATCTCACAAAATAAGAAGTAACTTCATATTCAGTCACCACATTATATTTAGATTATCTTTGAATAGCCTAATTAAGGTATCAATCAAAATTTGAATTCCACATGTTGAGATAATTGTTGCTTTTGAAATTCAATGAAACATTCATAACGAAATTATTATAAGCCTTTGGCCAATCTCAACAAGAAGCTCTACTGAGAGGTTCCTGTGGCACAGTGCTAATGTCCCTACCTCTAAGCAAGAAGACCCAGCTAGAAGAACTGTTCTGAGGAAGGGTCACTGTTCTGGAAACTCTGATTTCTCTCCAAAGATGCTGCCAGATCTGCTGAGTTTTTCCAGTAATTTCTGTTCTAGTTTCTGATTTCTTTTGGTTTTTACGGAATTTTTTTTTACTTTGAACCTTTTTCATCTATTATTGACACTGGTATTTATAAAATCTTGGATCTTTAGAAGCTGCTTTTGCTAAAATAGTGTTATTGACTTGTCTGCCCACTTGTAAAGGTTGGTGTTAACAAATCTTGTTTTTTCCCTACCACTGTATTCTTCTTGCATCTTATCATCAACCTTGTCTTTCGTGACCTTATTTTCACCTAAAATGTATCAAATTCACATTTCTCTTCGTTACGTTTCATGCAATTTTTGTCTTCTCCGCTAATCTGCCCACTTTGTTTTCTAAAATATGGATAGTGCAACCAAAGTCCAGGCTATTCTTTCTAATGCAGTGAGAACAGCAATGGTTTTAACACTGGTTCACTGGGGACTAATTGGTGAGGAGTGGGAGATGGATCACGCTGTTTTCAACCCTGCGGACCAAGAAACAAGACTGAATTTTATCTGAGTTTGAGAATGTCCTGACAAGGATGAGGCGGCAGGTGATGGCCTAGTGGTATTATTGCCGGACTATTAATCCAGAAATCCAGATAATGTTCTGGGGATGCAGGTTTGAATCCTACCATGACAGTTGTTGGAATCTGAATTCAATGAATATCCGGAATTAAGAATCTAATGATAACGTGAATCCATCGTCGATTGTTGGGAAAAAACCCATCTGGTTCACTTACGTCCTTTGGGGAAGGAAAGTGCCATCCTTATCCGGTCTGGCCTACATGTGACTCCAGACCCACAGCAATGTGGTTGACTTTTAATTGCCCTTTGGGCAATTACGCATGGGTAATAAATGCTGCCTAGCCAGCAACACCCTCATCCCGTAAATGAATAAAGAAAAAAAACTTATTTTCACAATGCACTGGAGGGTGTGAGCAGCTGTTCACAAAAATACGGCACAGTGGTGTGAAACGTCAAAATAGCCTACCCACACACTCCCAATTAAGCTATTTTTATAATAGAATACCCTTTATTGTCACATGTACTCCAGTAACAGTACAGATATACAGGAGCACAGTGAAAAGTTTTTCCTAATGTTTGTCATGGTGTCATCTTGTGTACAAGGACCCAGGTACAAATCTTACAGAGTAAAAAGATATTGTTTTATTACAGAGTACAAAAAAAAAATGAGCATGAAACAGTGAAAGAGTCCAGAATGATGATAAGTGACTGTAAATACCTATGTTATCGTCCGTCCCTGCACGCCCAGAGCATAAGGCTATGCTGCCTCCACATACTGCCATCAGTTGAGAGTTTCATCCCGTCTGTGCTGGAATTTTACCAGTAGCAGGGGAGCATGTTGCCATCTAGGGAGACTGCCAAGTAAGTCCTGGCAGACTGACTTTGAACAGAAGGGGATGGAGAAAGGGTGGGGAAAGGCTCCTCATCAGACACTCCCTGGCTTATCAGGAGCTTCATTTCAGCAACTTTGACCAACACCCATCCCTTGGCGTGACCTGCCAGCCTAGATCCAGTGGCCCCCAAAGAACATGTTTCACTTTTTGAAGGTGTGCACAGTCAATAAAGCACCCTCATCCTCCAGGTGCTGCGCCAGTAGTGGTAGCAATGGCGCTCCCCAGGCTTTTGAGCTGCCAGATCTCCGATTAGACTGCAACCGTTCAGGGTGGGCTGTTGTTGACAGCTACTGAACTGAAAAATGTACCCTGGCTCCTGCCACCCCACTTTCTATGCTGGAGATAGGAAGTCTGGCTACCTCCACATAATTTTGCCCTCAATCTCTGCGCATTTTTCACTGTTTAGACAACTTTATTCTTGCTATCACAGTCTCTTTGAGATCATTCATCTTAACTTCATTAATAAACCACCTCTTCAGCATCTTATCAAAAGTCTTTTAAAAATGGTCATACAAATCACTGTATTTCCTTACCAATACTTATTTCCTCAAACATTCTATTCCATTTATCAAAGATAACTTGACATGTAAAAAGTCTGCATCAGTATTTTTACATTCATGACTTTGTAGTTAATTGGTACTTTTATCCTACAGTATAATCTCAAGAAGCTTATCACTTGTTGTTAGGTGATTGAGTTTGCTGGTTTATCCTTCTCTCCCCCCACCACCAACCTCCCCCCCATAACATCCTGCTCCAGTCTTAAACAGAGGTATTGCATTGACAGAGTTCTCTTGGATAAAAGCCACATCTAAGATTATGCAGCCACCTCTTCTCATATCTGAATCATAGAGACAGGAGAATGATTATCCCTGTGAACGACTAATTGTAAGGAGGATTTTCTTCTGTATGGAGACATTGTGGGAGCCTCATTACAGAACAAGGAGTTATGCAAGATTGCTGTATAGGTAATGAGCTGAAGCAACATGAAAACAATGTTAGCCCAGAGGTCTGGACCTGATTATTAGCAATCTGCTGACCCAGGATGTGATTGGGTATGAACAAATTGATCATATGTTATGCACAGGATCTTACTTCTGCTTCTATATTAGAGTTGATGCAACAAGGAAAAAAAAGTGGTGGATGCGGGTACAGTTACATGTTTAGAAAACATTTAGATAAGTATATGAATAAGAAAATAAATTAAATTTAAAACATAAGAGATATAAAAAATAAGAAGTATGAAATGTTTGGAGGGACATGGGCAGGACTAGTTTAGTTTGGAATTATGGTCAGCATGGACTGGTTGGACTGAAGGGTCCATTTCCGTCGTGTATGAGTCTATAAGGAAGAATCTATAAGGAAGTTTACAGGAAGAGATTAAAAAAACTCAAATACACGTGTGGATTGCTTTATTTCTTTAAAATGCCTCAGTCAACATTTACAAGGGAAATTGCCCCCACCATCTTATCATGCAGCAATCACATCCTTCAGCAGGCAATGAAGCTGCAACACCTCAATTTTGTTATCGAATCCTTTAGTAAACAATGCAGGCAAAGTAACAAAAACAGAAATTACTGGAGAAACCCAGCAAGTTTGGCAGCATCTCTGAAGAGAAAACAGAGTTCACATTTTGAGTTTCGAAGGCAGCTCACTAGACTCGGAATGTTAACTCTGCCTTCTCTTCACAGATGCTGCCAGACCTGCTGAGTTTCTGCAGCAATTTCTGTTTTTGTTTCAGATCTTCACCATCCACAGTTTTTTGTTTCATATTCATGCAGGGCAAGTTCTTTGCTCTTACTAAATTAACTTTCGGCTTTCCAATTTGCTGTGCTCTTCTTATTTTACTATTTAAATAATTTAAAATTCAGAAGTATATAAAAAAAGGGTCAAATGTACACATAAGATGACAACTGAACTAAATCTACCCTGGTCTAATTATCTCCCGCATTGCAACACTGCAGAAATTAAAATTACACTCGGTGCCAACTGCCCATATTCAACAATGTATGAGATCAATAGCTTAAACATATTAAAATAACCAAGTCAAATTGTTGCACAACTAAACCATTGGCAAGATATTTTCCAGAGCAAGGCACCAGGGTGCATGTGAAATGCTACTCTTAAATTATTTCCAATAGATCAGCAATTCTTTCATTAAAAGTTTCAGTTTTGAATTTGTGCAATATTATTTCACAATCAAGCACTGAACTTGATGCACATAAAATTCTATAGTTCACTGTCTCGTTTTTAAGCTGTTTAAAATAGGCAAGTTGATGTTCCATTAAAGTAGAGGGCAACAAATTTTACTGCAAATTTGTTAGGAATGCCATGCTAAGTTTTTATGTGAAAATAATTTTCCAACTTTTAAGGGCATGAAATTAATATTCTGAATATGTGACTTGACAATCCATGTGTTTTCAGAACATAAACTTTGGATTGGGAAAAATTTTCTAATAAAACATGAAAAAGAGGCTTAATGAGTTGGTAGACAAAACCTAGCGTAATTGCAATTCAAAAGATAGTCTGAGTTTACCCAAAAAGATCAGAGTTATTGTGTGAAAACTGTAAACAATAAGTGGTCCCTTTTAGTACAGACAAGTTGCTGATATGAGTCTTCAGAAGGTTTGATTCAGGTGGAAGCTCGAGTGGAAATAGGTTTGAAAGCAAAAGACAAGAAGGGGAAGCTTTTAAAGTAACCATACATTTTTCAGATCAAAGGACTGGTTTAAAATTGAAGTTAGTTTGTTTAAATTTCGGACATACCAGATGTTCCATATGGCTAGAAAGATAGGCGATAGGAAAGTATGATT
The DNA here is from genome assembly GCA_024137785.1 of Ginglymostoma cirratum. NCBI lineage: Eukaryota > Metazoa > Chordata > Chondrichthyes > Orectolobiformes > Ginglymostomatidae > Ginglymostoma > Ginglymostoma cirratum. The sequence goes on from JAHRHZ010000024.1 coordinate 12,808,306, forward strand.
TGACTTTGGATTTCTCTGGGTGTTTTCTGTAGCACTTAGCTGGAGCCTGCAAGTAACTTTAAGAGACAGAGCGAGCAATCCAATAGGAACTGAAGAAGGGTCTCGACCCGAAACGTCAACTTTCCTGCTCCTCTGATGCTGCTTGGCCTGCTGTGTTCATCCAGCTCCACAATGTTTTATCTCAGGAACTGTAAACCACTTTGTAAGAATCCAATGAAACACATGCCTTAGTTGGGATGTCCACTACGACGAGTTGCTTGAAGTGATTTTTACCTGGCCAAATACTTGGGGTAGAAGCCAAAGAAAGTTCATACTTCAGACAACAGCAGGAACACTAAGGAGATTTAAAGAGAATAGCAGAGAGTTGTGGCAGACAGCGGTTCGCTTCCAGGGTGGCACAGTGGCTCAGTGGTTAGCACTGCTGCCTCACAGTGCCAGGGAGCTGGGTTTGAATCCACCCTCGGTTGAATGTCTATGTGGAGTTTGCACATTCTGTGTGGCCTTCATCCAGGTGATATGGTTCCCTCCTACAGTACAAGGGTGTGCAGGTTAGGTGGATTGGCCATGCTAAGCTGCCCATAGTGTCCAGGGATGAGTACGTAAGGTGGATTAGTCATGGTAAATGCAGGGTTGCAGGGATAGGATAGTGGGGTGGGATGCCCTTCAAAGGGTCGGTGGACCTGATGGGCTAAATGGCCTGATTCACTCTGTAGGGATTCTATGATTCTAAGTGCAGGAACCTACAAGATCGATGTAACATATTGGGAAACTTTTCTGTGAAATTAAAATCAGAACAGAAAGCGGGCTGATTGAAATTCAAAATCTAAATGTTTCCAAATGAAAAAATTAATTAGTTAGTACTCGTTTGAATAACTATGAAAATTTTTGTTTAAAATGTGAAATATTGCGGCATGATGCTTTCATTTAATAGCCTGGAGTTCGAATTTCCTTTCAGAGGTTAATGGTCTCCCTTAAGATCATAATGTTAAGGTTAAAAGGTTAAAAAAAAAAGCAACAAAAGATGTGGTATAGTCATATGGCCAAAAGTGAAATTACAAGGCAGTATTTTAAGGGAAATTAACATACAGCATCGATAATCATGAGGTTTCCAATGGTACTAAACTGTGAAAATCAAAATAAGTTACTTGGACCCTGGGAATGAGCATCATCACTTGACACAAATGACCATGCACATTTTTATTGCTTCCACCTTTGTTGATGATGAAATCTGATGTGGTGCATTCCAGAATTCTGGGCTCTTTTAGATGGAAATTTTCAAATATATATTGCTGCTATTCACGCACAATAGGTTGGGAGAACTTCATCGCACTAACAACAGGGAAGTCCATTCAGTGGCTGGCTGGCGTACAAACACCAACGTTGTTAGCGTTTCCATAGAGCAGATGAAAGTCAGAAATGTCAGTGGTGAAGAATAGTATATCTATTGAATATGCTAAGTACCCTTGGGTCAGAAGTGGCAGAGGTCACAAATCCCAAGAATGAGCTCAAGCTCGGACCCCTGGAACAGCGGAGCTGCAATTCAGCTCTCCACATTCTCAGGGTAGTTACAATTCAAACTGTTAAATGAAGTGTCAAATTCAGTTCAGGTTTACACAAAGCACTCATGTTCACTGGGGACAAAGACCAGAGATTGCCAGAATTTAAAATTATTCTTGCAGTCCTTCACATTCGTTAAGGATCAGAAGGTTTTCTCCTTGGATTGGATACAAGTTGGAGCTTCAGGAGTTTTTGGAACAGGGCTTACTACAAAGATTAAAATACATTCACCACCTACTTTTGTGATGTTATTTGCACTTGAATTAAAAGTTGTCAAATTTAGTTTAGGACTGATCTGTACTTAAAAAGAATGAACTACAGCCACATTTTCAATAACTTGCCCAATTTAGCTGCATTTCAGAGTGTGAAATTTTACTGTATTATTTGGGAACTTATTAAGTCTACAAGCTAATAAAACTCCCACAAACTAGCTTTCCATCTGAAAGTAGAATTTATACAGAGAGCCTCAGTGGCGATTTTCAACAAACTATTTGACTCCTCGGTGTTGAGGGAAAACTAACATGATTTGCAGGTACTCAGCTACTGCCAGTGATTGTGATAAGTGTGTACATAGCTGGACACATATGTGGACTTCTGTTCTGTATAGCTTAGTTTTCTTTGGCTTGATACTGTCTTACATAAAGGTAATGCTACTTCAAAATGATTAGCTTTGCTATTTTACTATCAAGGCTGTATTTTATCACAATACTTCCACAATTGCTTTGGTCAAATATTAAAATTGACAGAATGACTGCAGAAGTAGACTACGATAATACAATTATAATTATAAAATTGGTTGAGTCTCACTCGTGATTCTCAAGTAATGTGACAATTAATTGAGAGAATGAGAATGAGAGAGAGAGAGACAGAACAAGAGTGAGACAGAATAAGAGCAAGAGACATAAAACAGATGTTGTGTACCATTTTCCTGCACAAGATGTGGTGCAAAAAGAATTCATGACACACATGTAATGCTCTGGAAAAAATGCAATATGTAGTTTTCAACATATTACACTCTATAAAAAATGTTGCACGCATGTGTTGCATCTTTTGTACAATATATGAACAACAAAATATGTATGAAACTTAACATTATTTCTAGGCCAGCCGCTGAATGTTCACGATGTGTTTTCAGAATACGGGGCTTGTGATTTTTGACCGTGAAAAGAAAAGTTTCTGTTGTACAATCACTAACCTTCACTTGCCATCATCCAAAGGAAATTTATTTCTTTACTGTAATGTGAGCTACATGTTTGAGTACTCTCCAGCTCAGAGTTTCTGGTTGTCTGTGGACATGCATGCACATACCAAAATCCATGTAGAAGGTGATTACTTAATTGTAATGTTTCTTTAAATAAGCTCATATTTGAAAGGTAATGCTCAGTTAACTTCATCAAAAGTTTTACCAATTAAAAAATACTGAATATATAACATAGGTACTTGGATAATACAATACAATGAAATTAAATTTGTGGGAATTACTGCCTAAGTATAAAAGCTATTGTTCATTTGGACAAATTGTCGCTGACAGTGCATGCTAATGAGGTCATTTTGAATGGTGATGTAGAAACAGTAAGCATAGAACTGGCTAGGCCATAGGGTCATACCCCACAGAAGTATTTCATTCAAAGAAGTACACATTTGGGATACTGCTACCACTTCAGAGTCAATATAATCTGCACGTAACCTCTTACAAGAACAAGATTTGACATTGCTGTAAATAGGTGCAGTGGTTCTGTTGTTACCAAACATGAGGTGAAAACAGCATTGAATAAGAACTGTTGTCTACCATACAGACTGCACAAACTGGGATATAAATCTGGAAGAGTGAAATGTCAGGGAGGGAATTTGTGCAGACGGACTTGAAGCTTGTTTTTTTTAACTTCAGCCCAAGAGCACCAAATGGTAATTTTATACCCTCTCAAATCAGAAGTGGAAATGGATGCTGAAGTATATTTGAATTTGCCCCATTCAAGATGCAATACACACTGTACTTCATCTGGGCAGAAACATGAGAATCTAGTTCAAACGCGGCATTTAATCTTGCTTCCAGAATGACCCTGTTGGCTGGAGATGGCACACGTTGATCAGAAAATTACATCGCTGGCTTTTTGGGGAAAGCCAAACAAAACATCATCTTTGAATTTAATGTTGGTGTCATATAAACTTGATATGACAGATTCCTGCACTGTTCATAGTATTCACTCACCTGATGCAGAAGAAGCTTGGCAGTTAAGCATATCTAGCCCATAAGCTTTAACAATCTCACTATAGAAAGATTTTATGAAAAAAATAAACTCGCTTCAGATGTCTGTGTTTTTGGTATGAACTCTGCAGTTGTACTAACAGCGAAATTATCAGCTTTCATCTGAAAAATTGACAGGACTTCTGGTATTCGCATATGTGTCATTAAACACAAAAATCCAAGAGTTGCTACCAGTGATTCCCTGTTCCTCCGTGCAGTGTGCTGTTGTTATTCCTGCAGATGTAAGACTTAAATTCTTTATTTTATGTGAATGCCTGGTTGTCATATTATTAGTTTCAGTGTACAAATCATTGAAATGCCTTGTTGAATGAGGTACACCACAGTTTTGAACAGCATTTCTTTTTTCATTCTCAAGAGATATGGGCATCCAAGGCAAAACCAGAATTTGTTGATCATCCTTAACTGCTTTTGACCTGAGTAGATGTTTAGTCCATTTTAGACACTAATTAAAATTCATTGGCATTTCTGGAATCATATGAAGACAAGGTCAGGTAAGAGTGGCAGATTTCCTTCCTTAAAGGATCTGAGTGAAGCAGATAATTCATAACAAGAATTCATAGAATATTAGAATCCCTACAGTGTGGAAGCAGGCCATCTGGCCCATCAAGTCCACACCGACCCTTTGAACAGCAGCCTAACTAGACTCAGCTCTCCTATCCTATCCCTGTAACCATGCATTACCCATGACTAATCCACCTAGCCTGCATATTCCTGGACACTATGGGTAATTTAGCATGGTCAGTCCACCTAACCGACACGTCTTTGGACTGTGGGAGAAAACCGAGGCACGCGGAGGAAACCCAGGCAGACACGGTGAAAATGTGCAAACTCCACACAGACAGCCATCCAAGGTAGGACTGAGCCTGGACCCTGGCACTGTGAGGCAGCAGTGCTAATCACTGAGCAACCATGCTGCCCCGGACCCCACTGACAATTTTATCAATTCGAAATTTTGTGAATTAATAGAATTCCACTAGCAGACTTGGTGAGATTTGAAATCCTGCCCCTAACAGCATTAACTTGGGTTTCTTGATTACAAATTTAGTAACATTACTGATCAAACATCATCTTCTGACATACTAATATTACTGTTGAACAGTCACACTGGCTGAAAAGAAGAATTTATATTTGATTATAAAAATCCATAGCTTTGATACTTTAGGTTCTATCTTAATCCCATGTGTAAGTTTCAATCTTCATTTTGTTCTCTGTGAAGCGATTAAAACATAAATATAACCAGTGCTTGTCACTTGTTGATTTGCTGGCTGTGAGAATCCTTCCATGTGATTGGCTGATTAGCTTACCGCTGTGGCACGCTGGAGATCATTTCGTACTGATGCAAAAATGAAATTAAAGTCAGGAAAGATGGCATCCATGCCATAAAAATCTCTATACCTTTATAAAAAAATAATTCAGCATTGAAAACACCACTTTGCCGCTTATGGTAAAACTCCAGGCCATTATTTTGCCATGCATTTCAGAACTTTTGGACTTATGCGCCTTCAGGCACACTGTCAACTGCATTCGATGACTCCCAGACTCAAAAGTTGGAGCAGCAACTACTGAGCCTCGGTCATTCTCATGGAAGTCATGCCTTGCCTTCACTCCCCAGTGCGCAAAAGATCACATTCACAACATGAAAAAAAATTGCTGGAAGAAAATGACAACTCATATCAACTATGTTGCAGTTTTGATGTTTTAAAGGTTTTAAACTGGATGAAGTTGCAAAAATGTAGCACTGTGGATATCTCTACATCCCAAGGATTGCAGTGGCTCACCACCACCTCCTCCAGGGCAATGAGTGGTAGGCAACAATGCAATGCATATATGCACATAAACAAATCAAACAAAAGCTGAATAAGTCTGGTCGTTTATGTGTTATCATCAGAAAATAACCACAATAACCAGGCAAGTATTTTTAAAAATCCATAGGTACACTCATGAGCTTTGGGGAAGACAAGCTGTCACCCTTAACTGACTCCTAAAACAAAAGCAATATTTAAAAAAAAAAATAGGGTTAGAACTACCCAATAGATGTAGCAGTGCCTGTGGATTGAGAAATACAGTTAATGATACAGATTGATGATCTTCTGACAGAATTTACTTTGTTAACTTTTAATATGCTTAGAGAAATTAGAGATGGAGATTAAATTCTGCCTTGTCAATGTCATCCAGCTGCCACAAACACATTAAAAAAATCCCCATTTGTATGCTGTATAGCAAATGTTTACCATGATGTGCCTTAGGGCTCAGACAGTAATGGGAAAATTGTGCTCATAGTTGAATTTTCTGCTGCACAATTTCTTTTCCTTACCTATTCTGTCTTAATCTCTGTTTGTGGATTTTTGTGAAACAGAAGTTTTGATACTGTAACATCAGCACACTCCAGGCATTACAATAGTGGATGAAAGAAGAAAAACTTTGTACAATTTATATTGCAGCTAGATTATCATCATCTGAGACCAGGGTGGGTATATAGGTCGACAGTCGATTGCAGTATTGAGGGAATGCCGCACTGTTGGAAATGATGTCTTTCAAATGAAATATTAAACTGATATCCTGCTTGCTATTTCAGATTGATCTTGTCACTATTTTAAGAACACAGAGGCATTCTCCCCGGTGTCCTGGCCAGTATTTTCCCTCAACAACGATCATTACAACATTAATGCTGTTTGTGGAACACTGCTGCGTGCAAATTAACTTCTCAGTTTTATGCATCAGAACAATTATAACATTTTCAAATTACTCTATTGGTTAAAAAAATTGAAATGTCCTAAAGTCGTGTAAGGCATTATATAGATGTACTTTTTTCATTCCTTAATACTAAAATTGGGGCTGGATTCCTCAACACAACTATTACATGGTTATATTGCTTTTATTTCAATAAAACACAACATTTTTACAACCAAACTGTTGGAGAAATTCAGCAGATGGAGAGAAAAAAGAGCTGACGTTTCAATTCTGATATGATTCTTTTCAGAACTCTACTGTAACTCTTATTTGAGACCATTCTTAATTACGAATACTATTTATCGACACAGAAATGCAACAGCACCATAGCTTGATAACTGTTATCACAAAATTAACCACATGAAACTGCTCAAACTAAAACCTCTTATCGTTAAATCTGGTCAAGTGAGGCTAACATTTTGCTAACTTATTCTGTGGTAGATTCTGAACCTGAATTTTTAGATCAAATCTTCCCTGGAGATAATGTCCACTTAACTCATCACAATGCTGTCTGAATAGAACATGACAATAAAACTTTTAAAGATATTTGTTAAGATTAATTTACTTAATGATCTATTGCATTATCCAATTTGCCTGAGTGACACAAATACAACTAAGGGCTTGTTTAACGTATATCAAACAATCAATCATAATGGTGCTGTCTGCAAAGACAGCAGTTTGGGTCCTTGTGAAAAACTGCAATTTGCGATGTTAACACTTTTTAAAAAGTGAAATTAGGTATTATTACATGCATGGGAGAAGAATCACAACAACAGTAAACTAACCACGATCATTTAAGATGGAACGAAGTGCTGGAGGCAATATGCATGAATGAAGAGTAACCAAATTCACCTGAGATGAAGATAGTGAAAGGATTTGCTTATTGCTTTTATTTAAGCAACCCGAGTCAAGTTCTTCAGTCCATAACACGCAAGAGCTTATGTAGGTCATTCAACTCATTGTCTGCTCTGCCATTTAATTAGATCATGGCTGATCTGATAATCCTCAACTCCATTTCTCTGCCTTTTCCTCATGACCCTTGATTCATGTACTGATTAAAAGTCCATCTCAGCTTGAATATACTTAATAACAGATTCTACAGCTCTCTGTTATAAGAATTTTACACATTAATTAACCTCTAAGAGAAGGAATTTCTCCTCAGCTCTGTCTTATATGGGTGACGCCTTATACTGAGATATGCCCTCTAGTCCTAGACTCTCCAACAAGGGAAAACAATCTCCCTGCATCTATCCTGTTAAATACTCTAAGAATCTTGTATGTTTCAATAAGATTGCATCTTGCTTTCTAAGTGTCATTGAGTACAAACCCAACCTACTCATCCTCAAGTTGTAAGAAATCTCTCCACACTTGGGATTAAACTCATGAACATTTTCTGGACTATCTCCAATGTCAGCATATATTTCCTTAAGTAACAAAACGCTTCACAGTATTCCATTTGTGATCAAACTTGTGTCTTGTACTGTTTTTACAAGGCCACCCTATTTTTACACTCCATTGCCTTTGAAATAAAACCTAATATTCATAGAATCATTAAATCATAGAATCTCTTCAGTGCAGCCCATCAAGTCTGCACCGACTGTCCAAAGAGCATCCCACCCAGACCCAGTCCCCCACCCAATCCCTATAATCTCACACTAAATATGGCTAATACTCCCCAGTCTACACGTCCCTGGACACTATGGGGCAATTTTGCATGGGCAAACTATGTAACCTGCACATCTTTGGACTGTGAGAGGAAGCTGAATGCTAAATTCTACCATGTTATGGTCACTGTTTCCTTGGAGGTCTTTTACCCTGAGATCATTTATTATACATGCCTCATTACATATCACCGGATCCAAAACAGTCTGATCCCCGGTTGAACTCACAACATGTTGTTCTCGGAAACTGTCCTCAATACACTCTATATATTTTCCCTTGTAGCTCGCTCTGCCTATCCACTTTCCCAATCTATATGAAAATTAAAGTCACCCATGATTATTGTACAATCCTTTTTACATGCTCCTAATTATCTCCTGATTTATTCTCTGCCTCATTGTATCACTATTACTAGCAGACCTATAGCGTGTTCCTACTACTGTCTTCTTCCCTTTTTTATTTCATACCTCCACAAATATGCTTCATATCTGTTCTGATCCAAGATCATGAACAAGATCAAACTGGAGAACTGCTAAAAGTTCAATACTGGGTGGAAGTAATGCTAATGCTATACCACATGGCTACCAGGTGGCTACACATCATCCTGAGTCAATATTAATTTCCAATAACCAACAAGTTTGCTGCAGGATGCTGTAACACCCTTTAACAAATATTATCTGTTAAATTTACCAACCAAGTCTCCTGTTAGCAAATTAAAAGAAATCAGTGATGTCTGGCAGCCTATTGATGCATCCTATCATTCTAGTTCAGATTTGTTAGGATAGTCACTCAATCTGGGGATAGCTTTTTTGTGGGCCAATAACAATGCCTTTGTAAATGTGAATCTAACAATGCAATATCTGGAAGAAAATCTCACATAATGTAGTTCTCAGTAGTTTTTGAATTAGTTAACATAATTATTGGACACCAACAGGGACCACATTAATAGTTAATAGAATTACTTGGGATTGGCTTTGTCACTTAAACATCAAGTTTAGTTTGTGTAAAAAAAAGGATTGATTTCAATATAACAAACAATGGCATTTTCTGTGCCTAGGAATCCTTTGGAGTTGTGACAAAAGTCTATTGGGGTTTTGAGAGAGAGTGAGCTATATTTGACCTCTAGTTTGTTACACAGTATCTGGGCTGGGAATGACAAAAAAATGGAAATTACATCAGGAAGTGGAGGAATGGAACCCATGCTGGTATTTGCCCAAAGTTCAACTTAGTGACAGCAGATTGCTGATTGTCCCAACTTCAGAAAGAATAATACTGAGGGACTGTCAAAATACAGCAGACATGAGGATGTGGTCATGCAATGGATATGGTTGGAGAACTATGTGCAGCTTATTTGATGTATGCAGCTAGGACAGTCTCAAATCAATATGCTACCAGTGGAGCTTAAAACTTACAAAGAGATTGCTAAAGTTTACAAGGATTTCCAGTTCAGTACATGTAAACCTTTATGCTTGAGAAAATGAATCTCCCCACTGAGAGCAGCAACATAATTCAGGCCTTGGGGATAGGGGGTCAGGCAGTTAATTCAAAGTGAAGTCTTCTTTACCTAATACACATTCAGTGTCTGGTGCAGAAAGCTCCAAATGTACAGCCTTCTATAAATTCTGCAATAATTCTTGGTAATACTTTTCCAGCGTGGTGGAGAGAGTAGTGATTTTGGAAACACAAATTCAGCTTCAAGCAGTATTTGAAATGGAGTTGTTAAACCTCACAATGGCAAAGAAGGAGATAACAAGCATGGGGCTGGATGAACACAGCAGGTCAAGCAGCATCATAGGAGCAGGAAAACTTGACGTTTCGGGCCTAAACCCTTCATCAGCCTATGATGCTGCTTGACCTGCTGTGTTCATCCAGCCCCATGCTTGTTTTCCTGCTCCTATAATGCTGCTTGACCTGCTGTGTTCATCCAGCCCCATGCTTGTTATCTCAGATTCTCCAGCATCTGCAGTACCTTTTATCTCTAATGGCAAAGAAGGAGGCCATTTGGCTGATCATTTCTGTGTCAGTTCTTGAAGGCTCAACTTGAAATTTTGAACGCCATTGTAAACAAGTCTAAACAATTGTAGTTCACACTTAGAGGTGATTAAAGTAACAACATATTTCAATACATCTGATACTTCGACATACTGAGCACTAATTAACGCACAGCTGTAGCAGTCTGATCATCTGTGGCTCTACTTGGAAATCGTGGGAAATGAGGCACAAAGAACTTTGATGGAACGGGATGAAACAACAACAGTTCAGAAAGAGAATTCCAAAGTATTGAGAGATTCTGCAGGCTGAATTTGCTTCATTCAAGCAAAGGAAAAGGGAAGGAGAAACTAGGCCCAGGCTTTAAACCTTAAAGCTGTTTGAATGTGCTGCAAGCAGTTCAGTCACTTTGACAGAGGAAAGCACACTAGAGGCTACCAAAACAAAAATCAACAAGCCCTACAAGGGACAACACATTTCTCCTCAGCGACTGCAATAGACTCAACAAAAAAAAAACTGACCTGTTTTGGACTACCAGCTTTTACTGTCAGATAACAATGCTATCTAACTGAAACACTTATAACTTTACTTTTTCTTAAAAACACTTGCTATAACTAAAACAGAAGCATGATTTTTAACCCATTAATCCATACATTTCCATGGAACTTGCGTAAGCTGCAATGCGCAGATTCTCCTGAGTACATTCAGCTTCCTGGTCTAATATCTTGCTATGAATAGCTTATTTACTTCTTTTGTAAACGAAACAGTCACGATTTATATAACTAAGAATAAACAAAGGTGATCAAACAGGAATCAGTGATTCAGCCTTCGTGCCTGAACTGTCACTAATCAAGTTTATACATAATCTGTATCCCATTTCTATCCAACTACTTTTTCTGCATCACTTAATACCTTGGACTAGCAAAAGCCTATTAACTTCAGATTAAAATTATTAACTGATCAAGCATCTACTGCTTTTAATTTGGGCTAATTTCACAAATCTATCATTGTATTAGTGTTTTCTTGCTTCTCACATAAATGATTTAGCTCTGCCTTTAAGTCATGCACCCCTGTTCTAGACTCCCTACCAGTAGAAATGAAATTTGTCCATATGTGTGCTATTAACTTTTTTATTTTTGTTGTGCAAGGTAATGAGATGAGGCAGAAAATCTGAGGATCTTTTTGAGTGCAGGCTAAATTCCACAGATCTCAGATATTTTTGATTTTTTTTTTCAGGGATATTATGACACACGAGTGAAGCAGGTCAGATTTGAACCAGGGACTTCTAGCCCAAAGGTAACGACAGGTTTACATAGTCTCAATAACAATGTCTATTTAGCTAATGAAACTTAGCCCTAATTGAGATTATGGAATAAAATACATGTTGTCAAAACAAAAGCCTCTTCTTGTTAAGACTGATGATCGGTTGATGCTGTACCACTGTAAATCATATTAGGCCCTTAGAGGCAGTCAAGAAAAGAGGAATGGTGGCAACATCACTCCACCTTCAAAAACCCAGATTTCAAACTCCAAAAATTTCATTCAATCATTTCTTGAACTTTTCATATTGAGTTGACCACAAGCCAAGTTAATGTCATCTCTCCTCATAATTTAGCCCTTGGAATCTTGGTAATATTCAGAGGAATCTGCATTGCGCTTTTTTTTTCAAAGCTAACATAGCCTTTAGGGTAAAGGTAATGTTGCCATGATCCCAGAAGACCACAGGGCTGCATTCTCAGTGTGGCTGAACCTGAGGGTCTCCATGTTCCAGGTCAGGAGACAGGTTGAGAAGGAGAGTCCTTCATGATTACATCAGGAAGTGGAGGAATGGAACCCATGCTGTTTGCATCATTCTGCATCACAAACTAAGCAATCCAGCCAACTGAGCTAACAGAACACCTATCCTTCAGGGTACAGTGCCCAGAACTGGACACAGGACTCGGATGTTATTTATCCAGGGTTTTATAAAGCTGGAGCAAAACTTACATTCTTTTATCTTTAGCCATAGTGGAGGTCCCATAACACCAGAGAATAAACAATGTTGTTCCTTTGTTTAAGGAGGAAAGCATATATAATCCAGGAAATGATATGGCAGTGAGCCTTAAATCAGTGATAGGGAAATTATTAAAGAAGACTGTTAGGGATAGGATTTACTTGCATTTGGAAAAGAATGAAATGACAAGGGATAGTCAGGTTGGCTTTATGGTGATCTTGCCTCACAAACATGAATAGGTTTTTTGAGGAAGTAACAAAGATGATTGATGAGGGCAGGGCAGCGGATGTTGTCTACATGGACTTTACTAAAGCATTTGACAAGTTCCCTTACGGTAGGCTAGTTCGTGAAAATTAACATAGGATCCATGGTGAGTTTGCAAATTGTATACAAAATTGATTTGGTCATGGAAGACAGAATGTCATTGTGGAAGGAATTTCTAAAATTAGAAACTGAACAGTGGTGTTCCGCAAAGATCAGTACTGGGACCGCTATTGTTTGTAATATATATATAAATGGTTTGGATGAAAATCTAAGTGATCTGAATAGTAAGTTGCTCATGACATGAAAATTGGTGGAGTTGTGGACAGTGAGGAAGGTTATTAAAGGATACAGCAGGCTATAGACCAGGTGGAAAGTTGGGCAGAGAAATGGCAGATGGAGTTTAATCCAGACAAGTGTGAGGTTACGCATTTTGGGAGGTCAAATGCAAGACAAAAGTATACAGTAAATGGCAGGACCTTTAGGAGCATTGCCATGCAGAGTGATCTTGCGGTACAAGTCCATGCCTCCCTGAAAGTGGCAACTCAAGTGGATAAGATGGTAAAGGCAGTCGACAGCATGTTTGTCTTCATCGAACTGAGTATAAAAGTTGGGCATAGAGTATAAGAGTTGGTAAGTCATTGGGCAGCTGTATAAGACTTTAGTTAGACCACATTTGGAGTATTGTATGCGATTTTGGTTGCCACACTATAATAACAATGTGGAGGCTTTGAGAGGGTGAAAAGAGGTTTACCAGGATATCGTCTGAATCGGAGTCTATTAGCTTTAAGGAGAATTCGGATAAACTTGGATTCATTTTGCTACAGTGTCGGAGGCTGAGGAAGTGATCATAGAAGTATAGAAAATTACGAGAGTCACCGATAGAGTGGATAGTCAAAGTCTTTATCCCAGGGTGGAAATATTAATTACTAGGGGACAGAGGTTTAAAGTGAGACGGGAAAGGTTTAAAGGAGATGTGCAAGGAAAGCTTTTTACACAGAGGACAGTAGGTGGTTATAATGCGCTGTCAGGGGAGGTAGTAAAAGTAGATACATTAGCAAATTTTAAGAGGTATTTAGGCAGACACATACATAGACAGGGAATAGAGGGATATGGACAATGTGCAGGCAGATGGGGTTAGTTTAGAATCGCATTAAGGTCGCCAATAGACATGGTTGGATGAAAGATCTATTTCTGTGCGGTATTGTTCTATAGACTATATTATATTCTTGATATAAAATCTAGCCATATACTTTTATATTCCATCAGCATTTTGCAAATTGTTTTCTTTTGTAGATGAATACAACAGTTTAGTGATCAGTCCATGGACTTTGATGCTTCTTATATTTTCAACAGGTCAAAGATACTAAGATTATTTTTGCACTGTCAAGGACAATGTGTTCCCAGGCCCACGTAGGAGTGATCATACAAAATGCAGATGTCAGAGTTTGTCTGCAAAATCGGGCAATATTAATCCAATTTTCATTTGAAATATGGGAGAAATTTTAGAAAGATAACACTGGTGGGCTGCCTCACACAGGAGGATGAACTGGTTTGGAAGAATCCATTATACTTCAAATTGTACAAGGTCCACGGTGTAAAAGGGCATGATGAAATGAATTATTTGTTTTTGTTTCAATCCTGACATTGTCTTAGAATCTCACATCATAAAAGGAACCATTCAAACCATTTTGCTTGCGTACATTCTTTGAAACAGCTATTCAATTTGTCTTATCCCCATCACTTCCCCAATGGTTCCCTTCCCAAAAATTTTAAATTTGTGGCTTTTGGCTATGATCCTTCCTGCCAAAGGACTATTTTCTGCTCATTTAGTCTTCCGTACTGCGTAAGAAGAAAAAATTGTTTTGGCTTGCAAGTTAACACATTATGTTGCCTGAAATAAAGCAGGAAAGTTCAGGAGATATAGGGCAGTATCTGAGCACAGAAAACTTGTCATGATATTTCAGGACGGGTAAAGGACTATGATCTATAATCTGCTTTCCCTCTTGTGTGACTTACTCGCCAGAAATTTACCCAAAGCGGGTAGGTTGGTGGATGGTTCTATCGTCACCCTGTCAAAAGCAAAAAGGCTATAATTGTGTAGGACTAATTTCCAAATTTCCTAGAAAAATTTCCAGGAGTCCAAGTATCTCTATAACGTCACAGTTTTGATTACTGCCATCCCTTTTAAATTTATTTCAACTGAAATTGAATAGGTAAAAGGAACTATGAATTTATGATCCAAATTAGACTTTTAACATGAGCATTTTCTCTCAGTCCTCTTATTAAAATATCTGCAGATTGGTCAAAATGTTCTTTTCGTCTTCTGCCTCAAAGATAGCACAGAGTAGGTGTATGAGCAAGGTGCACAACTATCAACATTAATTTCATTGCAGCTGAGTTCCAGGATGACCCCCACAAGAATACTTCTGGCAAGTTATTTTGTGAAGCAATGCAAGTTGTCAACCATGTTACAGTTCACCTGTAGCAAACAATTTATACCAATTATGGCAACATAAAACTATGCAGCATAATTGCTTAGAGCTGTGAAGCTTCAGGGTACCTACAGATGGAAAAGCAACACAATCATTCTGTTCAAAGAATGCCACTGATTCTTTTACACCTTCTGGGTTACTATGATAATTCATATTCACAGTTGATTTGAATACAACAAAAATGTTCATCGACAGAGGAAGTGATGAAAGAATTTCATTGTTATTAAGGCCCCTGTTGGATTTTATCTCCATTGGCAAACTGGTTTAAGGAAATTTCACAAAAATAAGCTTTTTCCCCCAGTATGAATTATCTTTACGTTGTAAAATAAGTAGATTTCCTTTAATAAAATACTTCGTCCCTTTACTTAATCACTGTACGCTTGCCATCAATTTCTAACGTTGATAATATACCACTTTAACTATCAGCTTCCATCAATTGGTAGTAATTTTTGCCGCTCTTTTTAGAAATGCTTTTATTTACAGAGCACCATTTGGATCATAGTAAAGTAACTTACAGCTCGTGGAGAGCACTTGAAATGTAACCATGACTGTCATATGGGAAACATGACAGCCAGGTTGTGCATAGCTATGCCCCACAGTGAGAAAGGCGATAATGAACTGATAGCATATTTTTAGTTATATTAGTTGAGAGATGTACATTAACAGAAGGACTGTGAAATGCTCCTTGAAATAATGCCAAGGGGTGTCCTGTTGAGGGGGCATTGTGACTTTGGTTCAGCGTTTCAGCCAAAAGAAGTCAACTTCAGCAGCGCAGAACTTTCTCTATTCCACATTGCCTTGACAAATGCCCAAGTCTCGAGAATGAAGCTTGAAAGCACAACCATCTAACTCAGATGCAGCGCTACAACTGAACCACAACTGATAGGTTCAAACACAGCTCCAGGAAGTTAATTTCAGTGGACATTCCAGAATAGTATAGAGGAAGTGTTGTGTTGTTGCAGGTGCCATCTTTTGAATGAGATACCAAACTCAAATCCCAATTGCCTATTTAGGTGACTATAAAAAATCCAATAGCACCTTTTAAAGAAGAGCAGGAAGTTCACCAGGAGTTCTAGATACTTTTTTCACTTTTGCCAGCAGAAAGCAAAGATTAACTGGTCATTTGTTGATCTGCTGTTTGACCTGGACTGTATTTAAACTGACTGCCAGAGTGCATCCAAAGAAGTTAGTATAAAGTAATTAAATGCTTTTACAATACTTTACACAGCCTGTAAACAGTACTTTACAAAGCTTAGTAGACATGAATGCCAGTTCAGAATGGTGGATCAATTAAAGATTTGTACCAATGAAATATTTGATATCTGAGATAACACAGTTCTAAAGAAATGGAAGATCAGCATTCATCAAGTTTGAATACTTCAGAAAGGGATGTAATTTCATTTCAACAGGGAACTTAAACTAAAATGGTGAGTTTTAGTTATATTCAGTTACTCAAACCCAGAGAAGGGTGCAAGGTTTTTCAATCGTTTACCCTATCAAAGAGAAACTTCAAAATGTTTTGTGACAGAAGTGTTATTATTGTCCTAAATGAATGGGAAACACTGACAGAGTCAAGTTAGATCAGACAAATACCACATACCGTTTTCGTTGAGTGGACCAAACTCCAGTGAATACTTCAGAACATGGTAATTGTTCCACACGTACAGCTTATGGTCACGAGGGTTATAATCCACTGCTGCAATATACTGGTAGGAGTTCGGAAACAATACTTCAACATTTCCATCCATGCTCAGCTCAGTGTTATAGATGTAGTCGATTTTATTTCCAGTGGCTTCATTGTCATCATCTTCATACACTGATTTCACCACGTATAGAATGCCACAAATCATGAAAGCATTTGAAGCTGACCTCTTATCATAAGCAGTATTCCAAGTACCCTCAATCCTTAATGTATAAGGATTTAATTGGCTAACAACTATTTTGCCATTGTTCTGTTCAGTTGCGTAAATAACCCACAAGCCATTTTCATCCACTGCAAGATCAATGTCTGACTTTCCTCCCCATCGGTAAGGCGATGTGTCATGGTAATTGGCATTGGCTATGATGGCCTCACCACTCTTGATCCTTGTCCTGAGATCAAACTTCACGATGTTTCTTGTTCGCTCTTTATTAAAGAATAGTGCTCCATCATACACTACGAACCCGGTTCCATCCACTCTATGAGGAAGTTTGTAGGTGATGGTCGGTCGACCAGCAATAAAATCTCCCATTGAAGAGTATTCAGTTAATGTATCTGTTCTGTACGGGGTCCAAGGCATATAATAGACCTTGTCAGAAGCTTGAAGTGGGTCTTTGCACCAGGCACCCGACTGGTGATCAGACTCAAACAAGTGGTCCATTTGATAAACTGCTTTAAGTGTTCCAGGGCATAAGAAAACTGCGGAAACAGAACATAAGACAGAGCTATTAAAATCTTATAAAGGCAGCTCAGGTCCGGTACAACAATAGAGTTTTGCTTTCAACTTTTCTTGAGGATTATCTGAATAATTTAACATCAAACATGTTCTTCATTGAAATTTACAAAGGATAGCACACGTACACATACAGACACAGACAGGATTAAAATTTTGAAAGTTTCAAATACTGAAGAAAATTTCTACAGTTCTGAATAGATAAATTTTGATACTTAGAAACTGATTAAAAACCAAATAAATAAGATGAGAGTGGCGGTTTAGGGCTTTCACTGCAATTGCGAGATCATTATAAACATTTATCATTCATCTTGAAATAAAACTCACAGTTGAATAACAACAAAAATAAATTGCACCATTTAGTGAAAGCTGCTAAGAACACAACAAAATGAAAGAGGCATGATATGGGTAAGTTATTTATGGGAAAAAAGAAAAGCAAGGAAATACGACGGTCATCCATGATCTGATCTCTTCTAATGAAGTGGAAAAACTGAATGTGGTGAATTTAATGTGCATGTTCTGTAATCAAGCAACAGAATGGTGGACACTGCACCAAAAACTTAGTTAAACAAGCCTCTACACAAAAGCATCAGGAGCAAAGTAGTTACATATAAAATATTAATGAAGTAGCTGCACAACAGTGATTGAAAATGATTAATTTCTAAGGTATTTTATTACCTTTCTGTTCCACTTCTACTCAGGCATTGGGGAAAGGAAGAAAGAAATGAAGGAGAAAAGAGAACAGATTAATGGTAATCAACCATGTGGCATTACTGTAAAAAATACATTAAAAGGTGAGAGATAGTGGGTAGTTTGGAGAATGTATCCATCACAACTGGAACAGATACATTTAATTATTTCGTAAAAGTGGTGAGAAACAGCAAAACAATACTCAAGCAAGGCAGCTCTCTCTAAAGTGGTTGAGAGGACATCTGCTGAACACCACTAGTTGAATAAATGTCACAAAATTGGTACAATTCCAGGCAACATGTGAACATTCCAGCATGACTCAATCATAACAATCATAGTCATAGAGTCATACAACAGGGAAACAGACCCTTCAGCCTAACCAGCCCATGCCAGCCATAATCCCAAGTTAAACTAGTCCCACCTGCCTACCTTTGGCCTGTATCCCTCCAAACATTTCTTACTCATGTACTTATTCAAATGGCTTTTAAACATTGTAAGTGCACCCACATCCACCACTGCTTTGCTATTTTAGATGTGTTAGACATCAACTTTGACTATTTCAATCCATGTGAATGGGTAACTATTTGTCAACACTCAAGATAAGAAGCCTAGCGCTGGCTTATATCCACATAAATTCCAAAAGCTGAAAGCCAAGCTCAAAAGGTTTGCATGCTGCTGATCTCTGCACATCACTAGTCAGGTAAATTTCCAAGGAACAGAGACTGACAGGTGACTGAAATATGTGACTAAATTGTCAACAAGGACGTTAGAGAGATAGGATGCAAATAAGCAACTCTCTTCTAAACCCATTTGTTCAAAACAAAATTAAGATGCATGTCATGCTTCTGGCAAAAATCCATTTGTCTGGTCTTTTTTAAGATGGATTGAAGACAGAATGAAAGGGTAGGTGGGACAGTGATTACTATAAAAAATATAAGCAATTTGTTCAATCATTACACATATATCTTAGCACACATGCACAAAAGAGCTTCAGGACTGGACTGAGAAAACAATTATTAATAATGTTGCTTGTTGGACTAAAAAGATTGACAAAATAAAGTAACTTTCCAGTACATGTGACTATAAACCCTCTAGTTGAGCAGTGTATGGATTAACCCGGACACTAGGGCTCTGAGTGAAGGCCTACAGACCAGATCCATGCAATCTCTGTGGTTTGGAGACTGAGTATGCTCTTGGGGTCACTGTGTAACTCAATGGCTTCATACAAAATAGTTTTAAAACCTCTATTCCTAATATGTTTGAGGTGTTGAGAGGGCAAATGAGGCAACAAATGGTTTCCAAAAATACATTTATACATTACTTGAATTCTTCAAAGCCTACATTGGTCCGACAGATCTTTGGTCTCCAAGGGACTCAAAGGAAACGGGGAGCAGCAGGAAAGTGCAACTGAGGCTGGAGATGAGCCTTGATAATTTTAAATGGAGAAAATCGTCTACTCTAGCTTCTTATTTCTTATATTCTAGCAAAAAAACATTATTGGGTAGTTCAGTTGTACCAATTCAGTTTCTGTCTAAGTATTCCAATCCCTGAATTAAGCTTAAAAATGGAAAGGGAAGAAACTTCAAAGCTTAAGGTTCTTGTGAAGATTTGTAGCTCAGGTTGGGGATGAAGTTGTTGACTTGTTTGCCGAGCTGGCTGGCTTTCGAACTACACAGCGAGCAAGTCAACAACTTCAAACTTAAAAGCTGCGTAATTTCTTTCCTTGGAAGTAAAAAAAAGTAAGGACATAAAATCTTCGGAGATAATAGATACTGCAGATGCTGGAGAATCTGAGATAACAAGGTGTGGAGCTGGATGAACACAGCAGGCCAAGCAGCATCAAGGACATAAAATCTGATGCATTAGCAAATGCATTTATGTTCAGCGTAATGTCTACATCAGAAATGATAAAATACCTTTCTATCTGGAACCTTTTACCTCAATAATGTTCGTAATGTTGAGGTGTTAAGGTATGATCAGAAGCTTCTCAAGGCTCGTTTTCCATACTCAGTTCCAATGAGATGTACTTATATGTGGTAAATTTATGGTGCTGTGACATTCAAACTGTTATTTTGTATTTCCATGAAATTAATTGGTTTCTTTCTACAGCTTTTCTCACCCCACTGAATACAATCAGTCTTGTATTGATTCCTGAGTTGCTGCTTATTACTCCCCCACAACCTCCCAAGATACTTAATACAAAAAAAAATACACTGACTGCAAATAATAAACCAACAATTTTGACAGCAAATGTAGCTTAAAGCAGCAAGGGATCATTGTGCCAAGTGTGATTTGTCTTGTGCACAGGAGCGAGGCTGCACAATTGAACTGTGCCCGGGAGAGATTTTCATCTTCATTGCTTGGGCACTCATTATCACGGAGGGCAATTCACACTTAGAAAAATCGAGGGGTTCACACCACCCCTCATCAAATCTGTCTGATTTAATGGAAGGGCTATCAGGCAGGTTGTGTAAAACAGCTGTAGACATTCTATCCATGCTTTTCTTTCTGGGCTTCACTGAATGATTGGACAGTAAAAGGTGAAAACCTAACTCCATTGACACCAGCTACAGAAAACATGCTCTTATCCAGTCTGAAGACAAACTAGAAAAGAAGACATTTCAACCATGGTGAGTCGTGATCTGCGATTTTTCTTAGCAATTAATTTGGTTATCAATTTCTCTTGTTCACTTTGCAAAGCAAATTTTAATATCCAGGTATGAAATTAGAGCAAGAGTAATTGCTTTTTGAGCCTATTGAGCCATACAAAGCTAATCTTCTAACTAAAATCAATCTTCCAACTTTATTTCATGTACATTAATTCCATGTAAGAATTGGGTCTTTTTTCATTTTTCAGCCTTTAAACAACTGCAGATTGGAAGGAAAAATTTTAAAAAAACCACAATTTACCAGGATGGCTGCATTCTTTCATAGCAAGCAATTTTATACCCATTGTGAACTCTGTTTTCAATGACTATGGGTTCCTGCAATATGCTGACAATCAGGAGCTTAGGGCTTGTTAACAAGCAAAGTTTCTCAGTTAATTGGAAGGTTGGAACTGGAACCAAGTTACAGAGACACAGACGCAGAGGGAGAGAGAAAGGCATAGATGTGTGTGCAGTTGTTTTCCCTAGCAGAATGCTCTCTGCAGTAAGAAAAATCAATTTAGACTTGAAGAAAACTAGTTACTTTTCCTGCTGCAGTTGCTGTGTGTAGTGATTTTTGAATTGCTATATCAGAGACATCTCCAAATGAATCAGTCACTTGTCACTTCTTACAGAACAGTCGATGCCTCCAGAGAATGTTAACTGAATACTAAGGGGCCTAGCTAGCTGAAAACGGATGATCTCAACATTGGAATCAGAAAACAAAGACTGCTGAATTGACTTTTCACTATCTCCACCAATAATTTATTTTCCCTATTTGTTTGTGTTGAAACTTAGTCCACGTTTTCCCTCTGAAATTGGTCTGAAAGTCAGGCCAATTGGGATACTGCACATATCCTAAAATTTACAATATGGTATGACTCCAGGAACAGTGGGACTTGGTTGATAACATGCTACCCAGTGGGTTATAAAGTTGCTTTGTACATGGAGATCTACTTATATGTCTTGAATATACTCAGACTTGATTCAACATCCATTGCTGTCTTGGTAAAGAAATCTAAGGATCCAAATGTCCCTTCATCTCAGTCCAAAATGACTGACCCCTTCACCTGAGATTATAGCTCCAAATTTGAGACTTCCCAAAGAGCAGGAACATCGACCCTATTCATGCCCTGAAGATTTTATTTGTTTCAATGATATTGTATTTCATGCTTTTAAGTGTGAGAATATAGGTCTATTCAGTCATTCCAGTGAACCTCTTACGACAAGACAAATACAACCTTCCATAGTTAAAATGACCTTTAAAAACAGATGAAAATCTCTTGATTAGTCAGAACATTGTCAGAATTCTCTGCTGTTAGCTACACAGCAGGTATACAGGCACAATGAGACACACATTTAACATTCAATCTGTCCACACCATTTTCCAATCCTGGAAATAAGTGGATGGAAGACAGAGTTCAGAATGCAACTCATTTCTTATAATTACTGACATGCCTTCAATGTTTCCCACTTTTGTAATCTTGACACTAGAGCGTACCTGTTGCGCACAGCAGAATTCTCTACATTGAAATTTCCCTGAAGATTAACTTTGACCTTGAACTGTTGAACGCTGTCTTTAAGGCTAATGACATTTGTCAATGATTGAATATGGTGCTGCTTTCAACTATCATGTCTCATTGTCAGTACTGCCCCAAAAGTAAAAACAAAAGATGAAAACTCTGGTTACAAACTCATTTATATAAATAAAACAGTCTTCCTGCTCTCACTGTTGAGATTCGGATCCTCAAATATTCTCTTCCTCATTTGGCTGAAGGCTGAGCTGACACATTGAAGACAATGAAGATTTTTGCAGTCAAAACCTTCTAATTCATAAAAGCCTTTTGTGCTGCACCAGGAGGCCTTACTCTTCTCTGATGTTCATTGTGCGCAATTTGCCCATCCAACAAACATCAGTATAGAGACACTGCGGCATTTCCCTCTTGCTGAGTAAGAATCGGCTTTAAGTTGAGCAGTCTACCTGTTACATGTGACATTAATGCAGCACAACACACTGCAGTCCTCTCAAGCAGGTCAGATCCTGATTAGACCAACACTACAATCAGCTACAAACAAATAGACAGGAATAGCATGCTGAGATAAAATGTTGTGGAGCTGGATGAACACAGCAGGCCAAGCAGCATCAGAGGAGTAAGAAAGCTGACGTTTCGGGTCGAGACGTCAGCTTTCCTGCTCCTCTGATGCTGCTTGGCCTGCTGTGCTCATCCAGCTCCACAACGTTTTATCTCAGATTCTCCAGCATCGGCAGTTCCTACTATCTCAGGAGTAGCATGCTGCCTCCTTTAACAGGAATAGGAAGATTTGAAACCCACAAAAATAGATGCAGACCAATTATTTGTTCCCAAAGTTCATCACGCAAATATTTAATTATTAAATGTTAATTTGTTAATTGCTTGGAAATTATGCTCTCTGTCCTAGACTCTACCACTCTACCTCTATTGAAACAACCTATTCGCGTCTACACTGTCAAGTACCCTAAGAACCTTGTATATTTCAATGAGATCCCCTTTCATTCTTCTAAATTACGACGTGTATAGACCTAACCTAATCAACCTCTTTTCATAAAGTAATCCCTCCATGACCTGATCGACTTAATGAACCTTTTCTGGACTGCCTCCAATGCCAGTATATCTTTCCTTAGATTAGGTGCCAAGATCTGTCCACAGTGTTCCAGTTGTGGTCCAATGAGTGCTTTGTAGTAGGCAAAAATCTCTCCTCTTTTAGACTCCTTTCCTATGAAAGAAAGGCCAACAGTTTGTTTCCTTTCCTATTACCCGCTTTGCTTGGATACCAACCAGGTTTCGTAATTCATGTGTGAAGATTCCCAAATTCCTTTTTTCTGTAGCTTTTTACATAAATTCACATTTTCCAACATCAAATCCCATCTGTTACATTTTTGCCCACTCACTTAATCACAGTCTCTGACTCAGTCACAGACTGTGTGTCATCCTCACCACTTGCCTTTCCACTCTTTTTTGTGTCATCTGCAAACTTGGCTACAGTACGTTCCCTTTTCACTCAAGTCAATAATAGATTTTGTAAATAAACGCAACCCCTGCACAGATCCTCGTGGCATTCCACTCATTACACGTTACGATCTGAAGATGTCCTCTCACCCTCACTCTCTGTTGTCTGTTCTTTAGCCAATCCTCTATCCATGTTATTGTACTCCCTCCAACACCATGGACTTATCTTAATAAGTCACCTAATGTGTGGTAGCATTGCAAAAGCCTTCTGCAAATCCAAAAAATATCACATCCATTGCTTTCTATTATCTATCCTGCTTCTTACATCCCCAAAGAATTCTAGTAAACTTATCAGGCATGATTTCCCCTTCATGACGCCATGCTTACTCTGCTTGAGCTATATAATGGTTTCTTTTTAATACTCGACTAGTACATCCTTTACGATAGACTCTCACATTTCCCCCAAAATAGCTGTTAAACTAACTAGGTTGCAGTTACCTTTCTTTTTTGGTCTCCTTCCCTTTATAAATTGCAGCGTTAAATTTTTCAATATTCTATATCTTCTTCAAAATCTCAGGACTCTCAGAAAATTACCACCAGTGTGTATCCATTATCTCTGTAGCTACTACTTTTAATATTTGCAGATGCATCCCATCAGGTCCTGGGGACTTATCAGTCTTTAGCACCATTAGCACTTTTTCTCTCATAATAGTCTTTGTATTTACTTCCTCTCCTCCTTTTGCCCCTTGCTTGTTTATTAAGTTTGGAATGCTATTAGTATCTTCTAGGTGAATACTGACGTAAATTGTTTGTACAACTTCTCTGCCATTTCCTGGTTGCACCTCATTCTCTATGAGGCTAGTGTTCACTTTGGCTTATCTCTTCCTTTTTTATATATTTAAAGAAGCTTTTGGTGTCTGTCTTGATGTTACTTGTAAAACAAAACTATCTGCTCTAAGGCAATGGTCTTCAGTTTATGCACACAATTATGATGTTGCTGAAAATATCCATAAGGAAATCTCAACTTCCGTATTTTTTTTAGAACAAAGATAAGTTAACCATAAGATGAATGAACGTGTCTGGTTAATCCTGCACTGTGGTATAACTATTAGATGAAAAAAATAAAATTCTCCCTCGAATCATTAAGGAATATCATTTCACTGTTCTTTAAGGGACACTCCCTTTGGCTTGCTTTTAATCCAGTAACAAGCCCAAGAGTACAGTAAATGTCCTTCAATATGCAACTAATTATAATGGAGAAGAGTTATGAGAAGGTATTCATGTGGCATTCTATTACTTGGGAACTGGGAAGAACTCAACATACAGCAGTTCTTTTTTACAAGCTCTACTTTGCTGTTGAAATGGTCCTGTTTTCTCGGCAGCTTCAAGTCATTCACTGAGGTTTAGTATATTTATGGAAGGAGGAAATGGGCCATGTGTAAGAAATGGAATATACGGCATTGGTAAAACTGTTAGGAAAGTCAACGATAAAGAGAAGATTTGCTTTTTACAATACTCAATGCTGAATATAGGCTCCACCAGCTCCAGGACTGTGCCACATTATTTTATTAACAGCTGTTTTATGAGGTGCGGTGGGAAAATGTTATTTGTTCTGTGGGCAGGGATGATCATCTTGCTGCCTGAACAAAGTGTTATTTCATGTGAGTGGGAGCGTAAAATAATAACTCACTCAGACGAAGTAACGCTTTTCAATTACTTGTGCTGACTACTAACGCTAAACCCAATAACCATGCTTATTGAGGAAAGCCTATCAAATCTTAACAGCACAGCAAGTCATGCGAGGGTCATTGAATACTACAGCTCACAACCGCACAGAAAATGTACTGCATTTAGCTCACTGGAGATTCTCATACACAGGAAAACAACAGGACATGCAACCATATTACGGTAAACACTCCACAAATGGTATTGAATGAAATCAAAAGTTATCCAGTGCGTTAATAATTTGAAACACGTATCCAACCATGGCAGTAAAAAGATATCAAGGAAGTAAACTCAATGTCACATTATAAAGGTAAAACAGAAGGGTGCAAATTCATGCTCAAACTGAAGTGTAACGGCTATATCTTGTATGTTATGTCCAGTTAGTCACCAAGTGACAGAAGCATTGCTGATTTCTCAGAAAGGTGAACCCTTCATGTTAGACACAGGACTCAGACTATTCAGTATTAAACTGTATATGTGTATTGGAAAAGATAAATTTGAAATATTTCAAATCAAGATGACAGCAAAACAAGGAGCAGGCAAAAGATCACAAGTGCATCAACTCATCCTATTGCTTTTCATAGAATGAAAATATCTCGCATGGAGATACAGAATATCTCACATGACATTTTGCCAATGCAATCCTGAACCAAACACATTGTCCTGCTTTTGCCCCTTATTTCTAAATTAATCTGCTTCAGATATTGATCCAAATATATGAGAAATTGTGTGTCAACAACGTTCTGTGGAGAAATGGGATCAGTGTTTTCTTTTCTTCCTGAAACATTTTCTGTCATGTTGTCAGGTTGAACTTACGCAAAAAGCTTCTTATGAGGTTTTTAATCCTGCCCTAACAGTTTTTTTTTTCAATAAGATTAACTGCAACTCCCTTTGTCTATCCAACTAAAAGAAACTTAGGGGAGGTAGTCGTGTAATGATAATGTCCCTCGATGAGCAATTTAGGACCCCTGGCTAATGGTCTGGGGACATGCATTTGAATCTGATCACAGCAAATAGTGAAACCTAAATTCAATAAATACCAGGGGTTAAAAACTAGAGTCATGACGACAGTGTAATCGTTGCTGGTTTTGGAAAAAAATCGCTAGTTGAAGAAAAGCTGTTGTCCCTACCTGGTCTGGCCTACAGGTGACTCCAGACCCAAAGCAATGTGGTTGACTCTTAAATACTTTCCCAATATGCCCGATGAACACATGTAAATCAAGGGCAATTAGGGATGGGCAGAAAATGCTGGCCATGCAAATGATGCTCTCATCATAGGAGAGAGCATAGAAAAAGAAAGGAAGGAAATAAATCTAAAAATAAAATGGCTACTTAGTTGCATCAAACTACTATAAGGTCTAAGCATGGAAACTAAAGCCAATGGATCTCATGGCACATATCAAGGTGCCAGAAATGAAAACAGCAAACACCACTCTTTCACCACTTAATTGTCCTCCACACCAAAAACTGGAGGCTTGTGCCAAAATTGGGATGGTGTTTCCAAAGATTAGTCAAACAACATCCTGACTTCATGGAATCATACCTTACAAGCAATGTCTCAGACAGCATCATAATTATTGGATACGTCCTGTCCCACTGGCACAGCTGAGTGTTATATAGTCAAGAAGAAGTTGCTTGGGAGTCCTTAACATTGACTTCAAATCCCATGAAGTCTCATGGCAACAAGTCAAACATTGTCAAGAAAACTTCCTACTGACTACCATCTATTTTCCCTCTCTCAGATGATGAATCAGTACTCCTCCATGTTCAACAGGACTTGGAGGAAGCACTGAGGGTGGCAAGGACACAGGAGGTTCTATGGGGTGGAGGATTTCAATGTTCATCATCAAAAGCGACTCAGGCCGGATCATAAGTAGGCCATTATGCCTATCAACCTACTTTGTCATTCAATGAGATCACTGTGAATCTGATAATCTTCAACTCCGCTTTCCTGTCTTTTCCCATAATCCTTGATTTCCCGACCAAAAAATATCCTGAACTGGAATACGCTTAAAGAGTTAGCACATTGCAGTAAAGAATTTCACAGATTAACTACGCAGAGAAGCAATACCTCCTCATCTCAATGCTAAATGATACTTACTGTGAAATCATGCCCTTTGGCCCAAGCTCTCTCACAAGGGGAAACTTCCTCTTTGCACCTGTCAGGTCTGCTACAAATCTCATATTTCAATTAGGACACCCTTCATTCTTCTAAATTCCAGTCAGTAACTGCCCAACCCACTCAACTTCTTCTCATAAGAAAATCTCTCCAAACATGGAATCAATCTAGTGAACCTCCTTTGGACTGCCTGCAAAGCTAGTATATCTTTCCTTAGGTAAGGGAACCAAAAATGTTCAGAATATTCTAGGTGTTGACTGACTGGTGCCTATAGTTTTTGCAAGCACTGCTCTATACAGTACCCCACTAGTTACCCCCTGTCAATCAGATAAAGAACCATTGATTCCCACTTTGCATTTCCTGCCTGTCAAGCAATTCTTGATCCATACACTTTATTGTTCACTATCCCAGGTGCTTTCATTTTGCCCACTAACGTCGTATGGTCAACTTTATCAAAAGCCTTCTGAAAATCCAAATGCGCCACATTCACTGATTTTTCCTTATCTACTGTACGAGCTACATCCTCAAAAATTCCCAGTAAACTTCTTAAACATGATTTGCCTTTCACAAACCCATGAGAACTTTGTCAAATCACATTAATGCTTTCCAATTGTTCTATTATCATGTCTTTTATGATATGCATTACTAATCCTTTTCTCTTCACATATTGATCAGTGGTTTTATGGTCAGTTTCCACATTTTCTGCAATTTTACTCATACTTTATTCCTCCCCAACCTTGACTAAGCGTTCTTGTCCTCTTTCACTGAATTATAAAATGCTTCCGATCTTTAGGCTTGCTGATTTTTTTGGCAATGTCACCTTTTTTTTTGGATCTAATACTTTGGAATTAATAAGGCTATTAAATGGGTAGTTATCTAATCCTCTGAGACTTTTCCAAAATCTAAGGATTTTTGAAGATTACTACCCATGAATCCATTATGTCTGTATCTACCTCTTTTATGATGTAGGATGTATCCCATCAGGTCCAAGGTATTTACTGGCCTTTAGCCCCATTATTTTCCCAAGTACTTTTTCTCTAGTAATGGTCATTGCAATAACTTACTGTTCCCTTCCGATCCTTGATTTTTTAATATTTTGGAAAGCAATTAGTGTCTTCTACCATGAAGATGCAACTCCTCTGCCATTTCCTGGTTCCTTGTTATTTTTTCCCCAGTCCCAATCTCTCAGGACCCTGTGTTCACTTCAGCCTATTTTTCCTTTTCATATCTTTGAAGAAGGCTTTACTGTCCGTTTTATATTACTTGCTAGTACATCCTCAAAGTCCATTTTCTCCCTTTATTTATTTTTATTGATCATCTTTTGTTGGATTCGAAAACTTTTACATCCTTTGGTTTACCACTAATCTTTACCATATTGTTTACTTTTTTCATTCAATTCATGCTATCCTTAACTTGCCTGGTTGACCAGGTTGGCTTAACCTCTTTCTAGAGTCCTTCTTTCTTACTGGGACTTCTTTTTTAGGGAGCCATGCACTATTTTCTGAAATACCTGCCATTATTTGTTGACCATCTTTGCTGCCAAACTCCTTTCCCAGTACACTTCTGCCCTCATTCATTTGTGATTACACTTATTTAAGTTTAGCACAGTTCCTTCCAACCCAAATTTGAGGCTCTCAATCTGAAAGTCAAAGTTTACCATGTTATCATTACTGTATTTTTGAGGGAATCCTTTACTTGGAGTAATTCATTGTGCGATTACCTATTGTGACTCACCGCTACCTGCTGAACTGGCTGAGTCCTAAAGGAGGCAGCTACTTGATAAGGTCCACGACAGTTGGGAAATAAACCAACAGGAAAAACTGAGTCTTTTGTCTACATTCTCCCACAAATGGAAACATCCTTGTGTGTGTGTGTGTGTGTGTGTGTGTGTGTGTGTGTGTGTGTGTGT